>JANAVB010009197.1:1487500-2087500 GCA_029216955.1 Iris pallida
TACATATATACAAAGCTATATATATATATATATATATATATATATATATATATATATATATATATTAAAAATGGGGAGAGGGAAGGGTTTCCAGGCGCTCCCTTCTCTGATCGTCGCCGCCCCACCCAGCCCGCCGGTGGCCGGGTGGCTCTGGTGGCCGGTCAGCCCCCTCGGTTTGGCTGCGGGCCCGGGGATCTTCTTCCCTCTCGGCAGCCACCCCTACCCTTTTCTCCACCCGCCGGCCACCACGGCTGGCCGGGGTCCCCCTGGACGGGCGGTTCCCTGCAGTACGGCCTCCCCCATCCTTTTCTTCATCCCCACCAAAGCCACCCGGCCTCCGGCGTAGCCGTCCTCGGGGGCTTCCATCCTCCTCGGAGTAGTCCTCCTCGGTGTAGACGACCTCGGCGGTGCCACCGTGCGAGGCGTCGGGCGTCCGGTCCCTCTGCTGCGCCGGTTGCCCCCGCCAGCTTTCCTCCACCCTCCCTCGGCCCTCTGCCACCCTCACCGACGCCTCGTCTAGCGGCTCCTATGTCGTGGCCGGTACGTCCCCCCGCCGTTTCCCTCGCCACCCCTCGTCCTGCGGTGTCGTCCCCCCCCCCCCCCCCCCTCCCCCCCGCGTTTCTCTCCCTCAAGTGGCCGCAGCCGTCGCTCCTCCCGACTTCCGGCGACCCCGGAGTTGTCCCCGTCTCCGCCCCCCCCCCCCCCGGCCCCGCCGGCTTTCCCTCCGGCGTCCGTGGCACCCCCCTCGTGGGCGTCGGTGGTTGCGCCCACACGCTCGCCCACCCCTCCTTACTCGGCTCCGGCGAAGTGGCCCTCGACGAGCCCCAGCCTGGCCCCTCTCCCGACGACGGTCGGGATCCCTCTGACTGCAGCGCTCGCGCCTCCTCCCACGGCAGCGCTCACCCCCAACGTGCCCCCCTCGTGGGCCGTTATGGCTACGTCACCGCCGGTGAAGTTTTGCTTCCCCTCCGCGGCGTCATCGGCCCCTCCTAGCTCCCCTCCCGCCGGTGGTCCCCGGAGATCGCTCCGGCTCCTGCAGGACGACCCCTCCTGCCGGTGGTAACTCTTCCCTCCGCTGGCCGGCCGCGCCTCCCCCCTCCCTCTCGGCGGTCCTCATCCCCCCTCCGCTCCCCCCTTCCCTCTCCCTCCCCCACCCGGCGCTCCGCCCCCCCCCATCCGCCCCCCTCCTCGACGTTGCCCCTCCCTCCCTCCCCCTTCTCTTCTGACCGGCTCCCACTCGTCGGCCGCCGGAGACCTTCCGCCCTACCCCCCACCGTCAGACCCGCGTCATCTACCGCTGGCGCCCACCGGCCCCCGCCCCCTCCGCCGCCTCTCCGGCGTCGCTCCAGCGGGGGGACCGAGGTGCCTCGTGCTACGCGCCTACCCTCGTGCAGTGCACTGTCCCCTCGGGCAGCGCGCCCCCACCAACCCCTTCGTTTTGCGTGTCCTCGGGCTGCGCACAGACCCCTTTGGGCTTCGTGCCCTCTCTCCTTAAGGCTGTAAGCCCACACGTTTAGTTTTCCATTTCGAATTTTCGAAACTTCGAAATTCTACCTTTTCCAATTTTATGTTTTCTGCTTAGCTATCCAGAGCCGTTTTGTGTGTTTTGCCTCTGGTAGTCACTGTACTGCTCTTTTGGAGCCACTTCCTATTTTCAATAAAATGTCATGTCTTCTCTGTTAATATATATATATATATATACATAAGGAAACCCAAACTGTATACATAAATGGTATATAAATAGAAAATAAAACCAAAGCTCGCTTCCCGCAAGTCCAAAATAACATATACGAAACATAAACTCAGAAATTGATGGTTAAAATTCAGAGAATCAAATTATTACAAAACTATTCAAATTCAATTTGTCAAAAACCTGAAATATCACAAATCGACCCAATTCGCACAATACACCACTAGAACCTGCGAAACTCGACAAGTATGAAGGTCTCGGTGTATTTGACGTGTTCGAGTACTCACGAAGTCAAAATCGTGTCCGTGTCGTGTCTATGGAGTGCGTATCGAAAAACCGATTTCGTGTGTCGAAGGGTGCGTACACGTGCGTTCTCGCTCGATTGAGCGCCACACGCACAACGAGAAGCCTCGTGCTCATGGATATAGCTAGGTAGGGTCCCGGGGTAGGTCTAGGACATACTGACACGAAACCACATCGTGCCTACGCGACACGGCGACCCACGAATTGCTGCGCGCGCGTGTGCGTGCGTGCGTGCCCTTGGGCACGTGTCGAGCCTCGTGGCTCATGATTCGAGCCACATCGTGACTCAGGATCGGGTCCCTAGGTAGTCTAGGTATAGGGCTACGTGCTCGTGCTCCTGGAACGGGTCCTCGATGCGCCGTGTCCGCGTAGGAAGGCCGTGTCGGTGGCAAAATTCAGCCACGTGCACTGCACGGGCTGACCAATGCACGTCAAATTTCTCTACGCTCGCTCGACGAAATATCGTGAAATTTTTGGAGCATGTGGGCAGAGGTTTCTCCCACGTGCTCATGAAATTTTACGCGAAACGGAGCCATGTGCGTCGAGTTATGACGCACAGACAGCAGGGCATGCACAGGGTCGTGTACGGGCCTCGTGCACGTGTGTCCGTGTCAGTTTCGGACACTGAAATCGTGCCGATTCCAGATCCGTCTTCACGAAAGTTGATCCAAATAATATTAGCAAGAATTTTGTGAAAACAGAAACGCAAAACACCAACTTTTAATTCTAAGTGGCTTTTTATCGAATACGTGCTATATAAGACCGATACGTGTCCGATACCGCTATCAAACGAAACCAAAATCCAACCAAAATTTATGCACAGGTCGAGGGTACCTATATGGATTCAATAATGAAGAAAATTCAGAAGAAACAAAGGTAGAACGAGGTTTACCTATTGAGAGTCGAAATCTCAATAAAAAGAATTCTCCGAGCGCTTTGTCAACCACTTGTCCCAAGCAAACGCCTCCAACTCCTTGCACATGGGACAATGTCACCCTCATTTTTCGTATTTCCTGTATTTCGTATTTATACTCGTATCTGAATTTTGGCATGTATTTTTTTATTTTTCTCAACTTGTGGAATTTCGGTATTTCTCGTATTTTGGGTTTTGTCATGGCTCGGTTTTAATTGGTTTGGGTTGGTTTGGTTTGGTTTAATGTGTATTGGAACACCTTAGCCTATGCTCCACCCTCAACACACCACATCCCACCCTCATTAAAAACCCTACCAACACTCTCTCTCTTCATTACTTCCTCCATTAATTCTTCTTCTTCTTCCTCCACCCAACTCTCCACACCCATAGGCAAGTGTAACTTGCTTCTACAAAAGAGCCCATTTTATTGTTCCATTAGCTTCATCTCATGTTTCTAAGACACATTAGAACTTGTCATTTTCCATTTTGAGGCTTTAAATCTTGTAGATCTAGAAATTAGTTATTTTTGGATTTGGTGGTTCTGATCTATCAAACTTCTTTGTTTTCAAGTTTTGATGGTTCCATATTGTAGGAAATTTTCTTCTACCCAATTTTGACCTTTGAAAAGTTGGATTTGGACTTGTTTTGACCAAGTTATGAACTTTTGAAGATTTGGGTTTAACCATGGAGTTCTTGCTGGTTTGGAGAAGACAGTGAGAAGTGTGCCGAGCTTTTTAGCTTACGCCACTGAGCTGCGCGCGCTCTTTAGCGCAGCGTACGCAGACTTGGGTACGCTTCCTGTTGGAAGCGTGCCTCTTGCGTACGCAGACTTGGGTACGCTTCCTGTTGGAAGCGTGTCCCTTGCGTACGCAGACTTGGGTACGCTTCCTGTTGGAAGCGTGTCTCTTGCGTACGCAGACTTGAGCGTGCCCTGGCCTGAACGTACGCAGACTTGAGCGTGCCCTGGCCTGAGCGTACGCAGACTTGAGCGTGCCCTGGCCTGAGCGTACGCAGACTTAAGCATGCCCTGGCTTGAGCGTACGCATGACCCTTGCGTACGCTATCCTGAGCGTACGCTACCTCTTGCTCCCCCCCCTTGGGTGCCTTATGTCCCCATATTTCCCCTTTTATGAAATTGCAGCCATTTTATATCCTTACGCCTTTGATGTGAACTTGACATGAACCCGATATGATCATGACAGTATTTATGAATGTTAATCGGAACAAGGCTTACTGATGGAATTGCATGATTAGTGACCCGCCGTGGTGCACTCTTGACAAGTAATTTGACATGATAATTCTTGATGGTGGTCCGTCGTGACGCACCCTTGCCTTGATAAGTAATCTTGATAAGTAACATGACATGATGGTGACCCGTCGTGGTGCACCCTTGACAAGTAATCTTGACAAGTAATCTTGACACGATAACCTTGATACGCTGTTGCGACGGCTAACTTGACATGCTAAGTGAATTCTTGACACCGTGGGTGATTGTATTGAATGTGCTTGTGTAAGCAACCCGTCTTGTCTCGCATCATGTCTAGGACATGAATCCCTGGTTTCCCACGGTCAGAGATTCATACTGAATCTGGCTAGGTTAATGACTTGATGGATCAAATAGTTCATGGAGAATTCCCCAGTTACATGTTGCCCCTTTGGTCCCGGCCTTATATATATATACATGGAATTTGTTGCTATCCGTCGAGATGAGCGCACTTCCAGCCCGCCGTCGAGTGTGGTACCTTAGGACACATGTATCTTACTACAGTGTGTCTGCTATATCCTGCTATCTTTTCCTTTTCTTGCTGGGATCACTCAGGTAGTAACAAACAGGTAACCGGACTTGGAATTCTCATTGCATCTTGTTAGTAACTAGGCCTGTGATAACCCTAGTTAGTTAAAGCAGCAAGCCGTACTTATTGCTTGGCCGTGATTGATCGTATGAGAATAACCTGTCTAGTCTTGTCTTGATTCCTGCACAAGAATTGCTACCTGTCATGATTTTCTTATATTTTGCCGATAAATGGTGGAAGAATCCAAGTTCCGTTCAGACGAAGGGTTACAACCCCGGTCCTTGTTTGGTTTACGGGTTGTAACCTGGTTATCTGAATAGTCCCATGGTTATCTCATCGTATATCACCTGTTATGTTTTTCCTTAATTCCTGTCTTTATTACCTTATTATTATTGTGCTAATTGCTGGTTTTGGTTCCTAAGTGAAGCCTTCTTTGTGGCACTTGCTCTTTCTGGGGTCTGACCCAGCTGGTTTTGTATGGCCAGATACCGGAGCAGCAGCAAAGGATCTACCTGCTTTCCAACCAGATGGTGACCACTAGAGGGAATCCTGGCAACGAGTGGGTTTCTTTTGTTCTCCCACTGTAATTGTACATTATTCTTTTGAGGCATTTAGCCGACGAGCACCTGTTAGCTCGATGCACTTTACTTTCTGTCTGCCTACGGACTGTAAACATGATTGGCAATTCGAGGTTTATCATGTATGACTTAACTCTTGCTAGTCCTTATATTTTGTACGACTAGCTTCATGATCATCTGGATATGTAGTATTTGGGATGCCTTACAATTGTATATTTGGTTATCTGATATCTTGTTACTATCATTACTTGTTGAGATTGGGACATTAGGCTTGTTATTGACCCTAAGAGACTGATGGCTTGTAGATAAACCCTCATATTTTTAGACAGCCGTGACCGTATAGTGAGATAGATTCCATTTCATTATACGTATGGCTATGTCCGCCCCCGCTCTCCAGTATTTTGGTTCTGGGGCGTGACACGGTTTAAGTGGTGGCCCATGCAGGTCTTGTCAATCAAGAAATGTGAGGGTTTACCGGATAGATGTCTCAATCTGTACTCACCTTTGATCTCCACTCGTATCTTCTTATCTCCTTAGATCCCTGACTTGATAACATGCTTGCATTATTGTTCTATCCTGGTCCTTCCTTAATATTCCTGACGTCATTGCTTCAGTGGCATCATTCCTGTTGATCAGCCAGAAGAAGTTCGACCGGCAGACCAGCAACAACAAGAAGATCAAGATCAGTCCTCCGCAGCCGCCTCCCGAGCCATGCCTTCTGGAGAACCAATCCCCCCAGTCCAGCCAGTTCAGCCAGCAGGGTCAGAGGATGGGGTCTTAATAGGGCTCATCCGTGAGTTGCTTGCATTTCAGGACCGTCGAGGTGATGCCTTGCAGCAAGTAGTACAAGATGCTATGAGCGGAATTGGTCCTCGAGGGAACAGTGCGGTCAACAATTTCAAGCGCCTGAACCCCCCCTTCTTCGTTGGCAGCGAGGATGCTATTGCTGCAGATGCCTGGCTACAGGACATTGAAGTTATCTTCGAGGCAGCAAGGACTCCTGAAGCAGAGAAGGTGGCGGTGGTGCGAGTGCAGTTACTAGACCTAGCCCGCAGCTGGTGGGCTATGCAAGCAGCGAGTTTAGGTACGCCTGTCATGTGGGCGGTATTCAGTGATATCTTTCAGACCAAGTACTTTGACGCAGTGGCTCGATATGACCTATAGACCAGGTTTAGTAATCTCAGGCAGATGAACAGGACGGTCGACGGATATGCGGCCGAGTTTTCAAGGTTGAGTCGATTTGCTCCCACCTTGGTGGCAACCGAGCTAGACAGAGCACAGCGATTTCAGCAGGGGCTCCACTTGGAGATCATATTGGCAGTAGAGCAGTTCGAGCACAGAACTTTTGATGCCGTCTTGCGAGCAGCGAGGAGGCATGAGTACACTTCCCGAAGGATAGCGGACCGGACCGGAGATCGAAAACGGTCTCACGACCAGATGAACCAATCCTCAGCACCGGCCCCGGCAGCTAGGGCCCTGACCATTGGAGCTACGAGAACAGATTCAGTTACCTCCTTACATTATTCTGCCCCGACCTATCCCCAGCAGCAGAAGCAGAAGCGGCCTTTCGCAACGGGTTGTTCTCATTGCGGGAAGCCGGGGCATGTTGTTACTGAGTGCCGCAGAGCACAGGGATTGTGCTTGGTTTGTGGTTCGCCGGACCACATGATGGTATCTTGTCCATTCAGAAACAGATCATCGTCGACAGTAACTAGTCCCTCGGTTATGGGACCAGTACCAGAATCAGCTCCAGTTCACCAACCACAGCAGCTCCCGTTCCCGGGTCCATTGCCGTCTCAGGCCCAAGCCTTCCAGCAACAGAGGCCACAACAGTTCGCCCTGGCCCAGGCCCAGATCCAGAATCGGCAGAGAGGTATCTGTGTCCTATTGTCTTGCTCTCCACCGTCGTTATGCGGGACACATGTCATGTTTCATGTATCCTAATTACAACGGTATATTCCGGCCCGAGCCATGTCCTAGATCATTCGAAAACGGTTATTTGTAACAACCTTTTCGTATGAGGAGAGACCCGTGTCCCTGTTTGACCAAAGAGAGAGACCTTAAGCGCAAGACTATCAGTTTAGTTCGTGTTGCTTGAGTTCATCGCTCCTTGGGAGAGTCAAACGTGGGAGTGTGAAGATGATATCCGATCACGTTATCCCAATCGGTTTGGCTCGTGAGGTGTAATATCTTCCTTATGCCTTGCACTTCGATTCCTTGTTTGCATGTATGATTGTATGATTGATTGGTAGCATAGATTGCTTGCGATAGTATAGCTGTCCCGATATCTCTAGCCTCTTGATTAAATTTCGAGGACAGAATTCTTTTAAGGTGGGTAGAGTTGTCACCCTCATTTTTCGTATTTCCCGTATTTCGTATTTATACTCGTATCTGGATTTTGGCATGTATTTTTTTATTTTTCTCAACTTGTGGAATTTTGGTATTTCTCGTATTTTGGGTTTTGTCATGGCTCGGTTTTAATTAGTTTGGGTTGGTTTGGTTTGGTTTAATGTGTATTGGAATACCTTAGCCTATGCTCCACCCTCAACACACCACATCCCACCCTCATTAAAAACCCTACCAACACTCTCTCTCTTCATTACTTCCTCCATTAATTCGTTTTCTTCTTCCTCCACCCAACTCTCCACACCCATAGGCAAGTGCAACTTGCTTCTACAAGAGAGCCCATTTTATTGTTCCATTAGCTTCTCCTCATGTTTCTAAGACACATTAGAACTTGTCATTTTCCATTTTGAGGCTTTAAATCTTGTAGATCTAAAAATTAATTATTTTCGGATTTGGTGGTTTTCATCTATCAAACTTCTTTGTTTTCAAGTTTTGATGGTTCCATATTGTAGAAAATTTTCTTCTACCCAATTTTGACCTTTGAAAAGTTGGATTTGGACTTGTTTTGACCAAGTTATGAACTTTTGAAGCTTTGGGTTTAACCATGGAGTTCTTGCTGGTTTGGGGAAGACAGTGAGCAGTGTGCCGAGCTTTTTAGCTTACGCCACTGAGCTGCGCACGCTCTTTAGCGCAGCATACGCAAACTTGGGTACGCTTCCTGTTGGAAGCGTGTCTCTTGCGTACGCAGACTTGGGTACGCTTCCTGTTGGAAGCGTGTCCCTTGCGTACGCAGACTTGGGTACGCTTCCTGTTGGAAGCGTGTCTCTTGCGTACGCAGACTTGAGCGTGCCCTGGCCTGAGCGTACACAGACTTGAGCGTGCCCTGGCCTGAGCGTACGCAGACTTGAGCGTGCCCTGGCCTGAGCGTACGCAGACTTGAGCGTGCCCTGGCTTGAGCGTACGTATGACCCTTGCGTACGCTGTCCTGAGCGTACGCTACCTCTTGCTCCCCCCCTTGGGTGCCTTATGTTCCCATATTTCCCCTTTTATGAAATTGCAGCCATTTTATATCCTTACGCCTTTGATGTGAACTTGACATGAACCCGATATGATCATGACAGTATTTATGAATGTTAATCGGAACAAGGCTTACTGATGGAATTGCATGATTAGTGACCCGCCGTGGTGCACTCTTGACAAGTAATTTGACATGATAATTCTTGATGGTGGTCCGTCGTGACGTACCCTTGCCTTGATAAGTAATCTTGATAAGTAACATGACATGATGGTGACCCGTCGTGGTGCACCCTTGACAAGTAATCTTGACACGATAACCTTGATACGCTGTTGCGACGGCTAACTTGACATGCTAAGTGAATTCTTGACACCATGGGTGATTGTATTGAATGTGCTTGTGTAAGCAACCCGTCTTGTCTCGCATCATGTCTAGGACATGAATCCCTGGTTTCCCACGGTCAGGGATTCATACTGAATCTGGCTAGGTTAATGACTAGATGGATCAAATAGTTCATGGAGAATTCCCCAGTTACCTGTTGCCCCTTTGGTCCCGGCCTTATATATATATACATGGGATTTGTTGCTATCCGTCGAGATGAGCGCACTTCCAGCCCGCCGTCGAGTGTGGTACCTTAGAACACATGTATCTTACTACAGTGTGTCTGCTATATCCTGCTATCTTTTCCTTTTCTTGCTGGGATCACTCAGGTAGTAACAAACAGATAACCGGACTTGGAATTCTCATTGCATCTTGCTAGTAACTAGGCCTGTGATAACCCTAGTTAGTTAAAGTAGCAAGTCGTACTTATTGCTTGGCCGTGATTGATCGTATGAGAATAACCTGTCTAGTCTTGTCTTGATTCCTGCACAAGAATTGCTACCTGTCATGATTTTCTTATATTTTGCCGATAAATGGTGGAAGAATCCAAGTTCCGTTCAGACGAAGGGTTACAACCCCGGTCCTTGTTTGGTTTACGGGTTGTAACCTGGTTATCTGAATAGTCCCATGGTTATCTCATCGTATATCACCTGTTATGTTTTTCCTTAATTCCTGTCTTTATTACCTTATTATTATTGTGCTAATTGCTGGTTTTGGTTCCTAAGTGAAGCCTCCTTTGTGACACTTGCTCTTTCTGGGGTCTGACCCAGCTGGTTTTGTATGGCCAGATACCGGAGCAGCAGCAAAGGATCTACCTGCTTTCCAGCCAGATGGTGACCACTAGAGGTAATCCTGGCAACGAGTGGGTTTCTTTTGTTCTCCTAGTGTAATTGTATATTATTCTTTTGAGGCATTTAGCCGACGAGCACATGTTAGCTCGATGCACTTTACTTTATGTCTGCCTACGGGCTGTAAACATGATTGGCAACTCGAGGTTGATCATGTATGACTTTACCTCTTGCTAGTCCTTACATTTTGTACGACTAGCTTCACGATCATCTGGATATGTAATGTTTGGGACGCCTTACAATTGTATATTTGGTGATCTGATATCTTGTTACTATCATTACTTGTTGAGATTGGGACATTAGGCTTGTTATTGACCCTAAGAGACTGATGGCTTGTAGATAAACTCTCATATTTCTAGACAGCCGTGACCGTATAGTGAGATGGATTCCATTTCATTATACGTAGCTGGTTATGTCCGCCCCCGCTCTCCAGTATTTTGGTTCTGGGGCGTGACAGACAAGCACTCCTAAGTTGCTAAAAAGGCCCATGTCAAAAAGGCTAAAAAATGCTTATGAAAAATGACTTAAAAATCATTTAAATCATTCTCAAAATAGAGATTAATCCTAAATTATTTTAAAAGGCCAAATATGATTCTAATTACATTATTAGGCTTCTGGTAAGGTTGACTAAGGTCAAACCACTTATACTACCAAAACACCAATCCATCTACCAATCAAACCACATAGCAATCACTCTAATTAATAAATTAATAAAATTCAAATAATACATAAAATTCAAATAAATTCATAGTGACTAAAATACCCTTAAAATTAAAAAGTGAGTGTGACAAATAATTAGGTTTCTAATGTCATGGTTAGTCTCAAATCATGTTTAGCTAAGGTTAAACCGACTACTAACACAACACCAATTGAAATATTATAAATTAATCCAAAATAAAATCACATAATTACCAAAATACCCTTATTTTAGAAAAGTGGTGGTTACAGTCGAGTCGTCATGATGCCTATCAATGGCAAATTTCTCAAGAAATACTATGTATAAAAAACACATCAGCACAAAAGCCAGAATATAAATAAAACTCCTTTTATTGCATAACACAGACAGAAGGAAATGCATAAAATCAACGAGAACCAGAGCCTCCCTTATTGATGACAAATTTCCAAGAAGCTCGAATACATTATTGTTGGATGACACCAATAATTCACACGCGGCTTTCCTTAGAGCTTCTTCTTCGGCAGTGCTTCCAGGTTCCACCAGTTCGGCAAGAATGTCCTGCTTCTGTTGAGGAACAGTCGAGCTTTCTCCCACTTCTGGTCAGCGGCGGAAGCTCGTCAGAAGAAGTGTCGATAGCAGTTTCGATCGTCGGGATGATCTCAGTCTCCTTAGAAACATCTTCGGAAGACATTTGCAATGAAGGAATAGGTGTGGACAACATCTTCAAAAAGGTTCCGTACTATTTATAGACTGAAAGGCCAAAACAGTCTATCTCGGGAACCGAAGCGACCTTTCCTCGAAAAGGCATGCTTATTCATTCATCAATCTTTCATCTCTATTCATTTCGTGAATAGGCCTACATTTATTATCGTTTCTTTACTTTTTCGTAAATAAAGAACAGATAATAAATACTCAAAATCCCTAGTAGAGTCCATCCAAATCATCAATTCTGTCCTTTGAAACCCAGCTATTTTAAAAGGTATCTTATCTTTATGATAAATCCGTATTATCACAGATATCATCTTTTTAGACATGATATCCTGTCTTTGAGTCCCAGCTGACTTAAAGATCATCAATAGAAAAATGAGTTCACGTCCATATTACCTCTGGATTCTATTTTCTATATCATCACATCAAATCAAGTCATAAAGGAGAGAAAAATTATTCTTTATTCCTTCTTTAAAAATATAGATACATCTTAATGGAAATCTATTACATCTCGGATTTTCATTCTAAATATAACAAATGGAGGTCTATTACATCTTTGGATCTTCTTGTTGGTGCCAGTTCCTTGTCGACTCGACCTGAAGCAGCGAGTAAGGAAACGGAATCAACTCTGGTCTTCTCTCTCAGAAAGACGAGAGGAGAACGACAGAGTACAGCAGCTCGAAGACAAGTTGTTGTCAATACAACTGGTGGATAAACGATGACCCTTCATGAGAAGTAGGAATGAGATCACCCTTGTGATACGATTCCTAATTCTGTGTCTCCACCATCCAACTCTCATGTATAAATGCCCTTCCTACCATCTCGAGGAAGTTCTTTTAAACATGAAGAGTTCTGAGCTGTCTGATGTGTGTGTCAAGGTGGTTCAGCTCCATAGCATCCAAGGTCACCGATACCAGTTCTGGTGAGTTTTGTCAGTCGGTCCCCTACAAGCATTAGAAAGAAGATGAGAATATAGTGAATGCTCTCTTTCTATTTATATACAATTGAGGCTGGAACATCATGTGCGTCCCTAGGCGTATATTTCGAGAAGAATAGAACGCAAAAGATTTGAAATCACATGTGAGGTGCCACATGTTGTTCAAAAGTTGGTATTGTCAAAATCAAGAAAAAATCTAGAGCGCAGGATATGTCAAAACAGTTACACAACAAAACTTAAACACGTCAGGATTTAATAAAGCCAAACTTTTGCATTTTTATAAAAAGAAGACAGAACACTACAGACGTAGGCACTATGGCCATTATGGAAAATGATGCTCTCATATCACTTCACTCCTTCTTTCCGTCATCAGTCTGACGCAAAGCAGCGCTCAACTCCTCCATGTTGTGGATTCTCGAGTGATGCATCAGATGGAGGAATCCTTCCCTCTGTTCCAATGTGCCATGCACTTTGGAAGATGATGGTCCACCTCTGGAACGAGCGAAGACTGTTGGGGTCCAGCCAAAACAGTCTAGAAAGTTCTTCGACCTCAGGGACGGGTCAACATCCAACAAAAATGTCGTAGGCACAGAGTGTGACTTCTCCTCAGAAGCATTGTTGTTCGCCTCCTTCTTCATGTTCTCTTTGGATGCCATGAGAGTGAATGAAGGTGGAGGTTGAACCTAATACCCATATATATACAGTGAAGGTCGGCCCCCGCCAATACTTCGTATTCCCCATAAATGGGCGGGTAACTTTTAACGAGGAAGAAGGAGGCAAGACTTTTCGGAAAAGAGTATCATTTTCCATAAATAGGTTCATTGTTGGAAATTAACCAAGCACTTAATTATCTCTTGATTAAGAGTGCACAACCCTCACGTTGTGCAGCACTCAGACTGCACGACCATCAGGTTGCGCGACCATGCGCAGCAATCTGGTTGTACCGCATCATACCGCACAATATGTCGAAGTTGCACCCAAAATACAGCACAACTTTTGAAACGCTGCGCAACGCGGGTCGACAGCAACCAAACCCTAAAAAGGGAGGCGCAGGTTATGGGGTGCGCTCAACTCTAAAAAGAGTGGTTGTACGATGACAAAATCAGGCCAAACCCTAAATAGGGTGGTCAACAATCGGGTCTATGGTCAGATACTTACCCTCCATGGCCGGATTGGCCGCCTCTCGGTGTGACGAAGGCGAAGCTCGCGTAGAGGACCGTCACGACCCACTTTCGAATAATCGGACACGAGTCGGACACGCCCAGCCTATGTTGGAAGACTCAACGTAGTAAGCTGTAGCAAGCTAGGAAAACTAACAAGTCAATATGAATAAGTACAAATCACAGCATCTATAAACGATCCCAGAAAGATCACCATAATCCACAAGTCCTTATAACGTAAAGGTACCAGAGTCAACAAGAATGAAATACGCTATGAACACTAAAACCATATCTAGGAGTAAAGATAAACAGTCTAAACCTGAAGCCTCTAGCTAAGTCATGTCTCCATCCTGTTCAGCTAAGATCCCGGGCTCTGGCCCATAAGGTAGAACAATATCCTCCAAGTACACCTGTAACATATCCAGTCAGGAGCGGAGCAAAGTACAGTTCTAGGTAATAAACAAGAACATCATGATATGAAAAGTACAAGAGAACATATAAAGCACAGGAAAGAACAGAAAAGTACATGAATGTAAAGTACAAAAAATAAGTACAAGAATGTAAACTATGAACCTGAAGTACAAGACATGACATGTGCACAATATTTGAAATACAGCTAGCCTATGTGACCGGCTGGGGTAAGTACAGGAATAAGTACAGGAGTACATGAATATCGGTATGGCTTAGGGCTCGCGTGCACAGTACGAGGCCTAAGCTATCCACATGAATATCAGAATATGGGTTTGGTCACATAGCTAGTGTATTTTCCCTCCCCGACTATAAGTAAGTACAAGAATATGAAAGTACAAGAGTACAAGATATCGTGTCATGACGTGTCACAAGAAAAGTACAAGATATGAATGTAAATGAACATGAACCATAGAATGTACTTGCTTGCTCCGGGTGATCGAGAATAGGGAGATAGTAATCTCTATGTTCACCTAAATTTGTTTACAAGTTGGTTAGGTTCTAAACAATGACTATTACTAATCAACTATTTCTACCAATAAGCTAAATACCTATAAAAATAAGGGTTTAAACTTATATAATAAAATATGCTATACATCCTAGCTTAACAAAATATTAATTAGATAGACATCTCTACTAGCTAACTATGCATCATATAACAACTAACAAGAGAAATTATATCATTTATTTAGATAAAGATTAGGCCTAGATAACCTGCTAGTAAACTATTTATAGGATAATACCATATAATAGTCAATTAACAAAAAATATTAAGATGAAATAGCACTTAGCAATATTATTAGTTAAAGTAGATGATAACATTTTGAAATATCACTATCAAAATTTATTAAGCAATTAACAAACTGAATGCTTCAACTAATAAATTGGTAGCTAAAGAATAATCCAATTCAAAGAGAAGTCCAGAACCCTCAACTCAGTCAGGCCCATTTTGTTCAGCTCGAAAATGTTTGACTTGGACTAAAACACACTCTGGTACACACCCATCCCCTTGTAGTTGTATTACTCTATAATTGTTAAAGAAGCAACACATCCTATTAGTGACCCATGTTCAACATTAAAATTCATAGACTTGTAGCCCAAACTGACCCATATATAGCTAACTTCTTTCTTCTTCCTGAGCCCACACCATATTCCAGTCCCACACAATTTAGCCAATTATTCAATCAAAAGTTCACTAGCCATGCAAAATGAATGTTCAGTAACATTCAAAAAAAACCAAATTCCCCGCCAATACACAGAGCTAAGTTTGTTCTACTCAGCAACCATACAACTCTGACCCCACAATTCAATCCCAGTAAATAATACAAGCCAAACTGAATCATAAATTTGAATAGAAAAATAATACAATGAACTGATATTAAAATCAAATAGAAACACTGCCCCTGGCTAATTCTTATTCTGGGATCCCTTATGCACGACCTCATCGTCGAGCATGACAAGCGGGACGCATCCAACATCCGGACATGCACACACAACACCACCTTGGACACGTACACACGAACACAGCTACGCAACTCCAAGCTACTGCAACGCCTATCTCCTCTGATCTACTGTAATCGATAGCAATCATGGAACAATCTGGACACGACCCCAAAACTCGAACACAAGTCCACATCGAACATGAACGCCCCTCCCCCCCCCCCCCCCCCCCCCCCCCCCCCCCCCCCCCCCCGAACACAGATCGAAGAGTGCTACGGCTGACATAAACTCAACACAAATATATCAAACAATGATTTGTATGGTGGAGATTACAAACCTAGAAGGGAAGCTTCTGATTCAACCGTAAATATGTGATCCCTTGCGTTCGATACGAGTCCTGCGTGTTCAGATCAACATAATACTTATGATTCGAGCATTACTTCAAACACTAGAAGTGCAGATTTAAACTAAAGCAGGACAGAATTATATTAATTCTACTCTTTTGATTTGAAATAAACACAATTGAAGGAAATTCAAAGAGTATCGCACTGTCAGCACCTAACCTGATCTTGATTGATCTCCAACGATCAAACGATCAATCCTTCCTCAAAATTAACTCATTCCTCGAGGTCTTCGTCGATTTGTTGGAAGAGTGTCGCGCCGGAGCGATTAGAACAAATCTGGCCGATTCGATCGTCGCCTCGTCCGAGAAGATCAGATCATCGGAAAGAAGAGTGGATGAAATGGCTTTGATCCAGGTCTCGTCAACCGTCGATGGCGAGCTCGCGGTGTCGGAGAAGAAGAGTTGTCGAGGAAAAGGCTTCACGTTATCGAAAAAGTCTGTGTAGTCGAGCACTGTCACGGTGATCGTGCCGCCTGAGAGGAGCGCCTCGCCGAAACTGGAAGGAGTGCCGTCGGCGCTCAGTGCGGTGGTGACCGCCCAGCCATGGCCGACCGAGCAATAGGGTTAGGGTTTGGCATAGTTTGGGGAAAAATTGGAACAATGGTTGAAGAGCTTTGAATAAAATGAGAGAATGATTCTCTCTCTCTCTCTCTCTCTCTCTCAAAATGAAATATATAAGACTGTCCAAGGAAATGGGAAAGTTTCAGTTAGGCCCTCCATCTGAAATAAAAATTCCACCTGGACCCCTCCCCTTTTCATTATTTACATATTTCTTGAAAATTCAGTTGGAAAAGTTTGTTAGGAGACTTGGGGACCACTCTTAGTTAGTTACTAGAACCTCCTCTTACATCCTTCAATAAACAATATTTATAAAGTTATAAAAAACTATTTATTAATCAGAAATTAATACTAAAAATAATATCTCTAAAATTTCTAAAATACCAGGAAATTATAAAAAATTTAAATGTCGGGAAAGCGGGGTTACAAATCTACCCCCTAGAAAAATTTCGTCCTCGAAATTTCAAAGAGCACGACACGATACAGAAATGACACGAAGTTCAAAGTCAGTTTGGCACGAGTGTTAATACGCTCAATGACCAAGTATGAAAATCATAAGGATTTGAAATGTTTTAGCATGACAAGATAAACGGATAAAATGCCATGATCAATAATGATCAAAAATTTAGTTAGTCACAAATAAAACAAAATTTAGTTAAGATCAAGTACGATAATTACATACAAGGAGTTGAAATAACATGTTTTAACAATGATCGAGAATTAAATAGGCACGAGGTGGAATGAAATTTAATTACGATTTACAAGTGTAAAATCATCATGGTACGAACTTCCAAGCACGATCAGAATTAAAAGTTTAACACGATTGAAAATAGAACAAAATAGGAAAATTACAGTTAGATAAGCATGATCAAGATCAAGGTTTAGACAACACGACCAAAATATAAGAACAATAAATAGCAGAAAAAATGGAGTCAAAATCTAGCAATATGTATTTATTGAGAAAATCAAATGATCCAATGTACGAAAACTATCCAGGAGGTATTAGTATCAATTCAAGGCGGGAGTATAAGGAGTTGTGATTCAAGGAAAATCAATAATCATATGAAAAAGGGATATAGTCTCTATGGTATCCGAAAACACATATATATCTGAAATCACTTTACTTAAAATCCATGCCCCACTAGTGTATATCTGGCTACAGTGGACTTTCGGTTCCGTGACTCAAATAATGATATGTTACCGAATATTCTATCAACTTTATCCATTTTTCAACAATTATCAATGAAGCAACCCAAGATATCAAGATATAAAAAAATTAGGACAGTCCCAATAATACCCGAAAACCCATGAATATCTGAAATCACTTCCACTTAGAGTTCATGTCTCGCCAGTGCGCAGCTGGCTGCAGTGAACCCTCGGTCTCCGTAATCTAGATAATGGCTGCAGCACGCAACTGCCATGCTCTAGTAGGTCATCAAATAGTCTTTCAATCTTATACATAGGACAAAAGTGTTTCATAGAATTCAAAATGAGTTCCAATAGTCCAAGTCACGATAAAAGGTGATGTTATCTGCCTTCTAGAAAATAAGAGGTTTTACTAGGTATCAAGAGTCAACACAGATCCAACAACGACTATTTATGTACTAAAATATCAAGGAGGTTTTCAATCTCGAACAGGAAATGAAGTTTTTAATTAGCGACCGAAATCTCAAATGGCAAAACAACCTCAATATAGGGAGCAAATCCCGAATAGATAACAAAGTCCCGGATGGTGAACAGAAAGCAGAGTACAGAATAGAAACAAAATCTCAACGTAAGAAACAATTCTCGTATCGGAAACAAAGTTCAACAAAGTCTCGAATAACAACAAAATTTTGAATAGATCTCGAAGGGAAAACGGAATCTCCAATAGGACACAAGTTTCAAATAGAAAATCAAATATCAACATAGTCGTGAATAAGAACAATCTCAAATAGGAAATCTCGACGAGGAAACAAGGTTTTAAACAGGGGACAAGGTCTCAACAAGTCGTGAGCAGGAGCTGAATCTTCAAAGTCTGGAATAGAAACGGAATCTCGAATAGATAACAAAACCTCGAACGAAAGCAAGGTCCCAAAATAGGAAACAAGATCTTAAAATCTTGAATGGAATCAAGTCATGAATAGAAGAAAAATCAATGGGTGAATAGGAAACAAGTATCCATGAAACAAGCAAAATCTCAAATAGAAGACAAGCCACGAATAGGAAACAAAATCTTCAAAACCTTCAAAGGAATCCTCAACAATGTCCTAAATAGTACGAAGCTCAAACAAGGTTTCAAATAAGGAACAGGGTTTCGAAATGAAATCTCGAGTAAAAATTAAAATCTCAAATAACATGAAGTTTGATGAGGGAATAAAATTTCCAATTAGGAGCCAACGCTAGGAAGCAAAATCATGAAATATGTAAACATTATCGAATAGCGGATTTTAAATAATTATCGAATTGTGCATCTGAAACAAGTTTACCGAATAGGAAACAATATCTCTAAATAGGTTTCGAATATCAACCAAGGTTTCAAAATAGAAAACAAGAAGTTTCAAGAAATGATCCAGGTGCTAAGAGGATTATAAGGGAAGACTGGATTGTGAATCACGATCCATAGTTTTCTCCAACCATGCAAGAAAAAGCCTTCGGTCTTCAGTCTGACTTCAGTATTCCTCCGGGATTGGAATCTCTTCAACGTTTTCAGCTATCCTGATGTAGGCTGGTCCCTGCGGTAGTTCTACATGTGGTTGTTGAATCTGGAGAGGCCGGTCCCCTTGCTATAGTCCTGGTGCTTCTAGTGCTCGTCCTTGGGCAGTGTGATCAGCGGCCTCCGGACAGTCCTTGACTTGGTGGGCAGGCGATCCGTAAAACAAGCATAGCCTCTGTCTCTTGCACATTCATCGTAGTGATGTCCAGGGTGATGGCAATAGTTGCAAGTAATCACCGTCTGGGTCTCAGTCTGAATCTCTCGATGGGGCTGAAGTACAGGGACTCTGACTGGAACATACGGCTGCTAGTTTGCTGGCTGCTAAGATCCTGATGCTCCTCGACCATTGTTATCAGCAATCCTGCTGGCAATTCTTCATTTGGTGGACAGAAGATCCGTATTATAAACAAAGTCTGAGTCTCTTACGGCACTCCTCGAAGCGATGTACTGGATGGCTGCAGAAAGCACAGATGGCCATTATCTGAACTGATGACGCGGCTGAAGAAGCGTTGTCTGATTGTGGCGACGCTTTGTGGGTCCAGGTTAGTTGATGTCTTTGTCATAAGTCTTTATGTCTCTCCTGGTCTTTAGCTTCTTGTCTCGTTCTATTGTCTGTGCTACATTTTGGATCAGAGAAGTCGGATCCTCAGAGACTTGGATGATCTTCAGTGGCGGCTCCAGGTTCTCGATCTGCTCCCGGTGCAATATATGCACTCGGTGTCGGGGAAATCCAAGGGTCTGAGAGTTTGGAAATCAGAAGTCCTCCTTAGCTCGTAAAATGCATCTGCAAGTCTAGCTTGGAAAAGGATGGCATGCTCCCTTTGGGTGTCAAGGAACTCTTGAAACGTCTCCGTCAACTGCGTACTACCCATAGGAATAGTAGGGCGATAGAAAGTAGTAGGGGCTCGAAACCCTCAAGTGTAGGTGGATCAACCGTTATGGTGTCGCGTGCTTGAACTATCTGAAAAACAAAAAACTGTTAAAATGTCCTAAACCTAAAAGCAACAAGTGTTTATAGAATATTAATATACCCGATTTTCTATGTCGTGATTCAAGTTTCCCTAGTTTAAACAAGTCCCCCAATAGTACACTAATACCTAGGTACCATTAGGAAATACCTGCATGGGCCACCACTAGAAACATGTCATGACCCACTTTCGAATAATCGGACATAAGTCGGACACGCCCAGTGTCACGCCCCAGAACCAGAATACTGGAGAGCGGAGGCGTACATAGCCAGCTACGTATATTGAAATAGAATACATCTCAACTATACGGTCATGGCTGTCTAGATATGAGGGTTTACTACAAGCCAACAGTCTCTTAAGGTCAAGCCTACTGTCTCAATCTCAAGCAAATAATATAATCACAAGATGTTTGACCACCAAATATACAATAAAAGGCGTCCCAAATATTACATATCAGCTGATCATGAAGCTAGTCGTACAAAATGATAGGACTAGCAAGAGTTAAGTCATACATGATCAACCCTAGGATTTGTTAATCATGTTTACAACCCGTAGGCAGACAATAAGTAAAAGTGCATCGAGCTAACAGGTGCTCGTCGGCTAAACGCCTCAAAAGAATAATTTTACAATAGAGTGAGCGAAACAAAATAGAAAACCCACTCGTAGCCCGGGTTCCTTCTAGTCGCCACCATCGGGCTGGAGGTTCGGTAGATCCTCGGGTGCTGCTCCGAAATCTGGCCACACAAAACCAGCTGGGTCAAACCCCAGAAAGAGCAAGTGCCACAAGGGAGGCCACAAAATAAGAACAAAAGCCAGCATATCAGAACATAAGAAAATAATTACATAATAAAGACAATTATTAAGGAGAAACCTGGCAGGTGATATACGATGAGATAACCATGGAACTCTTCAGATAACCAGGTTACAACCCGTAAACCAAACAAGGACCGGGGTTGTAACCCTTCGTCTGAACGGAACTTGGTTTCTTCCACCATTTATCGGCAAGATAAAATACAAGAAATCAGGACCTGCAATTAATCATGATTAAGGTAAAGCACGAGTAATCATGTCATGTCATAACTTTGTACAGGATCATGGCAAGACAAGCGGGACTAGACTCCATCCAATCAATCACGGCCAAGCAAGTACTACGGCTTACTACTTAACTAACTAGGGTTATCACAAGCCTAATTACTAACAAGATGCAAGTGAGAATTTCTCAGTCCCAAGCCCTACAGACTATCCAGTTATCCTTCCGCGGGTTGAGAGTATAGGTGGGTACATCGCCCGGGAGATAAATGTACCCTTAGGTGACATAGAGGGTGCAACACACGACGGTGTGCTGGAAATGTGCTCTACTCGTCGGCAAGCTACAAGTCCAATTAAAGCGCCCAGATAACGAGATTGCCTGTGACTGGAAATTCTCCATGAACTACACTTTGATCTAGTCATTAGCCTGATCCATATTCAGTGTGAATCCCTGACCGTGGAAACCAGGGAGTCACGTCCTAGACATGATGCAAGACAAGACAAGTGGATTGCACAAACAAGCAAGCAGGAACACCCACGGTGTCAAGTTGATTATACAAGTCAAGTTAGCCGTCGCAACAGCATCAAGTCAAGTCAGGATTACAAGTTACAAGTTACAAGTCAAGTCAGGTACAAGTCAAGAGCGCACCGCCACAGGCCACTATCAAGTTATCAAGTATCAAGATTAATCATGTCAGGGTACTAGTCAGGAGTGCGCCACGACGGGCCACTATCAGGTCAGGTTGGTCATGTCAGGAGTGCACCACTACGGGTCACTGTCGTGTTATGCTAGTTCCTTGTCATACCATGCCATGTACAATAGTCATTCCAAACATATCAAGTAAAATCAAGTTCATGACAAAAGGCATAAGGATATAAAATGAGCGTAAAATATCTAATAAAATATTAATATACAGGGCTGTAGAAGAGTCAAGCTTAAGAAAAATAAAACCAAATCTCCATGATTGGACAGATTGCGCAAGGGTCCCTGGGGTCGGGTTGTGCAGGAGTCAAGTGCGCCAGGAGCCAACTGCGCAGGGGTGAGCTGCGCAGGGTACCAACTGCGCAGGGGTGGATGGCGCAGCAAATGGATTGCGCTGGATCAGGTTGCGCAGGAATAGATGGCGCAGGGTCAGATTGCGCAGGGACGGACTGCGCATGAGAAGACTGCGCATGAGCAGACTGCGCATGAACGGACTGCGCATGAGCAGACTGCGCATGAATCCATGCGTACTCGGGTTGAGCGCAGTTCGCCATGAGACAAGCTGCGCGGTCGGCGCTGCGCTAAAGAGCGCAGGCCGAGAGAGGGGATGCGCAGTCCAGCACTGCGCTAAAAAGCGCAGGCTGCAGGCTGCTACTCCAGGCCGAGAAGAACACCAAGAACACCAAGAATTCAAATTTTCATATCTTTGTCAAATCAAAGCCAAATCTAGATTTTCAAAGTTCTAACTCGAGTAAAATTGAATTCTCTTCCACATGGAAGCATCAAAACCCACAAAAATCCAACCAAAATAGATCAAAACTATGTAAATCCAAAAATAGTTAAAACCTAGATCTAGAACAATGGAGACTCCAAATCACAAAATATCAAGTTCTAATATTGATCACCATGGCCTAATCTAGCTAATGAACAAATAAAATGTGGTTCTCATGTGGTGGCAAGGTGCACTTGCCTATGGGTGTTGGTGAGTTGTGTAGAGGAAGGAAGAAGAAGAAGAAATAAATGAAAATAATGAGGAGAGAGAAAAGTAGGTGGGGATTTATGATGGTAGGTTGTGGTGGAATGAGGGTGGAGAATAGGTTAAGGTGTTCCTCTCATGATAACCAAACCAAACCAAACCCTCTCCACAAAATAAACCAATCCATGTAAAAACCCAATTACGAGAACCAAAATCCGCAAGTCAAGTCAATTACAAGTACATGCCAAAATCCAAGAAAATAAAATACAGGTCCGAAATACGTATAAGCCTGATAAAATACGTATTCCAAATATGGGTGTTACACCCAGCCTATGTTGGAAGACTCAACGTAGTAAGCTGTACCAAGCTAGGGAAACTAACAAGTCAATATGAATAAGTACAAATCATAGCATTTATAAACGATCCCAGAAAGATCACCATAATCCATAAGTCCATATAACATAAAGATACCATAGTCAACAAGAATGAAATACGCTATGAACACTAAAACCATATCTAGGAGTAAAGCTAAACCGTCTAAACCTGAAGCCTCTAGCAAAGTCATGTCTCAATCCTGTTCAACTAAGATCCAGAGCTCTGGCCCATAAAGTAGAACAATATTCTACAAGTACACCTGCAACATATCCAGTCAGGAGAAGAGCAAAGTACAGTTCTAGGTAATAAACAAGAACATCATGATATGAAAAGTACAAGAGAACATGTAAAGCACAGAAAAGAACAAAAAAGTACATGAATGTAAAGTACAGAAAATAAGTACTAGAATGTAAATGTAATCCCCCTAAATTTTACTACAATATTTTATTATTTTAAATTGGCTTAAACAGTCACTTTTATTGAGAGTATAAACTAAGTTGCAAAGGAAATTGATTTTTATATGCAGGCAATTTCTTCTGCTGACTCGGTCTTGCCTTCCTGCAACGTATGCGCTAATTTCTGTTTGCAATACTTTAGATATATAAATAAATATATATGATAAATTGCAAGTATACTGGAATCTATATGTCTAGCAATTTCTAATTTTAACAAAAAGGCCCAACTAAATTATTTTGAGGGTATAAGCAAACTATATTATTTTACATCCTCGGGTAGATTTTCCTTCATATCTCTGTACATGATAAATGCAAATATTATATAAAATAAATAAGACCAAAAACATTTTAAATTAGAGGTTACTTAGTCCCTTTAAATAGATAAATAGCAATCCACTACAATATATATATATATATATATATATATATATATATATATATATATATATATATATATATATATATATAGTGTATATTTAACCTAATAGGATCAAATTAAAGATGTACGTGTTGTTTTGGTCACCCTCTGTACCCTTTTAAATTCATCCGAGCCACCCAACCAAGAGATTACATACAGTTGATAACTAATCTCGTCTAGTTTCCTACTGCCTATTCCTATCCAGACTACAAAAATGCCATACTCAAATTTTATTTATAAATTAGCATCTTCATCTCCCTGTACTCTCTTCCGAATAAGCATTCGACCCCTCTCCACTTCTCGCCACTAGCGGCCGCACCGACAACGTTGACGCGGTACCATCGAGACGAGCTCATTGGACGGACGAACGCCAAGGGCAGTCGTTCTTATGCCATCTTCCGCGGCCGGTTGCCACACCGCACTGCCAAGTTTTTGCAACCGCACGAGACGAGAATCCTACCACTTTTGCACGGACACCCCTCCAATCATTGCTCATTGCCGAAGTCTTGTTCCCGTATCGATTCAGGTGAGCACCCGATTCTTCATTGACGTTCACATAGTTAGAAAAGAATGCATCTTAATAATTAAAGAGGAGTATAGAAAATAATAATAATAATAATAATAATATAATAGGCACTATTTACGTGAATATTTTGTTGCTCTCTCTATATGCCTTTTTGAATGGTAGTGCTTCCCCTTATAAAACGGTGGGGATGTAATGCTTTACAAATCACACATGTTCCCTCCATTGTTTTTCCTTTCACTTGGTCCTTGAGAAGTGAACCCATGATTCACGTTTCCTTCTCCACCAACTTCTGAAGAATAGAAATGTTTGCAATTTAACCCCTCCTAATATCTCTATTTGCATTACCCCATACACACATGTACACGTGGAGTACCACATGGTCCAATTCTCACCGAATATGGAGGAGCCTTTGCATATTCCACCATCACAATTTTTAAATAGCATAAACATCTACATCAGAGTGATGCATAGAGTATAAGAATACAATATTGTGCACATAGGAGCACTTAGGGGTGAGCATTATTCGGTTTTGGACCGAAAATCGAACCAAGTCGAATATGAGGTTTGGTTCGGTTTTAAAAAAATTCGGTTCGGTTTCGATTTTAAAAATACTAAAATTTTTTATTCGGTTTCGGTTTCGATTTTGGATTTCGATTTCGGTCCAAAACTGAAAACCGAATAAGAAAATTTAATTAATTAATTTATATATATTTATATATATATATGTGTATGTGTGTGTGTGTACTATATATATAAATATTAATATATATAGGTATATACTAAATATATATAGGTATATACTAAATATGTCTATGTATATTTAGTTACTATATATATTAACAAAAAAAGCTCAAAAAAATTAAAAATATATGAATAAACCGAATAAACCAAAAATCCAACCGATTTAATTCGCTTCGGTTTGATTCGATTTTGGGCCAATTCGGTTCGGTTTCGATTTACTTATTCGGTTTCGGTCCAATTCGATTTTGGGTTATTCGGTTTGGTTTAAACCGAATAAACCGAATGCTCACCCCTAGGAGCACTCTGTTATACTGTGTTATGTTCGGCACCATATCATGCAAGATGATAATAATAATTATAATAAAATAGTAGATGAAGAAATCGGCACAACATAATTGTTGGACCACATAGCAAGCAAGCAAAACAATAAGGAAAGATTTCTTTTTGTGAGCATGTGATGTGTGAATATAAATCTAAGAGGTTGGTTCTAATTTACAAATTAGAACCTTGTCTTTTCTATATTTACATAATAGGCATTTATGTGCATTATAGTTGGGAATCAATCATTTAAAACTTTGAAGGATCATGAAATATTTGATTAGATAAGGTGACCAAATATATAAGGATTATATATATATATATATATATATATATATATATATATATATATATATATATATATATATATATATATATATATATATATATATATATATATATATAATCCTTATATATTTGGTCACCTTATCTAAGTGGGCTTGATCCTTATATATATATTATCAATTAAACCAGACCTGCCAAGTAAAGGATCAAGCCCACTTAGCTAATAAAGAGAACCAAATTGAATTATGGAAAATAGAAGTGTCACTTGTTGGATCATTTATTGACATTAAATTCATAAATAGGTTACTTGGACTCAAGTTTGGCACATGACCCGTATCCGCAGCTCAGGACCACAGGCAAGTATACCTTGCCGAACTTATACAGTATTTACATGTTTTCTTTCCTGTTGTGTTCTTTCCATATGGTTACATGCTTCTCATATTGCGATTGGCTTGTCATCGACTGTTTTACTTGTTTTCTAGATTTACGTGCACGTATAGGATATTCGACATTGCTTGATTATTGGTCTTTTCGTGTTACTTTGTCTCGTGATTGGGTTGTCAGTTTTTATATCTTGTTCTTGACTTGACTATTCTCGACTGGGAGTATCTTGCATTGTACTACAGTTGAGATATACTATAGATTGGGAGTATCTTACATTGTACTACGACCTATTGCCGATTCTTTATCTTGATATTTCTTGATTGACTTGACTTGAGAAATACTGTAGATCGGGGATATCTTATATTATACTACGACCTATAGCATATATTGATTGATTAATTGACTTGGTTTGCGACACTATGAATTGGGAGTATCTTGCATTGTACTACAATTTATAGGAGTCTACTTGACCTTGTATCCTTTAGGAGAGAAGATCGATACTAGAATTGGTTAATCTCGACTGAGAGTATTGTAAGCCCCTGATTTTTCAAATTTATTTTAATTAGTGTTAATTAATTTTTAATGTCATTTATAGCCTTAAAATATTTATTATGATTTTTAGGAAATTTTTTAGAATTTTTAAATGATTTTTAAATGAGTTTTAAATACAAAAATACCATTTTGCAATTTCCTAAAATGTTTTAATTAAGTTTTGCAATTAATTAGAATTGTTTTTATATCAATTTGTAATTTTTAAATTTGTTTTAATGTGGTTTTGTAATTACTAGAATTGTCTTTATATCGATTTGTAATAAATAAATTGTTATTTAATGCGGAATGCAAATTCAAATTTGCATTTGTAAACCCTAGGGACCTAATTGTAATTTCCTAATTCTAGGGGACCCTACTGTAATTTACCCTAACCTAACCCCGACGACCGGACAGCTGCCGACGACCGGCCAGCTGCCCCCCCCCCACGTCCCGACCGACTTTCCACCGCCCAGAGACCCTATTTAACCCCCCACCTTGCTCCCCAGACCAAACTCTAACCCTACCCGACCATCACGACCACCCCAGACCCCCTTTCTTCCCCAATCACCCTCGCCGGAACCCTAGCTCCGACGAACCCCGTTCTCCCCATCCCGACGACCTCGCCGTGAACCACCACCACCAATCGGTTCGCCCTGACGTGCTGGACGCAGCGCCACCGGAGGGCCCCGACCCCGACGCCGTTCCTCGCCGTTCGCCGCCTCGAAACTCCCCTCAAACCTCGGACACGTAAGTTGCAGTCCCAACTTCGTGTCGTGCGTGTCTCGAACTCGCGCGTAGCGTTCGCCTGGACACGAGCAACTTAGTGGTGAGTCTGGACACGTGAAACTCGTGTCGTGCGTGTCGTGCAAAGCACGGACACGAGAAAACCCTGTGTCCCTAACTGTCAGGACACAGGGCCGATTTTATATTTTTATTATTATTATTATTCTAACCTAAAACAGAAACAAAACTAATCTAAATCCTAACTCTAACACGACCCACGGGCTGACCCCCTGGCCAGCCCGACCCGCTTAAAAACCCCCCCCGCTGACCCGAGTTCGAACCCCCCCTTGCTGTGTATTTTCCTTTTCTTTTTCTTTTCTTTTTCCTTTTTCTTTTTCTTTTTTCTTTTATATATATATATATGTATATATATATATTTATATGTATATATGTATATATATTTATATATACTGTATTTTAGTATATATACCTACTGTTTTTCTTATGTATGATTGTATATATACTTTATTTTCTTGTATTTTATTATTCTATGTATATATACATATATATATGTATTATGTATACATATATATTTATATATTTTCTTGTGTATATATATTATTATATATATACTATTATATGTATATGTATACATTAATTTTGTATATATATATATATATATATATATATATATATTATATAGTTAAGTATTTTCTTACATGTATGTATATATACATATATTTGTATATATATATATATATATACAATAATATAGTAAGCATTTTCCTATATATATAAATATCCATATATTTATATATATATATTTTCTATGTATTTCACTTAGCTTAGTGTAAAATAATTATATAAAATAATGTTCATACTTTTATAGTTAAAATGTAAAACTTTACCTTATTAAAATAATAATATTTATTTTGACTATTACCAACTTATATTTTATTGTATTTAAATTACTGCAACCATTTGATGTCCAAGCCTAGCATGGGTATTTGGGCTCAAATGCGTTTTCACACATTCAAGACCTGTTCAAGCCATATTGGACTTGATTCATGGCCTTGGGTCCTGTATTCGAACTTTGGTTCAAATTATATACATGGACAAAATACGCAGATAATTAATTATTATTGTGCATAGCTGTTTTTGATTTTCTAAAAATACTTAAAGTATTGCTAAAATTATGGAAAAATAGTTTTTAGATACTTTGTTAAGTTGGCTAATTTAGTATAATTTTTGTAGTATTTAAATTACTGTTTTGCCACTAGTTTGGCATATGAAACCAAAACTCACTTTCTGTATACTTAGGAAAACTGATTTTTATAAAATAATTGTACTGGTTAATAAATTCCAGAAAAATTATAATAAATTTCTATGATTAACAAGGATCACCTTGGTGCTTTACTTTAAGAAAAACTAGGCTTTTTGTCTGCTTTAAAAATTGTTAGAACACAATAGTCTTTTGATTTATTTATTGTTTAATTACGACTTGTAGCTTTTTGTGTTTTTTGGAGTTTTAGCCGTATTGAACCCTATCCCTCACTAGTGTAAAGACCCTAGAATGTTAGTTAACATAGTGTGTCACCCCCACATTAGTCTCCTATGCCAAAGTCATCATTTTGGCTAGGTGTCCAATCACAAGTCGTGTTTCACCAATTAGTGTCCTAGTATTTTAGCTTAGTGTAAAAGCTAAGTTATTGCATGTATTTCTACAGTGACGAGTTACTAGACATCTATAGCACTTTTATCGCAGCTTGTTTTGCTAGAGGCAAGTACTTTCTACGAACTTTACATACTGCTAGAACAATAAACTGCGACTTACCAACCATGTTAAATGCTGATCCTTGAGGTAGCAAGTTAGAACTTTACATGTTGTATTACTTTCAGTCTCTACCATGTTTAGGACAGTATCTCATATCTCTCACATGCTTTATATCGTTCTCGTATCTTTCACATGTTTTTACTGTTCTCGTATCTCTCACATGTTTAAATAACGGGTTAAGGGAAAACTGTTAGTAGTGTACGTGAACATGACCCCCTTCTCCGTATGTACTTACCGCGCTCGGGGACATTCTATATGCGACCTTGCCGTATGTTTCTGAATCTCGCGTTTGTGTATGGATATACACCGATGCCGTTCGTGCACGTATGTGCATACCAGAAAACTTGATATGTACCACAGTACATCCTGATTACCTATTGACCGATTCACGTACATGCTACGGTTTTAAACTTTTAAACTACATGCGGTTATCTATAAAATAACCAAATTAAACCATGATATGCCATGATTCCAGTTTATTACCTTCCTGTTCAAGTTTTGTATTTAGTTTGCTAGAAAACAGTACTTGCTCCCGTCCTGACAGGATAACGTTGTAGGTATACTTACTGAGGAGGAGTTGCTCTGTGATTCGTATTATGGAGTTACTGCCGAGGACCCGGTTTTGCCATACGAGGATGTTCCTGCGGGGAGACTCGTCTAGTTTGCTTAGCTGCTTGGGATACTTAGGGTAGTCATGTATTAGACTATACCATTTTGTAACTGGACATGTATCCAGTTTTATATTTCAGTTTACTTGTACTTGGATATTGCACTATATACGACGACTTTTGTGTTTGGAGCATTTATGATTCTTCTTCACTTATAGAATTGTTAGCACATTTAGTCTTATCTTGTTATCTCTAGAACAGCTTACTGCGCTTTATCTTAAGCGTAGGCTGGACATGGCTCGGCCCGGCCCAACAATTTGGGTAACGGGTCGTGACAAGTATCCTGCTTTATACGTCAATTGAAACACTATAGATTGGGAGTATCTTGTATTGTACTACAAGCTATAGGAGTTCGGATTGATAGTTAGCCAAGTCTAGTATTACATTTCCACATGACTCATCGTCCTTAGATGTTCTTCTTGCAGTGTTCTTATCCTCCATACATGTTATTTACTGTCATATTAGTAGGCATGTTTAATTATTTATCTTGCTAGTCCTCTGAGGACCTGATGATCTCTTCAGGTAGCTGATTGCACGGAGTTAGTTAGCTGAGCATGTGGTAGTTGACTTCAATCGCATGATTCAGGTATTTTGTTAGTGTTATTGATTTACTATCTTTCTCGTGCTTTCATGATATATCCTGCTTATCAGCTTAGCTTTATAGACTCATATTATTCTTGGAGTCTAATCGGACATATATGCTAGTGGGCTGCAGACCACGACCGATACTTGTTTATTCTTGTCTTATATATTCTTGTGGATTGAGATACACTGTAGATTACCATATTAGCCATGATACCATGATCTTGACAGCTTATATGTACTCCGAGTCGGGCTGGAGTCCGCTTGATACGTAGCTGGCTTGCTCACGCACTTGCATCCCGAAAAGCAGGTACGGGTCGTGACAGTAAACCAGGAACCTAAATTACAAGACATGACATATGCACAATGTTTGAAATACAACTAGTCTATGTGATCGGTTGGGGTAAGTACAAGAATAAGTACAGGAGTACATGAATATCGGTACGGCTTAGGGCCCGCGTGCACAGTGCGAGGCCTAAGCTATCTACATGAATATCAGAACATGGGTTTGGTCACATAGCTAGTGTATTTCCCCTCCCCGACTACAAGTAAGTACAAGAACATGAAAGTACAAGATATCGTGTCATGACGTGTCACAAGAAAAGTACAGGATATGAATGTAAATGAACATGAACCATAGAATGTACTTGCCTTGCTCTGGGTGATCGAGAATAGGGAGATATTAATCTCTATGTTCACCTAAATTTGTTTACAAGTTGGTTAGGTTCTAAACAATAACAATTACTAATCAACTATTTCTACCAATAAGCTAAGTACCTATAAAAATAAGGGTTTAAACTTATATAATAAAATATGCTATACATCCTAGCTTAATAAAATATTAATTAGATAGACATCTCTACTAGCTAACTATGCATCATATAACAACTAACAAGAGAAATTATATCATTTATTTAGATAAAGATTAGGCCTAGATAACCTGCTAGTAAACTATTTATAGGACAATTAACAAAAAATATTAAGATGAAATAGCACTTAGCAATATTATTAGTTAAAGTAGATGATAACATTCTGAAATATCACTATCAAAATTTATTAAGCAATTAACAAACTGAATGCTTCAACTAATAAATTAGAGGCTAAAGAATAATCCAATTCAAAGAGAAGTCCAGAATCCTCAACTCAGTCAGGCCCATTTGGTTCATCTCTAAAATGTTTGACTTGGACTAAAACACACTCTGGTATACACCCATCCCCTTGTAGTTGTATTACTCTATAATTGATAAAGAAGCAACACATCCTACTAGTGGCCCATGTTCAACATTAAAATTCATAGACTTGTAGCCTAAACTAACCCATATACAGCTAACTTCTTTCTTCTTCCTGAGCCCACACCACATTCCAGTCCCACACAAATCAGCAAATTATTCAATCAAAAGTTCACTAGCCATTCAAACTGAATGTTCAGTAACATTCAAACTATTTATAGCTTTGCAAGTGAGGCTGAACTGTGCAACTTGTGCTGAAGAACCGGGATCGAGTTGACTGGCGTAACTTAGACACAGTCATTTCTAATTCAAAGTATTTTGAAACTTTGAAGTCTTTTTCAAGTTTCAAAAACTTTTAAGGAAGTCTTGTAGAGGCTAAAAATTAAGCTATGCTACTCACCCAGAAGTCATCAAAATGCATCATATCAATAGGTCGCGCCATATCAGATTGTGCCTATATCAAGTTGCGCCACATCAGGTTGTGCCCATCTCAGGTTGCGCCAACCTCAGGTTACGCGAAAGGCACGTGGCAGTTTCTTCGAAAGACTATAACAGCATCATCATTACCTGACAACTAACAGCACGTGTAACCCCTCTTCCCGAAATTTTTATAAAATATTTTTTATTTATTTATTTGAATTAAATGGTGATTTTTAGATTTTATAAATAATTATTTAGTTAATTATTACGATAGATGATTTTAGCCATGGTGGAGTTTTGAAGTACTTGACAACTAGGAACCATGGCACGGATAGTACAGTGGCGTGCCTTGCCTAGTGTATTATCCATGCCAGGGAAGGCCGGGCCATAGTGATGTCCTAACTAGAAAAACCAGGCCAAGTTGCGACTTAACCATCACCGAAGATTTATTTATTTATTACTTATATTATTGAGTTTAGGGAAACCGGTTATGCCATTTTAGCCCGGACTGGACCCGAACTGAGCCCAAGCCCATGTAGTCATGCGGCACGTCCAATGACATTCGTGTTGATGGAATTTGGAATGAGGGTGTTGTATTTCGTTTTAATGATTTAATGAATATTTCTAAGTATTCATAATTAAATATTATAAATATCATTATTAGTTAATATTCAAGGATATTGGTATAAAATAGGTCCTTGTATATTCTGGGGATTATTGGACTGTATGCAATGGCATATATACCATTATTGAGTTATTGAATTTGTTATTATTATTGTTATTATTTTTATAGAGATTTTATTATATAATGTTATTTTATTATCATTGGTTATATTACTTGTCGAATAAATGTTATATAAATATATACATGTATTCCTATTTATAAAAATAGGCCTTGCACTAGAAATAGATGCCAGTGGGATTTATTTGAGTTTTATGGAGGTATATATATATATAGGCATATATATATATTTTCATAATTTATTAATATATATATATATTATATATGAATGTGGGTGTATATATATATATATATATATATATATATATATATATATATATATATATATATATATACACATACATACATAAGTGATAATAGTAACAAAAAAAAAGAGAATAGGATGCTACTGTAGCTACGCAACGATAGAATAGGATTCCCGAGCCTGGAAAGGCCCAACCCGAGAGCTAAGGGGGGGTTCACATATGTTCGGTTATGCATATATACAGAAATCCGAGCAAGAGTCGAGAAAACTGAGATGTTCTCATCTAAACCCTAATACAGCCACCATGGGCGACCCCCAGGTTTGTGCGCGCCGCTCCGACACGGCCAGGCCACCGGACAACCGCCGGAGCAGGCCGGACACGCGCGCGTGCGCGAGGACAGAGCAAAGGCAGCAGCGGTACCGAGCCAACTTCGCAGCAGGATTACGGTCGCATCGCTCGACGATTTCCCGAACCGATTTCTCTGGTACAATCCTAACCTATATGACTTCGATCTCCTTCTATTAGGTTGAATTTAGGAACCCTAGGTTGCTAGATAAATCGACACAAAGTCGATCGAATCATTGACCAAAAACAGAGCATGATACAGTCCAAACACCCAACTTGACGTCGAATTTTCTACCAATCTATTCTTCGAATCAGAAAACTTTCTGAACAGAAGTTAAACCCAACATGTACGGCTAGAGAACCCTTTTTACAGAAATCAATTTTGATCGATGTGCGCCGAGAAATCGGTTTCCCAATATTGAGAAAAACCTGTTTTAAAAACCATAAAATTCATCCACACGACATGCGTCCCGCCAATTCGGGCGACGTGGTCGCGAACCGAAGGAATCGAAAGCTGCGTAACGGCTTCGTGGTCGTGTGGACTTTGATGAAATTCAAATTGGTCGCGTGTGCGCGACGAATTTGATGCGTATCCATCAAAATTCACTGTATCGACCTCTGTGCAAATTTCTCAATTAGTTTGAGCACGTTCATCAGATCAAGGCGAAACTTGCGCCAGCAGGACCGTATTATTTTTTTGGTCCTGTATGCCAAGTTTGGTCCAATTCTGAGACAGTTGATCGAATTGCCGTTTTGCGGGTCCCACGGTCCGATTCAACGGGCGATTTTGTGCATGGCCTGCCGGAATCCAACTCTGGACATACGGTTGAGTTTGTATCAGAAAACTGGATCCGTAGACATATAGTTTGATGACTTTAGAGACCGTTGACTCTGGCATATTTTTCGGTGCAAAGCGGGTCCAATGGCGGACACCATTTTGACCCAAAATTATCGTTTTACTCCTGTGTCCAAAACTGGACTTAAGGATAGGCGATCCTAGCTATTTTGACTATTCTAAGAACATTGGTAATATTTATTTCAGCTTCCGGGGATTGTTGTACGGATTTTGACTATTGTGGCACATTGAGTAGTTCAGATTGTCGGTTACACCAACACAGGACCACAGGCGAGTACAGTTTATTGTCTGCATTTTGATATTGATCTGTACTATATTTTATTGATTGGCCATTGGTTATGTGATTTTTATATTCTATTATAAATTGTTGAGTCGAGAATGTGAAGTACCAACGATGTGTGATCTGACCTTAGACAGTGTAGACAGTGATTTATTATTGCAAAGTAGACAGTATAGACAGTGATTTATTATTGCAAAGTAGACAGTATAGACAGTGATTTATTATTGCAATTAGACAGTGTAAACAATAATTTATTATTGCAAAGTAGACCATGTTTCTTTATTGCATTATTTGATGTAGACAGTGTAACTTTATACAATGTAGACAATATAACTTTAGACAGTGTAGACAGTGTAACTTTAGATAGTGTAGACAGTATCGTGTAATTGTCCCGAGATCGATCACATATCAAAGGTACTTCTGACAGTTGGGGAAAGTATTTTGTATTTATTTATTTGCTATTGGTTTTTCGTATTTCCTGTTTATTTTCAAAAACATGTAATTGATGGCTAACCTCTGTTGTATAGTCATTTTCTTTATTTGAAATTGCATTCAGTAAATTGTGCTCGTTCCATTCCTGACTGGAAATCATATTTTTCAGGTTAGCCGTGGAATCACTTAGCATGGGAAATACGGGTGTACTCGTAGCCGAAGCCTAGAGACTAGTTAGATAGTTGAGTTGTAGTCATTATATATTTGTACAAGTTTATATTTTTCTGCAAATGTAAAACTTGTGATCTTTGTAAGTCAATTTAGTTCTGTGAATGAGCATTGTATTATTGTGATTTGATCTTCATGGCCGTGACAGCGTTCTACCGCCGACACTGCGGCGTAGGCTGGCTTGGACACGCCTCGTATCCGTTTAAAAAAAATGGGTGCGGGTCGTGACAAGTTTTTGTGGTGGCCCATGCAGGTCAGTCTTCGCAAATCATGCGAACTCGTGATAGTACTTAAGTTAGTCGTACTATTGCGAGCCTGCGACTAGAAAATGCTCATTCACAAATTAGGATTAATTTAATTTAAGAGAATGAGTAGGACTAGGAGTCCCTCATACAAATTTACCGATGGGTAGTCTAGGCCATGCAATTTAGATGAGGAGTTATTAATTTTGATAGTTTGTCATATCTCCATAAGTACACTATTTTCTCTTGATATGACGATATGATCCAATGTGGATAGGTTATTCACTTGATGAGACATGGCTTCATAGAAGTGATAATCTAACCTAGATGAATTATTTAATTCTTTTTCTCTGCCTCTTAGATATCATCCTCATATCTTAGTCAAATTGCCTATTTAGTTCCTATTTTTGCCCTAAGAGTTATTATTTTTATGATATCCATAGATGAACCTCAAGTTAGTTTCGATTCAAAGTTTTTCTCAAAGGTTTGAGTACACATAGAATAGGTACTAGAATGGTTGTATTTCTTTGTCTTCAGTTATTCCCTCCCTGTTCAATCTTTTATTTTAAAGATTGTGACTGATAGGACAAATATTTATGCCTTATTACATAGTCGACTTGCTTGAATCTCTAGAAGCTCATGAGTTTTACATATATAGTTAAAGGAATATTAGTTAACTCATAATGGCAGGACAGCAGCGTACTGTCGCCATTTAATTGAATTATGGAGACTATGGATTCACTGCAGCCAGCAGCGCACTGGCGAGACACGACCCCTAGAATTGAAATTAGTTTTAAAAATATAGGTTATAAAATGTTACTAAAAACTATGGCTAGTGGTCCTCTTTTGATAGTAGTCACCCTTGTGTCAATATAAAGTAGAATATCGGATAGCATATCACATCTGAATCACGAATCCAAGGGTTTACCACAACCAGATTATACGGACGGGGCATAATCCTCGGTGAAATAATTTCAAACGTGATTACAAGTTTAGGATACTATAGAGGATAGGAGAATGCCCTGTGTGTCCCATAAGATCCAAAGCCAACACTAGTGGAAGTTCTGTAAGTTGGGTAGCGTGTCTTCCGACCTTGCATTCCGTGGTCCTTGTAACCTATTGACGAGGAAATGGATTGACGCTAATAGGTTTACCTGGAATATAGAATATAGAGGTCCATAACCCATTGGTTGACCAAGGCCTTATGGATAAGAAGATAGTAGGATGACCGTGTAAGCAAGAACATCGAGTAAGGTTTTGATTCTCACAAAACTTGAACTACTTCTACCTCCTTTCAAAAATCTCACATACTTGTATTTTGACTATCTTAACCAACACTGCTATTACGGACTAGTTTTGCAAGCTCACCCTGTTCTCGAGCTTGATTCAAGACATATGTTTATTGGGGACGCCCACTAACATATTGTCTAATCAGAATCGATGTATTACGGTCTGATCAACCGTAGTGCACCCGGTTCGCTCTCCCTCTGATTTACCTACGTGGATTGAGATGTAGATGTATCTATGATCTCATCCGCGACTGCATTGACAATTCCTCTTGAATTATACATTCGCCTTTGAATCACATAAATTGTATTCAGTAAACATCTCCCTTGAACTCTTTATTGTTTTTGTCTTTCACCGATTTGGAAAGACGAAATCTCGTGATGGTGGAGAGATACAGAGTATTCCCATGGCTACGATAGTGGTATACACAAGTGTAGCTACCATCGGCCAGTCATGTGATTGAGTTACTCGTTCTCCCCTCGACCCTCAAACTGTTATTGGGTCCTTCTAGCCACTTGAACTTGAGAATGATTAGGGTGTTACCCTTAGTCAAAATGCCAACCTAGGAGACTATATATTCTCAAGAAACCAAATGTCTTGAGCCTCTAATTATTTGCCTGAAGCTTGCTTTAACTAACAATCCTTAATCTTCAACTCAGCCTTTCCTCGGCCAAAGCCCACGGTTTAGACATGAGTTGAATAAACAAGGTAAGGATAACCATTTACCATGACTATGGTAGACACTCATCCCGAGATTGGTTTCCAACAAATACTGTCCTAGTTATATAAATTTCATAATTAAGACCTAACTAGTATTGGAACACCACAGCTTAAATACCTGTCATATTATGACCTACCAGTTATCAACAGCAAGGCATGACCAATGCAGCCCATACCGCTAGAACCCTTGCGACCATAGTCTAGCAGGCTTGACACATATAGAGATTCACGACTCAGTTGTTAGAAATATTTTCATATGATGTGCCTTAGAGTTGGTTATCCCGTCGACAACTCTTGTCTACCGTGGACGAGTAGATCATTATATTTTATCGACCATGTGTCATTGTACACACTCGTTCTCCATTTATTGAGGGACGATCCTTGACATGATTTATATCTACCGTATTCCGTTATGCAGTGCCTTATTCTCTATTAACAAGAGTCGAGGTACAGTATCCGGACTTGGTAATCCTTCTAACCTCGTTATTCCTAAAACCATGTCTTAGCTTCTAATGTGGGTAGAATGTAAGCCTTCTAAATTTTTGGGATATACGAGGATTATCGATCGATTAGAATAATTTCCATTAGGATGACAATTAGTGCCCATGGACTTCCACTTTCCTTTTAGATATTTTATGTCACCGGCCGTGTCATTGATATTCGGAGCACAAGACTAGCTGTTACCTACCAACAAATTTCATATGCAAGTTCTAGACGAGTCCACCTTCATCTAGGTATATCATGTCCCACTCAAACACGCCCCCTTATACTCTATTTTTTATGGTACAACTTTCATGTCAAAAGGGACTAGCTATAATCCTTACCATAATCCCTGTGTACTTTCCGACTATGACTAGAGACTCAACTTCGACTCGAATCTGTTGACCCAATATATGGTTGTGATCGAATGGAAGCCCACTACGCATATGTCACTAGTGTGCCATTTAATTGTGTCTTCTCGTGCTACTTAAACACAAAATTCACGGAAGACGCATCTCCAGGGCTTACAGAACCTAATTAACCAATCCGACTGCCCAACTAGCTCAACCACTTGGGTGGGACTTATTCCAGGTTACCCTAGCCTAGTAGAAATAATTTTATCATTGGGATCTTGTCCAGTTAATATAGATTGAAGTCCAAGGTTCATCCAACCGACGACTGATGTCCAATTGGGAAACCCATAAAGACCCAGTAATACCCATTCAAGCATACCACCATAGTTGGACTATAAAACCGAACTTTCTGAAATAGGTACCTATACCCATTATGTTGGCTCCCCTTCGTATATTGTGAAGTCATTCGTAACCCTTATTCCATCTACCTGGAAGTCGCGATACAATCTTGTATTGCATTTTATCCCTTGCTTGTATGTTTAAATAACCACGGAAAAGATCACAATCTTCGTTTCTCAAATTCCATTTCATTACGGAACCTAGTATGGATTAATTTTGAGAACAAGACTTCTGAATTGCACGGATTGCAAGCCCCTCTAAGAAACGAAGGATCCTTCGACTTAGCAAGTAATTGGACTAGAGTAGCCCAATCTAGCAAAATTGGTCAATGGCTCATAGACTTTCTTTCTATCTGTATCCTTGAATACTCTCTACTACTCTTGAAATTTCAGATTCACTCTCGATTATTCTTCCATATATTCCTGTCCCTCTCATTTCAGAGCGACGTATGGTCGTGCCTATTAGAATTTACCAATATTTCTTAGCTACCTGTGTAAGTTTGTTGCTTGAAAATTTTTGGGTTGTTTGATAGATAGGGGAAGATTATATATGTCATATGCAGTAGATATCTATTGGTAGCAATTTTAGCAATTAGATGGAAGATTATAAAGTTTTTTTAGTGACATAGCTTTGAGGGAGTAGTGTGACCAAAGGTGGGTAGAAGTCCTGGAGATTTTTTTTTGTAGTTGCCAAAATGGCTAGGAGGAGGATACAAACTATTTTTGAGGAATTAAAAATTTGAGGAGATTAAGGTAATGGTAGATTTTCTTTTTGAATTTAAGGAATAGTTATGAATTAGAATTTCGAGGACAAAATTATTTTAAGGTGGATAGATTTGTAACCCCTCTTCCCGAAATTTTTATAAAATATTATTTATTTATTTATTTGAATTAAATGGTAATTTTTAGATTTTATAAATAATTATTTAGTTAATTATTACGGTAGATGATTTTAGCCATGGTGGAGTTTTGAAGTACTTAACGACTAGGAACCATGGCACGGATAGTACAGTGGCATGCCTTGCCTAGTGTATTATCCATGCCAAGGAAGGTCGGGCCATAGTGATGTCCTAACTAGAAAAACTGTCACGCCCCAGAACCAGAATACCGGAGAGCGGGGGCAGACATAGCCAGCTACGCAATTCCAAAGTACGTTAATACTCTGAAATCACGTATAAGATGTCAAGACATGGGAGTTATTCTACAAGCCATCAGTCAATCCTATGGTTTAACAGTCCTAGGTATCTCAATCACAGGCAATTATACAAGAGCAAGGAGTACGATCATCATACATAAAATAGTAAGGCGTCCCGAACCATATATACATGAAAGATCATGAAGCCAGTACCACAGAACTGAGGACTAGCTAGAGTATTAGTCATACATGATAAGGACTAGCTATAGTCTAGAATACACATATCATGTTTATGCCCGTAGGCTACAATATCAAGAAAAATACCAAAACACGAGCTAAATACGTGCTCGGGGCTAAACGTTACAAGAGGAGAATTTACATATCAGTAGGAGGATGGAGAAGAAACCCACTGAGGCACTCTGGTGCTCCGACTGGTCACCGTCGAGTAGATGGTGCGGTAGATCCTTCGGGCTCTTCTATCAGAACCTGGCCATGCAAAACCAGTGGGGTCAGACCCCAAATAGCAAGTACCACAAAGGAGGCCAACCTATGAACTTAAAACCAGCAATTATAGGCAATCAACAGGGAGAGAAGACAATAAGTAAAGGAGGATCGAGATTCATGCAGTACCAATACACTCATCCCGATCATAGGAAGACAGTAAGTAAATCATCCTTTGACATAAAGTAAACTGGAGAACATGTTAAATAAATAGAGCCAGACAATATACGAAGAGAGGACGAAGGTATTGTTCTGGAAGCCAGGTTATAACCCTTAAACCAAACAAGGACCAGGATTGTAACCCTTCGCCTGAACAAAACTTGGTCTCTGATCATTTATAGCTAGAGGTGACAATCATTAAGGGACAATCAGAGAGTGACAATACAGAGTACAATATATTAGGGTGACAATCACTGCAACCTTTATCCTGGAACAATTAGGAACTGGATCTAGACAAAACTTAGACTGGGAAGGTGATATACGATGGGATAACCATGAGACTATTCAGATAACCAGGTTACAACCCGTAAACCAAACAAGGACCGGGGTTGTAACCCTTCGTCTGAACGGAACTTGGTTTCTCCCATCATTTATCGGTAAGATAAAATAAAAAATCAGGATATGTAACAATCATGTAAAAGATCAAGATAAGACAGACTGAACTCCATCCAACAATCACGGCCAAGCAATAAGTACGGCTTGATACTTTAACTAACTAGGGTTATCACAAGCCTTAGTTACTAGCAATATGCAATGAGATGTTCCTCCAGCCATAAGCCCTGCAGCTAATCCAGGTTATCCATGCGACTTGGATTCATTAAGCAGTTATCAATAATTATTAGGTAGCTTGGTGTGCACCACATGACAGTGTACGTAGAAATTGTTTCATGAAGTGCCCCACATGACAGTGGACTGGAAATGTGCCCTACTCGACGGCAGGCTACAAGTCCAAACAATTGTGGCCGGGATAACGGGATCGCCTGTAACTGGAAAATATCTCATGACTACTGAATTATTCTAGTTATTAGCTTTAGGCATTTACAGTGGGTACCCATGACCGTGGTACTCAGGGGTCCCAGTCCTAGACATGATGCAAGACAAGACTGGTTCATTTGTACAAGCACAATCGTCCACGGTGTCCAGGTCATTCAATCTTATCATGTCATGTTGGCCGTCGCAACAGTCTTTCGAGAAATATCATGTCAGATTTATCATGTCAAGAGTGCGTCATGACAGGCCACTATCAAGAATTATCATGTCAAGTTATCATGTCAAATTTGTCAGGTTAAGTTATCTTGTCAGGAGTGTACCACGGCGGGTCACTATCAAGTCATATCATTTATCAAGGAGGGGAGAAACTTGTGCAATTAAATAATAATATATTTATAATATATATATTCTTGAAGCCAAGGAGAAACTCTACAACTTTTATATTGGGAGTGGGAAGAAATTCGGACCACAAATTGTGCAAATAAAATATTAAACAATCAAGTGGGACCCCATGCGGCCCAAAAGTGGGAGAACATACATGCGGACAAAGAGAGTGGGAGAGCCACCCATGCGGCCAGCCAAAGCTTATGCGGCCAGAAAATAACTGAAGGGGCCATGCCGCCAGCAAGAAATTATTCATGCAACCAGATAAGACAAAGAGAGTGGGACCCGCAATAAATGCAAGCATCCACTCAAGCAACAGAAAAGGGCACGTGGCCACTCAAATACTGGGACCATGTGGCCTAAATTATATATTCTAGCCAAGTGGGACCCAACAATCAATGCAGCAAGGAAGGAAAGTCCACGTGAACCATTTAATTAATGATCCACGTGAAGCAATAATTACATGTATATAATAAGCCATGCCAGTGGAAGGGGCCATGCGGCCAACTAAAATGGCTAAAGCCATATGCATGCGGCCAAGGATTTATGGCCATGCAAAATGTCTAAAGGCCATGCGGCCAGCATGTGTGCTGATGGCCTATGCGGCAATCAAACAATGCATGCGGCTCAAGTTGTAGGCCATGCGGCCACAACTTAAATTGCTAAAGCATAAGCAGACTAATGCATTATTTATGCATGCAAAATATATATTAAATATTTAATAACACAACAACTAAAGTTGGCCATAGCCAACTTTAATGCATGCCTGCTACTTAAGTAGCTAATGCTTATGCATGCTCTTTACGTAAAATGCATGCAATTGTATGCTAGTAAATTATTAATGCATGCAAAAAAGAGCAAGCTGTCCCATACGGCTACAATGTATAGTAGCATGCGGCTACTAATAATTTTTTCCATGCGGCTCAATCTTAAATGCTTGCATGCAACTATTGCATTAAAATATGCAAAAGTCAAATGGCCTATGCGACCAAGAATAATATAAACATGCCAGCTAATGCTTGCAAAGGTCATGCGGCCAGCAATTGATTAATGCTCATACGGCCAGCAAATATTTTGACGGCCATGTGGTAAAAATGCGGCTTGCAAATATCAAAAGTACAATTAATGTCTCCCACAGAGAACATGTCCTTGGAAAATACCATGGCCTCCATGCTCCACCAAACAACCATAGGAACCCAAATCTAGACTTCCATGGGTCAAATTTGGGTAAAATGAAATTTTCTACAACATGGAACCATCAGTTGACAAAAATATACAAGTTTGACATATCAAAACACATGAAAATCGAAAATACCACAAAGCTAGATCTACAACAATCCACTCGATAAAACCAAAAACTCCAAGTTCTAAGTATGCTTAGAATCATGCAATGAAAAAGATTGAACAAACAGAAATAAATTTGTTCAAGGTTCGGCAAGGTGTACTTGCCTCACTCTCTAATGGCTAGGGTTTGGTGGAAAAGAAATGAATGAGGGTGAATGAGGAGGGAGAGAGAAAAAGTGGCTTATATAACAAGCTCAAGTGATCTCCACCATTCATTCCTCTCCACTCAATCTAAACCATACACCTCATCTCATAAAGAACCAAACTAAACCAAACCAAGTCAAAGTGGAACCGAACCAAATAAAACCAAATCCAAGTTAAACCAAGTCATGAAAATCCCACACTTAGGAAAATTTTAAAATATTACGCAAATCGATAAATACGAAATACGGCTCAAATAAACACGTATCCGTATAAAATATCGATACAGTGAGACGGGTCTCAAAACTCTCCACTCCTTAGAAAAATTCCGTCCTCGGAATTTCCTGAGGCTAGTCGAGCAAGATAACAAAACAAAAGCTCCATGAAACTCAACAATCTCAATAAATCAAGCACGACATATAAGTAAAGTAAAATAATCAGTAATGTAAATAAATACGTAAGCGGTAAATAAATGCACAAGAACAAATACAATCATGATCAAGAAAGGCTGGAGGCATATGGATCAATATGACTCCTGAGTCAGTTGTGTAGAAACCAACGTCCTCGCTGGCCTAAGCTGACTTCCTAAAATAGATAAAGTCAAGCCTCAAGGTAAGTCGGTACCAATGACTTATTTCAAGACATGACTCTACCCAGGACGTATCATCGTAGTTGAAACGGGCGCATGAACTTTATCACCTGTCTCAAGGTACAAAGACAGAAGCGACTGGCTGATCGGGATGGACTGACATCTCTGCTTGCATGCTGAGACTGATCCTCCATAACTGGCCTGGCTGAAGAATACTGAGCTGCCCTCGGCAAAACACGAACAAGATAATCAGAAGGATCAAGAACAGTGCCCTTGAAAGTTGAAGGACACAAGATCAAATCATGGGAACAGGAATGATCAATGATCAAAACAGATATCAAGTCAAGTATCAGAGGTAGAGGATAATCCGAAGGAGATCAATAAGGATAATCGTGATTGAGATATCTAAACATGGTAACCCCCACAAATCTGAAAATCGAGACCTGCATGGGCTACCACTAAAACCATGTCATGCCCCAGAACTAGAATACCGAAGAACGGGGGCAGACATAGCCAGCTACGCAATCCCAAAGTACGTTAATACTCTGAAATCACGTATAAGCTGTCAAGACATGGGGGTTACTCTACAAGCCATCAGTCAATCCTATGGTTTAACAATCCTAGGTATCTCAATCATAGGCAATTATACAAGAGCAAGGAGTACGATCATCATACATAAAATAGTAAGGCATCCCGAACCATATATACATGAAAGATCATAAAGCCAGTACCACAGAACTGAGGACTAGCTAGAGTATTAGTCATACATGATAAGGACTAGCTATAGTCTAGAATACACATATCATGTTTATGCCCGTAGGCTACAATATCAAGGAAAATACCAAAACATGAGCTAAACACGTGCTCGGGGCTAAACGTTACAAGAGGAGAATTTACATATCAGTAGGAGGATGGAGAAGAAACCCACTGAGGCACTCTGGTGCTCCGACTGGTCACCGTCGAGTAGATGGTGCGGTAGATCCTTCGGGCTCTTCTATCAGAACCTGGCCATACAAAACCAGTGGGGTCAGACCCCAAATAGCAAGTACCACAAAGGAGGCCAACCTATGAACTTAAAACCAGTAATCATAGGCAATCAACAGGGAGAGAAGGCAATAAATAAAGGAGGATCGAGATTCATAAAGTACCAATGCACTCATCCCGATCATAGGAAGACAGTAAGTAAATCATCCTTTGACATAAAGTAAACTGGAGAATATGTTAAATAAATAGAGCCAGACAATATACGAAGAGAGGACGAAGGTACTGTTCTGGAAGCCAGGTTACAACCCCTAAACCAAACAAGGACCGGGATTGTAACCCTTCGCCTGAACAGAACTTGGTCTCTGATCATTTATTGCTAGAGGTGACAATCATTAAGGGACAATCAGAGAGTGACAATACAGAGTACAATACATTATGGTGACAATTACTGCAACCTTTATCCTGGAACAATTAGGAACTGGATCTAGACAAGACTTAGACTGGAAAGGTGATATACGATGGGATAACCATGAGACTATTCAGATAACCAGGTTACAACCCGTAAACCAAATAAGGACCGGAGTTGTAATCCTTCGTCTGAACGGAACTTGGTTTCTTCCACCATTTATCGGTAAGATAAAATAAGAAATCAGGATATGTAACAATCATGTACAAGATCAAGACAAGACAGACTGAACTTCATCCAACATTCACGGCCAAGCAATAAGTACGGCTTGATACTTTAACTAACTAGGGTTATCACAAGCCTTAGTTACTAGCAATATACAATGAGATGTTCCTCCAGCTACAAGCCCTGCAGCTAATCCAGGTTATCCAGGCGACTTGGATTCATTAAGCAGTTATCAATAATTATTAGGTAGCTTGGTGTGCACCACATGACAGTGTACGTAGAAATTGTTTCATGAAGTGCCCCACATGACAGTGGACTGGAAATGTGCCCTACTCGACGGCAGGCTACAAGTCCGAACAATTGTGGCCGGGATAACGGGATCGCCTGTAACTGGAGAAATCTTTCAGGACTACTGAATTATTCTTGTGATTAGCCTTAGCCATTTACAGTGGGTACCCATGACCGTGGTACTCAGGGGTCCCAGTCCTAGACATGATGCAAGATAAGACTGGTTCATTTGTACAAGCACAATCGTCCATGGTGTCCAGGTTATTCAATCTTATCATGTCATGTTGGCCGTCGCAACAGTCTTTCGAGAAATATCATATCAGGTTTATCATGTCAAGAGTGCGCCACGACGGACCACTATCAAGAATTATCATGTCAAGTTATCATATCAAATTTGTCAGGTCAAGTTATCTTGTCAGGAGTGCACCACGGCGGGTCACTATCAAGTCATATCATTTATCAAGGAGGGGAGAAACTTGCATAATTAAATAATAATATATTTATAATATATATTCTTGAAGCCAAGGAGAAACTCTAAAACTTTCATGTTGGGAGTGGGAAGAAATTCGGACCACAAATTGCGCAAATAAAATATTAAACAATCAAGTGGGACCCCATGCGGCCCAAAAGTGGAAGAACATACATGCGGCCAAAGAGAGTGGGAGAGCCACCCATGCGGCCAGCCAAAGCTTATGCGGCCAGAAAATAACTGAAGGGGTCATGCCGCCAGCAAAAAATTATTCATACAACCAGAAAAGACAAAGAGAGTGGGACCCGCAATAAATGTAAGCATCCACTCAAGCAAAAGAAAAGGGCACGTGGCCACTCAAATACTGGGGCCATGTGGCCTAAATTATATATTATAGCCAAGTGGGACCCAACAATCAATGCAGCAAGGAAGGAAAGTCCACGTGAACCATTTAATTAATGATCCACGTGAAGCAATAATTACATGTATATAATAAGCCATGCCAGTGGAAGGGGCCATGCGGCCAACTAAAATGGCTAAAGCCATATGCATGCGGCCAAGGATTTATGGCCATGCAAAATGTCTAAAGGCCATGCGGCCAGCATGTGTGCTGATGGCCTATGCGGCAATCAAACAATGCATGCGGCTCAAGTTGTAGGCCATGCGGCCACAACTTAAATTGCTAAAGCATAAGCAGACTAATGCATTATTTATGAATGCAAAATATATATTAAATATTTAATAACACAACAACTAAAGTTGGCCATAGCCAACTTTAATGCATGCCTGCTACTTAAGTAGCTAATGCTTATGCATGCTCTTTACGTAAAATGCATGCAATTGTATGCTAGTAAATTATTAATGCATGCAAAAAAGAGCAAGCTATCCCATGCGGCTATAATGTATAGTAGCATGCGGCTACTAATAATGTTTTCCAGGCGGCTCAATCTTAAATGCTTGTATGCAACTATTGCATTAAAATAGGCAAAAGTCAAATGGCCTATGCGGCCAAGAATAATATAAACATGCCAGTTAATGCTTGCAAAGGCCATGTGGCCAGCATTTAATTAATGCTCATGCGGTCAGCAAATATTTTGACGGCCATGTGTCAAAAATACGGCCTACAAATATCAAAAGTACAATTAATGGCTCCCACAGAGAACATGTCCTTGGAAAATACCATGGCCTCCATGCTCCACCAAACAACCATAGGAACCCAAATCTAGACTTCCATGGGTCAAATTTGGGTAAAATGAAATTTTCTACAACATGGAACCATCAGTTGACAAAAATATACAAGTTTGACATATCGAAACCCATAAAAATTAAAAATACCACAAAGCTAGATCTACAACAATCCACTCGGTAAAACCGAAAAATCTAAGTTCTAAGTATGCTTAGAATCATGCAAGGAAAAGATGGAACAAACAGAAATAAATTTGTTCAAGGTTCGGCAAGGTGTACTTGCCTCTCGCTCTAATGGCTAGGGTTTGGTGGAAAAGAAATGAATGAGGGTGAATGAGGAGGAAGAGAGAAAAGGTGGCTTATATAACAAGCTCAAGTGATCTCCACCATTCATTCCTCTCCACTCAGTCTAAACCATACACCTCATCTCATAAAGAACCAAACTAAACCAAACCAAGTCAAAGTGGAACCGAACCAAATAAAACCAAATCCAAGTTAAACCAAGTCATGAAAATCCCACACTTAGGAAAATTTTAAAATATCACGCAAATCGATAAATACGAAATACGGCTCAAATAAACACGTATCCGTATAAAATACCGATACAGTGAGACGGGTCTCACAAAAACCAGGCCAAGTTGTGACTTAACCATTACCGAAAATTTATTTATTTATTATTTATATTATTGAGTTTAGGGAAACCGGTTATGCCATTTTAGCCCGGACTGGACCCGAACTGAGCCCAAGCCCATGTAGTCATGCGGCACGTCCAATGACATTCGTGTTGATGGAATTTAGAATGAGGGTGTTGTATTTCGTTTTAACGATTTAATAAATATTTCTAAGTATTCATAATTAAATATTATAAATATCCTTATTAGTTAATATTCAAGGATATTGGTATAAAATAGGTCCTTGTATATTCTGGGGATTATTGGACTGTACGCAATGGCATATATACCATTATTGAGTTATTAAATTTGTTATTATTATTGTTATTATTTTTATAGAGATTTTATTATATAATATTATTTTATTATCATTGGTTATATTATTTGTCGAATAAATGTTATATAAATATATACATGTATTCCTATTTATAAAAATAGGCCTTGCACTAGAAATAGATGCCAGTGGGATTTATTTGAGTTTTATGGAGGTATATATATATAGGCATATATATATTTTTTCATAATTTATTAATATATATATTATGTATGAATGTGGGTGTATATATATATATATATATATATATATATATATATATATATATATATATATATATATATATATATATATATATATATATATATAAAATATATATATATATATATAAAAAAAAAATATATATATATATATATATATATATATTATATATATATATATATATATATATATATATATATATATATTTTATATATATATATATATTTTATATATATATATATATATATATATATATATATATATATATATATATAAGTGATAATAGTAATAAAAAAAAGAGAATAAGATACTACTGTAGCTACGCTACAGTAGAATAGGATTCCCGAGTCTGGAAAGGCCCAACCCGAGAGCTAAGGGGGGGGTTCACATATGTTCGTTTATGCATATATACAGAAATCCAAGCGAGAGTCGAGAAAACTGAGATGTTCTCATCTAAACCCTAACACAGCCACCATGGGCGACCCACAGGTTTGTGCGCACCGCTCCGACGCGGCCAGGCCACCGGACAACCGCCGGAGCAGGCCGGACACGCGCGCGTGCGCGATGACAGAGCAAAGGCCGCAGCGGTACCGAGCCAACTTCGCAACAGGATTGCGGTCGCATCGCTCGACGATTTCCCGAACCGATTTCTCTGGTACAATCCTAACCTATACGACTTCGATCTCCTTCTATTAGGTTGAATTTAGGAACCCTAGTATAACGCTCCAGTCCCAAAATACGTAGGACTAGGAACATAGACATACCAACTGTATTTATACGAAGTACACTCCAATATATGGAAACCTCGTATGAATACATAAGCTGTAAAATGCAGTAGAACCATAACTAATCTCATCCACGTAAAATAAATGAATAAAAGACATCATATAAAGATAATGAATTGTCTTGATACAATATGTTGGGCGGATACAAATCCACTACCAACAAGTAAAGGAAAAATACATAAGAAAAGATATAAATTTGGCGAGCGAAGCAAAGCCGATCCAAGTGCAATCATCCTCGAAGAAATAGCGATGGTCACGGCTAGAGCGAGAACAACTGCGAAAGATAATAGCACACACCTGGAGAGATAACCAGGTCCTCAGAGGGACGTAACAAGACACATAATATCATGCCATATAAACTGAATAAATATTGCTCAAAAAAATAAGTCAATCGAATTATAACATGGTCCAATACGCACCTATTGAACGAGCGTACCATCCCCCCAACCAAACAAGGACAGGAGATGGTAAACTAATTCACGGTGACGTATCTTTCCATGCTATGAATCCAATATGGTATCCGGACCCCAACAAGGTTCAATACCTTCTTATCGAAGTAGTAATCCACACCTACAACCAAACAAGGACAAGATGTGACGAACTAATCTGCGACAAGTTATTGTTCCGAGCCACGGTCAGATACAAGTACCCAAACTAAAAGTACTCATACCTAACGGATAAGGTAGCCTACCGTTCTATGTGATATGTAGTTAAGAACAATCCTTCCTATGCATAGGCCCTGGCTAAATAGGATCGGCGTAGTCCTCCTTGGGCACCAAAGGCCCCATCATTAAGAGCATAACGTTCCGCAGAACGTCAGTGGCCGTCAGTAATCATGGGTCATCAACCCTGTATCTCCAGCGGAGAGTCCGGGTCACAAGGGAAGTGCATCGAAGCCCATACGCTAAGGAATTATCCTCCCCGCCCAATGCCTACTGTGTTGTATCCACAACACAAAACTACTATAACCGCTAAGTTAAACTAGAATGCAATCTCTATTAGCGGTTATTCCTATCGCACGGCTTGTACGTACTGGTGGCCAGCCAATCACGCACGTCCGTGTTCTACATGCGACACACAACTTCGTGGTACGACGTATCAAGGCCAATGAATGCAACACACAAGGTGGTCTCTTAAATCTAGGTTTAATGTGTAAGAAAAAAAATACATAGCAGAAAATAGAAATGAACAGTAAGTTCTAACAGATTATGCCATGTATCACAGTTTATTTTGCATAAAAAAATAAATAATGCATGAAATATGAGCTAAAATAAATAAACAACAAATGGCAAGGTGTCTTGCCTGGTAGTACGCCTGGTGTGCTGCAATGATCAATTTGGCACGAACTGCGACTTCGGGTAATCCACTACCCAAGGTGACCTCTGATGGTGGCACGGACAGTTATATTGGGTCCGGAAGGATCAAATTAGTTAGGGTGGTCATAGGAAAGTTCGAGATATGCAAGAAGATTGGAATATGACTAGCGAGGGACAAGATTGATAATCGAAGATAATTGGTATAAATAAATATTTAATTACTTTTAGAAATTATTTATAATGGTTGTAAACTATGATTTTACCAATCATAATATTTAAAAATATTTTGGAGACATATAAAATATATTTTGTAAATCCTTTTAAAAAGTATACTTATAATTAAAGTCAAGAAATATATGTATTCAGATTATAAAATAATAAGCTTTTTAGAAAATAAAATAAAAATATGTATAAATCAAAAGCAATATACTTGTTATAAAACTAATCAATATTGCTGGCCAAAAAACCCAATTTGAAAATTAGTGTAGGGCTCAAGCCCTAAATCATATATTTTTGTTACTAAATAATTTTGGGAAAATAGTATAGATATATATTATCAAAAACAATAATAACACTAATGATAGTAAATACAATAATATGTCAATCTACTAATATTTCCAAAATATACATCATATTAATTAATAATAATAACAAAAACATTAACCATAATAATAATAATAATAATAATCTTCCTAATAATAATGATTAACAAAATAAAAAAAGTAAAGTAATAAAAAATACCAGCTGTGGTTCCAAAGCTCTCAAAGCACACAAAAAAAGAAAGGGATTTTAATGACATGAGAGAGGGAATGGATGAAGGGAGGAGAGAGATTGGGAGAACGAGAGGGCGAGAGAGAGCGGAGAGAGAGAGGGGAAGGGGAATGGCGGCATCTGCAGTTTTGGTCGGCGGAGCTCCGGCGGAGTGGGGATGGCGAGATGGGCAAGTACGGCTGAGGGGGTCGGGGAGGGTTTCGACCGGTGGATTGGTGGTTCCGTTCGATGGATTAGTGGTGCCAGGCGGCGGAGGAAGTCGGGAAGAGAGGCGCTGGGTCGGCGCGATCTCGGCGGAGGGGCAGCTCCGAGTCGACGGCGACGGCGACAAGCCAGAGGAATAGGCGGACGGCACGGAGGTTTCGGCGGAGCAGGCGGCACCGAGATGGCCGGACAACGGCGGAGAGGCGCGCGAGGAAGTGCGGCTACTGGAAGAAGCTCGGGCTCGCCGGCGGAGGGTCACGCGGTGTGGGACTCCGCGTGGTCGGGAAAGGCGCACGTAGCGACGGGATCGGGATCCGGCTGGCGGACATGCCAGGACGGCGCCAGATCCGCGGCATGGGGCGGCGCCACGGCGAGGAGGTCGGCGGCGCTGGATGCGGTCAGGTTAGGGTATGTGTGTTTTTATTTAGCGAATTTGTTTTGGGTTTCTGGAGGTGGTCGAACGCGGCGGGTAGCTGACAGCGGTGGAGATGGTTTGTCGAGGTGGAGTTGGGGCTGGCTGCTGTAATACCTGTGGTTCGTATTATATTTTTCTGGAATACGTGTACGTATTTTATTCTGTATTGCATGATTCCTTGTTTAGTTTTCTTCATGGCTTGGCTTGGTTTATTCTTGGCCCAGGTTGGCTTGGTTCGGTTGGGATTATTTTGGTTCATCATGAACCATGGATGAACCCCCTACCTACCACCACCTTTGATATTTATTGCCATTTCTTCTTTCTCTCTCTTTATTACTCATCTTCTTCTTCCTCATTTACTTCCTTACCTACCAGAGAGAGGAGAGAGAGGTCTAGGCAAGTGCATCTTGCTTCATGAAGGAACTCCAATTTTATTACTTCATTCTCTTCCTTACTACATTCTAAAGCACTTTAGTACTGGGCATTTTTACTTTCCATGGCTAGATTCTTGTAGATCTATATTTACATTATTTTCAGATTTCTTGAGTTTTGATCTACTTAATCTTGTTATTTCTGAGTTTTGATGGTTCCATGTTGTGGAGAATTTCGTTCTACCCTATTTTGACCTATGGAAGTTCGAATTTGGACTTCGGATGAAGGTTTCATGGAGCTTGGAAGCAAGGATTCTTGGTGTTCTTCTTCTCGGAAGCTTGGAGAAGAAGAACAGTGCTAGACTTGACCGTATTTTTATGCGACAAGTGATTCTGAGCCGCATGAGCCTTCAAACGACAGTTCTGGCCGCATGGGCTTGACTTGACCGCATGACACTTCATGCGGCAAGTGACTCAGCCGCATGAGACTCTCAGCCGCATAGGATTGGATCCCTTTCCTGGCCGCATGAACTTTTTCCCGCGAGCCGCATAGACCAGTTACTCGCTAGCCGCATGAGGACTCGAGTCCTCTCAGCCGCATGACTGTCTGGATCCCCGAACCGCATAGGCTCTGACCATCGAGCCGCATGAGAACCCCCAGACCCAACCGCATGGACTTCTTAGTTCGGGCCGCATGACCCTGATTAATCGCAGCCGCATATGCATCTTTTATTTCCCCAGCCGCATGGGCTTCTACTGAACCGCATGCGCCCTCGTCCACCTGAGCCACATGCGCCCCTCTTGTCTTGGCCGCATGGGTTCCAGTGACCCTGGCCGCATGCGCTCACCTCACTGGGCCGCATGTGTCTTATCCTTTCCTGGCCGCATGTGTCTTACCCTTTTTCTGACCGCATATGTCTTAGCCGCATGGCTCTCTATAGCCCTGAATATTGATATTTTATTAGATATTTTACGTCCATTTTATATCCTTACGCCTTTTGTCCTGAACTTGATAATCACGAATTTACTTGATATGTTTGGAATTGATAATTGAGCATGACGTAATAGTGACCCGTAATGGTGCATTCCTGACATAATAACCTGACATGACATGATAGTGGCCCGCCGTGGCGCACTCCTGACAAAGTACACTTGGCATGATAACCTGACCTGATATATCTTGAATAGCTGTTGCGACGGCTACCTGACATGACCTGGCCCGTATAATTAATCCTGACATCGTGGGCGATTGTGCTTGTACAAATGATCCAGACCTGTCTTGCATCATGTCTAGGAGGGGACTCCTGAGTACCACGGCCAGGAGTACCTACTGAAATGGACTAAGGTTAATGATTAGAATAATTCACTAGACATGAAGAGATGTTCCCCAGTTACAGGCGATCCCGTTATCCCGGCCGCAAATGTTTGGACTTGTAGCCTGCCGACGAGTAGGGCACATTTCCAGCCCACTGTTATGTGGGGCACCCGCCATTTTTACTTAAATAATTGAACTCTATTGTCACTCTTATGGATTGTACTCTCTAAATTGTCACTATAATGATTGCCTGGATAACCTGGATAGCTGCAGGGCCTGTGACTACTTGGAGCATCTCATTGCATCTTGCTAGTAACTAGGATTGTGATAACCCTAGTTAGTTAATGTAGAAAGCCGTAGGCAAGGATTGGCCGTGATTGCTTGGATGGAGTCTAGTCCAGTATAGTTTGGTCTAGAAGTGATTGATTGCAAGATTATACCAGAATGATTGAATGATTGTCACTCCAGATTGTCACTATAATGATTGTACTCTATTATCACTCTAGCGTATTGTACTCTTCATTGTCACTTTTATCATTGTACTCTCTCCTTTTCACCTTAATAATTGGCACCTTTAGCAATAAATGATCAGAGACTAAGTTCTGTTCAGGCGAAGGGTTACAATCTCGGTCCTTGTTTGGTTTAAGGATTGTAACCTAGCTTCCGGAATAGTACCTTCGTTTTCTCTTCATATATTGTCCAGCTCTGTTTTATTTAGCATGATTCTCCAGTTCTTTTATGTCAATGATGCTTCGCTTAATTATGTTCTCTGATTGGGATAAGTGCATTGGTAGTGCACAAACCTCAATCTGTGTTATTTATTGTTATTTTCTTACATATTGAATGCTAATGATTTGTTGGTTTTAGTTCTTAAGTGAAGCCTCCTTTGTGGCACTTGCTCTTTCTGGGGTCTGACCCAGCTGGTTTTGTATGGCCAGATACCGGAGCAGCACCAAAGGATCTCCCTGCTTTCCAGCCCGATGGTGGTCACCAGGCGTAACCAGGGCATCGAGTGGGTTTTTTTGTTCTCCCACTGTAATATTGTAAATTATTCTTTTGAGGCGTTTAGCCGACGAGCAAGTGTTAGCTCAATTGTACTTACTTACTGTCTGTCTACGGGCTGTAACATGATTGACAAGCCCCGAGGGTTGATCATGTATGACTGAACTCTTGCTAGTCCTCACATTTTGTAACGACTAGCTTCATGATCATCTGGATATGTAATGTTTGGGACGCCTTACAATTGTATATTTGGAGATCTGATATCTTGTGATTATTATTAGTTGGCTGAGATTGAGACAATAGGCTATTTTACGACCTTAAGAGACTGATGGATTGTAGTGAAACCCTCACATATCTAGACAGCCGTGACCGTATAGCAGGGTGGATCCCATTCCGTTATACGTAGCTGGCTATGTCTGCCCCCGCTCTCCAGTATTCTGGTTCTGGGGCGTGACATGGTTTAAGTGGTGGCCCATGCGGGTCTTGTTAATCAAGATGTGTGAGGGTTTACCGAATAGATGTCCCAATCAGTACTCGCCCTTGATCTCTGCTCGTATCCTCTTGATTTCTGAAAATTCTTGTCCTGATCACATGCTTGTAATCGTTGATCTGTCCTGGTACTTCCTTATTGTTCCCATGTCGTCTTCTTCAGCGGCATTGAACCTGGACCTGCCGATCAGCAAGGAGGAGCACCTCCCGTGGACCAGCAGCAACCAGAAGATCAGGCCCAGCACTCAGGAGCAGTCTCCCGAGTCGTACCTACTGGAGAAGAGCCTCCAGTTCAGCCAGTCCAGCCTGCAGATCCTGATGATGGCACTTTGGTGGGTCTCATCAGATCATTGTTAGCTTCCCAGGATCGTAGAGGCGATGCCTTGCACCAGGCAGTGGAAGATGCTCTGAATAGAAGTGGTCCCCGAGGGAACAGTACGGTCAACAGTTTTAAGCGCCTGAACCCTCCATTCTTCGATGGCAGCGAGGATGCCATTGCTGCCGATGCTTGGCTACAAGACATAGAGGTGATTCTCGAAGCCGCGAAGACTCCAGAAGACGAGAAGGTGGCTGTGGTGCGCCTACAGTTATTGGATCTAGCCCGCAGTTGGTGGGCCGCACAAGCAGTAGGATTGACAACACCTGTCCCCTGGGCAGTATTCAGCGAAAAGTTCCAGACCAAGTATTATGATGCAGTAGCTCGGTATGACTTGCAGACCAGGTTCAGTAATCTTAAGCAGATAGAGACGACGGTCGACGGATATGCGGCCGAGTTTTCCTGACTCAGTCGATTTGCTCCCACCTTGGTGGCGACCGAGTTTGATAGGGCCCAACGGTTCCAGCAGGGGCTCCACTTGGAGATCTTGTTGGCAGTAGAACAGTTCGAGCATCAGACCTATGATACGGTATTGCGAGCAGCTAGGAGGCATGAGTATACCTCCCAGAGGATCGTGGACAGGACCGGAGGTCGAAAGCGGTCCCACCATCAAATGAATCAGTCTTCTGCACCAGCCCCGGCAGCTAGGGCTTTGACTATTGGAACTCTGAGGCAAGCAACCTCAGTTTCGTCGGTCCAGTACTCGACCCCGACGTACCCTCAGCAGAAAGAGAAGCAAGCACAGTCTTCCGCCGTAGGCTGTTCTTATTGTGGGAAGCCTGGACATGTGGTAGCGGAATGTCGCAAGGCATTGGGATTGTGTTTATTGTGTGGAGCCCCGGACCATAGGGTGGGGTCCTGCCCATTCAGAGTTGATTCAGCATCGACAGTATCTAGTCCCTCGGTTAGGGGACCAGCACCAGCACCAGTACCAGTACCAGCTCCAGTTCACCAGCAACAACAGTTCCCGTTCCCGAGGCTATTGCCGACTCAGGCCCAGACTTTCCAGCAACAGAACCCGCGGCAGTTTGCCCTAGCCCAGGCTCAGGTTCAGAATCGACCGAGAGGTATATGTGTCCTCTCATCTTGCTTTTCTACCGTCATTATGCGGGGTGCATGATGTATTTCATGTATCCTAATTACAACGGTATATTCCGGACCCGAGCCATATCCTAGATCATTCGAAAATGGTTATTGGTACCAACCTTTTCGTATGAGAAGAGGCCCGTGTTCATGTTTGACCGAAGAGATAGACCCTCAAGAGCTAGGCTATCTGTTTAGTCTGTGTTGCTTGAGTTTATCCCTCTTTGGGAGAGTCAAACGTGAGAGCGTGAGGATGATATCCGATCGTATTATCCCAGCTAGTTTGGCTCGTAAGGCATAATATCTTCCTTATGCCTTACGCTTCGAATCTTTGCTTGCATGAATGACTGTATGATTGGTTGGTAGTTATAGATTGTTTGTGATAGTGTAGCTTGTCCTTACATCTCTAGCCTCTTGATTAAATTCCGAGGACAGAATTCTTTTAAGGTGGGTAGAGTTGTAATGCCTGTGGTTCGTATTACGTATTTCTGGAATACGTGTACGTATTTTATTCTGTATTGCATGATTCCTTGTTTAGTTTTCTTCATGGCTTGGCTTGGTTTATTCTTGGCCCGGGTTGGCTTGGTTCGGTTGGGATTATTTTGGTTCATCATGAACCATGGATGAACCCCCTACCTACCACCACCTTTGATATTTATTGCCATTTCTTCTTTCTCTCTCTTCATTACTCATCTTCTTCTTCCTCATTTATTTCCTTACCTACCAGAGAGAGAAGAGAGAGGTCTAGGCAAGTGCATCTTGCTTCATGAAGGAACTCCAATTTTATTACTTCATTCACTTCCTTACTACATTCTAAAGCACTTTAGTACTGGGCATTTTTACTTTCCATGGCTAGATTCTTGTAGATCTATATTTATATTATTTTTAGATTTCTTGGGTTTTGATCTACTTAATCTTGTTATTTCTAAGTTTTGATGGTTCCATGTTGTAGAGAATTTCGTTCTACCCTATTTTGACCTATAGAAGTTCGAATTTGGACTTCGGATGAAGGTTTCATGGAGCTTGGAAGTAAGGATTCTTGGTGTTCTTCTTCTCGAAAGCTTGGAGAAGAAGAACAGTGCTAGACTTGACCGCATTTTTATGCGGCAAGTGATTCCGAGCCGCATGAGCCTTCATACGACAGTTCTGGCCGCATGGGCTTGACTTGACCGCATGACACTTCATGCGGCAAGTGACTCAGCCGCATGAGACTCTCAGCCGCATAGGATTGGATCCCTTTCCTGGCCGCATGAACTTTTTCTCGCGAGCCGCATAGACCAGTTACTCGCTAGCCGCATGAGGACTCGAGTCCTCTCAGCCGCATGGCTGTCTGGATCCCCGAACCGCATAGGCTCTGACCATCGAGCTGCATGAGAACCCCCAGACCCAGCCGCATGGACTTCTTAGTCCGGGCCGCATGACCCTGATTAATCCCAGCCGCATATGCATCCTTTATTTTCCCAGCCGCATGGGCTTCTACTGAACCACATGCGCCCTCGTCCACCTGAGCCACATGCGCCCCTCTTGTCTTGGCCGCATGGGTTCCAGTGACCCTGGCCGTATGCGCTCACCTCACTGAGCCGCATGTGTCTTATCCTTTCCTGGCCGCATGTGTCTTACCCTTTTCCTGACCGCATATGCCTTAGCCGCATGGCTCTCTATAGCCCTGAATATTGATATTTTATTAGATATTTTACGTCCATTTTATATCCTTACGCCTTTTGTCCTGAACTTGATAATCACGAATTTACTTGATATGTTTGGAATTGATAATTGAGCATGACGTGATAGTGACCCGTAGTGGTGCATTCCTGACATAATAACCTGACATGACATGATAGTGGCCCGCCGTGGCGCACTCCTGACAAAGTACACTTGGCATGATAACCTGACCTGATATATCTTGAATAGCTGTTGCGACGGCTACCTGACATGACCTGGCCCGTGTAATTAATCCTGACACCGTGGGCGATTGTGCTTGTACAAATGATCCAGACCTGTCTTGCATCATGTCTAGGAGGAGACTCCTGCGTACCACGGCCAGGAGTACCTACTGAAATGGACTAAGGTTAATGATTAGAATAATTCACTAGACATGAAGAGATGTTCCCCAGTTACAGGCGATCCCGTTATCCCGGCCGCAAATGTTTGGACTTGTAGCCTGCCGACGAGTAGGGCACATTTCCAGCCCACTGTTATGTGGGGCACCCGCCATTTTTACTTAAATGATTGAACTCTATTGTCACTCTTATGGATTGTACTCTCTAAATTGTCACTATAATGATTGCCTGGATAACCTGGATAGCTGCAGGGCCTGTGACTACTTGGAGCATCTCATTGCATCTTGCTAGTAACTAGGATTGTGATAACCCTAGTTAGTTAATGTAGAAAGCCGTAGGCAAGGATTGGCCGTGATTGCTTGGATGGAGTCTAGTCCAGTATAGTTTGGTCTAGAAGTGATTGATTGCAAGATTGTACCAGAATGATTGAATGATTGTCACTCCAGATTGTCACTATAATGATTGTACTCTATTGTCACTCTAGCGTATTGTACTCTTCATTGTCACTTTTATCATTGTACTCTCTCCTTTTTTCCTTAATGATTGGCACCTTTAGCAATAAATGATCAGAGACTAAGTTCTGTTCAGGCGAAGGGTTACAATCTCGGTCCTTGTTTGGTTTAAGGATTGTAACCTAGCTTCCGGAATAGTGCCTTCGTTTTCTCTTCATATATTGTCCAGCTCTGTTTTATTTAGCATGATTCTCCAGTTCTTTTATGTCAATGATGCTTCGCTTAATTATGTTCTCTGATTGGGATAAGTGCATTGGTAGTGCACAAACCTCAATCTGTGTTATTTATTGTTATTTTCTTACATATTGAATGCTAATGATTTGTTGGTTTTAGTTCTTAAGTGAAGCCTCCTTTGTGGCACTTGCTCTTTCTGGGGTCTGACCCAGCTGGTTTTGTATGGCCAAATACCGGAGCAGCACCAAAGGATCTCCCTGCTTTCCAGCCCGATGGTGGTCACCAGGCGTAACCAGGGCATCGAGTGGGTTTCTTTTATTCTTCCACTGTAATATTGTAAATTATTCTTTTGAGGCGTTTAGCCGACGAGCAAGTGTTAGCTCGATTGTACTTACTTACTGTCTGCCTACGGACTGTAACATGATTGACAAGCCCCGGGGGTTGATCATGTATGACTGAACTCTTGCTAGTCCTCATATTTTGTAACGACTAGCTTCATGATCATCTGGATATGTAATGTTTGGGATGCCTTACAATTGTATATTTGGAGATCTGATATCTTGTGATTATTATTAGTTGGCTGAGATTGAGACAATAGGCTATTTTACGACCTTAAGAGACTGATGGATTGTAGTGAAACCCTCACATATCTAGACAGCCGTGACCGTATAGCGGGGTGGATCCCATTCCGTTATACGTAGCTGGCTATGTCTGCCCCCGTTCTCCAGTATTCTGGTTTTGGGGCGTGACAGCTGCCGCGGCAGTAGCCGCGGTGGCGGCTGGGTTGTGTGTGGTTCTCGGTGGTGAAGAGGTACAGATCTTAGTGGTAATGGTGTTGGCCGAGGGTTTGTCGGAACAGGAACAGGATCAGTTGCACTGTGTTTCGATGGTTGCGGGGTGGTCCTGGTGGTCGGGGTGTCCGAATTTTTTTGGTGGAGACAGGGTGGTGATGGGTTCTGGGTTTGGTGGCGACGTACGGGGACAGGGTAGTTGGTGGTGGTGATGGGTGTAGGTAGTGTTAATCGGGAGGATGAGTTTGTGGAGTTGGCGGAGACGGGGACGAGGAGTGGTGTGCCGAAGTTGGCAGGGGTGCGCCGAGGGGCAACCAGAGGCGGTGGTCGGAATAGATCGGGGCTAGGGATAAGGTTAGGAATTTGATTGTGTCGGGTGTGTCCGACACGGGGAGGGAAATAAGTTGTATATGTAACAATGGAATAAGATATGGACACTGACACGGTGCACGCACATTTGTGGTGGAATTTGTGGAAAAATAATGAATGATAGAAATTGGAGGAGTACCTGCCTTTTTATAGGATGTGGGAATTTCCAATTGGATAAGAATTAGGATTCATTTAAACCCAAGTAGATAATCCAATCCATTAATTTAAATTAACTCAATAAATCCAAATCTAAATCAAAATCCAATTTAAATCAAATAAAATTTAAATCTAATTAAATTCTTGGTTTAAAATCAATGGGATAAATCAAATTTTAAATGTTTCACTATTTAAATAAATTCATAAATTTAAATCAAGATTTAAATCGCCACAATAATTTCGAAATATATTTTTCCAAAAAATACAATATAATAATAATTTTGAAAATAATATTATTATTTAAATGCACTAATAAATAATTAAAATAATATTTATGAAAAATATTATTGAATATTAGTAACTGCTATAAACAAAAAGGCTTTCATAAATAAAATCGTAAACTTGGAAATTTCAGTATAATAACTAAAAATAATTATTATATATATTATTTTGAAAATAGAAAAATATTTTTCTAAATTGTGTACGCTCGCACATAATCGCACTCGTCAAGCAAATTCGAAAAAGAAATAAAAGGTCGTGCGCGACGTATAATACGACTACGCGACGTATATTACAAAATTTTAAATCAATACTAAATTTAATAAAAAAATAGTAGAAATTTAGGGGTTTTACACCTAGGTTGCTAGATAAATCGACACAAAGTCGATCGAATCATTGATCGAAAACAGAGCATGAAACAGGCCAAACATCCAACTTGACGTCGAATTTTCTACCAATCTATTCTTCAAATCAGAAAACTTTCTGAACAGAAGTTAAACCCAACATGTAGGGCTAGAGAACCCTTTTTACAGAAATCAGTTTTGATCAATGTGCGCCGAGAAATCGGTTTTCCAATATTGAGAAAAACCTGTTTTAAAAACCATAAAATTCATCCACACGACGTGCGTACCGCCAATCCAGACGACGTGGTCGCGAACCGAAGGCATCAAAAGCTGCATAACGGCTTCGTGGTCGTGTGGGCTTTGACGGAATTCAAATTGGTCGCGTGTGCGCGACGAATTTGATGCGTATCCGTCGAAATTCATCGTATCGACCTCTGTGCAAATTTTTTAATTAGTTTGTGCACGTTCATCAGATCGAGACGAAACTTGCGCCAACAGGACCGTATTATTTTTTTGGTCCTGTACGCCAAGTTTGGTCCAATTCTGAGACAGTTGATCGAATCACCGTTTTATGGGCCCTACGGTCCGATTCAACGGGCGATTTTGTGCATGGCCTGCCGAATCCAACTCTAGACATATGGTTAGGTTCGTATCAAAAACTGGATCCGTAGACATGTAGTTTGATGACTTTAGAGACTATTGACTCTGGCATATTTTTCGGTGCAAAGCGGATCCAACTACGGACATCATTTTGACCCGAAATTACTGTTTTGCTCCTGTGTCCAGAATTGGACTTAAGGACAGGCGATCCTAGCTATTTTGACTATTCTAAGAATATTGGTAATGTTTATTTCAGCTTCTGGGGATTGTTGTACGGGTTTTGACTATTGTGGCACATTGAGTAGTTCAGATTGTCAGTTACACCAGCACAGGACCACAGACGAGTACAGTTTATTGTCTGTATTTCGATATTGATCTTTACTATATTTCATTGATTGGCCATTGGTTATGTGGTTTTTATATTCTATTATAAATTGTTGAGTCGGGAATATGAAGTACCAACGATGTGTGATCTGACCTTAGACAGTGTAGACAGTATAGACAGTAATTTATTATTACAAAGTAGACAGTGTAGACAGTGATTTATTATTACAATTAGACAGTATAAACAATAATTTATTATTGCAAAGTAGACCATGTTTCTTTATTGTATTATTTGATGTAGACAGTGTAACTTTATACAATGTAGACAGTATAACTTTAGACAGTGTAGACAGTGTCGTATAATTGTCCCGAGACCGATCACATATCAAAGGTACTTCTAATAGTTGGGAAAAGTATTTTGTGTTTATTTATTTGCTATTGGTTTTTCGTATTTCCTGTTTATTTTCAAAAACATGCAATTGATGGCTAACCTCTGTTGTATAGTCATTTTCTTTATTTGAAATTGCATTCAGTGAATTGTGCTCGTTCCATTCCTGACTGGAAACCATATTTTTCAGGTTAGCCGTGGAATCACTTAGCATGGAAAATACGGGTGTACTCGCAGCCGAAGCCTAGAGACTAGTTAGATAGTTGAGTTGTAGTCATTATATATTTGTACAAGTTTATATTTTTCTGCAAATGTAAAACTTGTGATCTTTGTAAGTCAATTTAGTTCTGTGAATAAGCATTGTATTATTTGTGATTTGATCTTCATGGCCGTGACAGCGTTCTACCGCCGACACTGCGGCGTAGGCTGGCTTGGACACGCCTCGTATCCGTTTAAAAAAAATGGGTGCGGGTCGTGACAGCACGTATATCAAGGAAAATTCGTTCAAATTTCGTACAACACGACGCTCGAGAAGATTTGGTCAGCTAGCAGTTTGCGCAACGTGTCAGAGTGCGCAAGATTGAACTCAGGCGCAAGTTGCTACATTGCGCCCCCACGTAACCTGATGAAGCTTGCACAATGTGATCTAGTTGATATCCAGAGCAGGGTGACGTGGCGCACAAGCCACTAACTTTGCAGAACGTGTCCACTACATTGCTCACGACCATGCGCATCTCACTTAAATGATGCCACACGTCTACAGCAGTTAGTGTAACCTCTCGCACAAGTTGCTACATTGTGCCCCCGCGCAACCTGATGAAGCTCGCACAAGGTGATCAAACAGTATTCAGAACAGGGTGACGTGGCGCGCATGCCACTAACTTCGCAGAACGTGTCCACTACACTGTCCACGACCACGTGCATCTTACTCAAACAATGCCACACATCCACAACAGTTGGTGTAACTACTCGCACAAGTGAACAGGAGGCACACAACCTGAAGTTCGCGTAACCCAGAATAACTGCTAAACAGCTATTTCAAAGAACTCTATAAATAGAGTTTCAAATCAGTCTCAAAGCATCAGGAATGATCATAATCTCCTGCAAAAGTGATGTTGCATCCTCCAGAGGCTCGTGTCTTCGATATCATATCGTCCAAGGGATAAAGTAATCGTATTCTAATCAGATTCCTATAGTTGTACTTTCCTATAAATTAATTATACTTTTTTTGTACTCTTTCTCAGTTTGTAGAAATCCATCCTCTTTTGTTTTTCGCAAACACATATGAGCAAAGGCAAATTTGAAACAAAGTGGAAAGGTCCCTATGTTGTAAGTAAAATTTTCTCAAACTGAGCTTATCAACTGACCGGGATGGATGGCTGAGTTGCTATGATGTCTATTAACGGCAAATTCTTAAAAAAGTACTATATTTGAAGAATGTATAAGATACCTTCCGAATATTGTATATACTTCAAATCTTCATGTTATTATCTTTTATTCGCTCTTCTGTAAATAAAATAACAGATAATAAACTTTCAAAAATCCTCAGTGGAGTCTATCCAGATCATCATCACAAACCTTGTCTTTTGAAACCCAGTTGTTTTAAAGGATATTCAATTTTTGAGTCCCACTTGACTCAAAGATAATCAATATATATATGAATTTATGTCCATATTACCTTTAAATTCTATTATCTATATTAACGGCTTATCACATCCACATACCTCTGAAAATGCCGTCCTTGAAATAACAATATTTCAAAATTATATTATGTCACGTCCACCTTACCTCTGAACAGATATAACGAGTATTATTATTTTCTAGAAGATATGTCACGTCCGGTACCTCTGAACATACTTCCTACTCTTATCTATTACTTACGTCTATAGCATATGTGCAATAAGTAATAGAGCCACAAAATATATATATCTTTCATAGCAGAATACAAAATGTTGTTACATCTTATCAAAGTGTTCAAAGAAACAAAAGTTATTACATCAAGATGACTTTGTTTCTAAGCTTGAGTGCTAAGGTCGATTATCATCTTCTTTAAAGCCTCTGTACGCTCTTTTCGGGAATCAAGTACCCTCTTCTTGGCCAATTCTCTTCTAACGTCCGGCTGTAAAGGCTGCAGGGATTCAACTTGAAGTTTTATCTCTGCACGTTTGACATTCAGAAAATCATTACACTTTCAGATCAGATCATCAAGTTGGCTAGAAGCGACGATATAATTTACGTTCTTCTTCTTCCTGCTTCTTGGCCGTCTTAATAACTTTACAAAGTTTAGCCATTTTAGCTTCTAACTCCTAAAGAGGAGTTTGGCTCTTGGCTGCTTCTTTCTCCTTCTCTTCTTTTGCAGCCTTATGACGCTCCACAGAAGAGGTTACTTCAGTAATTCTATTCTCCATCTCTGCAGAGCGTGTCGTGAAGCCACATAGTATTATTCAGGACAAGTTGTTGCTCCTCAAATTCACGAGCTAAAATTTCACATTCTGCCTCTATTTGACTTGAATGTTGCCTTGATCAGATTTTGGTAGGACTTGATGGGTTCTTCAAGTTCGTCTAGAATGCGTTCCAGGAAGTTAACCCTCTCCAAGTCACCAATATTGCGTATGGCTCTGATCGCAAAGGAGGCTGTACTCTTCAATGAATCATAAGATTGTCCTTTTTCTATGGCCATCTGTATCAGAATATTCAAAGAAGTGAAGAAAGCCTGGGTGTATGTTTCGACAAGGCCATGAGTCATTGCTGAGAGACCAGGTATCGTCATTTCAACAGAAATCCCTCCTTCTGTAGGGATCACAGCTGGCACTCCAGGAGATTTTGTTGTAGTCATCTGTGATGAACTCCCTTCCATCGTTCCTCTGTCTGAAGTAGCCATCGTTGAACTAAGGCTGAATGCAGTAGAAGTCAAGGGGGCTGCAACAATAGTTCTTGTGGCGTCTTCTGCAATCCAAGAATATAATTATTATATTATATCAAATAAAAAGCGATAATGAACAAAAGTCGGTGAGTTACCAGAGATTGGTGGCACGTATGGGGTCTCATAAGGCAGATCTAAATCTGTGCGAAGTTTCGTCATAGTAGTCTCAGACACGGCTACTTGACTGCTTCTAGTCTCTGAGCCTTCTGATCGAAAATGGCTGCTTCTGGCCCTCGATTCTACTTGACTTGTTGGGGCTGCCATTTTCGTTCCCTCTATTTTAAAAATTTGTTCTGTCAGGGTTTGAGTCCCTTCAACATCAGTTTTGGGATTCTCATCAATCCTAATATCTTCAACAATTAAACCCTGATTTACACCAGCTTCTTGGTTATCATCAGGGTTATCATTTTCATTCTCATTACCTTGTAGGTCAACGAGATTATGATCACCATCTTCTGGGCTTTGGTGCCCCTCATCATCAGCAGGGTGGTGCTCTTCACCCTCACCAGTGATATGGCCTTATTCGTTCAGTAAGTCTTGATCCTGTGAGACTTCTACGAGAGTTTGATCTCCTTCAACAGCATTTATGGAATCTTCTTCGATCAACTCATCACCAAAGTCATAGCCTTCGAGAGCCGCTATCATTTCTTGATTCTCTTGAGAGAGGGTAGGAGTTTGGACTGTAGAAGAAGCTGCAACATCGAGATTGGAGTTTATTGAAGGCAACACCTTCTTAGGAAGTATGATCTCTGGGACCTCTGGAGTGGGAGACGACATCATTATTCCTGATGCAGCTAGTGTAGTTGCAGGAATAGTTATCTGTATGATCATATGTTCTAAAGTTTCTTCTATGATGACTGGAGCTGGAGTGCTGACTGTTATAGCCTCTACAAATAAAAAAACATAGCCAATATTTTACTCGATCATGATCACATTAAAAGAGTACAAATACTACCTTGTGGATGTGGCAGATCTTGCAAAGGCAACGACGTATCAGGTTGACTCGAAAGCTCTTTCGGCACGGAAGGAGTGGGTGAAGCGTCAATTTCTTGATGGTCTGCCAGAGTCACTATTAACTTTTTTCTAGTCTTACGTAGAAGAAAGGCCAGAGGCGATTCTTCAGTTTCAACCGGATCTTCTTCCACAGCAGGCCCTCTGCTAATTTCTTCATCAACGACTCTACTATGTCTTAGAATTGAAGAGGGAGTTACCTCTCCTCCTCCAGGAGAAATTTATGCGTTCATCTTCTTTGTTTGGGACCTTGTCGTCCTAGTAGTGGGCTGCTCAATAATGACCAATGTGGTCTTCTTCTTCCTCCCTGGAGCCTTAGGAAGGGAGGGGAGTTTGTCAAAGTGCGACGGAACAAATGGCTCTCTAGTCTTTTATCTTTTACTAAGCTCCTTCGCGGGAGACTTCTCCTTCCGTTTGTTAAGTGAAATATCCAATGGTTAATTCACTTCATCATGAAGCCCAACAAGAGTAGCCTCCAGAGGTTCATCTTCAGGGTCTTGATCTTTTGCATCTCTAAACTCCCATTTAGTGTGAACCCCCGACTTTGCCCGTTTGGCGCTTATAAAACTATCATCCAAGTTGAAACCTTCGAAGAAGGTATTGGCTGAAGTATAAAAATTTGCATATGTATATAACATACGCGGGCCTACTTCAAGTGTAATAGAGGGCATTATGAATATAACCTTGGTACCTCTTGTACTGTAGTACCTCCAGGCTATGGTCCCATCTATCAAAAGACCCTTGGCTTGTAAACAAGTGATAGCATTGCCCATATGCATCTGATCGTAGCCGAATTGTCGATCAAATCGGCTTGGTAAATATGGCTCGAGATAGCATTCACCCTCGAACCGATGCACTAGGTGGGAGGGCCTAATCATCTTTAGCCACATAAAAGCAGCTGGAGCTGGACGGAGAGCCATAGGTTCCAGGTCCATAAGTTGGGGTGGAAGAATTTTTCATCCAGGAGGAAGAGGGACACAAAGGAACCTCCATCCAGAACCCATGTTCAGAGCCCTTCTACACTCTGAAAGGGTAGTTATGCTCCATCGGGTGGTGGCGTAACGCCTAATGAAGTCTCCTCCTACAGTACCTATAGTCGGGTCTATCAGGCTGGTGTGACGCAACAATAGCCACCCGAATAGATAGGTGTAAGACATCTCGATACGAGGAAAGGTTTCCTGAGTACTAACGTTATTCATCATATTGTCTACAAAAGAATGTAAGCCTACGTTCAGTCGACAAATCATCGCCGAAAAGATGTCCATCTTGTAGCCGAATACTAGATGCACAACTACGAATAGTACGCCTCGGTGGAATCTGTCGATGGTGCTGGCTCCAGGAATCACGAACCGTCGTAGTCACAAAGAGAGGAATCTAGCTAAAAGAGCTTCTCGAGACATGGGTTGGTAGCCTTGCCTGAGGTAGCTCTCAATGGTAGCACCAACGGTAAAAGTGTGACAATCTTCGTTCAGTATATTGTCGAAGTGTTTGGATTTCTCTATCAACTTCTCGACAGTGTTGCGGTCAAGTGGCTTGAAGAAGCAGGGTTCACAAGCCTGACTCTCATTGATCTTATCTTCGTAAATGTGGCCCAAAAACATGTACGGCAGTCATTTGGTCATATAGAATGTTGCTTTTGCGGTACTTTGATAGTAGAGGGTACAGATCATAAAGTGGCACAGAAGTTCTTCAAAGACGACCACCATTTACGGGTTCTCTTTAGATAGAGCATCCAGCTCTTTATTTGTTGGCACGTACTCTTCGTATGGATTTTCATCCATTGGCAGATGAGAGAGATATTGTATCTCGTGGAGCGCAAAACCAATCTCTCTATGAGGAGTCATTAAGGTGCCGGTTCTATCATTGTACCGTTCCACTAAAGCTAAGAATAGATTGGGATTAGGACGAATGTCGTAAGCAGTGGTCCAGATTGGATCATAGAGCTCCAGTTCAAGAAGCTTGTCTTTAAATTGGTCCATAACCCAAACTACCACATTGTTCCAGCGCTTCATCTCTGGATTTATCAAGCTTGTTAATCTCATGGTTTGATCTGGATTTTTTCCGTCAGCCTTAGCAAATATGTTTGTAAAAAAGGGTATTCTGACGGGAATCAATAGGGATGAATCCTCAGGAGGCACGCTGTTCGGCTTTAAACCTCTCAGGTGGGAGCTAAATCTCTCTAAATGACTGTAGAACATGTCTTTATTCTTGGGACCCAATTTGTGGCATATTTTACCAACCCTGGCCTGTTGGATTGGAGTCAAGTCCCATGCCATCCGTCGAGGAGAACTTGAATAAGCATATCGAGAAAGAGATAAATGTCTCGATATCTCTATAAGATACATTAATTTGTTTCTGCTCCGACAAATCTTGTCCTCTCGCTTGGATTTAGGCTGAGTCATTTTCTTGATGGCGTCTCCAAACAAGAAAGCTGGTTTCTTGTGGGGGACTTGGTCTAAGCTTATAAGAGATTCTCCGTTCATCAGACACAATAAAGTTCTGTCTTCCTAAGACGTTAGCATGGTTCTTCTAGATTCAGGTAGGTCGTATTGAGGATATCGGACATTAGACAAATCCTCTTGGTATTCCGATACTTGAAAAGCCGAAGCCAGCCTCTCAGCATCTGGGTCTTCTCTGATATCAACTGCAAAAAAATGAGCAAAGTTTAGAAACTTGAAAGATCAAATTGCAAATTTTGCACAAAGATATTTAATTTGCGCAAATAAACATAAATTGCGCGAGCACAATGGCTCTTAAGTGGCGCATGATCCAAAGTCAAATGCCTTATGACAAAATTTTATTTACTTTGGCCTAAGGCATGACAATCCATCTAAGTGTTGCACATAAACAATAGTTCAAAGTGTTTTACATAAGAGGGTTCAAGTTTTATGCAAGTTCAGAATGCGCAAGGCCTAGATTGTGCGAGTTCAGATTGCGCAAAATCTAGGTAGCGCCAGATCATAAGTTGAGCAAGAAACTGTTTGACGCAAATATATTTTTGCGTTAGTTCGATTTTTGCACACAACACAATTTTTAAAGACAAAGAGTGTGCGCTAGGACACGGCCAGCACTCTAAAAAGAGGAGGCGCAGGTTGTGAAGTGCGCAGGTCAACCAGAGCTCTAAAAAGAGATGGTCGATGCTGGCATGATGCGTTGCCATCGAATGGCACCCTAAGACTGTTCGTTTTTCGGTGATCACCTTCGAACGGCAGGTTCGCCCTATCAATTCTCATCGATGGGGGCTCGTACTGTGGTGCCCTCTTGTCACGACCCGTACCCTTATGAGGGGCACGAGCACCTGGGTACGTCCAGCCTACGCCATAGTATCGATGATTCAACGCTGTATATAACGCCTGTAAATACTACGACTAACAGTATAAAGGTACCTGTACAGTATATACTCTCCGAATGGAGGTATCATATAAATACAGTCTCAATCACAGAATAAAACTAAGGTAGATAGCTCAGAAAGAGAACAGATGGTAGATGAAAGAGTAAATAAGTCCAGAGTCCAGTACAAGCCCAGATATATACAACATCACAGGGTCTCAAAATATAATGTAGAAGCTACAGTCTGAAAAAACTAGCTGTATCGCAGTCCAGTCAAACCTAGCTAATCTACACTACTCCGGGAGTACAAAATCTAGTGGCTCTAATATAAGGCCACGGTCCTGGACTACTCCATCTAACTCGAGCCGATAATAGGTCGAGCAGTCCGCCTCAGAGTCATCTGTAATATATCGTAACGGTATCCTGTCAGAAAAATGAGCAAGTACAAGCACTAACAGCAGTTCCATGTGAATTGACAATTTCTATAAGAGACATTATAATGAACTACGAGACAAAGATATATAAAAACTTGGGAACCGTTCGGAAGCCGAGTTACAACACTTAAACCAAACAAGGACCCGGGTTGTAACTCTTCTCCCGAGCAGAACTTAGTCTCCAATCAAGGTACAATATAAAGGCATGTAGAGCATGTGAGTAACTGTATATCATACATGGTGAGAGAGTACTGAATGTAGAATAGAACAGGATATATGATAAGATAAAGTAAATATAAAATGTGCCTCGAATATTATAGCATAATGTGATCGGTATGGGTCAAGATCAGACTTCCAGCCGACCGGCTACAAGTACGTGGACTCGGTCCGGCCGGGATGGTAAGCTATGGAGCAAGTAGTAGCACAGGTCAGGCTATACCCATCGTGAGGTGAGGGTATAGCTATGATACAAGTAGTAACTCAAGGTGGGCATTGATCACACTATCTATAATATTCTCCATTCCCCGAATAGTATACGGATCTGGACATAGCACGTCATGACGCGGGATTCCCTAAGAGGGGAGCAAGTCCTCTTCAGGAATCGGCGTCAATACAAGTACAAGAATCAAGACCAAGCAAGTACAAGTATCCCAAGAAATCTAGGAATGACATCTTATGACAGAAATACGACAATACTAGTCCGTGAACTATCGTGACTGAGAATCAAGTAAGACACTACGACTGAATCGGATATAGCAAATATCAAGACAATGAAAACTATCAGTGAATGTACTCGGCTGCTGTCCTGAGCTGTAGGGTATATCAATGCTCAGAGTGGTAATCAGAGACCTAAGGATGAGATATTGTATGTTAATTTAGGTTTAAACAAGTTTAAGAATGATTCACAATGAATGATACAAAATCTAGGTCAAACTAGGTCTCACTGAGGCACACTAAGTCCTGTCAAGTCAAATCTAGGTCAAATCAAGACAAAGTGTTGACTCACTCACAAACCCTCTCTAATTTGATTTCCTACATTCCTTTCTCCTTATTCTCCGTCTTATTTTCCTTATTCTCCGTCTCCTTCTCCTTCTCCTTATTCTTCGTCTTATTCTTCTTATTCTCCGTCTCCTTCTCCTTATTCTCCGTCTCCTTCTCCTTATTCTCCGTCTCCTTCTTTCTCTGTCTCCTTCTCCTTATTCTCCGTCTCCTTCTCCTTATTCTCCGTCTCCTTCTTTCTCTGCTGCTCCTAATGCCTAAACTGCTGCTGCTGCTACTACTTCCTACTGATGCTGCTGCTCTACTTCCTACTGCTGCTGTTGCTATTTCTTATTCCTTCTTCTTCTACTTCTATTCCTCTCTCCCAAACTCTCATTCTCTTCCTCTAAAATCACACACACACACACACACACACACACACACACACACACACACACACACATACATATATATATATATATATATATATTATATATATATATATATATATATATATATATATATATATATATATATATATATTTTTATATATATATAAACTCACAAACACATATACCCATCTACATATATATATATATATAGACATTCACACACACTCTCATATAGAAATATATATACATATATATATATATATATATATATATATATATATATATATATATATATATATATATATATATATATATATATATATATATTTCTCTCTAAAAAGGAAAACCCCTAATAAATCCTTAAACTAGGTTTTTGGAAAATATATAAAAGCTATGGTCATTAAGTAGAGAATGGTCTCCTCCACATTTATTGTGAAAGAATAAATGTAAGAGAGGAAATTAATGAGGGTTAATGAGCATACCTAGAATTGGTTTCCTTGAGGAAGAAGAAGCTTCAAAAGAAAGAATGAAATGAAGAGAGAGAGTTTACTTTGGAGTGAAGTAAAGGGAGGTGTTTCACTTAACAAAAATGCCAAACAAAACTTGGATTTTGAAAATAAAACGAGAAAAAGTACAAGAAGTACAAATTTGATTCTGGGAAAGTATTGCTATAGAAGTCTGATCTGTAAATGATCACTTTGTTCCTTGGACCATATGATGATGATGAAGATCACTGCTTGAAGTAGAACAACTTGGAAGAACTAAGTCACCAGAAAGGTATCGACGCACTTGGGCACTGATTGCGAGGCCGAATGCTTTCCTGCTTTGCTTCACTCAGTTCTGAAAGAAAAGTTGAAGAAGAATGCTCCGGAGAATCAAAATCTCAAAGTTCTGACCTCTGTATTCTCTCATGTCTCTCTGTCCCCCCCTGTCTGAGAAAAAAATAAGTCTATTTATAGACTTGGGCTCTTATGCGTAAAAACTCAGCAAAAGTTCCATCTTTACGCTAACAACTGTCACCCATGATCGAAGCCATCCTCTGCATATGTTGACGTATGTCCCATCACTTCAGTAAGGTTAGGATGCATGTACACACGTTCTTCGAGAAGAGTGGCATGAAAGCCACGTAAGCAAACCACGTTCCAAACTGGTGGAGGAGAATAGGGCGTAAAAATAGCCCAATGTACTCTGAGCGTAAAGCAGTAGATTTGGTGTAAAAATGGCCTTGACATAGACTTCCCGCGTAAAGTGGTTATTAAATAACCTTGAGCGTAAAAGCAGCTCAAATAGACTTTACGCACACGTCGATTGTTGAGCGTAAAGGCTCGTATAATCTTCGTGCGTAAAAGAAGCCGTAGTGTGAGCGTAAAGTCAATCCACACACTAAACGACAACATTGGTCTCTGTGTAAAAGACAAATCCCATTGTGATATATGCCATCATTAATATCTCTATGTCAGAGTTTGCATTAAATGCGAGATTTGACAGCTTTGTCCAGCGTAAAAGTGGCTGCTCTGTCCTTGGCGTAAAATCATGGGTGTAGACCCGAGCGTAAAATGATCAGCCTACTTAGGCGTAAATTGATTAGCCTAGTCTTGGGCGTAGAGAGATTACCCGCTCTGTTAGGCGTAAAGCAGATCACTTATGAATGAAATGACTCTTTCTTTGAAGCACTTTTTACGCTCCTACAAGACCCCCTTCAAAGTTTTCAAATATCTCCAAAATTTGAAACACTTTGAACAGAAGCGTAAAAGTTGAGATTTGATCTGCCAGCGTAAAATTTGGGATACGCAACCGTCATCCGCGTAAAAGCGGGAATATCCAACAGTCGGCGTATTCTTCAAAAGAAAACTAATGTCGGTCAATACTTAACCGTCACAATAAATTTCTTTCTCGAAACTTTTGAATGTCTCTTCATCTTCCCGAGTAAGCAGTTTCCAACGAGGAATGTGAAGAGTTGCTTTGATTTGTATAAATAAGGACAAATTCTTTCTTCTTGACATTCATCCTTGTTTTGTCATGGCGCCGAAGAACGAGATTACCAACAAAGAGGCTTCAAGCTCCAGGCTTGATTTCGAGCGAGCGTGCAACCTTTTAGAGTGTTTTGGAGTGACTCCTGCAGTCTTTAGTCGCATTGATGGTGGTCTTCCAACTGCATACGAAGGGCCAGGAGATGCCGAAGCGTTTCTTAATCTGATGCGCCATTCCGGGATTCACAATATGCATGAACTAGGTGTCTCCCTTCGTCAGCCCAACGAATGAGAGAAAAAATGACGTTTTTATGTATTACGAAACTTTTATCTATAGGGGTCTACTTCCCCCTTTTATAAATAAAATTTTGCTGCTAACCTCATCTATTGATGCGCACTTGTTTATGCACTTCTTTTGACTGTTTCTATGGTTTTTAATTTCCAAGAAACAAACCAACACGTGGCATCTATCTTGTGGTTACGAGAGCCCTTAAATAGGAACTTCTCCCAAAATAGACTCATCCCAACAGTTTCTTCAGTCTATATAAATAGCCGAGAATGTTTCATATATTCTCGTACTCATTTCTCTGAAGATAACTTTCTGCGATGTTGTTCTCCAACAAATGACAATGGCGGAGCTTTCCTACGGCATTCTTTTGTATGCCCAGTCTTTAGACGTGGATTCAATCACTATTAGAGCCAAACCATTCAACTTAAGTGGTAAGTCCGATCGTAAGCAAGTATCTGTCTTCGAATTTTTTTTGTTGAAAACAGCTATTCATGAGCGTAAATTCTTGACAAGCGTAAAAAACCTTACTGGAGCATTGGCGTAAAAGTCTTGCTGAATCACTGGCATAAAAGCCTTGCTGAATCACTGGCGTAAAAGCCTTGCTGAAGCACTGGCGTAAAAGCCTTGCTGACTCACTGGCGTAAAAGCCTTGCTGAATCACTGGCGTAAAAGCCTTGCTGAAGCACTGGCGTAAAAGCCTTGCTGAATCACTGGCGTAAAAGCCTTGCTGAAGCACTGGCGTAAAAAGCCTTGTGATCTGTTTTTAGTTAGCGTTTAATACACATCTGATAATACTTCTGTTTAAAGCACTTCTTCTTTGTTGTTTTCTGCAGAAGTTTGGCTGAACAGCTTCTTCAGAACTGGCATTGGTGACTTTGACACTGTGAAGAGCGTTCTTCTGACATCAACATCAGGGAGCTCATGCGCTTTTGACGCGCAAATCAGACAACTCAGAACTCTTCATGGGATAGAAGGGTCTTCCTCTGTTGGTAGGAAGAACCTTTATACACGGAGAGTTGGATGGTGGAGTCAACTCTACCTCGAGAAATCGGGTAGTAGAGTTCCTTTCACGGCAGAACTAGGAATTGTATCCCAATGCTGGATACATTCCTATCTCCTTTGGAAGGCCGCCCTTAATCCACCAGTTGTATTGGCAGCAACACGCCTTCGGGCTGCCATACTCTGGGATTCTCCTCTCGTCTGAGAGAGAAGACCAGAGTTTGATTCCTGCTGTTCTGGTTGCCACTGGAGCTCAGACAGTCAGGAATTGCCACCAACAACGAACCCGTCAAAGAAGATCAAAAAAGAAATAGATCTCTATTAGGTTATCGTTGGTGTATAAAATAAAAATCCAAGAATGTAAGAGATTTCCATTATAACTTGTAAGAAAGTCTAAGAAATGTAATAGACTTTTTTGATGATATAAGAGTGGAAATGATAATTTTTCTATGCTCAATGATTTGTATCTATCTGGATGTAATATGGACATGATAGATAATGAAACCTTCTTTTCTGATTTAGAGTACACAATACTATCAGAGGTAATATGGACGTGATAGCATGTAAGAACTCAAAAGAAAATTAGATTAATATCTATGCAGAGGTCAAATAGAAGTGATAGATAGGAAAAGAAAGAAGATTTAATATTTATTCAGAGGTCATGGAAACATGATAAATAGCAAATCCCACTTTCTAATCAATTGATAAAATAGAAGATATAAAATCCCTTTCCCAGGAAACAAGAAGTCAGCTTAACCAAACCTTGGTAGCTGGGGAATAAAAAGACAGATATTGTGAGCATATACGTCAAAACGGTGGACGAATCAACGTATTTCTTGGAAACAGAAAGGACGATTCAATTCCATAATTAAATGGATGAACCTGGTAACATGAACGGACGAGTCTTTTCGGAAATGAAAAGTCGTTTTCAATTTCAGAGACTAGTTCATTAGTAATCCTTCTCTATAAATAGGTGAGAATTCTCTGTAATCATTTCATTCTTATTTCTACTCCTCTATTGGAAATGTCTTCCGAGGATGTACAGCAAAAGAATGAAGTCTTCAGGAACATTGAGGACGTCATTGAGACATACCCTGCTGAGCCAATAGTGATGGGTCCGACCGAAGTAGACAACAGTTCTTCTACGTCCAAACCACCCCAAGACATCCTTGCTTTCTTAGTAGAGCCAGGAAAAACTCCTGAAGAAGAAGCATTGAGGATGACCGTCTGTAAAATTTTTATGGGTTCAGGAAACGATGCCTTCTATGCATTGGCTGACTATGTATTCAATAAGGAAGGGAGTAGCCCTCGTCCTTAATCTTTTATCTTGAACAAAAATAATAATAAAAGAAGTTTTATTTTTGTTCTGTCTTCTCTTTTTATACATAGTATTTCTTAAGAAATTTGCCATTGATCGGCAGCATGAGTAGATCTCCATTGGGTTTTGACAACCGATAAGCACCATTGGACAACACGGACTCAATTACATACGGGCCTTCCCATTTTGCTAGGAATTTCCATTTGCTTTTGTGAGTCATCACCATTGGTCTCCGAACAGCTAATACAAGCTCGCCAACTTTGAATACCCTCTTCTTGACTTTACGATTAAAAGTTCGAGATATACGGGCTTGATATAGCTCAATATGTTGTTGTGCTTGAAGACGCTTCTCGTCCAATCCTTTAAGTTCTTGGAGTCGTAAGCGATCATTATTCTCTGTAGTTAGCTCATTAGCAATAGCAATTCGAAGAGAAGGGATCTGGATTTCTAATGGGAGGACAGCTTCACATCCATAAACCAGTGAAAATGGTGTAAAACCAGTAGGAGTTCGGACCGTTGTTCGATATGCCCAGAAACATTCTCCAAGCTTCTCATTCCAATCTCTTTTATTAGAAGAGACAAACTTTTTGAGAAGTTTGATGATCGTTTTGTTGAAGGCTTCAGCTAAACCATTAGCAGCTGGATTATAAGCCGTAGAAGCCAGATTTTGAATTCGATTTTTGTCACAGAACCGATAAAATGTCTGACTGGCAAACTGTGGTCCATTGTCATGAATTATTTGTCGAGGAATCTCGAAGCGATAAATGACATGATGTTTAATGAAGCTGATTACATTAGATGTTTTCACTTCAGCAAGGGGAACTGCTTCTGCCCACTTCGAAAAGTAATCAGTTATAGCTAGTATAAACCGATGTCCTTTGACAGAAGGAGGGTTAATAGGACCAATGATGTCCATACCCTAAGCTTCGAAGGGCCAGGAGGCTGCTGTAGGATATAGAAATTCAGACGGCTGATGAATAAAATCAGCATGAATCTGACATGCTTTACATCTTCTGGCATAATCTACATCATCTGCTATCATAGAGGGCCAATAATACCCCATTCTTCGAATGCAATCTTACAACTTTGGACCCGGTTGATGAGCACCACAGACACCATCATAAGCCTCACGCAGTGTTTATTTGGCTTCACTTTCTGAGAGACAGCGCAGCAAGAGTCCATCATATGAACGACGATATAGCATATGTAAAGACGAATCATAATAGAATCGAAACGATCGTCTCTTAATTGATGCAGCTTCTTTAGGATCTTCAGGCAAAATCCCATGAACTGCATAATCAATGAATGGAGTTCTCCAATCTTTCTGCTGGGAACTTGCCTCTGTAACATAACTTTGTTTAATATGCAGATTACTCTTCACACAGAACAAGTCTCGGTCCAACAAAGTAATTATATTTTGCCTTCGGATTGGGACAGCCAAGTCTACAGCTAAGCTGGCAAGAGCATCAGCCTCCACATTCTGAGAACGTGGTACAAATTCAATGAAGAATCCTTTGAATGATAGGACCAACTCGACTACCATCTGATGATAGGGGATGAGATCAGGATTTTTGACTTCATAAGTCCCTCTAACTTGATTAACGATCAATTGAGAATCTCTATAAGCCTTTAAGAATTCAATATCCAATTGTTTGGCTACTTGGAGACCAATCAATAGAGCATTATATTCTGCTACATTGTTAGAGCATGGCTCATTAAGAGAATAGGCACGGTATATGACCATTTTGTCAGGAGAAACCAAGACAATTCCTACCCCAGAGACAATATTGCCTTTAGGTTCCACTCGTGATGCTCCATCAAAATATAATTGCCATATATCATTTTTCAAAGTCATGTTACAATCCACTACTTCGTCTGGAATGTCTTTATATAACTTCGAAGTTTCAGGTATAGGATGAGCAGCTAAGAAATCAGCTAACGCTTGGCCCTTCACTGATTTTTGAGGCACATAAATCATGTCATAAGGAGTGAGCAACATCACCCAGGTAGCTAACCTGGAATTAAGAATGCTCGATTTTCTCATCAATACCCGAATGGGATTTATTCTGGAGATGACATGAATAGTCTGTCCAGTGACATAATGCCTTATTTTTTGGACGGCAAAAACCAAAGCTAGACATTCCTTTTCCACAGGAGTATATCTGTGTTCAGCTGCGACCATCATTCTGTTCAGATAATATATTGCTTGTTCATGACCCATATCACTTTTCTGTGCCAAAAGAGCACCAAGTGAATGATCCAAGGCTCGAACATATAGCAAAAATGGTCTTCCTATCACCGGGGGTACCAGAACAGGCGGGTTTGTAAGATATTGCTTAATGTCATTAAAGGCTTTTTGACATGCTTCATCCCAGACGAAAGATACCCCTTTTTTAATAGACGGGAGAAAGGTTGACATCTCCCAGAAAGATTAGATATAAATCTTTTGATATAAGCAATACGGCCCTGAAAGCCACGGAGTTCTTTCAGATTACGAGGAGGACGCATTTCAAGGATTGCTTTAACCTTATCAGGATCAACATGGATACCTTGAGAGGTAATGATAAATCCTAGAAACTTGCTACTAGAAACCCCTAAGAAAGACTTAGTAGGGTTTATTTTCAATTGATGTTGGCGCATCAATTCAAATACTATCTTCAAGTCCTGAATGTGATCATTCTTTGACCGACTTTTAACAGCAATGTCATCTACGTAGCATTCAACTATTTTTCGTAGATGTTCTTGAAAGATATTGCTCATAGCCCGTTGATATGTAGCATCGGCGTTTTTAAGACCAAACGGCATAACCGTATAGCAGTAAACCCCAAGGGGTGTTCGAAAAGATGTATGCTTCTCATCTTCTGGATGTATCTTGATCTGATTGTATCCTGAGAATCCGTCCATGAAAGACATACGTTCAAAACCGCATGTATTGTCTATCATGACATCAGTAATGGAAAGTAGAAATTCGTCCTTTGGACAAGCCGTATTAAGATCTCGGTAATCTATACAAACTCGGACTTTTTCGTTCTTCTTCATAACAGGAACAATATTGGCCACCCAATCTGGGTGTTGTTCTTCACGAACAAAGCCACATGTAATCAGCTTTTTGACTTCTGCTTCAATTGCATCCATCATATCTGGTCTAAATCACCGTTGCTGTTGTTTTACAGGCTTGACATTAGGCAAAATATTGAGTTTATGAGTAGCAACTTTAGGATCTAGCCTTGGCATATCCTCATAACTCCATGCAAAGATGTCAATGTAATCTTTGATAAGTTTTATCAGCTCTTCCTTTTCATCTTCAGAAAGATTCTTACTGATGAGTATTGGTTTGGACGTAATTCCATCTCCAACATCAATCTGGATAACCTCATCTTCTGCAGGTGGCTGTCGCTGTTCAAAACGAAGTTCCCATTGAGTATCCATCTGTTGAGCCCAAGGATCATTCTCGAATGGCTCTGATTCATTATCGGCTTGAACCATATTGACTGAGAATATTTGCCCAGATTCACAATATGAGGAACGAGACATATCGGATTCGATGAATAGAATTTCTTCTGAATCTGATGATTGCGAAGAGCTAGAAGATAATTGTTCTTGTATATCGTCATTAAACATGTGGGACGGATCATATCCCAACCCATGACGAGTCTTTTGGTAAAACGGATAACACATAATGGTAGTCGTCTGCCCTTGTCCTGATTGAGACCTTGCATAGTCTTCAAATCATACCCCATGTTCTGGATGATCTTGATAGATTGTTGACTGTATTTGTCAATTCAGATTCTTCCTTTATCTTTATCCTTCAGATTATCTGTCTGAGTAACAGGGATATTTCTAGCCAGGCCAAACACAATTTGACGCTTGTTTTTCTTATCAGACGGAACCACGAAATAGGATTCTTCGTGATGTCTGAAAGTTACGCAAGCTCGTGATGAAGTGGCTACAGGAAGCAGATAGGGAGAAGATGTCAAGAACTTTTGAGCATAAGGTCCGACATCGACATGAGGAGGAAAAAAATTCTCCTTATGATCAATGTATAAAGTTTCTTCCGGTTCTATGTTGTCTTTATATTGATGACTTTGATTATCAGAAGATAAAGTCATTCTCTCAATAAACTTGACAGCCATATACTCGAACAGGAAATCTTCATTAATATCAAAAAGTACAGAATGATCAATATTTATATCATTTACAATCTGATTGCTACGCTTCGGATTAATCAACAGTGGACCATCATCCATCTTCTGCGTAGATTTGCCAAGATTGACAATCAATAGTGATTCTGGATCATTCGTACAAGGAGTACGCCCTTTAACCTTGATCATAAAAGGTTGAACTTGGCTCTTAGCAGAAATATTTATTGTTCTCTCAGATGAAGTTTGAGTTCTTCCTTTAACCTTGATTATCAAAGGTTGATCGTTGATAGGTTGGGATTGGATTCGTCCCTTGACTATGATCTTCAAAGGTTGCTCCTCTGACGGATCTTCATTAATAGACTGATCCTCAGATGATTATTGATCTTCAGCCATGTCTGATATATCTTTCATATGCTCTTGTTTATAAAGCCTTGAATCAGAGAAGTAGGCTTCGACACCCTTGAACGGATTAATATCAGCAAACTCAATTTTCACAACTCCTTGGGAGTCCACATATTTGAAACATTGGTAAAGAGTTGAAGGCACAATATTGTGCTCATAAATCCACGGTCTTCCAAGAAGAATATTGTAGGATACGTCCGAGTTGATAACATAGAAAGTTACCATAGTTCGAAGATCACCAATCTGAATCTGTAGACGAATCTTCCCCAGTGGTTTGCTCTTGCCAGAGTTAAAACCGACTATCGTAGTACTAGTGTAAGTCAGCTCACTAGTAGGAATCCTCAGGGGTCTTAGCATACTCTGAAGAATTATACTAATTGAAGACCCAGGATCAATGTAAATCCTGTCAATTTTAGTGGATCCAATATATCCAGTGTAGCACAGAGGCCTATCATGCTTGTTGTGTTTCAATAGCATATCCTCTTGTGCAAAGGTGATGTTGGGAATTGCTTCTATCACACTATGACATTGCGGACATGACACTGGTATATTATCAGGAGTCTTGAGTTGAGCCAAGCATGAATCTGCTTGAAGTAAAGCTTCGCTCAAAGTCTCTCTGCTTTCTCTGAAAAGGCGAAGCAGTTCAAATATAGATAGTCTAGCCGGAGTATTGGCTAACTGAGCTAGAATGTCAAACTTGTAAGGCTTCATCACCACCCCATGATTGAAAGCAGACTTCAATGGGATATCAAAGCGTACTGCCTTCTGTTTCTCCTTTTCAACCACAGACGGTTTAACAGGAACAGGAGAAGGTTGAACTGGTAGAGTTTCCACTACATCTTCTGCTTCTTTGGAGGATCCCTCATAGTCTTTGTGGTACTCTTTTCCAGATCTTGTACCAGTAAAAGTTTCTTCTTCAGACTCAGGAGAAGAAAGTACCATATTACAGGATTTAGTCTTTCTTCCCTTAGCCTTCTTCTTGTGAGGGTTGTTACGAGGAACTTCAGAACCCAATCCAGCAGTAGAATTCTGATTTTGAATTTGTAAAGGAAGATGTATTCCTTTATCATAATTCAAACCTTCTGCCTTTTGAAAGTCGTAACCCATCTTCCTCATGAGAAGGATAGATTGCTGACTATATAAGTGGATAGGCAGTGAACTTTGGACAGGTATTTCAGCACAGGAAGAGAAAGAAACCTCTGCAACTACAGGAGAATGAAGCATAGACGTCTCTGTAGTTAAGGGAGGAGAAGGATTCGGGATACGAGGAAAAATCCCTGTTGGAGTTTTTTCATAAGTAGCAAAGACTTGTTGTGCCCGGTATAAAGGAACACTATTCATGGCTAGCCACTGCTGATGAGTAAGCTTGAGCTTGGTAGGAGGAGCTAGACTTGGAGGACAGATGTTTAGTCCTTTCAGTCTATCTTCTAGAGGAAGGCCATCCCATAGATGATCCAAGTCATCAGGATTTGGAATAACATGAGAAATCATGTTGCAGGTTTTGACTTTCTTACATTTCTTGGATTTTAAAGTTTTACCTTTATTTTCCAACTCATGTATTAAGTCAGGATGTACCCACATGATTTCACCATTCTTCAATGTGAGCGGCAGCAATCCTGTATTTTCTTCCCCGGCAGACGGGATATTCACGATCTTCATCGTCACCTTCGGAATTGGGATAATTTCATCTGGGACTTGCTGTGGAGGAAAATCCCCGAACTGAAGAGAAACCATATTGGTCGTAACCGTATGGTCATCATTGGTTAAAGCGATAGCGCCACCATTTATCAGCTCTTGGATCTTCTTTTTCAAGACATAGCAAGCACTGGTAGGATGATTAATGTATCTATGATAGATACAATATTTGGGATTGTCAGTCAGATTTACCTCATTAGGCCTTTTTGGCTCTGGAATCTGAAGTTTACCACTTTTCACCAGACATTGAAATATCCCTGGGATATCACTTTCGTCAAAAGAGTATTCTTCCTTTGGCCTGGAAGATTCCTGATTATTTAGCGTCGTTTTATTCTTGGAAAGATTGACCATAAGAGTATCTTTTCCTTTCACATTACGATTGCCAGGATTATTACCAGGATTACTTTTCTTCCCTTTATCTTCTAAAGCGAAAATCATCCCGTGTTCACGAGCCAACCTACCATTGGTCTCGACAGAAACTGCTGCTATGATAAACGAAGCCCAATCTGTGAATTGGGAACCTGTGAAGACAGCAATTGATGGTCGCAGATTCATCTTGCATGTATCAATCAACGCTGAATCTGGCATACCAGGAGGCATCTTTAGAGTAGCCTATCGGAAACGTTCAATGAAAGTTCGAGTATCTTCTTTCTCCTTTTGTTTGATTTCTATCAAGGAGGACATGTTCATGTCCATACCTCCTTCATAGAAGTGAGAGAGAAACATTGCCTTGAATTCGTCAAAAGACGAAATAGAGTTATCGGGTAAGCTACGATACCAGTCGTAAGCTGAACCCGTCAGGCACCCGATGAACACTCGAGTGAGAAGAGCATCATTTTTCTGCAAGTGTACAGTCATAATATCAAAGTAATTGATATATTGACTGGGAGATGCTTTTCCATCGAATAAAACCATGAATTGTGGCTTGAACTTCGGTGGAAAGGGTACATCATTCCAATGAGGAGGATAAGGTTGCTTAATCCCTAACCTCTGGAGCTGATCTTTGTGCCTCAAAACTTCAAACTGTGCTTTGAGTTCACGCACTGCTTGAATGGCTTCACTGGTTTGAGGAAGCACATTTGATTGAATAGTCGTTGGATGTACCGTAACCTCCACTGGAGGTGGTACATCTTCTGGAATGATAGGATCTGGAGATGCAGAATTTTGATTAACAGTAGGCTCTTGAATATTCAAAGGTATATCAGCCCCTTGACTATCTTGAGTTTGTGCTGCTACTGGTACCGGAGTTATTACTGTAGGTTGAGCAGTTTGCTGATTCAAAATTATCTGATGCATGCTTTGCACCATGTTAAGCATGTCTTTCAATGATTGCTCCACGGCAGTGAGACGTTGTTCCGTATTAGCAGATGACGTCTCTGGTTCATCTCTAACAGCGTAGGATTCAACCTCTCTTGAAGATATAGAGGGATTAGTATAGAAGTATGAATCCACACTATCGGTATCAGACTCAAAAGATTGAGTACCTCCAGCTTCTGAATCAGAAGTCTGTAATTGTCTTTGTCTTCTTGATCGAGTATTCTGATATACTCCTTCAAAGGAATCAAGAAGCCTGTTGAACTGTTGTTGACCTGGGGTTTGGGACATATTCCGTCTTGGATGTCGTCCTCTGTTAGTATGAGATGCCATGTTGACTGACACATATGACAGCTCATGTTCTTGGTCTTCAGCTTGATGTTGAGGCGAGTTAAAACTTAAACGATCAAAAACTGACCGTTTTGAAGCCGAACAACAACAGTTGATCACAACCTGGTGATATTCACAATGATGTTTTTCTTGGGAGAATATTATCGGAGATTGTCTGTTCTTACGTTTTTGCATTAGCAATTCACGTAAATCAGAAGGAACAGATGGAGTATTCTTCTTTATTACATTTAGGATAGAAAAATGTTTAGTCCCTTGTGTATAAAGAAGATTACTGGCTGCATTCGCAGAACCAAACTGTACATTTTTACGCGTTTGGAGTTGTGTGCGTAAATCTTGAGATTTAGCACGAAGGACTCCATTTTCATGGCGTGTAATTTGTAAGTTTGGTACTTTGCGTAAAGCAGTATAAGAAGGTTGTTGGTGTAGGACAGAAGCTTTACCAACGACATTTTTACGCTGCATACGTTTAGGTACATTCACATTAGATGTGCAAACATCGTTATGAATTTTATCTACACTGTCAAAGACAGGAGACTTACCTTTACGCGTGGAGCGTAAAAATTGATTATCTACCATATCACAGACGGGAAATTTTGCTTTATGCGAGGAGCGTAATTTATTTGGGCCTACCACGTCACAGACGGGAGACTGATTCTTATACTCAGAAGCATAAACTTTAGAGTCTGCCCCATTACGAATGGGATATTCATTCTTATGTACTGAGCGTAAAATTTGGTTCTTACCCACTGAGCGTAAAACTTGATTCTTACGCAGTAGGCGTGAAACCTGATTATCTTCACCGTTACAAACGGAAGATAAATCGTCACACTTTGAGTGCAACTCTGAAGTAAGGACTGTCTCGTTACGAACGGAAGCCCCTACGACAGGAGTGGGAAGAATTCCCTTGTCATCAGAAGCAACAGAGAGATCAGAAACCACTCTGGATTTGGGAATCCAAACTTTTCGTGCTTTGCGAGACTTTTGAACATTGGAGTGGCAGAACCACCCCCAGTTCGGAGCATTGCTTCATAGGCAGTCTGGTCGAAGTGCACAACCAGAGTCTTCTTGGTCGAACCGATCGAAACATCATCATATTGAGCAATCGCCTCCTCGTTAGAGGAGAAGGTTGTCCCCAGCAGAGTCGCCATTTTGTTTCACTTAACAAAAATGCCAAACAAAAGTTAGATTTTGAAAATAAAACGAGAAAAAGTACAAGAAGTACAAATTTGATTCTGGAAAAGTATTGCTATGGAAGTCTGATCTGTAAATGATCACTTTGTTCCTTGGACCATATGATGATGATGAAGATCACTGCTTGAAGTAGAACAACTTGGAAGAACTAAGTCACCAGAAAGGTATCGACGCACTTGGGCACTGATGGCGAGGCCGAATGCTTTCCTACTTTGCTTTACTCTGTTCTGAAAGAAAAGTTGAAGAAGAATGCTCCGGAAAATCAAAATCTCGAAGTTCTGATCTCTGTATTCTCTCATGTCTCTCTGTCCCCCCTGTCTGAGAAAAAAATAAGTCTATTTATAGACTTGGGCTCTTATGCGTAAAAACTCAGCAAAAGTTTCATCTTTACGCTAACAACTGTCACCCATGATCGAAGCCATCCTCTGCATATGTTGACATGTGTCCCATCACTTCAGTAAGGATAGGATGCATGTACACACGTTCTTCGAGAAGAGTGGCATGAAAGCCACGTAAGCAAACCATGTTCCAAACTGGTGGAGGAGAATATGGCGTAAAAATAGCCCAATGTACTCTGAGCGTAAAGCAGTAGATTTGGCGTAAAAATGGCCTTGACATAGACTTCCCACGTAAAGTGGTTATTAAATAACCTTGAGCGTAAAAGCAGCTCAAATAGACTTTACGCACACGTCGATTGTTGAGCGTAAAGGCTCGTATAATCTTCGTGCGTAAAAGAAGCCGTAGTGTGAGCGTAAAGTCAATCCACACACTAAACGACAACATTGGTCTCTGTGTAAAAGACAAATCCCTTTGTGATATATGCCATCATTAATATCTCCATGTCAGAGTTTGCATTAAATGCGAGATTTGACAGCTTTGTCCAGCATAAAAGTGGCTGCTCTGTCCTTGGCGTAAAATCATGGGTGTAGACCCGAGCGTAAAATGATCAGCCTGCTTAGGCGTAAATTGATTAGCCTAGTCTTGGGCGTAGAGAGATTACCCGCTCTGTTAGGCGTAAAGCAGATCACTTATGAATGAGATGACTCTTTCTTTGAAGCACTTTTTACGCTCCTACAGGAGGGGGTTTGCCTATACATGGCCGGCCATGGAGGTCTTAATGGGTTTGGGTGGAGACCCATTAGACTTGGTTTGGTTTAACTCCAAATTGACTTATTAAGCCTCTAAATGACTAGTTAAGCCATGGGAGTATTGGTTTATGGTTTCTAGCCTAGTTAGGATGGCATGTGGGCCAAGCCCAGCTAGTATGTGGGTCCCACTAGTATCCAGACTACCCGAGTCTCCAACTTAAGTCCAAATTGGATAAATTTCAAACTAAAACAACCAAATCCCTAAAATCCTATAAAATCAATAAAATTCCCAAAAAATATAAAAATTGGAAAAATGACGAAAATACCCCTCATTCGAAAACTGGGGGTGAAAAATCTACCCACCTTAAAAGAATTTCGTCCCCGAAATTGAATGAGAACTAACACAGCAACATGAATAGAACAAGGAAGGAAAAGAAGGAATTTACCTCAAGGCTCGAAGAGATATGGGAATCGCTCCCGCATGTCGTCCTCCCTCTCTCAGGTAGACTCACCTGGAGAGTGATATCTCTACGCAACGCGAACCAAGGAAATGACCTGGTTCCGGAGCACCTTCTCTCTACGATCAAGAACCTCCACCGGCTGTTCTGGATAGCTGAGAGTAGGTCCCACCTGTATCGCTGAATGGTCCAATACATAGCTAGGATCTGCCACGTACCATCTCAGCTGCGATACATGAAACACGTTGTGCACTCCCTCAAGCCTAGAAGGCAAGTCCAGTCGGTAGGCTACTGCACCGATCCTCTCTAAGATGGTGAAATGTCCGATGTAGCGCGGACTGAGCTTTCCACCGCTGCCAAAGCGAATAGTGCTACGTGTCGGGGATATCCTCAGAAATACCATGTCACCAACCTAGACACAAGACAAAAACTCAACACACCACTAAAAAATAATCACAACAAACATGACAAGAACTGAAACTAACCTCGAACTCTAACGGTCTCCGGTGACTATCGGCCCAATGCCGCTGCCTATCCTGAGCCACCCGAAGTCTGTCTCTAATCAATCTGACCTTCTCGGCCGCATCCACAACCATCTCCGGCTCAAGAAGCACCCGCTCACCGACATCTTCCCAAGACAAAGGAGTACGGCATCTCCGTCCATATAGAGCCTCAATTGGTGACATCTCTATACTGTCCTGGTAGCTGTTGTTGTAAGCAAACTCTAACAGGTGAAGATGGTCCTTCCAAGAACCCCCGAGATCTAGCACACATGTGCGAAGCATATCCTCCAAAGTCTGGATGGTCCTCTCCGACTGCCCGTCTGTCTGAGGATGATAAGCAGTACTAAACTTGAGCGAGGTGCCCAAGCTAGCCTGTAAACTCCTCCAGAAGTGGAAAGTGAATCGGCTATCCCGATCTGAAACTATGCTCACCAGAACTCCGTGCAATCTCATGATCTGACGAACATACAGCTCAGCCAGCCTCTCCGTAGACAAGCCCACTTTGAAAGGCAAAAAGTGGACCGATTTGGTCAATCTATCAACTATGACCCAAACCGCGTCCTTTCCTCCTGGCGACCGTGGAAGTCCAGATATAAAGTCCATGGTGATGTGCTTCCACTTTCACTCGGGAATGGGTAGCGGCTGTAGCAATCCACCTGGTCTCTGCCTCTCGGCCTACACCTGCTGACACACAAGGCAACGAGATACAAACTGAGCTACCTCGCGCTTCATGCCATACCACCATACGTGCTCTCTCAGGTCCCTATACATCTTGTTGGCCCCAGGATGCATAGAATACTGAGAGCGATGCGCCTCCTGAAGAACCACCTTCCGAAGCTCTCCAAGCGGAACGCACAGCCTAGTACCGTGCCGCAACGACCCGTCTTCGGCTACAGAGAAATCGTCAAGCAAGCCCGTCCTCACCTGCTCCCTGATGCTCCTCAGGGCAACATCATCATACTGCGCTGACCTGACTCTATCCATCAGCTCAGACTGAATCTGCAAACCCCACATCTAGATCTCCACGCCCGGAATGATGACCTCGATATCCAAACTATCCAGGTCGGCCAACAAATAACGATCTGTCGTCAAGAACATAGCAACTGGATACCTGCTCAAGGCATCTGCAACTACGTTGGCCTTCCCCGGATGGTACTGCAAGGATATATCGAAGTCCTTCATCAGCTCTAACCACCGCCTCTGCCGTATGTTCAACTCCTTTGAGTGAACACGTACTTCAAGCTCTTGTGATCTGTGAAGATCTCAACTCGCTCTCCGTACAGTTAATGCTTCCATAACTTCAAAGCAAAAATAACCGCGGCCAACTTCAGATCATGAGTAGGATAGTTCTTCTCATGAGGACGTAACTGCCTGGATGCATAGGCAATCACCTTCCCGTGCTGCTGAAGAACACACCTTAAACCCTTTCCCGAAGCATCGCTGAAGATCGAGAACCCTCCTGACCCAGATGGAAAAGTTAGGATCGGAGCTGAAGTCAACCTCCTCTTCAGCTCATCGAATGCAGCCTGACACTTAACAGTCCAGACGAACTCCATGTCCTTCCTGGTGAGTCTAGTCATCGGCTCTGCAATCCGCGAGAAGTCCTGGACGAACTTCCGGTAATAGCCAGCCAAACCCAGAAAGCTCCGAACCTCGACAACTGAACTGGGCGTAGACCAAGACTCCACTGCCAAAATCTTTCTCTGGTCTACTGAAATCCCGTGCTCGGTCACAACATGACCTAAGAAATCCACCTGGTCCAAGAAGAACTCACACTTCGAAAGCTTTCCGTAGAGTTGCTCCCTCCTCAGAGTCTCTAACACAACTCTCAAGTGCTTCTCATGCTCCTCATGCTCCTCCTGCGTCTTCGAATAGATCAAGATATCGTCTATGAAGACCACCATGAACTTGTCAAGGTACTGATGGAATACATTGTTCATCAAGTTCATGAACACCGCGGGAGCATTGGTCAACCCAAATGGCATCACTGTAAACTCGTACTGGCCGTACCGAGTCTGAAATGCCGTCTTGGAAATGTCATCCCGCCTCACCTTCAGCTGGTGATACCCGGACCTCAAATCTATCTTCGAAAAGACCTTTGCCCCACTCAGCTGATCGAACAAGTCATCGATCCTCGACAAAGGGTACCTATTCTTGATAGTGAGGTTGTTGAGCGTCCGATAATCAATGCACATGCGGGACGTACCGTCCTTCTTCAGCACAAAAAGGACTGGCGCTCCCCAGGACGAAGAACTGGATCTGATGAACCCCTTGTCCTGCAGCTCGTCGACTTGCTTCTTCAGCTCTATCAACTCGCTGTTGTTCACCCTATAGACATGCTGTGAAATGGGCTCGGCACCCGGCACCAAGTCTATAGAGAACTCAATGTCCCTGTCTTGCGGCATCCCCGACAACTCCTCGGAAAAGACATCCGAGAACTCAGCTATCAACGGATGTGGCAAATCCTGCCCCGCCAACAAAGCTTCACAGAATCCAGCCTCCGGCTCCGCTGCTCCTCAAGCAAACTCGATCTCTGGCTCTCCCGGCGTCCTAAAAAGAACTTTGCCTCCTCTGCAATCAATGCTAGCATGGTGCATGCTCAACCAATCCATACCGAGTACCATATCGTACCTCGGTAGGGGCATTACAAGCAGATACGCACTCAAGTCCCGGCCTCTCAGAGTGACTCTCCGCCCCTTGCAAATATTATTAACCAGGATAATACCTCCTCCGGTCATAATCTTGCAAGTCCTACCCATATATTCAGCAATAATATTGTGTCTCAGAGCAAAAAAAAACAGACACAAAACTATGGGTCGCCCCAGAATCAAACAAAGCAAAAGCAGGAAAAGAATCTAGGAGAACATGACCTGCTACAACATCTCCCACGAGCTCTACCTCCTCCTCTGCTGCCAAAGCGAATACCCTGCCCGCGGGTGCTCCCCTATGGTGCTGAACAAAACACTGCTGCTGGGTCTGCAGTGGAGGACCCCTCTGCTGAACCGCTGGTCCTCTAGCCGGTTGTACTCTGTCCTGGCCTCCCTTGGCTGCCCGAGCAGGGCAGCCCTTCAGCTGGTGGTCGGTCCCTCCGTAGAATAGGCAAGCGCCTAACCTCCTCCGGCATACGTCTCTGCTGTGCCCCGTCTTTTCGCAGAAAGCACACTGCTGGGTCTGCCTCTGGCCCTGGCCCTGATGCTGCTGGGCACGTGCCGGTGCCTGCTGAATCTGTAACAGAGGCTGCTGCTGAATATGGGGACGCTTGGCCGGTTCTGCACTGGAACTCGCCCCCATAGTATCTCCGCTCCTCTTCGACTTGAGGCCGAAGTCCTCCTCTGCAATCTGCGCGTCCATCAATATCTGATCGAACGTCGCGTCACGGCGACCCGAGGTACGGGTGCGCACTGTATGAATAAGTCCCCTGCGGAACTTACGAGCCTTCTGTCCCTCATCCTAGATCATATCGGGAGCAAACCTGCTAAGGCGGAAGAACTCAGCTGCACACTCGTCCACCGACGAGTTCCCCTGCACTAGACCCACGAACTGGCCCTCCAATGCTGTAAAAGCCACATCCGGAAAGAACTTCTCCTTAAAGAGCCTCTGGAAGTTCTCCCATGTTAGCCCTCTCACCGACGTACGAGGATCTGTGCGGTACCATGTCAGCACAATGTCGAAGAATTGGCTGGCTGCGGCCGAAACCCAAAGTGCACTAGGAAGCTCTGCCAGCTCCATGCTCCGCTGCACATCCTCTAGCCAGTCGTCTACATAAAGGATGCCCTCTGTGCCCGTGAAGTCCCTGGAGCTCATCTTCCTAAAGTCTAATACTGTCCCTGGCCTGGACTGCTGCTGGTACGGCTGCTGGCCAGTAGGGCCCTGTACCGTACCCGGTGCCACTCTCTCCACTGCTGTCAGTGCAAGCTGATGCGAGTTCTCTATACTCTGCCTCAGCATCTCGATCTGACGGTGTGACGCCTCCGACTGGTGCTGCGACGCCTCTGCCTGGGCCCGCTGTGTCTCCATCATCTGCTGAAGGAGAAGGAACATATGATGTGTATCCGTCGGTATCGGTGGGGATGGCGGCAGTATCTCAAAAAAAATGGCCGTAACCCTCTGAGGTGGAGGTGGTAGACCTCCCTGTACAACTGCCAGGGCCTCTGGGATAGTGGAATCACTGGGGGCAGTCTCGTGAACCTCCTCCTCAGCCTGATCAGATCTCTCAGGCAAACTACTCGATCTAGTGGCCTGCGGGTGCGTCTTCGTCATCCTGGAGATGAATTGAAACAACGGGATCAATATGGCACATGAATAGATTTATCAAAGAAGGACAGTTAATTTAATACAAGGTGAATAATCATGATAATCAAAAGATCAGAATTTTCCTAGGTATGATTGAGAAACTCCTATCATGTCCTAGGTCCTACGTCCTAATTGTAGGCTCGTAATTAGTACTCTAAGTCGAGCACCATTACGAGATCGCACTAATTACGACACTGACCTGCATGGACCACCACAAAAACGTATCACGACCCGCACCCTTATGAGAGGCACGAGCACGTGGGTACGTCCAGCCTACGTCGCAGTATCGGCGGTTCAACGCTGTATATAACGCCTGTAAATACTACGACTAACAGTATAAAGGTACCTGTACAGTATATACTCTCCGAATGGAGGTGTTATATCAATATAGTCTCAATTACAGAATAAAACTAAGGTAGATAGCTCAGAAAGAGAACAGATGATAGATGAAAGAGTAAATAAGTCCAGAGTCCAGTACAAGCCCAGATATATACAACATCACAGGGTCTCAAAATATAATGTAGAAGCTACAGTCTGAAAAAAACTAGCTGTATCGCAGTTCAGTCAAACCTAGCTAATCTACACTACTCCGGGAGTACAAAATCTAGTGGCTCTACTATAAGGCCACGGTCCTGGACTACTCCATCTAACTCGAGCCCATAATAGGTCGAGCAGTCCGCCTCAGAGTCATCTGTAATATATCGTAACGGTATCCTGTCAGGAAAATGAGCAAGTACAAGCACTAACAGCAGTTCCATGTGAATTGACAATTTCTATAAGAGACAGTATAATGAACTACGAGACAAAGATATATGAAAACTTGGGAACCGTTCGGAAGCCGAGTTACAACCCTTAAACCAAATAAGGACCCGGGTTGTAACTCTTCTTCCGAACAGAACTTAGTCTCCAATCAAGGTACAATGTAAAGGCATGTAGAGCATGTGAGCAACTGTATATCATGCATGGTGAGAGAGTAATGAATGTAGAACAAAACATGATATATGATAAGATAAAGTAAATATAAAATGTGCATCGAATATTATAGCATAATATGATCGGTATGGGTCAAGATCAGGCTTCCAGCCGACCGGCTACAAGTACGTGGACTCGGTCCGGCCGGGATGGTAAGCTATGGAGCAAGTAGTAGCACAGGTCAGGCTATACCCATCGTGAGATGAGGGTATAGCTATGATACAAGTAGTAACTCAAGGTGGGCATTGATCACACTATCTATAATATTCTCCATTTTCCGAATAGTATACGGATCCGGACATAGCACGTCATGACGCAGGATTCCCTAAGAGGGGAGCAAGTCCTCTTCAGGAATCGGCGTCAATACAAGTACAAGAATCAAGACCAAGCAAGTACAAGTATCCTAAAAAATCCAGGAATGACATCTCATGACATGAATCCGACAATACTAGTCCGTGAACTATTGTGACTGAGAATCAAGTAAGACACTACGACTGAATCAGATATAGTAAATATCAAGACAATGAAAACTATCAGTGAATGTACTCGCCTGCTGTCCTGAGCTGTAGGGTATATCAATGCTCAGAGTGGTAATCAGAGACCTAAGGATGAGATACTGTATGTTAATTTAGGTTTAAACAAGTTTAAGAATGATTCACAATGAATGATACGAAATCTAGGTCAAACTAGGTCTCACTGAGGCACACTAAGTCCTGTCAAGTCAAATCTAGGTCAAATCAAGACAAAGTGTTGACTCACTCACAAACCCTCTCTAATTTGATTTCCTACATTCCCTTCTCCTTATTCTCCGTCTTATTCTCCTTATTCTCCGTCTCCTTCTCCTTATTCTCCGTCTTATTCTTCTTATTCTCCATCTCCTTCTCCTTATTCTCCGTCTCCTTCTCTTTATTCTCCGTCTCCTTCTTTCTCTGTCTCCTTCTCCTTATTCTCCGTCTCCTTCTCCTTATTCTCCGTCTCCTTCTTTCTCTGTCTCCTTCTCCTTATTCTCCGTCTCTTATTTTCTTATTCTCCGTCTTATTCTTCTTATTCTCTGTCTCCTTCTCCATATTCTCCGTCTCCTTCTCCTTATTCTCCGTCTCCTTCTTTCTCTGCTGCTCCTAATGCCTAAACTGCTGCTGCTGCTACTACTTCCTACTGCTGCTGCTGCTCTACTTCCTACTGCTGCTGTTGCTATTTCTTATTCATTCTTCTTCTACTTCTATTCCTCTCTCCCAAACTCTCATTCTCTTCCTCTAAAATCACACACACACATCCATATATATATATATATATATATATATATATATATATATATATATATATATAAACTCACAAACACATATACCCATCTACATATATGTAGATGGGTATATGTGTTTGTGAGTTTATATATATATATATATATATATATATATATATATATATATATATATATATATATATATATATATATATATATATATATATACACTCACACACACTCTCATATAGAAATATATATACACATATATACATATTTTTCTCTAAAAAGGAAAACCCCTAATAAATCTTTAAACTAGGTTTTTGGAAAACCTATAAAAGCTATGGTCATTAAGTAGAGAATGGTCTTCTCCACATTTATTGTGAAGGAATAAATGCAAGAGAGAAAATTAATGAGGGTTAATGAGCATACCTAGAATTGGTTTCCTTGAGGAAGAAAAAGCTTCAAAAGAAAGAATGAAATGAAGAGAGAGAGTTTACTTTGGAGTGAAGTAAAGGGAGGGGGTTTGCCTATACATGGCCGGCCATGGAGGTCTTAATGGGTTTGGGTGGAGACCCATTAGACTTGGTTTGCTTTAACTCCAAATTGACTAATTAAGCCTCTAAATGATTAGTTAAGCCATGGGAGTATTGGTTTATGGTTTCTAGCCTAGTTAGGATGGCATGTGGGCCAAGTCCAGCTAGTATGTGGGTCCCACTAGTGTCCAGACTACCCGAGTCTCCAACATAAGTCCAAATTGGATAAAATTCAAACTAAAACAACCAAATCCTATAAAATCAATAAAATTCCCAAAAATTATAAAACTTGGAAAAATGACGAAAATACCCCTCATTCGAAAATTGGGGGTGACACCTCTATGGAGCGACATGTGATGCAAGCTCGACGATCCCCTTGCCTTTGTCAGCGGTGAATTTCCTTAGTGCCATTGATGGTGATCGAAGAAGCTTTCGAGGTCGGAAGGAAGGAGATGATGAGTTGGGAAGAAAGAAACTTTTTCGTAAAAGTAAAATTTCCTCTTTCTCTGCTATTTATAAGCCTATGAAACTTTTTGACCGTTGCGCAACCCACGTGCAAAATCTAGATTAGTTATAACAGTAATCACGCACCAGTCAAAGCAAATCACTTCTAATTCAAAGTATTTCAAATTTTGAAATCATTTTCAACTTTGAAAACTTTAAAAGGGATCTTATAGAAGCTCAAAAATCATTTGGTGCCAGTCAAGAAATGGCGCCAGCATTAAGAAGGCACCAGTCAATAGGTGGCACGAGACTCAGGTGGCGCCAACTACTGGGGTGCACCACCTCCACGTGGCAGGCTTCCTCGAAAAGCTATAACAGTCGTAATGATGACTGACAACTAGTTAGACGAAGCAAATCTCTTCGAATCCCGGGAAGCACGGCGCTCGAGGAGACTGTGTCAATTTTTTTAATGCTGACAACTAGCTCATGCCAGCTATCAAGTGGCACAAGGTAATCAATGATGACAGAAACTGACAGACTAACTAGGAGGCGCTAGTTATCAAATTGTGCCTGGCGCCACCTAATCAATTTTTATCCAGAAGTCAAGTGACATGGCGCACATGCCACTAATCTCGAAGAATGTGTCCACTACACTGCCCACGACCACGTACATCTCTTTCACAGAATGACACGCATCCCTAGCAGTTCATGTAACCGTTCGCGCAACTGGATGGATGACGCACGAAACACAGTACGCACAATTCAGAATAACTACTTAATAGTTATTTCAGAACTCTATAAATAGAGTTTCAAATCACTTGCAAAGGGGGACGAATGATCATAATCTCCTGCTAAAGTATTGCTGCATTCTCTAGAGGCTTGTGTCTTCGATATCACGTCGTCCAAGGGATAAAGTGATCATCTTCTGATCAGATTTCTACAGTTGTACTTTTCTAGAAATCAAATTGTACTAATTGTACTTTTCTTTTTCTTAGTTTGTAAATCAAACTTTTTTTTTGCAAACATAGTTGTTTTGTAGTGGATCTGTCTCCACCCGGCTATCTTCATATTGACTAATACTTTTTACTAGTGGATTTATTATTATATTTATTGTAGATGAGATAAACTGCCTGAGACATTTATTATTATATTCACATTTACAGCTTATGTATGTATTCGGGATTTTTTATATATTGGATTATATTTCGTATATATACAGCTGTCATGAAATGTTCCTAGTCCTAACATAAATGGGACTGGGACGTTACACTCTATAATAACAATATCCTATTTAAATGTGGAAGAACTAATATTATTAACTTAACTAAGAATCATATTGTTATTCTCACACTAAGCACATAGAAATTAGACATTACTTTCTAAATATCACAACCTAAAAGGAGAAATATACTTAGAATTTATTGATATGGAATGCCACTAGCCGATATTTTTCATTCCAGGGGATCGTTTTTACTTCATATGTCGTGAAATTGACATTTTAGAGCATGTTTGTTAAATCTTGTTATCTTCTCCTTTATTGTTTTGATCATTCATATGTGTCTCTTGATATTTCTTTCTTGATCATCTATTCATAAGATTATTGGCTTGAAATCCATGTTGCAGTCTTAATCTTATCTATTTTTTAAGTTGTATCAACGTATCGATACAATAGAAATATACCAATGGTATAGTACTAGTAAATTGATAGGCGTATTTTGGCTCAAAATTCTCTGGTGGGTTATTGGGTCGTCCCCATTCTTTCTTAGGTATATCACTTAGTCTTTTTTCCTCTATTTCTCACATATCCTTTTTTCCAGCTCCTCCCTTTCCAATCCTTACCCTTTCTCTCGGTTCCCACCTTACAACCCTTGTAACCTTTCCCTCCACCTTATAACCTCAATCTCATTAATTTTGACTCAAACTCCTCCCACTCTCATCTATCCTCTCCTTTACATCTCTTTTCTCTCCTGCAAATCTTATGATATCTCTTTTGTTCCTCATATTCTCTACTGTGTCACGTGTTTGCTAAAATTGCCAACCCCTTTCTCCTTGTGAATTATGACCAAACGATGCTTGAAATCGGTAGAGAAGTGCTCCAAAAATCTCATGATACCGAGGCGTTCTCTTTTGGTTTACCTCATTGTTCCTTTGGCCCTCTGTCTGCGCCTGGCACCAACAAATATGACAAAAAGTTCTTCAACTCCTTGTCCACTTCTCGGGAATAATCTAACGATCTCTCTCATCGTCATATTCTTTCCGGTCGTCCACTTAACTTTTATTCTTCTTTCTGCTTATCTACAATTCTTTGTCAATCTCAGTAGGGATGAACTTTGAGCGCATTGTAATATCGTCTATTTCGTGGTCATTCATACTTTTTACTCAAAATTGATTGCTGACAATGTCATGCCCCGATCCTACATGACTAAAAGTCATCACTGGGCATGATGACGTACAAGTCTAAATTATACTTGTACAAAAGCACCAAACACATTCGATAGAACATCTCAGACAAAGGCATTACATCAGAAAAGTTGATAGACACAAATTATATGAAAAAATTCTCCTTATTCATAATTTTAAGTGGAATTACAACGGCTCTAGGCCAAAAGAACAACTCGATTACAAATACTGGATCTCATTACAATAAAAAATGTCTCAAGGCTTACAACTCATGAAACTAATACAATCAACGATGTTCCATACATAATGTCTTCTATAAACAGAAGAAAACAACATCTTCTTCCAGCCGAACAGCTTCAAGTGCCAACCGAGCTCCATTACCTCAACGTACGTCCAAGTAGCTCCCCGTTTGGAAAGAAAAAATTATTCTATGTGCAACACACGTGAATTTAACATTTTTAAATAACAACCATGTTTGAAACCTCATCAAAATTTCTAATATATATGTTAAAGGTTTTGGTTGCTCGTATCTTCGAATATTCATGAATTTTGATTTTAGGATATTTAGAGTTATAGTTGATCGTCTTTGTGATGTCTTTATAATAATTTATGTATAGATATGTGCCAATATTCTTGAGAAATATGTGCATTTCAATGACAGTCTTGGAAGTTCAAATATCTACGAGATTAGATTTTGGAAACTCGTATTTTAATTGGTCATATAGTTGCTTGACTTTATTATGGAAGACGTTGGATAAAAGTGTTAAGTTGGCTTAGAATATCCTATTCACATTCGTCTTTTTTCTTATTTGTAAACAAAAGCAAAAAAATAGTAACAATTATTAATTTATTTTTTGAATTATCTTATTTTGGGGACAATTTATGGAAGTAAAGGAACTACTTTCATAAGCTAGTTATACTTTTGTTATGAAATACCAAATCAATTTATACAATATAATCAATGAAGTATATTCGACTCTCTAGAAGTATATACTAGTTAAGCACTTAGTTGATATCGTATAGAAGTATATGTCAAGTTTTTGTCATGGAAATAGATTGGTCCACTGAATTTTTCTGGTTTCAACTAACAGATTTGTAGTTGGCTTGGAAAGTCGTTAGCTATGCTTTTGGTGAGGTGGATGACTTTAACTTATTATAATAAACTATTATTAAAAAAATATAGTAATTTATTTGAAAAGTATTGAGTGGCCTTTATGTTTGGCATCTAGCTACCTAATGCCGAATTTAAAGCAAGATTGGTGAATGCTATCAATTTATTTAGGTTAGGTCAGAGCAACGCGCAAGTAACAATCTATTGACGTGTTTGTTTTGGCCCATGGTTGAGATGATAAATAAGTTCAAGAGAGAGAGAGAGAGAGAGAGAGAGAGAGAGAGAGGGACTTGGTGATGTTGTATTTTAAAGGTCACATGTCATTCTTTTATTGAATATTTTAACAAATATTTTATTTAACAATAATGCTAAGTTTACTACCAAATTCTTACAACCTTTTTACAACTTCACTCACCAACCCCTTACACATGGGTCCCACCGGATCCCACCACCCCTCACATCCCCCCTGCTATATGGGCTCCATCCGACCCCACCACTTACTCCTCTCCTCCAATCGAAACCCGACACGTGGCGGAAGTAAATGGGTTGTAAGAATTTGGTTGTAGGCATAGCATTGCTCTTTATTTAAAATATAAAAAACTAGTATATTTTTTTACTATTTTAAAGACTAAGGGGGCGTTTGGTACGCGATATTTTTTTTATTCCCGAGAAAATTTAAGATGGAAATCTATTACCACGTTTGTTTGACTTATAAAAAATTTATTCCCGAAAATTATAAATACCCGGATAAATAGTTTACCCACAAAACATGGAAATTTTATCCCTTGAGAATAGGTGGGTATTTTTTTTTTTTGCCCGGGCAAAAAAAAATTATCTAAATTTTTTTCTTTTTTTTTGATCAATTTTGATTAATTTTGAACATTAATTTAAACGATTTTTTGTCGTTTTTACCCATTTTTTTGTCTTTTTTTGTCACTTTTTGATTATTTTTTGTCGTTTTTACCCAATTTTTGTCCCTTTTGTCGCTTTTTTGTCAATTTTTGTCGTTTTAAGCGATTTTTGTCGTTTTTGTAACTATTTTTTTTGTTTTTACCGATTTTTAGTCTTTTTTGTCGCTTTTTGGTCATTTTTACTTATTTTATTTCGTTTTTTTGTCATTTTTTGTCGCTTTTACCATTTTTTTTTGTCGTTTTTGTCGCTTTTTGGTTATTTTTTGTCGTTTTAACCAATTTTTTGTCCTTTTTTGTTGTTTTTATCGAATATTTTTCGTTTTTGTAGCTTTTTGGTTATTTTTTGTCGTTTTAATCGATTTTTGTTGTTTTTAACCGATTTTTTTGTCGTTTTTAACCGATTTTTTTTGTCTTTTTTGTCGTTTTAACCGATTTTTTGGTTGTTTTTTGTCGTTTTTGCCGCATTTTATTTTTTTGTCGTTTTTACCGATTTTATGTCGTTTTTTTCGTATTTTGGTTATTTTTGTCGTTTTTACTCTTTTTTTGTTATTTTTTGTCGTTTATAAATTTTTTGTCGCTTTTTGGTCATTTTTGTCGTTTTAACAGATTTTTTGTCGTTTTTCATCGTTTTTGTCGTTTTTTGTTATTTAGTCATTTTTACCGATTTTGTCGTTTTTACCATTTTTTTTTTCCGTTTTTACCGATTTTTTTCGTTTTTACCCTTTTTTTTTTATATTTGTTCATTTTTTTCGTTATTATTATTTTTTATTTTTCCCGGGAATATTTATATTGTCACCAAACATGGAATGTAATTTTTCAGGGAATTTAATTCCTTGGAATTTGATTTCCGGGAATATAGAATTCCCGGCTATATAGTATTCCGCATACCAAACGCCCCCTAAGAGATACTTTCGTTTGTATTTTTTAAAAAATTTTGTTTTAAAAAAGGAATATATTTTTAGTTTTTAACGGATTCCTACAAGAATGTAAATATTTCTTAGTTTTTTTAAAAAATATTAGAATATATGCTAGTTTCTATACTTTATACGGGGATATTTGTTAAAATATTTCTTCTTTTATTTTTTATTTTATTTCAAATGGGTGCTTAGATGACATTACCAAAAAAAAAAAAAAAAACAAAATTGTTGATGATCACAACGCCTTCTAAACTTTTTATATTTATGACATTTCTGACAACAACAACAGACACGTATAAATTTGGTATTTTGATGCTTTATAGCTTTTTGTTTACATTTGGTGTGTGTTGAACAACACTGTGCTACATTGTTTTTCAAAAATAATTTTTAACCTTAATAAAATAATATTGAATAGACAAATACAACTTGGTTTCTATAATATAAATAAGGGCATGCAAAATTGAAAAAGAATTGAACTAAACCGAAAAATCGACTAGTTGGGTTGAGTTGGATTGGATTGGTCCGGTCCAGTTGGATGATTTTTTTAATTTTTCGGTACGGCTCGGACTTGAGAAGATGAAAAAATTATTTTGTAATTGATCCAAATCGAACGTACGAAAATGAGTTTAAAATTATAATTGGTGATTAACAGTTTATTCTAATTTTTTTTATTAAATTGATAGTTAATTAGAATATTTCTTGATAAGTTTAGGAGATTGTTCAAAATAGTTGGTTTCTAAAATTTTAAATTTAAGATGCGTCCAATTTAGCTTCAGTCAGGACTTCTTCCCTGTTGTGCAGCACGTCGTCGAGACTCCCGTACTTCATGTACTCATAGACCAACATGTGCTCCTCTTCGACCCTGCGGTAGCCCAACAACGGCACCAGGTTTCGGTGCTTGACCTTTCCAATCGTTTCCATCTCGGCCGTGAACTCTCGGTCGTCTTGCCCGCTGATGTGCTTGATCAGTTTTTTGATGGTGACCACGTTACATAAAATATGGAAACTATGTGCCATTTATACAACAAACAGTAACTTTTATGCTCTGTATACATTTTTATGTTACAAGTATATATGGTTTGTCAACGTTAACGGATAAAGTAAAATGTGATGCAAATATGTATATGGAAATTGAAAATTACAAATTTCGGAGAGGACAAAATATAAATTTGATGAAGAAAATTTAATGTCACGACCCGCACCCGGATATACGGATACGAATACGTGGGCCACGTCCAGCCTACGTCGCAATATCGGCGGTAGAACGTTGTCTAGTACCCGATAAATATACACTACATCTAGAAGGTCCATGAACTACAAATGTACTCAATCACAATCCAACATCTAAGGAAGATAAGACAGGAAAGATAACTAAGGCACAAGAACAACTAGAAACTACTAGAAGGAATCATAAGACAGGAAAATAAAGAAAGAAAAATAAGACGAACTAAGGATAACTATCAGGCAACTCACATAGAAGAATAATGAGATCCACCTCAGCTAGCAACATCATGAAGTCCAATTATGGTATAACAACTCCTAAAATATTGTCAACGTATCCAGTCAGGATGGGAACGAGTACATAAACTAACAACAGTTTCATAGTATTGACAAATGCTGTAAGAGACAATCATAATGGAATACAAGATGATATATCAAGACTGTAAGTAAAACATGATATATAAACTGGAAATCATGTCAAGGTGAATCATGCAGGAAAAGTAAGCTGAACTGTAATATGTAACTGATGTAATAAATGTAAAATGTGCCTCGAATATTATAGCATAATGTGATCGGTAAGGGTCAAGATCAGGCTTCCAGCCGACCGGCTACAAGTACGTGGACTCAGCCCGGCCGGATGGCAAGCTATGGATCAAGTAGTAGCACAGGTCAGGCTATACCCATCGTGAGGTGAGGGTATAGTGTAACCCCGTTTTTCTGACAACAATAAAATATAAAATTTTATATAGGTTAAAAAAATATTTATGCAGTTATTAAAGAAATTATGAGTTTACATAAATTAGTCATGTGTAATTTTATTTTATTTTTATAAATCAGTTGTGGGCTTACTTCATTGGCTCAGCCATGGTATAAAGTATATATTCTAAATTTCTGTGGGCTTGTTTCCAGCCCAGTTATCTAAGGCTGCTAAGAGAGTAAAATCTTTCCACAAATTTTTTCCATTAAGTTGTCCTAACTGGCCATGTGCTAGTAACTAACTTTCAATTTGGAAATTTGATTTTCCCTCCATTAGATTCTTCTCTCCAAGAAATCCAGCTGCCAAGTCCTATAAATCGGAGTCTTCTCTATTGAATCGAGCAATTCTAGAGCAAGGAGGAGTGCTGCCAAATTCACGTTTCTTCTTCTTCATCCACTCTTCTGTTCTTGAAGTTCTTGAGCGGCCATGGAAATGTTGATTCTCCGACGAGGCTTCTCCAAGCAGCAAGCAGCGTTTAGTTCCTGACGACAGAAGCGCAGGAGATTTGGACTGGCATTCCTCCTCAGTAACTGGGCGGTGCACGAGGAACGCTCCGGCATCATTTTCTGAAGATCGCGTCGGTTTTGGTAAGGACGACCATTCCGATCATCATCTTCCTCTGTTGTGATCGATCGGGACCATATCAACAATTAATGTGAGTTCACTGGCGACTACTTGGCGTGATCAATTTTCCTTTGATCCTTCGTTCAAATCGCAGATTAATTAGCACTTCGATTTAATTGTGAGCAAATGTTATGATCTTCTTCTCCGACGACTCTGTCAAGATCCACTGACCAGCACAGTTCGTCATCTCGGTTCAGGAAATCATCAAGAATGTAAGTGTTGATCTATTCTAGAGTTTTTGAGTTTTCCCTAGAAATTTTATCGTTTCCGTATCAACTCTTCAGAGCTCTTGGATCTGATTGTGAGGGCTCGTCGATCAGATCGTGATCTTTAGTCAGATGCAAGGGTGAGTGTTAGATCCTTTAAATTCGTTCGGTCCTGAATTTCTCTTGCCTTGTTAAGAATCGATTATGAACTACTTCATAATATTGTCCTATGTTCTGATTTGATTTTTGTTTGTTCGACCTATTATTTCAAAGGATATTTAGACCAAGATCGGACGCATAGACGATAGCTCGTGTCTACATTAGAGGGGATACGGACACCAAGTGATCTAGGATCTCACATCTCTCAGGTAATGCTCCACCGATCTCTTGTTTGATGCATGTTTTAAGAATTGATTGGGTTTAGCAGGGGACAGTTAGTTGCAGTAGATTTGATATTTTTAAACATATCCTGAATTATGGGAGTAGCAGTTGTTAGAGGAATTCTCTAATCTATGGTTTATTTTTTTAGTATCAATCTTGCAGAACAACAAGATTGAGTGACCCTTAAACCTGTCTTACCTACAATATGAACAGTGTTATCCTGGACTGGTGGCCATGATGTGTACAAAATTGCAAGTACATATCAGTGGGGATTTATGAAGGATTAGAGTTAACACAGGAACCAATTGACCATTGTCTTTATCTGCTCAGTTCAATTTTAGGTTCATTCTTTTAGTCTGGTTAATACTGCAGTACCTAATCAATATTAAGGAATGTATAAACTGAACTAGGAAGATGTTGGCCCTGTGATAAAGTGCCCGGGTTGTGATTGATTCTTACAAAGCCTGGTGAACTGGTTCCTGCAAATCAGTGCTTGGGTGTTGTTCTTTTTTTAACTGCTGCTAGTGTTTGAGTATGTTGAATGTATCAGTTTTAGCTTAGGATTATTGCATCAGCTTAATGGGGAAAACAGAGTATCTTACTTTTGGATGTATCACATTATTTTCAGTTGACCGGAATGAGATTTTTAATGAGGTTAATTGATGATTAGAGATGGGCATTTGACTGATATGTGAGAGAGATTAAATCTGAGATTTGGAACACTTCTCATATTGCAGTTGGTTTAAATGATGATTTTGGTACATGGAAGCCTAGGAATGATTGGTACTACCTTGTGTCTTCTTGCAAGAAGTACACTAACTCAGTTCCATATCCCTGAGATAGGGGACCTGAACTGTCTTGATTCAGTCCTATGTTAGACTGTTTAAGACTGATCTGGGAGCAGCATTTACAAAGACTGAATTAGCACTGTAGTATGTTCTGCCTGGGGACTAAGATGTGTCATTTTTAATAGAGGACAGGTATTGTTAACTGACAATTGGGTGAAATAGGGATGGTTTCACTCTTTTGTGATTTTTTGGGCTGTTTCCTGTTATCGGGAATTGACTACAAGGATTAAATCACTCTAAGTTATTTTCTTTTGAAGAGTTAGACTTTAAGTTTTATAACGAGTTAAACTTTGATCCATATAGCCATAGAACACTCATGTTTTGTTAGCTAGACTACTGTTAAGGACTGGTTACATCAGTAATTAGGAAGAATGTTCAGATTTGTTATTTCAGTTTAGATTTGCATTAGACTGAATTGACAATAGGAATGAAGGGTTAGCAGGCAAGTCTAACAGTTGAATAAGGACATCTGTAGTATAGTTGTAACTGCTTTTGGAAAAAATCCAAGTGGCCATGGGCTCAGAATGAGTAGGTAAGTCATACCTGAAACTAAATAATAGGGTGTCAGTCCCATTTGTGATTGAACTGGTATCATTGTCCTGAGGAATTGGGAAGGTTTCAACTGAAAGGTGGATGCCTAGGAAAGACTAGACTGTTTTATGTCCTGAGATGGAACTGGTAGTTAGGATTAGTAGTAATTAAATCAGTTCAGTCTCATCTTTGAGACTTAACTGGACTGAACCATTGTTCAGTAACTTGGGGTAGTTATTAATCATAAACTAAGGACTGGCTTGTTCATTCCTACTACTAGAGATAATTTAATAGGCTCTATTTCCCTTTAAAGAAATATTGTAGTTAATGAGAACTATAGTACCATTGGATGTTGGCAAATTTAGAGGATCTTAGCATATGAAGTAGGGTGTTAATAAAGATTGAAGATTGTTGTCTCATATTTTAGGTTGTATATAGAAATTACTTTAGTTGTACACATATAGAGATTAATAGGACTTAATAGATTTAGTATAACTAAGGATTTTGTTAAGTGATTTTTCTAGATTAGAAATAACTACCTTACATTGTTGACTTATCAAACTGTAAATTATAAACAGGAGGATTTTTAGCTTTACTACCCTTTCTCGATCACCCAGAGCAAGGCAAGTATACTCCTCGGATTTGTTCATTTCTCATGTCTTGCATGTTCATTCTTGAATCCCCTTGATTGACACGATGTATCACGATATTGTCTGGTTTCATGTTTCATGTATTACTTGTGTCTGGGAGGGAAAATACTATAGATATGTGATCAAACCCTATTACTATTCATGTGAATAGCTTGGGTCCCGTATCGTGCACGCGGGACCAAAGCCATACCATTTCATGTTCATTGCATCTACCCAAGCCGATCACACAATCTAGATGTATTTTAATATTGCACATGTCAGGATTCAGGTTGTATTTCAGGATTCATGGTTGTATTTCATGTTCAGGTTGTATTTCATGATTCAGGTTGTACTTCATGATTCAGGTTGTACTTCATGTTCAGGTTGTATTTCATGTTCATGACTCATACCATGTTCCCTGTTTTACTTTCAGTATTTCTTGTACAGTTTCATGTCTTGTCTCATTTCCTGTACTTATATATATTCTCTGTTTTTTGATTCATACCATGATGTTTATGTTCATTTCCTTGGATATACTTAGCTCCGCTCCTGACTAGGATATGTTGCAGGTGCTTGCAGGATATTGTTCTATCCTATGGGCCAGAGCCCAGAATATTAGCTGAGCAGGATGGAGACATGACTTAGCTTGAGGTTTCAGGTTTAGACTGTTTAGCTTTACTCCTAGATTTTGTATATTTCATTCTTGATGACTATTACAATTTTGATATATGGATTTGTGGATTATGGTGATCATTCTGGGAACGTTTTATAGATGCTGTGATTGTATAAATTCATGTTTATCTGGTTAGATTTCCCTAGCTTGGTACAGCTTACTTCTTCGTGTCTAACGACGAAGGCTGGGCGTGTCCTACTCGTGTCCGATTATTCGGGAGCGGATCGTGACATATAGCTATGATACAAGTAGTAACTCAAGATGGGCATTGATCACACTATCTATAAAATTCTCCATTCTCCGAATAATATACGGATCCGGACATAGCACGTCATGGCACGAGATTCCCTAAGAAGGTAGCTACTCCCTCTCAGGAATCAGTATCAATACAAGTACAAGAACAAGATCGAGCAAGTACCAATATCCCAAGAAAATCTAAGAATGACATCTCATGACAGGAATCCGGTATATACTAGTCTGTGCACCATCGTGTCGAGAATCAAGTAAAATACTATAACTGAATCGGATACAGAAAATATCAAGACAAGGAACTACTATCAGAGAATGTACTCGCCTGCGATCCTGAGCTGTCAAATGGGGTCAATGCTCAGAATGATGCCACAGATCTAAAGATAAGATATATATATATATATATATATATATATAAGCTAATTAGGGTTCAACAGTGTTAGGCATGATTAATCTAGGTCAATCTTAGTCCACTAAGTCAAACTAGGTCATAAAAAGTCAAACCAAGTCAAACTAGGTCAAACTGGGTCAAAGGTTGACTTACAATTGACTTTTGGTCAACTGGTCAACTCTAGATTAAACTAGGTCAAATGTTGACTCTACTTCGACGTTCAGTCAAAGTAGTCAACCATGGTCAAACAGGGTCAAAGCTAGTCCCTATAAATATCTATATGGTCAACATATCAATTTCCGTGATGGTGAAATCACTGGAATTAACGGATCTAAATTCCGATACAATGATCTAAAAATACGAACAAAAAGGGAAGGATTATAACAAATGGTGAAGGATAGGGAAAAATCTACAGATGTTGTCGAATGGTGAAACAACCATCACCAACATGTCCAGAATGGTCAAATTAGCTAGGATAGCCTATCCATAAGTCCAATTTGGACACATGAGCAAAAAGGTAATTTCGGGTCAAAATAGTGTCCGTGTCGGATCCGCTTTGCACCGAAAAATGTGCCAAAATAAAAGTGTACTAAACCTAACAAATTATATGTCTACGAATCCAGAATGACGATACGAACTCAACGGTATATCCGAAATTGGATTCCGATTACCCGATCTTAGATTGATCTGTTGACCCGGATATTGGAATCTGATTTACACGAAAAAGCGTGTCGGAGCCAATGTCCTCAAAAATCAAAAAATTATATGTCAACGAGTCCAGAATGACGATACGAACCCAACGGTATATCCAAAATTGGATTCCGATGAGCCGATCTCAAAATGATCTGTTGACCCGGATAATGGTATCCGACTTGCACCGAAATACGTACCGGGACCAATGTACACTAAAACTTAGCAAATTATATGTCAATGTTTGCCATTAAAATTGTTTGATTGAAAACTTTAATACAAACAGAACAGTGTTACAATATAGGACTTAGATGTAGTCCTAGGAGTACACTTTTGTTTAAGCTGGGTCCTTAGTGCCAATGGAGCGAGTGGTAATGCGTTGACTCCGTTGACGGGCTGACGACGGTTATCGGTTCTCTGAAGGTATAGATTGCTCTGGGTGCTGGACTTGCCGAGAGGAGGAAGACGTTGAGTGTCTGTCTCTGCCTCTCTGGTTATTCTCTGTATGTTCGCTGTGGATTCTGTACGTTGTCCGTATATGTGTATGGAAGAAGGAAATGATCCCTCTATTTATAGCCGGGCAGGTTGGCTGCTCATGCGCGCATATGTAGGATGCGTCGGTACGTGGGGACGCCACGTGGAGATTGCTGATGGAGGCGCATGGATGATGCGCCCTACTCGAGGGGTTGAATTCTTCATACTGCTGTTGTGAGCCGGCACGTAGCAGAGGAGAAGATCTTTCTGTTGCTGAAATCTGAAGATGTGTCTTTCTTAAAACCTGCCTTTCTGTTTGGTGATCGACTAGTCTCTTCTGAAGCGAAGATACTGAAGATCAAAGAAGACTGGTTCTTTTCTGCCAAAGGCATGGTTCTATACATGTGGCAGGTTGACCGCCAGTTACCGCTGACAGCCTTTTATCGTTTAGCTTCGAAGAGAAGGATGAGTTGGAAACTTACTCCTTCTCAAGGAGGGGCCTTGGGAGGTATCCTTTCGATCGACGCCACCTCGAACCAGCGAGATACTTTGGCTGCTTCTCGAGCCGGTTCCTCGTTCAGTTACCGAGCCTTGCATCCCGGGAGCCTCTACAGTGAAGTCCCAAATGATACGTTTTCCTTCAGTGCCCCGACCTTTGCAAATCGGATGCTGACAGCGAAGGTCATGTACCCGACAGGTAGCTTTAGAGTCGAAGGTTGGTGTCACTACATTCCGAGGTGGGACGAGTTGACCACTTGGGTGCTTTCAAGGTTCAAAGTTGAGCTTAAGGAGATCGGGCTGACAGCCGCCATTCGGGCCACGCAGGCAGGCGTGGATCTCAATAAGCCTATGTTCCTTGCGCTCTTGGAATTATTCAATGCCTATACTGGCAGCTTTTTTACTCCGGTGGGAGAGTTGGGGTTGGCTCTCCATGAGATGTACGAAGTGTCTAAGCTTCCATGGGGCTCGGAGCCGTACGAGGAATATTTCCCGTCAAATGAGGAGATCCAGGTTCTGGAAGATAAGGACCCGGAGATGATGGCTGTATTCAAAGAGGTGACGAGCCACCATTATCTGATGCACCGGAGGAATAAGGGCAAGACCCAGCCTCATGTGACTGCTTGGAGGGACTATGTCTTTAAGCAGGATTTGGCGGATCCTTCGAGGATCCGGTTTGTGACTCCGCAGGGACTGAAGCCCGCGGAGGTGACTTCTGAAATAAGTTGGCTGGACGAGAGGACCCCACGTTCGGATGAGAGCGGCAAGGATACATATAGCTGCTTCTGGCACTGTGGGCACCGGATGTCATCTAAGGCAGTGTTGACAGCCTACTTGATGATATGGCTCCGGGATTGCGTGTTTGCAGGTAGATCCGGTGCCGTAGAGAGGGTACATCGGAATCTCATTTTGCCTGCCGTGAAGTTGGCTTTTGGACGACCTTTAGCTCTCCTTCCCGCGATGGTGTGCAACCTGTTGCGCGGTTTGAGGTCTTTTGCTGATGATGTGATCCACGAGTAAGGTAACAATGACAACTTTCCCCGGGCCGAGCTGCCTTTCCATTATCTTATGGGATGGCTAATTTTGCATCATCCGAACGTGATGAGTCCCGGTCCGGAGGAGGATCATGTTGAAGGGGATGCCTTCATCCGTCGCTTCTACAAGAGGAAGTGGTTATACACTGGCGTCCCCGTTTGCAGGAGAGTCTTGTCCTTCCTTCAGGGGTGGGAGATTGTCAAGGTTGGCCTGATCTTCAAAGATTTCGAGGTCGACCAAGATTTAGTTGACTCTGGCGAAGATGCGGTCACTTTGCCGAAATGGAGTTTTCGTTGGTTGCAAAGTATCTGGCCTTCTCACCTGGTCTACCGCAACCAGAATAGATGTTATCTGGACCCATATCTGCCAAGCCGATTTGCTCGTCAATTTGGCTATACCCAGCTAATATTGTGAAATCCCAGTAGCAGTCTAGGCTTCATCGGGAGTCTGCTGGATGGAGCCGGGGGCTGGCAGTATTATAACGCTGGATGCACTAGCGTTAATTTTACTACGCCAGTTCGCAACCCTCGGCCGCAGATCCTATATCCGGCCGCCAAGCTATATTGCATTATGAATGCTGCGTCTCCTGGTTATGACAGAGAGACTAGTTTTATTATTGGAACTCAGCTGGAGGCCACGGCGAATATGTTGATGGCAGCCCGATCATATCGTCCACCAGAATTGGCGGAATATCGGGCTGCTGCTACAGCACCAGTGAGAGATCCGTCTGTTGGGAAGAGGCGGGCTGACACAGAAGCTGGTTCTTCTGTACCGAAAAGGTCGAGAAAGACGTCGACTCTAAAGGTTACGGAAGTGCCACTCGTAACGCCAACGGGATCAGTTCCTGCTGCGGTAAGGAATGCTCCGTAATTCTAATTCATTTTGTCATTGTGGTGACTTATGCTTTTCTTCTTGCAGGGATCGTCGAAGAAGAAGTCCCGTGTTTCAACACCGGGTGCTAGTAAACCGAAGGAGGTGGTAGGCTCTTCTGATGAGCGCATTCCACCGATGATAATGTCTTCCGTGGAGGAGGGTCCCGAAGACGTTCCTGCGGAGGTTTTAGTATCTCCTGTCTTTGAGGTTGCAACAAATTCCGGGAAGGTACAGTCTGCCATGGAGGCCTTGGACGTTGAGGGTCCTACGAACTCGAGGCATCCTGATGATGAGGTAGATTGGAGTTCGTCGCCTTCGGATGACGTTGCTCCAGAGCTGCAAGAGTCTGTTGCGGGGGCAACAGATATGGTTGGAATAGAGGAGAGGGTTGATTCCCCTCCTTGTCTTGATGAAGGGGGGTCGGCTGCATCATTGTCGAGTCCTACCCCAGCCTCAATAATTGAGGTGGCTACCGATCAGGAGGTAGTGACAGATACGGCCCCTGTGGAGGGGTTTGATGACGAGATCCGTCTGCCGATCACGACCGCTGAGGCGGGTCAAGAAGCAAGTGATGATCTCCCCATTCTGTCAGGGGAGGTACCGGCTGTTGATAGAACGTTGGGGGTAGAAGAGGTGGTCGTTGACGTCGGTGGTTCCTCCGGGCTTGAGAAGGGTAAGGGTGTGGAACCCTCTGTTACTCCTTCTACTTGGGGTACTATCTCGACGCCTGTGCGGGCTTCCTCTGTTCCTTCGGCTCCTCGGGCTAGCAGTCCAGCCCCTGTTGATGAAGATCCTATTGATGTCGAGGTTCAAGCCTCGCAGGTTGAGGTTGGCGGATCTTCTTCCGGTCCGCTAACTGTAGTAGCTCCTCCAACTCCTGCTATGACGCCGCAGGTACTGGCAGACGCAGACGAATATGTGAAATTCCTCGTCGAGGGGGTGTACAAAATGCTGCAGAGGGGTGTATCTGCGGTGATGGATGCCAACGGGAGCTTTACGACGGCAAGAACTCTGGCAATGCCCTGTATCGAGCTGATCCGCGTTCACCATGGCCACGACCATATGGCCAAAATTCTGGGGGCTTCGGTAATCGAGCTGGACGAGCGGCTTGCGGAACTTCAGCGCATCCAGCGCAATGACCTCTCCGTCCTGATAGATGCGGAGAAAGGGAAGTTGATTGCCGAGATTGAGTCTTCCTACCAGGCCATTGTGGGCATTTGGGAGCACGAGGTGGCTGAGACTGAGGCTGCGGTAGAGCAGTTGTCTCAGTCCATGAAGAAGACAATAGAAATACGAGCTGCGTTGGATGCTAACATCGCAGAGATCAACACCCAGATGCGCCGCCTTGAGGACCAACGGGCCCGACTCCAGTTAGATGCCGAACGTGTCCGGGATGAACACGCAGCATTCAAGCAGGAGGAAGCGACTTTTACTCAGCGGACTCTTGCCTTGGCTCAGCAGCGACAACAGCTTGATGAGAAGCATGAGAGCGAAACTTCCGCTGAGGCTGTTGAATTGATGCGTCAAGAAGCTGAGCGTCGAGTCCTGGCGACTGTGGAGACCCGTACAGCCGACTTAAGACGTCGAGTCAGAGAGCTCTCAGCCCACCCTGGAGAGGTTCAGGGACTGTAGCATCTCCCTTTTTTATGTTCTTTTGCAACCCTTGCTGGGGGATAGTGTAGTTCTGTACTCTCTCTTTTTTTAGAAAATAAGGAAGCATACAACCTTTTTTGTGATGTGTTCATTTTTGTTATTATAAACTTGATGATTTGTGTGGACCTATTATCTTTTGCGCACCTTGGTTTTTAGGTACAGATAATAAGTTTGAAGGAACCAACATGTTTGCTCAGAGGTGATGTGGACATGGCAATCATTGGGTTCAAAATGATAGAATCTTCCCACTCAGAGGTATTATGAACGTGGTAGGAATGATCCTGGGGGATACGCTGAACAACTCAGAGGTGATGTGGACGTGGAAGTTCTGCGATCAATGTACGACAACGCAGGGGTTGTTTGTACGAGATGTTTACTCAGAGGTAATGTGGACGTGGTAAACATGAAGGGTAGCGTCGGCTTACGTAGTGTAAGATTCCGCTTCGTAGGGTGTAGAGGAACAACTCAGAGGTGATGTGGACGTGGTTGTCTTTCTACTGAAGGATGCCACGGAACAGCTGGGTTCCAGAAGCGTATGAGTTTGTGGAAGGAGATTGTGTGTGAGCCCCGATGATTGGGCCCACAGATCCCTTTGGGGAAGCACATGTCTGAAGGATCAAGAATAGTACTTCTTTAGGAACTTGCCGTTGATGGGCATCATGAACAAGTCCCCATTGGATTTGGCGAGGCGGTAAGCACCGTTTGAGTATACCGTCTCAATGATAAAAGGTCCTTCCCACTTGGGCTCGAACTTTCCAGGTGTCTTGTGAGTTAACACCATTGGCCTTCTGACTGCTAGAACCAGGTCGCCAACTTGGAAAGTCCTCTGTTTGATCTTCTTGTTGAAAGCCTGTGATATACGGGCTTGGTAGAGTTCGATGCGTTGTTGAGCCAGGAGACGCTTCTCATCGAGTGCCTCCAGTTCCTGCAGACGACGACGTTGATTGTCCTCTTCTGTGAGTTTGTTTGTTATTGCTACGCGGAGTGAGGGTATCTGGATCTCGAGAGGCAGTACCGCTTCGCTCCCGTAGACCAGGAAGAATGGTGTGTTGCCTGTTGGGGTCCGTACCGTTGTGCGGTAGGCCCAAAGGCATTCGCCAAGCTTTTCGTTCCAGTCGCGTTTGTTGGATGACACGACCTTTTTGAGCAGCCTAACGATAGTCTTGTTGAACGCCTCGGCCAATCCGTTTGCTGCCGGATTGTAGGCGGTGGATGCCACATTTTGAATGCGATTCTTGTCACAGAACCTGCTAAAAATGTGGCTGATAAACTGAGGACCATTGTCATGAATGATCCGCCGGGGTAATCCGAAACGGTAAATGACATGGTGTTTGATAAAGCTGACCACCCTGGAGCTCTTTACTTCCGCCAGTGGGACTGCTTCTGCCTATTTGGAGAAGTAATCGGTGATGGCCAGGATAAAGCGGTGTCCTCTTGATGAAGGAGGGGTGATTGGTCCCACGATGTCCATGCCCCAGGCTTCAAAGGGCCAGGAGACGACCGTAGGATGTAGTGGTTCAGACGGTGTATATATGAAGTCTGCATGAAGTTGGCACGCGTGACACTTCTTAGCATATTCAACAGCGTCGGCGGCCATGGTTGGCCAGTAATAGCCCATACATCGCAGTCGATCCTGCAACTTAGGACCGGGTTGATGAGCTCCGCAAGTTCCGTCATGAGCTTCTCGAAGAGCTTCGGCTGCTTCTTCGTTGGACAGGCATCGAAGGAGGAGCCCATCGAAGGAGCGTCGGTACAGCATTTTGGTAGCTGTATCGTAGTAGAATCGAAGAGAGCGTCTTTTGACTGAGACGGCTTCCTTCGGGTCCTCTGGAAGGATTTCGTCGACAGCGAAGTCGATGAACGGGAACCTCCAGTCTCGGACATTAACACCAGTGTTCGTCGGTATGGCGTGAGCCACTCGCAAGCATAGGTTGTTTCTAGGACAAACCAAGTCTCGGCCAGTTACCGTGACATAGTGTTGAGTCCCAAGGGGTGCTGCCAATGAGGCCGCGAGGCCAGCCAAAGCGTCGGCCTCCAAGTTTTGTAGACGGGGCACATGTTCGATGAAGAACCCGGTGAAGGTTGAGATGATATTCAATACAACTTCGTGGTAAGGGATCAGATCTTCATGGCGAACCTCGTATTGCCCCCGAATCTGGTTCACGACGAGTTTTGAGTCACCGTAGGCTTCCAGATGGTCCACCCCCAGCTGTTGTGCGAGTTGGAGTCCCATGATGAGTGCGTTGTACTCGGCAACATTGTTGGAGCACGACTTCAAAGGGAGTAAGCACGCTGGATGACCAACTGGTCGGGGGAGACTAAGACTACCCCCACTCCTGCGATGATTTGGCCTTTGGGGCCTGTTCTTGAAGCGCCATCGAAAAACATCCGCCAAACGGAGCTTCCTTCGGTGACGTTGGATTCTTGGACCTCATCCGGGATGTCTTCATAGAGTTTTGAAGATTCTGGGATGGGGTGTGCAGCTAAAAAGTCAGCCAAAGCTTGACCTTTAACAGCTTTTTGCGGGACAAATACCATATTATACGGTGTTAGCAAGATCGCCCATGTGGCCAGCCGGGAGTTCAATGATCCTGGCTTCGTCATGAGGACTCTGAGCGGATTGACTCGGGAAATGACATGAATTGTCTGGCCCGAGACATAATGACGAGTCTTCTGGATGGCAAGCACCAAAGCCAAGCACTCCTTTTTAACGGGGTTGTACCGGTGTTCGGCCCCGATGAGCGTTCGACTGAGGTAGTAGATTGCTTGCTCATAGCCTGTATCGCTGTTTTGAGCCAGCAGAGCGCCAAGAGAATGATCCATGGCACGGACGTAGAGGAGAAATGGTTTGCCGGCGACAGGTGCCACCAGGACTGGTGGGCTCGTCAAGTAGGCTTTGATGTCGTCGAAAGCCTTTTGGCACTCCTCTATCCAGACATAAGAGACTCCTTTCTTCATGAGCTGAGTAAAGGGTTGACATTTACCGGAGAGGTTTGCTATGAACCTCCGGATGTATGCCAGACGTCCCTGTAAGCCCTGAAGTTCTCGAAGATTCTTCGGAGGGTCCATGTTGAGGATGGCTTTGGTCTTCTCGGGATCGACATGAATGCCTTTCGCCGTGATGACAAAGCCCAAGAATTTGTCGCTAGAAACCCCCAGGAAGGATTTAGCGGGGTTCATTTTGAGTTGATGTGCCCGCATGAGATCGAAGACTGTCTTCAGATCCTGTAGGTGATCTCCTTTGAGGCGGCTCTTGACTGCGATGTCGTCAACATAGCATTCGACTGTCTTGCAAAGATGTTGACGGAATATGGTGCTCATAGCTCATTGGTATGTTGCACCGGCGTTCTTCAAGCCGAAAGGCATTACTGTGTAGCAGAAAATATCCTTCGGAGTCCTGAATGACGTGTGTTTTGCGTCATCGGGGAACATCTTGATTTGATTGTAGCCTGAATACCCATCCATGAAGGACATGCGTTCAAAGCCACATGTGTTGTCAATCATCACATCGGTGATTGGAAGCGGGAATTCGTCCTTTGGGCAAGCAGAGTTGAGGTCCCTGAAGTCGATACAGACTCGTATTTTCCCATTCTTCTTGGTGACAGGTACGATGTTGGCTACCCAATCTGGGTGTTGTTCCTCACGGATGAAGCCGCTGGTCAAGAGTTTGTCCACCTCCTGATCGATGACATTCATAATGTCCGGACGGAAACGTCGCTGTTATTGTTTGATAGGTTTGGCATCATATAAAATGTTCAACCTATGCATTGCGATCTGTGGATCGAGTCCCGGCATGTCTTCATAGCTCCAGGCAAAGACGTCGATATACTCTTTAGCCAGCTGGATTAGAGACTATCGGTCTTCTCCCTCTAGGCTTTTGCTGATGAAGATAGGTTTGGAAGAAGATCCGTCCCCGAGGTCGATCTGCTCGACTTCGTCTTCGGTGGGAGGTTCACGTAACTCAAAATGAGACTCCCATTGTTCTCCTAGGCGTTGAGCCCAGGGTTCTTCTTCAAAGGGTTCTGGCGCTTGGTCTTCGCCTTCACCTTTTTGAGGTTGTGCTGACGTCATGTTAGCTGACAGCACTTTCCTGAAGACTGATCTGATACTGGTATCGGAATTCCAAGTCGATGCTTCGGACGAGTGGGAATGTTCTACGTCTTCTGCGTTTGAGCTCTCTGGAGTTGATGGCGGCGTGACATAGCCTACCCCCCGTCGAGTTTTGTTGTAGTAGTCTTGCGGCTTTCCTTTGGGTGTTGGAAGTCGGAGAGGGAGATGTCGACCCTTGCCGTAGTTTAGGCCTTTGTTACTTTTTAGGTCGTAGCCCATCTTTTGGATGATGTGCTTTGCCGTATCCGTGTACCGATAGACTTGTACTCTGCCGGTATCAGGTTCTGGCTCGAGTGGCGGGAGGTCTTGATGACGCTCGACTTTGTCCAAAATGATGGATCCTTCGTCTTGGCTTCGTGGAGGGGCTATGAAACAGACTCCTTGAGACGGGACTACTCGATTTACATGATGGACGGTCGTTATTTGTGTTTGCAACGACCGTAGAGCATTATCTAATGTATATATGACATTCCAATGTGGAAGACAAGAATAATTAAAAGACACTCTATTATTGATGAAGTACGAGATTTTATCCTGTGGGATTACATTGTCTAAGGAGGGTGCATCTACATCAGCAGAGATATATTCGCCAAGCTCCTCATCTGTAAGCACTGGGGTCGGATCAGGAGAATCCACCACAGCTTTGTCTTTGGGGTCTGAGAGGGTTATGTGAGCCCTCTCTGGCATCTTGGATGACTGCGGGGGCTTGCCCTTAAGACGCACCTTCAGAGGTGCCTCAACTGTGCCTCCTGTGAGTGGTGCCTTCCCCTGTAATTTTGCCACCAGGGGAGCCGATGTTTGAGGCGGCTTTTCCTTGAGGCGTATCTTCAGGGGAGCCTCGGGAGTCGGTGCTTTCCCTGATAGTTTGATGCTCATTGGAGGCACCTTCTGGGGTGGTTTGTCCTTTAGTCGGATCTTCAAAGGGGCGTCTGGAGTCATCTCAGGCTCCGTGTCCGGCTCAGTTGCCATCTCTGCCTCATCATCAGCATCGTTGGCTTCCTCCTCGTCAAGTGGCTTGTACAAGTCGGAATCGGTGAAGTAGGCTTCAATCCCTTTGAAAGGATCGATGTCTGCGAACTCCGTCCGGATGACGCCGTTGGTGGATACATATTTCATGCATTGGTGGAGCGTAGAAGGCACCACCATGTACTCATGTAACCATGGTCGGCCGAGCAGGATGTTGTAGTTGACCTCGGCATCCACCACATAACAAGTCACCTCAGTTTTAAGGTTGTCGATGTGACACTTCAGTCGGATCTTGCCCAGTGGCTCGCTTTTGCTAGCGTTGAAGCCACTGATGGTTGTGTTAGAGGGCGCCAGCCGGTACATTGGGATCCCCAGTTTTGATAGCAGCGCCTTCGGGATGATGCTGAGGGAAGACCCCAGATCGATCTGAATCCGGCTCACCTTGACTGAACCGATGTACCCTGTGTAATACAGTGGTCGGTTATGTCGGTGGTGCTTGAGCTGCATGTCTTGTTGGATGAAAGTTATGTTTGGGATAACTTCATCCGCACAATGACAGTGCGCACAAGTAGCTGGGAGGTCTTCAGGCTGCATGACCTGACTGAGAAAGGATTCGGTGTCCTTCAGAGCTTCGCAGAGAGCTTCTCAGGAGTCTTTGGAAAGACGCAGGAGCTCAAACAAAGACAGGCGTGCAGGAGTACTGGCCAGTTGTGCCAGTATGTCAAAGTTGTGGGGCTTGGCTAGCCCCGAAGCATTCTCCTTCCGTAGAGGTCTGTCGAAACGGGCCTCCACCTGCTTCTGCTTATTGGCTGCTGAGGGTTTAGACGGGCCCTCCTCAGGTATGGTGCCAGAAGGCACCACCTCGGCGGCAGCTTCGCCGGGCTGGGCGTTCTGTTGTGCACGCATCTGCACTGGAAGTGCCTCTTCCGTTGAAGAAGAGACCGTGCGGCAAGACTTGATCTTCCTGCCTTTTGATTTGGAGGTAGAGCGTACCTCTGGTTGAGTCACATCGGAGACGAGGTCGGGGTGAACCCAGAGGACCTTTCCTCGAGATGTGGTGAGTGGGATGAGTCCACTCGCATTGTCACAGGTAGGTGGCAAGTTCACCACCTCTATTGTCGCCTTAGGGATGGGGACGACGCCATCTTGTGTGGTGGTCGACGGTAAGGTGCCAAACTGAAGTGACACCACATTGGCTGACACCGTCTTCTCTTCATAATCGACGGAGATTACATCGGCATTGATCATGCGCTGGATGTAATTCTTGAGGACGTAGCAGTCCTTGGTCGGGTGTCCGACAAACCGATGGTAGTGACAGTACCTCGGGTTGTCCACTTTTCCGACTTCATCGGGCCGTTTTGGGTCCGGGAGCTTGATCTTGTCACCCTGCTTCAGTATTTCAAAGAGTTGCAAGGTGTCTTCGTCATTGAATGAATATACCTCCTTGGGTCTCGGTGCCAGTGGAGGCTTCTGAGTAGGCGCAGATGCGCCTTTCGAGGCATTAACAGTTAATGCCTGTTTCCCCTTTGCTTCTCGTCCGGAGTTGTTGGCTGCTGACCTTTTCCTCTTATCATCAAAGACGGAGAAGCTGACACCCAGAAGACGTACATTGGCCGCCTTCTTTTCTGCGGCTTCAGCTTCGATGATCAGGGAGCTCCAGTCGGAAGGGGGAGTAGAGTTGAGCCAGAGCTTCACTGCAGGCAGCATGTTCATGTTGCAAGAGGAGAGGAGCGCATGTTCTGGCATGCCCGGAGGTAGCCTGAAGCAGGCCTGTCGGAAGCGTTCGATGAACACCCGAACAGTTTCTTTCTCCTTCTGGCGTATCTCTATGAGAGATGCCATCGTCATGTCCTTTCCGCCGTCGTAGAAGCGATCGAGGAAGAAGCGCGTCAAGTCGTCGAAGGACGATATAGAATTGTCGGGGAGGCTGCAGTACCAGTCATACGCCACCCCTTTTAGGGCCCCAACAAAGATGCTGGTGAGGAGCGCATCCTCCTTTGGAAGATGCCCCGTCTGTGACTGGAAATATGTCAGGTACTGACGCGGAGAGTCCTTCCCGTCGTACGGCGTGAGTGTTTGTGGTTTATATTTTGGAGGATAAACCACCTTGTTCCACTCGAGAGGATAAGGCTGGGAAATGCCCATCTTCTGGCGCTCCTCTTGCCTATTTTTGGACTCGAAGCGCTCCCGCAAGTCCTTGATCATTTCGACCACATCCTCCGTGGAGCTAGGAGTCGGGGAAGGTGGTACATTCTGGAGTGGAGCGTTTGAGGGCTCCGACGTCCGGGGTGCTTCTGTGTCTGAGGGTGCCCGTTGAAGAGGTACACTCGACTCCCCATTGGCTCCTGTGTCACCCCCATTTCCTGTATTTCGTATTTGTACTCATAATTTGATTTTGGCACGTATTTTATTTTCTCGACTTGCGGATTTTGGTTTCTCGTAAATGGGTTTGGACCATGGCTTGGTTTTATTTTGTGGAGTTGGTTTGATTTGGTTTGGTTCATCATGATTGGTACACTTTAACCTACACTCCTCCCTCAACACACCACAACCACCCTCATTATATCTCCACCAACCTTTCTCTCTCCTCTTTACTCTCCATTAATTTTCTTCTTCTCCTTCCTCCACACACAACTCCCCAACCCATAGGCAAGTGCACCTTGCCAACAAATAAGCACCCAATTTTATTTGTCCATTTGATAGATTAGGACATGTAGATCAACATTAGAACTTGAAATTTTGTGATTTGGAGTCTCCATTGTTCTAGATCTAAGTTTTGATTATTTTCGGAATTCCTTGGTTTTGATCTATTAAACTTTAATTTTTGCATATTTTGATGCTTCCATGTGGAAGAGAATTCGATTTTACTCAAGTTAGAACTTTGAAAATCTAGATTTGGTTTTGATTTGATCAAGTTATGAAGAATTGAAGTTTTGAAGTTCTTGGAGTTCTTCTCGGGTTGGAGAAGCAGCCCTCTCGGCCTGCGATCTTTAGCGCAAGGCCGATTGCGCAGCTCACCCTTTGGTGAACTGCGCACCTTCCTTCTCGGCCAGCGCCTTCATTGCGCATAACCGATTGCGCCCGGCCTCTTGGGCTGGACCGCGCATCTCCCTTGGCGCACCAACCCCTGCGCAGTTGGCCCCTGCGCAACCTGACTCATGCGCAATCCACCCTGTGCAAGCCAGCCATGCGCAATCCACCTATGCGCAATCCATCTCTGCACAACCAACTCCTGTGCAGTTCACTCCTGCGCAGTCTACCTTCTGCGCAATCCATCCATGCGCCATCTGCCCCTGCGCACTTGGCACCCTGCACAACTGACACCCTACATAATCCAACCCCTGATCCATTGCGCAAACCATTGGCTCTTGGAGTTTTGGTTTTATTTCTTTAAGCTTGGCTCTTCTATAGTCCTATATATATATTGGTATTTTATTAGGTATTTTACGTCCATTTTATATCCTTACGCCTTTTGTCATGAACTTGATTTTACTTAATATGTTTGGAATGACTATTGTACATGGCATGGCATGATAAGGAACTAGCATAACACGACAGTGACCCGTAGTGGTGCACTCTTGGCATGACCAACCTGACTTGATAGTGGCCCGTAGTGGCGCACTCCTGACAGTATCCTGACATGAATTATCTTGATAACTTGATAGTGGCCCGTGGCGGAGCACTCCTGACTTGACTTGTAACTTGTAACTTGACTCATATAATCAACTTGATACCGTGGGTGTTCCTGCTTGCCTGCTTGTATAATCCACTTGTCTTGTCTTGCATCATGTCTAGGACGTGACTTCCTGGGTACCACGGCCAGGGACTCGCGCTAAATTGGATTAGGCTAATTATTAGATCAAACTAGAACATGGAGAATTCCCAGTCACAGGCAATCTCGTTATCTGGGCGCTTAAATGGACTTGTAGCTTGCCGACGAGTAGAGCACATTTCCAGCACACTGTCATGTGTTGCACCCTCTAAGTCACCTAAGGGTACATTTGTCTCCCGGACAATGTACCCCCTATAACTCTCAACCCGCGGAAGGATAACTGGATAGTCTGCAGGGCTTGGGACTGGAAGTTTCTCACTTGCATCTTGTTAATAATTAAGGCTTGTGATAACCCTAGTTAGTTAAAGTAGTAAGCCGTAGTAATTGCTTGGCCGCTTGTGAATGCATGATGTCCAGCCTTGTCTAAGTCTTGTCTAGCCCCTGTACCCGGAACTCTTGATCATGTTTGTTTTACTTATCTTAACGATAAATGAGTAGAGACAGTAAGCTATTCAGGCGAAGGGTTACAACCCCGGTCCTTGTCTGGTTTAAGGATTGTAACCTGGCTCCCGTAATGGTTCCACGTCCCTAGTCGTTTATCGCCCTGTGTACTTTACTACTTGTACTTCTTTTATTCTTATGTTCTGATATGCTGGCTTTTATTCTTATTTGTGGCCTCCTTTGTGGCACTTGCTCTTTCTGGGGTTTGACCCAGCTGGTTTTGTGTGGCCAGATTTTGGAGCAGCTCCCGAGGATCTACCGAGCTTCCAGCCCAATGGTGACAACTAGACGGAACCCGGGCCAAGAGTGGGTTTTCCTTTTTGTTTCACCCACTTATATGTAAATTTATTCTTTTGAGGCGTTTAGCCGACGAGCACCTGTTAGCTCGATGCACATTTACTTACTGTCTGCATACGGGCTGTAAACATGATTAACAAATTCTAGGGTTGATCATGTATGACTAAACTCTTGCTAGTCCCATTATTTTGTACGACTAGCTTCATGATCATCCAATATGTAATATTTGGGACGCCTTATATATATATATTTGATGCTCTAATATCTTGTAACTCTGTTAATTGCTTGAGATTGAGACAATAGGCTTGACCTTAAGAGACTGCTGGCTTGTAGTAAACCCTCATATCTAGACAGCCGTGACCGTATAGTTGAGATGTATTCTATTTCAATATACGTAGCTGGCTATGTCTGCCCCCGCTCTCCAGTATTCTGGTTCTGGGGCGTGACATCCTGGGTCGGGACCGGTTGAAGGTATTCTGGACAAGGCCGACCGGATATCAAACACTGCTTGAGTCAGTGCTTGCATAGAGGCAGAGAGGGTTTTGAGTCCTCCCTCTAATGAGTCTATGCGCTGGACAATGTCCTGCGGCGGGGCATCAGACTCAGAATCACCCCCAGTCATGTATACTGTCATGACACGGCCGGGAGTGGATGGATTGGTTGAGGCTTCGCTCTCGGCCTTACTTTTATGTGGGGAGTCACCTCTTCTGGTGTTTCACCTTGGCCACCTCCAGCCACATTCTGGAGGTCGTTCTCGACGGGCGCATCTGCAAGGGCCTGATTGTCCTCAGCTCCGTCTTGAAGGGCCTCTTCGTCTCTACCCCCAGCCGTGTCCTGGGGGACATCCTCGTTTTGAGGGGCTTCTGGGAGGCTGACTTGGCCTCGAGGATGAAGATCCGCCGCAGCTGTGCTTTGGACATCTTCATCTTCGGAAGGAGGCTCAACAAGGGTCTGACTACCCCCAGCTTCCTCCAAGAACTTCTTCCTCGACCGAGTGCTTTCGAACACTTCAGAGGTCGAGGCAGCTGCCTTGGTTTTCCTCGGCTGGCTTTTGGATGAAGACGAGGAATTGCCAGTCGTCTTCCGGACTGACGAGGAGTTGGAGATCACGTTACATGAGGCAACCCTTGGCTCCTCTTCTGTTGATACCTTCATCCCGAGGCGATGTCGGAGGGGTGTCGATGATTGCAGCCGCTGGAAGACTGACTGCCTTGGTGGTACTGCTGCCTTGCAACAGCAGTTGATGGTGACCACCGCACAAGTATGCCCCGTGAGAGGCGCATCGTGCCTGTTGGTCGACTCTCCTGACCGGCGCTTGTGAGTGATCACGTTACGCAGGTCGTTAGAGGAGAGTGCTACCTTCACACCCCTTTCAGGCGCATGGCAAGGCCAAACGTCGGGGTAGACAGGTGAGTGTTGCACCCCCTGATCTAATACCAAGCAGGCATCACGATCAGTAGTGGGGGAACCACAACATTTGAAGTGACTTGAACGGACCTCAAACGCACAACCAGAGGAGGCGCGGGAGTTCAAGACCACTGAATTTGCCTCACTCGACTTGGTTGTGCACGCAGTAGATGCGCCCAAGTGAGATGAGGACTTTGAAGGTCGACTCATTTTTGGTGCAGAGGCACCTGATTCGACCTTGTACAGCTTGCCATCGGCAGCGTGTGTGATTGTGAGCGCGTGCCTCTGGCCTGCTGCTGGTATAGCACGTTTGTGGTGCATGGCCCGTGCCGCCTTGGATTTCTTTGTACTAGCCCGCTGGGGCGCATAGTACTCAGCATCCAAATTCTCCTCGCCATTACAGCGAGTGAGTCTGTCAAAGACAGAGACTTTTTGTGACGCATCAGAGGTGATACGCGGGGCATTGGCTGCGCCCCTGCTCCGTCGACACATCTTCCTCGCCTGAGAGGGAGATGGCTGGGGAATGTGGTCAGCCGCACGCTTCCCCGAGAGATGCGCTGCATCAGCGGGCGCACCTTGGTTGCTGAGAACGTCAGCAGGAAGGGAGGGCTGGATTGGCGCATTCCTTTCAGTGGTGGTTCCCGAGGCGTCGACCTTGCGCACCCATACACGGCGGGTCTTCTTCGGCTTCGGCAGCCGCTTCGAAGGACTCGCACTTCCTTCAGAAATGAACTCCTCGTACGCCTGTTGATTGAGGCGCACGACCAGCGTCTTGTGGAAGGAGCCCACCTTCACGTCGTCGGCCTGTGACACGACTTTCTCGAAAGAGGAGAAAGAGGTCTCCAGCAGAGTCGCCAGCTTGTTTGCTATTAAAATTGTTTGATTGAAAACTTTAATACAAACAGAACAGTGTTACAATATAGGACTTAGATGTAGTCCTAGGAGTACACTTTTGTTTAAGCTGGGTCCTTAGTGCCAATGGAGCGAGTGGTAATGCGTTGACTCTGTTGACGGGCTGACGACGGTTATCGGTTCTCTGAAGGTGTAGATTGCTCTGGGTGCTGGAGCTTGCCGAGAGGAGGAAGACGTTGAGTGTCTGTCTCTGCCTCTCTAGTGATTCTCTGTATGTTCGCTGTGGATTCTGTACGTTGTCCGTATATGTGTGTGGAAAAAGGAAATGATCCCTCTATTTATAGCTGGGCAGGTTGGCTGCTCATGCGCACATATAGGATGCGCCGGTACGTGGGGACGCCACATAGAGATTGCTGATGGAGGCGCATGAATGATGCGCCCTACTCGAGGGGTTGAATTCTTCATACTGCTGTTGTGAGCCGGCACGTAGCAGAGGAGAAGATCTTTCTGTTGCTGAAATCTGGGATGAGTTGAGTCAAAGGACACGTGTCGTCGACTCATGGCTCGGAGATCTCGGATCTGATGGGGGGATGATTTTGGTGGGATGCGCCTTGGATTGGGCGCATGATGAGATTTTGGCTCGTGACCTTTAGGAGTCACGAACCGTTCTGGGCGCATGGCTTTTGAGGCGCATGCGAGCGACTTTCCTTCTGTCTTTCGGGATCAGAGATCAGTCTGGGGCGCATGGCTTTTGAGGCGTATGCAAAGCTTCAACTAGAGACTCTTCTTCTGTCTTTAGGGATCGGTGAAGGGTCTGAGGCACATGGCTTTTGAGGCGCATGCGGATGGTTGGGTGGCCACGTGACAGTAGCCGTCGGGGTAAAGTCATGATGATGCTGACGTTGTGGACGCTTCGTTTTCTGCAAAAGCTATCAACCATTCAGACTTGGGGAGGCGTGCTGCCAACTCTGTCAGTTCAACATTTAATGTTGGTGACATTCGATGGACAGCTGAGTGGGCACGTTCCACTAGGCGTATGGGGACGTATGGGGGCGCATCCTCTGTGATGCGCTCGGTACAGGGCGCATCTGTGGGAGGTGCTTGGTGTTTGAAGGGGTGTGATGCGCTGTCCAGCCGGCGCATCCGACACGTCTTTAATGATGCGGCTGTTTCGCTTCTCGAGTGCTTTTAAATAGCCGTTTGGCTGAAGTCGAGGCGTCTGGTTCATCCATTTAATGTGAGTTTATTGCACGGAATTCGGAGAGCCATCCACTTGGCGCGTGGGTTTGATCTGCCCGGCCTATAAATAGTGGCATGGAGAGAAGGTTTGCTTCTCACTCTCTCACGTACCTCCAACATGAACTTGGGTATTCGGGTGCATTCTGTTGACGACGTGTTCCCGAGGGTGAAGATGAGACGCCATGTCGTCGTTGATGCACTTGAAGGTGACTGTTACATCCAAAAGACGGAGTCCAGGGCTTCTGAGGCAGGCGGAAGGTGCCTGTTGCATCCAAAGATAGGGATGTTCGGGCCTCGTCTCCATTGTTCCGGAAGAGCCGTAGATCGGAATGGCGGTGCTAGGCTCTTTCTTCCTTCAAAGTGGGTGTCGCCCACTCTGGTTGTGTTGAAAGCTGCTCCTTTAGCCGTATTTCGATTACGGTCTTCCCTGGTCTTTGGAGGCTCTTTCGAAGCCTCCCCTGGCCACAGATTTGCGGTGCTCTTCTCTTCCTTGGTTCCAGCCAGAGGGTTAAATGCTTTGTTTAGTCGAAGCGCTTATCAGGTGAGCCTGGCTGGAAGAGCGGCACATAACTGGGCTGCTGAAGGGATGCACATAACTGAGCTGGATGCACTGAGCTGCTGAGGAGATGGTGGGATGCGCCTGGTTGGAGGCGCATGGTATCTGCAGCGCCTAACTAGCGGCGCATGGTGACTGCTGCGCCTATCTGGAGGCGCATGGTGGCCGCTGGCTGTAGACTTAGGATCTTTCCTTTGTAAAAATTCTCCTTTGTACAACCTTTTCTAGACATGTAATAGACTTTTGTATATAAATAAAAAGTCCTTCTTCAAATGTCTATACTTATTGACTTTGCTGTGAAGTGTTCTGTCCGAGTTCTGGCACATGTAGTGTCTGGCGCATGGGTTTTCTGGTTGTGAAATTCCATGCTTCTACAGTCAACGAGTCCAGAATGATGATACGAACTCAACGGTATATCCGGAATTAGATTCCGATGAGCCGGCGTCAAAAACTTTCGTTGACCCGGACTGTGGGGCCCGCTTTGCACCGAAATATGTGCCAGGGCCCACGTCCTCCAAATCCAACAAACTTTATATGAAAACGTGTCATAACGATGCCACGAGTCTACTGGTGGTGTCAGAAACTGAAACTGGAGTCCCGGATTCAAAAATAGAATTTTATAAGTTAGAAATTACGAATTCGGACGCCAACTTTGGCGTCGAATTCAACCAATCAAACGTGCTCACAATAAAACGAAATTGAAATGGCAGAAAGTGGGTTATACCAGCAATGCACAGGAACTGGTGGCACGCCATACGGAGCTGCGATGGAGGAGATACGAACCGAGGAAGTTGGCTCCATAAAACTGTCCAAAAATAACACAATTTAAAGGGTCAACTTGGTGGCCGATTTTGATATATCAAACGACAAAATTAACGGATGAAATTTGAGAGGGATGAAGGGGTATATACCGAGATTGAGACAGAGTAAAATAATCGCCGATCCAATGGTCGAATTTCTCGAAAAACTTGCGTGAAGTTGCTGCTCGGAGACGCGAATTCTGAAATTCGTCCGCGCGCGTCGACGGGATTCCATGCAAAACGTACGAATCGACTCCGATACACGTTGGAGAGGCGGGCGGACAGCGAGGGGAGGCTCGTCGGAGGGGCGTCGGGCCAGGGGTGGCCGGCCACGGCGGCGGCGGCCGACGGCAGCGCACGACGGTGGCCCGCGCACGCGCGCACTGTACGCGCTGCTGCTGCTGCTGCTGGAGGCACACGGCGGGGGCGGTCCAGCGGTGGTGGCTGGCCGGGGTGCACGCGCACGGCCGAGAAGGGAAGAGGAGGAGAAAAAAAGAGTGGGTGGTGGTGGTGCTCGTTGTGGTGGTGGTGGTGTTGTTGTTATGGTGAGAAGAAGAGGAAGTGAAGAAGAAGAATAGGAATGAAGAAGAAGGATATGGGGGTGTGCTATAGGCTAGGTAGGGAGAGCGGAGAGAGGAAGGTGGACTACAATGGGGGGGAAGTGTGTGTTTGTGTGTAAGAGTAAAGAGAGAGAGAGAGAGAGAGAGAGAGAGAGAGAGAGAGATTATATATAATATATATGTGTGTGTATATATTATATAAAGAGAGAGAAAGATATTAAGAGAGAAAGAGAGGGGGGGCTAGTCCTGTCGGCTAGGATGGTGGTGGGGGTGCTGGTATGGTGTGGGAAGGAGAGAGAGAGATTATATATATAATATATATGTGTGTGTATATATTATATATAGAAGAGAGAGAATGAGAGATATTTAGAGAGAGGGAAAGAGAAAAAGTAGAGAGAGATAGTGGGTAGTGGTCGGCTGTACATGGGGGGGGCTTGTGTGTGATGGTGATGGGTGAGAGAGTGGAGTGTAGGTAGAGAGAAAGCGTGTTATATATATATATATATATATATATATATATATATATATATATATATATATATATATATATATATATATATATATATATATATATATATATATATATATTAGAGAGAGAAAATAAGATATTTGTGTAAAGAGGAGGATATTTTATGTAGGAAAAAAGATAAATACAATAGTGGTGTGTACGGGTAGTCATGATAGGGCATACACCAAATTAGATTGGGTATTGGGCCAAGTTTGGGCAAGCTTGGGGCCAAGATTTAATTAAAATAATAAATTTAAACTATTTAAAATCATGGACGAAATGTGAGCACAAGGGAAATCAATTCGATGGCACGCAAGTGGCACGTGCACAGTAGACTCGAAACAGGCCAGGGCCATGGATTGAGTCGACTGGATTGGACCGATGTCGGGCCCGAAAATTAAGTTGGAAGTTAAGTCACGAATTTCGACAGACGATAAATTGGTCTAAATTGACCCGAAAGTTGCGCGAAGCAAATGGAGCACAAGGGAGCAAGTTCGAGTGGGACACGATATATCAACATGAAGATAATCCCGTCTACTACAAACTTCAAGAAGAAAGTTTCCAGAGACTGGCATCCCTGATGCTCTAGAAATCCAAGTCACGGTAAAGGGCATTTAATGATCAAAATTAATTAAATAAAAATAAATTATCGATAATTATTCATTTAGTAAATTCAAAAATAAATTCCGAAAATTCAGGGGGCTTACATCCTACCCACCTTATAAAAATTTCGTCCTCGAAGTTAAAGGTTGGTAGTGGGGTTAAAACATGATAGAAGATTTAGGCAATATTTTAGGCACGATCCAAGAATGATGAGTTTTGCACGATCAAGATAATCAATTCAAAATTGTTTAGGCACGATGAGGGATTTGGCACGATAGAATCATGATATGAACAAAATCATATGTGCATGATTTAAAAATAAGTCAAGTCATTGGGGCACGATTTTAGAGATGATTAGGAGAATCGAAGATATATATGAAGTTCAAGTACGGGATAATCTGTAGGACTTAGGTTGATGGAAAATCAACCTGAAAGTCGTACAGTCCCGATCAAGATGAAAAGCTAACCATGACCAAAATAAGGTTTGGCATGATTGGGATTTATAGTCACAGCTTGTAGGTAAGCACAAAGCAGCGACTAAAAAAATCAAGAATCGTTCGATTATGAAAAAGTCAGAATCAGGTTAAAACATCAATAAATATGATCCAGGTCGAAGAAATTAGATTTTTGGGTAGATCGGCACGATCAAGTTGAAAATAATGTGATTAGGCATTGTTCGAAATAAACAATGCTTAGCACAAACATTGATCAAAAATTTAACCACCTGGTCATGAGTGAAATCAAGACCCAGACGCGTTCAAGAATTTTAAAATGATTAACCACTTAGGCACGATGTAGAGTAGAGCGACAAAAATTGCAAACCTAGTCATGATCAGGAATGAAACCTGAGCACGAGTGACTAGAGAATCAAAATTTAAGTACGAAGGAGATCTATTTCGACATAGTCGATTAGGGTTCAAGATTTTAGCATGATTTGAGGATTAAGATTATCAAGATCATAAAAATCAAAGTCGAATAGTCATGATCAAAAACAAGGCTAAGAGAATCAAATGGAGAGAAAATTTTGAGTATAGCACGATTGAGAGTTAGATTTGATAGAAATCAGATTATAGGTCACATAAACACGATCAAGGTCCAAGTTCAGTTGTGAATGCCGATAAAATCAGGAATTCGAAATCAAGGTCCTAAAAGCACAATTTAGGAAGGAACCCAAGTCAATTAGGCACGGTAGAAAGTCAAACATGTTTAATTCTAACATGACTAATTTCGTAGTCACACTAGTTAGTCGTGATTGAAAGTCAAAAATTTTAGGCACGAGTTTGAGGCAAGATAAAATGTATAGTTATGATCGTTAAAATCACGGTTAAAGAAATCCCAAGTTGTCTTAGTCATGCCAAGTCATCTAGGCACGACTAATCACAAGGAATTTGGATGTAATCAGGAAATGAAATCAAGGTCGAAAAGAGTTTAGACACGAGTGTCCAAAATCCAAACATGATCAAAATCTGAAGTCAATGCACGAGGGTTAATAGCATTGAAATCCAACCACGATAAAGAAATTAGTCTCAACACGATCTAAGTTGACCAACTTTCGAGTAAATCAGAATTTGGGCAAGATGGAGAATAAGATCAACGAAGGCTGGGCACGAGCATCCAAGGATGAAAATCCAAGTCACAAAGGAATTTGAAGTCATCTAGAGTCTAGTCAGCAACCAAGACTCTTTGGCACGATAAATAAGACGACCAAAATTGATTGGTCATGGACAGAAGGGAATCAAAATCTTAATAGTATCGAAATTTAAGAAACAATTGAGATATAAAAATTTCAAAATTTTCAGATTTTTTCAAGTGTAGATGACAAATGTAGATATGAGATAGGTGATTGATGTAATCAAGACATAGCTAAACAAGTCAAAGGAAATGATGACAAGATAGGGAAATCATCATACGATGAGAAAAGAAACAAATGATAAGTCGAGAAATAAGGGTATGAATTGTCCTCATCATTTGGTCAAAAAGAAGTGAATCAATTTAAGATACGACCTGATAACCATACACGTCTATCCAAAACCATGCTGCCAGAATTTATGCCACGCCAGTAAGCATAGCTGCAATAAACGATAGAGTCCATAACTAAGGTATACACCCTATAATCATGTTATATAGATTCCTTATCACGCCAACCGGTATGGCTGCAAGAGAATCTAAATTTCATAACTAGGATAGTAAATCCAAAATCAGGCTCCATGTCCCTGTCATGCAAGCTAATTTGGCTGCGATAAATTCTAAACCCCATGAATAAAGTAGACATTTACCGTTCCCATCGTCTCCATCAAATATATTTATCAGGATATCTTAACTCAATACTTAAAAACCTATCTCAAACAAAATCAAAATCGAAGTCAACAACGAACGAATATCAAGATTTAAAATTCAACAACGAATCAAAGATAAGTAAATAGAAACTAGCGGAAACAGATTCCGAGATAGGGTTTAGGAGAAAATTCTCAGGAGATGTCCAAAGGTACTATCTAGGTCAAGATAAAAGAAATCAATAGAATATAATCTAAAATAATCTTAACCTGATATGAGACTGGCAAATCTTATTCTCGTCTCAACCTAGAAGATATATAAGTCCAACTTATACCTTCCCTCTGGGGTCCACAAACTCATTTCAAAGAAAGAATACAGTTGATAACGGACATATGTTTCAGAAATCAGGACGAATAGAAACAAATAGGAAAAGTTTCAAAAAGTTCGAAATAAGTTCGCAGGGGTCATCCCTGGAATCTACCAAGAGTTCCTAATATGTGACTGAGTACCAAATTCCTAAAATATTCTATGACTCAACCTTAATCCTAGGGCAGGCTCGTAGTAGTAAAGAAAAGCTCAAGTACTACCACGACTTCGTATTAATTGCAAAGACTGACCTGCATGGGCCACCACAAAAATGTGTCACGACCCGCACCCGGATATACGGATACGAATACGTAGGCCACGCCAAGCCTACGCCGTAGTATCAGCAGTAGAACGCTGTCTAGTACCCAATAAATATACACTACATCTAGAAGGTCCATAAACTACAAATGTACTCAATCACAACCCAACATCTAAGGAAGATAAGACAGGAAAGATAACTAAGGCACAAGAACAACTAGAAACTACTAGAAGGAATCATAAGACAGGAAAATAAAGAAGGAAAAATAAGACAAACTAAGGATAACTACCAGGCAACTCACATAGAAGAATAGTGAGATCCACCTCAGCTAGCAACATCATGAAGTCCAATAATGGTATAACAACTCCTAAAATATTGTCAACGTATCCAGTCAGTATGAGAACGAGTACATAAACTAACAATAGTTTCATAGTATTGACAAATGTTGTAAGAGACAATCATAATGGAATACAAGATGATATATCAAGACTGTAAGTAAAACAAGATATATAAACTGAAAATCATGTCAAGGTGAATCATGTAGAGCAAGTAAGCTGAACTGTAATATGTAACTGATATAATAAATGTAAAATGTGCCTCGAATATTATAGCATAATGTGATCGGTAAGGGTCAAGATCAGGCTTCCAACCGACCGGCTACAAGTACGTAAACTCGGCCCGGCCAGGATGGCAAGCTGTGGAGCAAGTAGTAGCACAGGTCAGGCTATACCCATCGCGAGGTGAGGGTATAGCTATGATACAAGTAGTAACTCAAGATGGACATTGATCACACTATCTATAAAATTCCTTATTTTTCGAATAGTATACAGATCCGGACATAGCACGTCATGGCACAAGATTCCCTAAGAAGGTAGCTACTCCCTCTCATGAATCGATGTCAATACAAGTACAAGAACAAGATCGAGCAAGTACCAGTATCCCAAGAAAATCTAAGAATGATATCTCATGACAGAAATTCGGTATATACTAGTCCATGCACCATCGTGTCGAGAATCAAGTAAAATACTATAACTGAATTGGATACAGAAAATATCAAGATAAGGAACTACTATCAGAGAATGTACTCGTCTACGGTCCTGAGCTGTCAAATGGGGTCGATGCTCAGAATGATGTCACAGACTTAAAGATAAGATATATATAAGCTAATTATGGTTCAACAGTGTTAGGTATGATTAATCTAGGTCAATCTTAGTCTACTAAGTCAAACTAGGTTACACTGAGTCACACTAGGTCAAACTAGGTCACAGAAAGTCTAATCAAGTCAAACTAGGTCAAACTGGGTCAAAGATTGACTTACAATTGACTTTTGGTCAACTGGTCAACTCTAGTCAACTCTGATCAACTCTAGGTTAAACTAGGTCAAATGTTGACTCTACTTCGACGTTCAGTCAAAGTAGTCAACCATGGTCAAACAGGGTTAAAGCTAGTCCCTATAACATCTACATGGTCAACATATCAATTTCAGTGATGGTGAAATCACTGGAATTGACGGATCTAAATTTCGATACAAGGATCTAAAAATACGAACAAAAAAGGAAGGATTATAACAAATGGTGAAGGATAGAGAAAAATCTACAGATGTTGTCGGATGGTAAAACAACCATCACCAACATGTTAAGAATGGTCAAATTAGCTAGGATAGCCTATCCATAAGTCTAGTTTGGACACATGAACAAAAAGGTAATTTTGGGTCAAAACGGTGTCCGTGTCGAATCCGTTTTGCACCAAAAAAATGTACCAAAATAAAATGCACTAAATCTAACAAATTATATGTCCATGAATCCAGAATGACGATACGAACTCAACGATATATTCGAAATTGGATTCCGATGACCCGATCTCAGATTGATCTGTTGACCTAGATATTAGAATCCGATTTGCACGGAAAAGCGTGTCGGAGCCAATGTCCTCAAAATTCAGCAAATTATATATTAACGAGTCCAGAATGATGATACGAACCCAACGATATATCCAGAATTGGATTTCGATGAGTCGATCTCAAAATGACCCGTTGACCCGGATATTGTTATCCGACTTGTACCGAAATGCGTGTCGGGACCAATGTCCACTAAAACTTAGCAAATTATATGTCAACGAATCCAGAATGATGATACGAACTCAACGGTATATCCGAAATTGGATTTCGATGAGCCGACGTCAAAAAGTCCCGTTGATTCGGACTATGGGACCCGTTTTGTACCGAAATGTGTGCCACGGCCCACGTCCTCCAAATCTAACAACTTTATATGAAAATGTGCCAGAACGACGCCACGAGTCTACTGGTGTGTCAGAAATTGAATCCGGAGTCCCGGGTTCAAAAATAGAATTTTACAAGTTGGAAATTACGAATTCGGACGGCCAGCTTTGGCGTCGAATTCAACCAATCAAACGTGCTCACAATGAAACAAAATTAAAATGATAGGAAATGGGTTATACCAGCTATGCACAGGAACTGGTGGCACGCCAGACGGAGCAGCGATGGAGGAGATATGATCTGACGAAGTTGGCTCCACAAAATTGCCCAAAAATAACACAATTCAAAGGGTCAACTTGGTGGCCGATTTTGATCTAGCAAACGACGAAATTAACGAATAAAATTTGAGAGGGATGAAGGGGTATATATCAAAATTGAGATGGAGCAAGAAAATTGTTGATCCAATGGTCGAATTTCCCGAAAAATATGCGTGAAGTTGCTGCTCCGAGACGCGAATTCTGAAATTCGTCCGCGCGTGCGTCGACGGAATTCCGTGCAAAATGCATGAATCGACTCCGATACACGTTGGAGAGACGGACGGACAGCGAGGGAAGGCTCGCCGAAGGGGCGTCGGGCCAGGGGTGGCCGGCTACGGCGGCGGCGGCCGGCGGCAGCACCCTGCGACGGCACGACGGCGCGCAACGTCGGACCGCGCACGCGCGCACTGTGCACGCTGCTGCTGCGTTGTATTATGCTGCTGCTGGTGGCACGCGGCGGAGGCGGCCCAGCGGTGGTGGCTGGCCGAGGTGCACGTGTAATGCCTGTGTTCGTATTACGTATTTAGAATACGTATACGTATTTTATCTTGTATTTGCATATCTCCTTGGTTTGGTTTGGCTTGGTCTCCTTGGGGTTGGTTTGGTTCGGCTAGGCTTGATTGCCTTGGTTCATCAAGAACCAAGGGGTGAACCCCCTACCTACCACTACCACTACCATTTATTAACCCCACTTCTTTCTCTCTCTTCATTACTCTCCTTCTTCCCTCCATTAATTCTTCACCTACCTGAGAGAGGAAGAGAGAGGTCTAGGCAAGTGCAACTTGCTTCATGGAGGAACTCAAATTTTATTGCTTCATTCTCTTCCTTACAGCATTCTAACTTACTTTAGAACTTGGCATTTTCACTTTCCATGGCTAGATTCTTGTAGATTTATATTTATATTATTTTTAGATTTCTTGGGTTTTGATCTACTTAATCTTGTTATTTTCGAGTTTTGATGGTTCTATGTTGTAGAGAATTTCGTTCTACCCCATTTTGACCTATGGAAGTTCGGATTTGGGCTCCGGATGATAGCGTTATGCAGCTTAGAAGCAATGGCTTATGGTGTACTTCTTCTCGGAAATTTGGAGAAGAAGCACAGTCTCGAGCCGCATGGTAGCACTTGACCGCATGAATATTCATGCGGCAAGTCAGTTCCAACCGCATGCGCTATTGCCTTGACTTGACCGCATGACAAGTTCATGCGGCAAGTATTCCTTCTCAGCCGCATGACTGAGGCCCAGTCCTTCTTGGCCGCATGGATTTCCAGCAACCCTGAGCCGCATGAACTCAACGCTCGCGAGCCGCATAGACCGCAGTCTCCCAGTCGCATGGGTTTGCTTCCCTTGACCGCATAGTCATTGCTCCCCGCAGCCGCATGGGTTGCTTTCCCCCGGTCGCATGTACTTGATTGGTCAGCCAGCCGCATGGACCCATCCCCTGCCAGCCGCATGAGTTCCCTATCCTCCTGACCGTATATGTCTTGTCTTTCTCAACCGCATGACTGAGTAGATCTCCGAGCCGCATATGACTGATACTCCTTTGACCGCATAAGCCCTTCCCTTTTTAGCCGCATGCGCCTGACCCTATTCAGTCGCATGGGCTGTTCTCTTCCAGCCGCATGAGATCATTCCTGGCCGTATATGCCTTAGCCGTATGGCTCTCCTATAGCCCTGTGTATTGATATTTTATTAGATATTTTACGTCCATTTTATATCCTTACGCCTTTTTGTCATGAACTTGATAATCACGAATTTACTTGATATGTTTGGGCATGATAATTGAGCCTGACATGACAGTGACCCGTAGTGGTGCACTCCTGGCATGACTAACCTGACATGACCTGATAGTGGCTCGTCACAGCGCACTCTTGACCAGTAAACTGGACATGTTAAACCTGACATGATATATCTTGATAAGCTGTTGCGACGGCTACCTGACATGACATGACCTGTATAATTAATCTGGACACCGTGGGCGATTGTGCTTGTACAAATAATCCAGTCCTGTCTTGTATCATGTCTAGGAGGGGACTCCTGAGTACCACGGTCAGGAGTACCTACTGAAATGGACTAAGGCTAAATAACTAGATTAATACATTAGTCATAAAGAGATCTCCCAGCTATAGGCAATCCCGTTACCTGGGCACGCCTTGGGATCTGTAGTCTGTCGTCGAGTAGGGCATATTTCCAGTACACTGTCATGTGTTGCACCCTTCAAGCTACCTAAGGGTACATGCGTTTCCTGGACGATGTACCCACCTGAATTCAACCCTAATCTTTCAATCCGGGTAACCTGGATGGTCTGCAGGGCTTGTGGCTGTGGAATAATCTTACTGCATCTTATTAGTAATTAGGCTTGTGACAACCCTAGTTAGTTAAAGTATCAAGCCGTAATTCTTGCTTGGCCGTGAAATGATTGGATGGAGTCTAACCAGTCTAGTCTTGTCCTGATCCTGTTCCAGGTTACTGCATGACCAGAATGCTTGTATTTATTTTACCAATAAATGGTGAGAATTCCAAGTTCTGTTCAAATGAAGGATTACAACCCCAGTCCTTGTTTGGTTTACGGGTTGTAACCTGGTTATCTGAATGGTTCTATGGTTATCTCGTCGTATATCATCCTGATGTAGTTTCTTTATTTCCAGTTCTTACTTATTTATACTCTTGTGCTGATTGCTGGTTTTAGTTCCTAAGTGAAGCTTCATTTGTGGCACTTGCTCTTTCTGGGGTCTGACCCAGCTGGTTTTGTGTGGCCAGATTTCGGAGCAGCTCCAGAGGATCTACCGACCTTTCAGCCAGATGGTGGCCACTAGACGGAACCCTGGCAACGAGTGGGTTTATTTTTGATCTCCCACTTTATTGTAAAAATATTCTTTTGAGGCGTTTAGCCGGCGAGCACCTGTTTAGCTCGATTGCACTTTACTTACTGTCTGTCTACGGGCTGTAACATGATTAACAGATCCTAGGGTTGATCATGTATGACTAAACTCTTGCTAGTCCTGACATTACGACTAGCTTCATGATCAACTGAATATGTAATATTTGGAACGCCTTACTATTGTATATTTAATGATCATACATCTTGTGACTTTTACTTACTTGCTTGTGATTGAGACAATAGGCTTGTTCATGACCTTAAGAGACTGCTGGCTTGTAGATAAACCCTCATGTATCTAGACAGCCGTGACCGTATAGCGAGATGGATCCCATTTCATATACGTAGCTGGCTATGTCTGCCCCCGCTCTCCAGTATTCTGGTTCTGGGGCGTGACATGGTTTAAGTGGTGGCCCATGCAGGTCTTGTAAATCAAGATATGTGAGGGTTTACCGAATAGATGTCTCAATCAATATTCGCCCTTAAACTCTGCTCATATCCTCTGAATTCCTGGATTCTTGTCTTGATCGCATGCTTGTTTCATTGATCTGTCCTGGTCCTTCCTTATTGATCCCTATATCGTCTTCTTCAGCGGCATTGTTCCTGGTCCTACCGATCAGCAAGGCGGGGACCTCCCGTGGACAAGCAGCAACCCGGAGATCAAGCCCAGCATTCGGGAGTGGCCTCCAGAGTCGTGCCTTCTGGCGGAGAGCCACCAGTTCAGCCAGTTCAGCCTGCCGAGCCTGATGATGGCACTTTAGTAGGACTCGTCAGGACCATGATAGCTTCTAAAGATCGTCGAGGAGACGCCTTGCACCAGGCAGTGGCAGATGCGTTGACCAGAGGCGGTCATTAGGAGGATATTTTGTGTAGGGAAAAAGACAAATACAATAGTGGTGTGTATGGGCAGTCATGATAGGGCGTACACCAAATTAGATTGGGTGTTGGGCCAAGTTTGGACAAGCTTGGGGCCAAGATTTAATTAAAATAATAAATTTAAACTATTTAGAATCATGGACGAAATGGGAGCACAAGGAAAATCAATTCGATGGCACGCAAGTGGCACGTGCACAGTAGACTCGAAACAGGCCAGGGCCATATATTGGGTCGACTGGAATGGACCGATGTCGGGCCTGGAAATTAAGTTGGAAGTTAAGTCACGAATTTCGACAAACGATAAATTGGTCTAAATTGACCCGAAAGTTGCGTAAAGCAAATGGAGCACAAGGGAACAAGTTCGAATAGGACACGATATATCAACATGAAGATAATTCCGTCTACTACAAACTTCAAGAAGAAAGTTTCCAGAGACTGGCATTCCTGATGCTCTAGAAATCCAAGTCACGGTAAAGAGCATTTAATGATCAGAATTAATTAAATAAAAATGAATTATCGATAATAATTCATTTAGAAAATTCAAAAATAAATTCCGAAAATTCATGGGGCTTACATTTAATAGAACAGGAATACTTAATTCGGAAGCAAAAATTCACTGGGGGCAACTGCCCCCAGTCGCCCCCATGTAGGTCCGCCCCTGGTCGGCCCTAAACCAATCAATACTAAAAACATTTGATAGTTTGCAGAACAATCAAAATTTGACATTTTAATATTCTAATATTTTGTGAGTTAGTTTTAACTATCGACCAAAAGACCATATTTTTCTTACAATTTGGTTTTTTTCTTTTCATAAATTTCTTAGTCAACTCTAACCCCTCCTCAGACTCGTTTACACGTTTTTTTTTGTACACTAGAACGAAGAAATAATAAGATTAACATGTTTAAAGCCCATCTGTAGCTTAGTTCATCTCCAATGAGGATTTCTAAAATTGAGTTTCTATCCTACTTGTCGTTATACTTTAAAGAAATTTCTATCCTAGTTGTTAGAGTTTCTATATAGAAATTGCAAACACAAGAAATCACATTCCAATGATTCTCCATTTATATCCTACATGAAATATATATATATATATATATATATATATATATATATATATATATATATATATATATATATATATATATATATATATATATATATATATATATATATATATATATATATATATAAATATAAATATAAATAATATATATATATATATATATATATATATATATATATATATAAATATAAATATAAATATAAATATAAATATATATATATAATATATATATATATATATATATATATATATATATATATATATATATATATATATATATATATATATAATATATATATATATATATATATATATATATATATATATATAAAATAAAGGACATACAGTCAAAGAGGATGCCCCCCAAGATGCGGAGCAGGCGCCGGGCCCCTCCGGCCGCCGGCGCCACCCCTCTCTTCCTCTTTGTCGGCGTTCCCCCATAGGCGGCCGGCCTCCTCGGGCAGGCCGCGCCCTCCGGCCCCAACCCCTCCTCGGCAACCCGATTCCTTCCCGCCGCCCCCGTTTCCCCGGTGGGCCGAGCTTCTCCTGGGCACTTCCCTGTGCCGGCACCCTCCCCCTCCTCCCCCTACCCTCTCCTCAGTGCCGTCTCCCTCCCCGGCGCCCGTGGCGCCACCGGCCTCGGCGCAGACGGCCCGGCTATCCTCCGCCGGCAGCCCCATCCGGTTTCTCCCAGGCCCCCTCCCTCCTCGGTCCACCGCCCGGGACGCTCGCCGCTCCTCCTGGCCCCCCCTCCCGTCCCGGCGCTTCGACCACCCGGGAACCCCTTTCCTTTCCCCTCGGTGGCCCGCCGTCGTCCCCTCCAGCCAACTTCCTCGTTCCGTCGGGCTTCCCCGCATCCGGCCCGGCGCTCCCCCCACCCGCAGCCCCTCTCGCTGCGGCACCTTCGGCTGCGGCTGTCCTCCCGGCCCACCCCCTTCTGAGGTGGAACTGGCTCTCCCTCTCAGTCCCCTCGGTGCCGCCCTCCCCTCCCCTCTGCGGAGCTGGACCTCCCCTCTCATGGTCGTGACACGTTTTTCGCTCCCCCTTGGGGTAGAGCAACTCCTTCTCGTCCCTGACGTAGCCTCGAGTCCTCCGGCCGTCTTGTTCGCCGTCCTCCCTCAACTGGGGCCGGCCCCCTCGTCGGGACTCCCTCCTCGGCCGTGCCCCCCCCTCCGCGACTGACCACCATTACCTCTACCCCACGCGCGGGTTCCTTTCTCCATCCTGGCCGGAGCTCCCCGCCCCCGCCGCCCCCTGATCTCCTCTCCGGGCCTGATTGCCGCCGGCGTCCTCCCCCTACGGCGCCTTGCCCCCTACTGCATCTCCCCCAGTGCAGGCTCTCTCCTCCGCCTGTGCTTTCCTCCTCCCGGCGGTAGTGTTGATCCCCCTCCCGGTGGCGCCACCTCCTCCCCTTCTCCTCCGCGACGTCGACCCCCCCCCCGGCGTGGCTCCCACCGGCGTGTCGCTCCCCCTCTGGCTCGAGCTGACCTCCTCCTGCTCCCAGCGACGCTCCCTCCTTCTCCTTTCTTCTCTCGGCGGCTCCCCCCTCTCTCGGCGGGTCAGCTTCCCCCTCCTACTCGTCGATTCGTCCCCCCGGAGTTGACCACCCCCCAGTCGCCGCGGCCGGGGCTCATCACCCCACCGTCGTTGATCCACGGTGGCCCGCGCTCCATCCACCGCGGCTCCTCCGAACTGCGCGTCGCACCCCTCCCCGCTCTCGAGCCGCTCGTCCCTCCGGGCCGTGCGCCCATTGGGCTGCACGTACCCCTCCGGGCCCCGAGCCTTAGGGGTGCAACTCGGGCGGGTTGGGTCGGGCTTGAGGTCAACCCGAGCCCAACCCGATGAATCATAAGTCTAGCCCGAGCTCAAGCCCGGGTTAAACATATGAAGCCCAAGACCAAGCCCGGAGGATCGGGTTTGGCTCGGATTGAACTCGGGTTGGGTCGGGTCCATCGAGTTTATCGGGCTCTAATATAATATTTGAAATAATTTTAAACAAAAGTAGTATTAAACACATAATCAAATAGCAATAAAGTCTTGATCATTGAAAATTACAAACTAAATTAAGATTTATGATAAAGAGTTGAAGAGTTTGGGTAGAGAAATTTAGGATTTAACTTTTAAGAAATATGAAACAATATATATATATATATATATATATATATATATATATATATATATATATATATATATATATAAGTCGAGTTTCGGATTCTTCAGGTAACCCGACACATGAACCCGAGCCCAACCCAATTTTTGATCGGGTTAAATTTTTTTAACCCATATCCGAACCCGAACCCGAGTATCTTCAACCCTAACCCAACCCATTAACGGGTTTACCCGATCGGGTTCGGGTTTAGCCCGCCCAAGTTGCACCCCTACAGAACCTCCTTGGGCCCCGCGCCCCCTCGGACCACGTGTTGCCTTCGAGCAACGTGGGCTCCTCCCGCCCCCCTCTTTTAGTGTTTTTGACTTTCAAATTTCGAACTGCGTTCGAGATTCGCATGTTGCCGTTTGCTGTTGCCTGTTCCTGTTCTACTTTCAATAAATTCCAGGGTTTATATATATATATATATATATATATATATATATATATATATATGTATATATATTTGTGTGTGTGTGTGTGTGTAATGTCTGTTGTTCGTATTACGTATTTTGAAATATGTATACGTATTTTATCTTGTATGGCATGATTCCTTGATTGGCTTATCTTGGCATTTCCTGGCTTGGTTTATTTTGGGTTGGTTCGGCTAGGCTTGGTGTAATGCCCCGCTCCGCACGGTGCATTATGCTGAGTCGTTGACTCGAAGAGTTACGTTGACCTAATCAAGTATCGACTTGAATCGATACAAAGTGTTAAGTTGTCCCGAGCAACGCATCGAACTAAGTCGATGCGAAGAGTTGCCTTGTCCCAAAGAATGCATCGAGTGAATCGATGCGAAGTGCCGCGTTGCTTCGAAGGATAAGTGCGTTGAGACGGCTCAAAGATTCTAAGAAATCGAATCGACCAAGGCGAAAGTCCGAATCGATGCAAGTATTGATTTTAGTTGGTTTCATGTGCAGGCTATACGTTTACGCTGAAATGATAGAGGGCGATCTTTTGCCTTATTCAGTAAGGGGTCCGCGAAAGCAAATCGTCGCCTTGCGACGGACTGAGACTTGGGCACGGTAAGCCAAAACGGACGTATGATTCAATGAAGCGCGAAGTGCTCGAATGGCTAAGTCAGGAGAGTTGCCTGTGCAACAAAGTTATGAAATCGAGCCGCAACGGCTCGACAAAACGACAAGGCATATCGATTCAAGGTGGGGGGACATTAACTCTCTTTTCTACTCCGTCATGCTTAAGTAAAATACATATCATTGAATGCTGAGTTAGCCTATCAACGCCACGGGCGTGGCTCGATAGAGAGATAAACGTAGTGCATGTCGAACACTAGATAGAACAATTGAAATGAATCATATGACAGACGTACGAGTCGCTATGGAACATTAGATATCGTAAAGGCGAGCACTTCGGTGCGCAAGCTGCAAGAACATGGGATAACTGTACTCAGCGAGTGCCTTAGTGCACGAACCATACCGTGCCTTCGCGCACGAGTTAGAACGGCTAGAACATTGAAAGACAATAGGCGAGTGCCCTAGCACGCAAGCCACGGACATTGAATGCTAAGTCATAGAACATCGAAAATACGGTCGAAACGTACCTACATGCACAAGATCATAAAAGATGGCTTCGTTGCGAAAAAATACAGTTGTGGCATGAATGTGGCGGAACTGTCGGATATGACATAATGCCTCGAAAGGTGTTCGGGACCTTCGGATCGTTCGATTGACGAGCATTGAGTTGAGGCATGATTCCATTGAAACATTGAAATGAAGTATGAAACGTAAGAACATAGAAAGTTAACGGAAGAGATACGAGATGATAATGCGACATGGTGCCTTCGAAATGTTCGTGGCCTTCGGGCGTTCGTTGAGGACATTCGAGCGTTGTGCCAATTGAAATAGGGATAAGCGAACTTGCTTGGTTGTATGAAAGATAAGATTCGTTGCATGGTCAAATGGACTTAAAGATATAAAAGCCCGTGCATGGGTATTCCCTCGAACGCGGCGCTTCAGGGCGTTGGGACCGTTCGGCCTAGGAGGGATTCGTTTACGGTATTGTTGGTGCACTTCATTTAGATGGGTAGCGACCGTCTGGTGAATGTGATAAGCCACTTGCTGCGATTATTTCGGTGGCCTCTGATGTTGGTTAGCAACCGCACAGAGTTAACATCATCTTATGTTTCGATTCGATAAATATAAGTCTATTCTAGCCCGGAAAGCTAGTGACCTTCATATAGTTAAGGGCAATGGGTTTGGAAGTGCAAGGTATACGTCTATCCTGCATGGATGGATCCTGAATAGCGAGCACTTATAACATGATAGGGAAAACAGATTGGCGTATTCACCTTGCGTCGGTGCAAGGGCGAGTGCATCGATATTGCTAAGTTGCGTCACAAATCAAATACGAGATTGCTTGCCTGTTTACTTATGCGAATTAAATAACATGCTTGCCATGCTTTACAGTCTTCGAATATGCCATAAACTCATCCTAAGGAGAACATAGAAAGAGAACTAAATTGTATGTTTGCATGAATCAATACAATACTAAATGTCGGTTTGTTAAGTGGGTTTTTGATCAGTACAGCGAGGGCAAAAGTACTAATCCTCCACTAGTTTGCTAGCAGGTTCAGGGATTGGTCTACTCACGGCGGAGCTTCGCTTGAACGCGTTGAGGCTTGGAATGCCGAAGCGTATTGAAGCGTGCGATCGCATTGACGCTCGAACTCGCGACAGGATTGATGCGGCCGAGATATAGAAGGCATGATGTATGAAACAGTGAAATCCTTTGTGGACAAGAGAGAACCTGAGTGTTGTAGCCAATCTGGCAAATTCTGTTGGGCTATCGAAAGCCTTTGTAATCTGATTTCGAATATCAATAAAGAGAATCGTTTTGTATACTTTATTTTCCTTTCGTTGTTAATGTTCAACTCAAAGATAACTATTTGAGAACTTGTCATCTTGCCTTGCACGAGCGCAACTCCAGGCTCGTGCGGCATCACGCCCCAGCGAGGACGATAATTTGGGTGATTCCGGGTCGGGGCGTGACAAATTGGTATCAGAGCTCTAGGCTCAATTTCCTCTGGACGCTTGCTTCATTTCAGTTCTAAAAGTTGCCCACCACCAATCGAAATCACTCTTGACTCTACTCGATGCCACACTAGATGTTCCATACAATAAGTATAATACAAATCATGTAATTTTGTCGCGTGTTGTTTTAGAAATTACATGGTGTTGCTAGAAAAGTTGTGGAAGGTTTGTTGCTGCAAGTGCAACAAGTTACAAGATGTGAATTCAAGGATTTGTTGCCGTGGATGCAACACGTTGTGAATTATAATTTGAGATATTCGTTGGTTGCAACGATCGATATGAGAAATGTTGGTTGCATCGATACAATGAAAGTCGTGGAATGTTGCTGCAGCAATTGCCATGCGTTGATTATAAATGATGCGTTGAAAGGAAAATAAAAGTTGATATTGAATGTGTCGAACGGATTCACATATCAATTTCGAATGTGCATTGCGATGAAAAGCGATAAGTCGATATCGAATGTGTTGAACGGATTTGAGCATTGACTTTGAATGCAAAAATAAAATGTTGCACGAGGTGCAACAGATGTCGAAAATAAATCGATGCACGAGGTGCGGTAAATATCGGAAATAAATCGTTGCACGAGGTGCAACGCGTGTCTAAAGTAAAATTATTGTACATAGTGCAACACATATCAAAGTAAAATCACCGCACGAAGTGCGACGGATATTGAGAATGAATTATTACTCAAGATGCAACGAAAGAAAACAAAAGTTATAAATCGAGAAACGAAATTGGTTCGGTTACGCACCGAGCTTGTGTTGGCAAATGAATGCATTGACCGAGTTGCGTCGGATTTTGACTAATCAGAGTTACGGTTGTGATCAAGCACGATTACTGCGGAAATCATGAGTCGGAAGAGATCGTTGGTTCGTAAGGAGTACGTTGCGAAGAGGAAGTAACTTGATTTCTGGGTGATATATGGCATACCACCGATGCAATGAATGGCTCGATTCCGAGTGGTATATGTAATACCATTTGTGAGATGAATTGCGTCGACGTATTATGAGAATTGCAGAAGATTTGTCCGCAACGGACGGGATAGCACCGAGACTCGATTGAGAATTTGTACGACGGCATGTTGATGCAAATGTTCTTCGATGATCGGTTAGAACGGTAAGGCGGGGCTTGTAACATTGAATGATACGTTGATTGAAAAATTTATGTGTCGGTCGAATGACGGGAACTAGCGAAACGATTATGCCTTGAGGCAACAATCGGATCGACGGGATAGGAAACTCGAAACGTTGAAATCGAACCGCACGACTTGCGAGCTCGATGAAAATGTTGGACGATACAAATTATAATCGAATCGTACGACTTACGATTTCGATAGAAATGTTAGCCGATGCAAAGTGAAATCGAATCGTACGATTTACGATCTTGATAGAAATATTGGGCGAGATGAAATGTAATCGGATCGCATGATGTGCGACTTCGGTGAAGAGTTGGTTGACGTGGGTAATCGTGCCTAAGAAATAGTTGGTTACGTTACGACGAAACTCATTGAGTACGACGGAAAACATGCAAAACTTAGAGGACGAGATCGTATGACTTGAGGGTTCGATGTTGGATAATCAGTAACTCAGTTACGCGATCGAAGTATAGCAGAATACGGCAAATCGGAGAACAAGTCGATGCGTATGGAAAAGTTCGTTGCGAACTTGGATGTATGCGATGCGAATTAAGTTGACGTTGAAACGGATTCAAAGTTGACCCTTACGTTATCGAAATGGATACGGTGTATCGAGATCGATACGTAAGGAAATGTAAACGACGTGAGAATATAAAATAGAGTGTGCCTCGCGCTATGAAATTTTGTAAGTAACGATACGAGAATGAAACGAACTGGTTGATCATGAACTTTGTGATTGATCAATGACGAGACTATAAGTCATCGACGATTTCTCGATGCGTATAGCATCTCGTGTGTCGACCGCAAAATAAGATAGACTCGAATTCGATACGAGTAGATGTTTCGTAAATTGCGAAATCATCGACGATAGTGCATGACTTTACTCGGAGGATAGTTGCACATCAGTTGCGCTGATAGAAATGATTTTGTCCGAAATTGGGTAGTCGCATAGAATCGTCGGAACGTGATTTGGCTCCGAAATAAGATATATCATGGTTCATAGTAAACTGTCCTTCGGTGATGATCCACAATTATTGAGCGTAGCTTCGGGGCAGCTGACCCTAGAAGACTTGACCGCCAAATCAAATTGAATGCTGCAGACCGTAAGATGACCCATGCGATATCGCATATGAGATTGCGTCGATAACAAATACAATGTGGTGCATGTTGACGATAAGTCTAGGCGATCGAGAATTGTTGGAACAACTTTCGATTGAGAATGATACAGTTAGATTTGAGTATTCGTTGGATGAATACTTGAATGGTTATGTTGGTCGATGAACAAACTAGAATTCACCAACGAACTTGGTGATTCGAATAGGTGATTGCGAGAATCGTGCTATGCACGAGAGAGAACGATAAGAGAATGACTCACGAGTTATGTCATTAGATTTGATTTGCCTTGCAATTAAGCTTGCATGAATCAAAATTAGGTTCGATGTTACGAGACGGATAAGTTGAGAATTTGGCTAGTGAATTCCTACTCGTTAGGAAATTGAACGTAAGACGCATCGTAAAGACCTTCGTGTCAGGGTGATCGTTGTCTTGAGCAACATCGCCTCGATGTAAACTGTCATATCGGATAGATTGTGGCCTTTGTTCAATGTCAATTTAAACTTACATCGGAAGGATTTGAGCACGGTGTCTAGGTAAGTCACCTAGCGGACGTAGTCCTGAATGTTGATGCTTTTGCAAGTCAACAAAAGAGAATCATATCGAGATAAGATACGAAGTGAAACATCAGAAATCGTTGGATAGTGACGTCGAACACAAGGTGTTGCGGAGACTCGTTGTGATCGGATGTGCGACGGCTTGATGCGACGCGTAGAATTGATAGTCCCGATGAAACATACAAAGTAAGAAATGCGATTTTTGAATCGCATGGTGTGCTTTAACTTTTGTTGGAGGATCGCATATGTATCAATATGCATATGCAATAAAATTAAGAGAACAAGTAATAGAGCCAAGTTCGATCGAGAGTACGAGATGGCAAGTTATTGAGAATAAGAAGTTACGTATTTGCGTTGTTTCGATATCTTACAACTGAGCTTGGCTGAAATGCATATATTGGTGGGACGCCTAAAATATGTGTATGATTCCAAACTAAGTTGTACGATCCAAACGATAGTGAGACGAGACCGTGGAACGATCTAATGAAACCCTTGGAAATTTAGTATTGGTTTCGGTTCGGGACGAACCTTATTTTGAGTGGTATATTATGTAATGCCCGCTCCGCACGGTGCATTATGCTGAGTCGTTGACTCGAAGAGTTGCGTTGACCCGATTAAGTATCGATTTGAATCGATACAAAGTATTAAGTTGTCCCGAGCAACGTATCGAACTAAGTTGATGCGAAGAGTTACCTTGTCCCAAAGAATGCATCGAGTGAATCGATGTGAAGCGCCGCATTGCCTCGAAAGATAAGTGCGTTGAGACGGCTCGAAGATTCTAAGAAATCGAAGCGACCAATACGCAAGTCCGAATCGATGCAAGTATTAATTTTAGTTGGTTTCATGTGCAGGCTATACGATTACGCTGAAATATTAGAGGTCGATCTTTTGCCTTATTCAGTAAGGGGTCCGCAAAAGCAAATCGTCGCCTTACGACGGACTGAGACTTGGGCACGGTAAGCCAAAACGGACGTATAATTCAATAAAGCTTGAAGTGCTCGAATGGCTAAGTCAGGAGAGTTACCCGTACAACAAAGTTATGAAATCGAGCAGCAGCGGCTCGACAAAACGACAAGGCATATCAATTCAAGGTGGGGGGACATTAACTCTCTTTCCTACTCTGTCATGCTTAAGTAAAATACATTTCATTGAATACTGAGTTAGCCTATCAACGCCACGGGCGTGGCTCGATAGAGAGATAAATGTAGTGCGTGTCGAACACTAGATAGAACAATTAAAATGAATCATACGACAAACGTACGAGTCGCTATGGAACATTGGATATCGCAAAGGCGAGTGCTTCGGTGCGCAAGCCGCAAGAACATGTGATAACTGTACACGGCGAGTGCCTTAGTACATGAACCATACCGTGCCTTCACGCACGAGTTAGAACGGCTAGAACATTGAAAGACAATAGGCGAGTGCCCTAGCGTGCAAGCCACGGACATTGAATGCTAAGTCATAGAACATCAAAAATACGTTCGAAACGTGCCTACGTGTACAAGATCATAAAAGATGGCTTCGTTGCGAAATAATACAGTTGTGGCATGAATGTGGCGGAACTGTCGGATATGACATAATGCCTCGAAAGGTGTTCGGGACCTTCGGGTCATTCGGTTGATGAGCATTGAGTTGAGACATGATGCCATTGAAACATTGAAACGAAGTATGAAACATAAGAACATAGAAAGTTAACGGAAGAGATACGAGATGATAATATAGCATGGTGCCTTCGAAATATTTGTGGCCTTCGGGCGTTCGTTGAGGACATTCGGACGTTGTGCCAATTGAAATAGAGATAAGCGAACTTGCTTGGTTGTATGAAAGATAAGATTCATTGCATGGTCAAATAGACTTAAAGATATAAAAGCCCGTGCATGGGTATTCCCTCGAATGCGGTGCGCCAGGGCGCTGGGACTGTTCGACCTAGGAGAGATTTATTTACGGTATTGTTGATGCACTTCATTTAGATGGGTAGCGACCGTCTGGTGAATATGATAAGCCACTTGCTGTGATTATTTCGGTGGCCTCTGATGTTGGTTAGCAACCGCACAGAGTTAACATCGTCTTATATTTCGATTCAATAAATATAAGTTCATTCTAGCCCGGAAAGCTAGTGACCTTCATATAGTTAAGGGCAATGGGTTTGGAAGTACAAGGTATACGTATATCCTGCATGGATGGATCCTGAATAGTGAGCATTTATAACATGACAGGGAAAACGGATTGGCGTATTCACCTTGCGTCGGTGCAAGGGCGAGTGCGTCGATATTGCTAAGTTGTGCCACAAATCAAACACGAGATTGCTTGCCTGTTTACTTATGCAAATTGAATAACATGCTTGCCATGCTTTGAATAACATGCTTGCCACGCTTTTAGCCGCATAGGCCCACAGTATTTTATGTCGCATGAGCTCCCTTGAACCGAGCCGCATAAGATTCGTCCTCTTCCAACCGCATAAGACTCCATGATCCAGCCGCATGAACCTCTGTACTTCTCAGCCGCATGAAGTCAACTCCTCAACCGCATAAGCCTCGGCATAGTCCAGCCGCATGAACTCAATTATCCTTAACCGCATGGAGTCAATCCTCCCCCCCAGCCGCATAAGACTCCACTTGAATATAGCCGCATATGACTGGTGCTTTCCAGCCGCATAAGGCCTTGCTTCCCGCGAGCCGCATAAGAACTTTTCATCTCAGCCGTATGGGATCGTTCCTTCCTGAGCCGCATGCGATCCTTCATTTGTAGCCGCATACGCCCAGTCACCCAGAGCCGCATATGCTCATCTTTCTGAGCCGCATGAGATCCTTCATCTCTAGCCGCATACGCCTAGTCACCCAGAGCCACATATGCTTATTTTCCTGAGCCGTATGGGACCCTTCATCTCCAGTCGCATATGTCCCGTCTCCTCCAGCCGCATATGCCTAGTTCTTCCTAGCCGCATGGCCTTTTATAGCTCTGGTCTTTTATCATTATTATTATTACTATTATTATTATTATTATTATTCTTGTTCTTATATTAGAATGTTACATAATGCTTATATAACTTGGGTCTCTCGATAGAAGGCTTGTACTACAAAGATTTTGCACATATTTTCTGAACACTATAGTGGCCCGCCGTGGCGCACTCTTGACAAGTAAACTGACATAATATATCACGACATGCTGTTACGATAGCTGGCCCGACATGATAAGTATAAATGACCTGGACACCGTGGACGATTGTGTTTGTACAAATAAACCAGTACTGTCTTGCACCATGTCTAGGATGAGGCTCCCTGAGTACCACGGTCAGAGATACCTACAAAAATTGACTAAGGCTAATAAACTAGAATAATTCAGTAGTCATGAAGAGATTTTCCAGCTACAAGCAATTCCGTTATCTGGGCGCACTAAGTGGACTTGTAGCCTACCGACGAGTAGGGCATATTTTCAGCACACAGTCACGTGTTGTACCCTTCATAAATGGACATTCGACCTGGATAACCTGGATGGTCTGCAGGGCTTGTGGCTGTTGGGATAATCTCATTGCATTTGCTAGTAACTAGGCCTGTGATAACCCTAGTTAGTTAAAGTATCAAGCCGTACTATTTGCTTGGCCGTGATTGATTGAATGAAGTCTAGCCCAGCTTCGACTTGTCCTGATCCTGTGCAAGATTATGACAATACATGATTATTTATGCTTGCCTTAATAATAATAATTAGGGGACCAGTTCTGTTCAGGCGAAGGGTTACAACCCTGGTCCTTGTTTGGTTTAAGGGTTGTAACCTGGCTCCCGGAGCAGTTCTGTGTTCTCTCTTTATTTATTGTCTTATTGCTCCCCATGCCATGCTCTTCTTGTTTTATCTTACTTCAATAGCATGATTATTTATACTGGCCTTAACAATAACGATCGGGGGTCCAGTTCTGTTCAAACGAAGGGTTACAACCCCGGTCCTTGTTTGGTTTAAGGATTGTAACCTGGCCCCCGGATCAGTTATGTGTCCTCTCTTCGTTTATTGACTTATTTCACCCTATGTTCTTGCTTACCAACAAGTAGTTGAGACGAATTTCTATTCAGGTGAAGGGCTACAACCCCGATCCTTGTTTGGTTTAAGGGTTGTGACCTGGCTACTCGAATGGTTTTTTCGTACTCAATTTACTGTTATTATCTTTATTATTATCTGTTTCGTTTATAATCATCTTTAATATTCATTTGTGGTATGCTGGTTTTAGTTCCTAAGTGAAGCCTCCTTTGTGGCACTTGCTCTTTCTGGGGTCTGACCCAGCTGGTTTTGTGTGGCCAGATATCGGAGCAGCACCAGAGGATCTACCTACCTTCCAGCCAGATGGTGACCACCAGGCGTAACCCTGGCAACGAATGGGTTTTTTTTTGTCCTCCCACTTTATTGTAAAATTATTCTTTTGAGGTGTTTAGCCGGCGAGCACGTGTTAGCTCGTATTGCACCTTTATTTACTGTCTGCCTACGGGCTGTAACATGATTGACAAATCCTAGGGTTGATCATGTATGACCAGAACTCTTGCTAGTCTTGACATTTTGTACGACTAGCTTCATGATCATCCGAATATGTAATGTATGGAACGCCTTACTATTGTATATTTGGTGGTCTGACATCTTGTAACTGTTATTACTTGCTTAAGATTGAGACAATAGGCTTGTTTATGACCATAGAAGACTGATGGCTTGTAGTTAAACCCTCATATATCTAGACAACCGTGACCGTATAGCGAGGTGGGTTGCACTTCAATATATGTAGCTGGCTATGTACGCCCCCACTCTCCAGTATTCTGGTTCTGGGGCGTGACATAGTTTAAGTGGTGGCCCATGCAGGTCTTGTACATCAAGATATGTGAGGGTTTACCGAATAGATGTCTCAATCAGTACTCGCCCTTGATCTCTGCTCGTGTCTTCTGAATCTCTGTACTCTTGACCTGATCACATGCTTGTATCATTGATCTGTCCTGGTCCTTCCTTATTGTTCCCTATGTCGTCTTCTTCAGCAACATTGTTCATGGACCTGTCGATCAGCAAGGCGAAGCACCTCCTACGAACCAGCAGCAACCTGGAGATCAAGCCCAACATTCAGGAGTAGCTTCCAGAGTCGTGTCTACTGGAGGAGAGCCACCCGTTCAACCCGTCCAACCTACAGAACCTGATGATGGCACTTTAGTGGGTCTCATCAGGTCATTATTAGCTTCCCAGGATCATCGAGGAGATGCCTTGCACCAGGCGATGGCAGATGCTTTGACCAGAGGAGGTCATCAGGGTAACAGTACGGCCAACAGCTTCAAGCGCTTGAACTCTCCATTCTTCGACGACAGTAAAGATACGATCGCTGCTGATGCTTGGCTTCAGGACACAGAGGTGATTCTAGAAGCAGCCAGGACCCCAGAAGCTGAGAAGGTGGCCGTAGTGCGCCTGCAGTTATTGGATCTTGCCCGTAGCTGGTGGGCAGCACAGGCCGTTGGATTATTGGCACCTATTTCTTGGACAGTATTCAGAGAGAGATTCCAGACCAAGTATTTCGATACTGTAGCTCGATACGATCTACAGACGAGGTTCACCAATCTGAAGCAGATGGACAGGACGGTCGACGGATATGCGACCGAGTTTTCGAGACTCAGTCGGTTTGCTCCCACCTTAGTAGCGACCGAGTTCGATAGGGCCCAGCGGTTCCAGCAGGGACTTCACCTAGAGATCTTATTAGCAGTTTGAGCATCAGACTTTTGATGCATATTGAGAGCAGCTATGAGGCATGAGTATACCTCCCAGAGGATCGTGGATAGGACTGGAGGTCGAAAGCGATCCCACGGTCAGATGAATCAGTCATCAGCACCAGCCCCGACAGCCAGGGCTTTGACCATTGGAGCTCCGAGGCGGGCAGCCTTAGTGACGTCGGTTCAGCATTCTACCCCGACGTACCCTCAGCAGCAGAAGCAGTCTTCCGCAGTTGGATGTTCACACTGCGGAAAGCCGGGGCATGTGGTATCAGAGTGTCGCAGAGCACAGGATTTGTGCTTGGTTTGTGGTGCCCCAGACCACAGGATTGGAAACTGCCCAAACAGGGGGAGTTCATCATCAGCTTTCTCTAGTCCTTCAGTTAGAGGACCAGCACCAATCCAATAGCAGCAGCAGCTGCAGTACCCGTTCCTGAGGCCATTGCCGACGCTGGCCCAGGCATTCCAACAGCAGAGACCGCAGCAGTATGCCCAAGCCCAAGCCCTGATCCAGAGCAGGCAGAGGAATTTTCAGCAGAGGGGACCCGCACCCAGAGGGCATGGTCAAGTGCTGGCCTTGACCATGGAAGAGGAAGAAATAGCACCCGGTAAGGTAGTGGCAGGTACTATTCTCGTCAACACCTTTCCAGCTTCAATATTATTTGATTCTGGTGCCTCGCATTCATTTATGTCTGCACGATTCACGACACAGATAGGATTGGAGCCCGAGTCATTATCAGTGAGGCTCAATATACTTACTTATAATGGACTTGCGGGAGTAGATAGGGAGTTTTTCTCATGTCGGATCGTAGTTAGCGATAGAGAATTCCCCGCTAGGTTGATAGAGTTCCCGATGGCCGATTATGATGCGGTCTTAGGGATGGATTGGTTGAGGGACCAGTATGCTAGGATAGACTGCCACATTGGCAGGGTTATTTTTAGCATTCAGGCAAGCCAGAGTTTTTCTTCTCCCGAGGCAAAGTTGAACCTTCTCCTCCAGTATTACGGATGGCGGTAGCAGCCGTGCAGTTACCCCGGATAGTCGAAGAGTTTCCAGATATTTTTTTAGAAGAGCTTCCAGGGATGCCGCCAGAGCGGGAGATCGAGTTCACTATCAACTTGATTCCCGGGACAGTCCCAGTGTCATAGAGAGTCTACAGGATGGCGCCGTTAGAGCTAGGGATATTGTTCAAGATGATTGAAGAACTCAGAACCAAGGGATTCATTCATGCTAGTAGATCGCCTTGGGGAGCTCCGATGCTTCTTGTGAAAAAGAAGGATGGTACGTCCAGATTATGTGTAGATTATCGTACCTTGAACTCAGTGACAATCAAGAACAGATACCCTCTCCCGAGGATAGATGACTTGTTTGATCAACTCAATAGGGCAGCAGTATTCTCGAAGATCGACTTGCGCTCAGGATACCATCAGATCAGAGTCAGAGAGCAGAACATCCCGAAGACAGCCTTCAGATCCTGGTGTGGACATTGGAAGTTCCTTGTGATGCCATTTGGAGCAACCAATGCGCCGGCTGTATTCATGGACCTCATGAATCGCATCTTCATGCCTTGTTTGGATCAGTTCATGATTGTGTTCCTAGACGACATCCTGGTCTGCAGCAAGAGTGAAGCGGAGCATGAGCAGCATCTCCGAGTTGTCCTCCAGATTCTCAGAGAGCACCAATTGTATGCCAAGTTCAGTAAATACGAGTTCTGGCTCGATCGCATTTCGTACTTGGGTCATATCATCACCAGAGGAGGAGTAGAAGTGGATCTCCAAAAGAACGCGGCTATTGAGACGTGGCCAGTACCCCGCACAATTGTAGAAGTTCGTAGTTTCCTTGGTTTGGCCGGCTACTACCGGCGATTTGTTTCAGACTTTGCTCGAATTTCAGCGCCATTGACTCAGTTGACCCGCAAGGATGTGCAGTTTGCTTGGACATCAGAGTGCCAGGATTCTTTTAAGAAGTTGAAGCGAGGCTTGATGACGGCTCCTATTCTTACGCTTCTTGATGGAACTGGGAGATTCTCAGTGTATTGTGATGCTTCGGGCAGAGGTTTAGGATGTGTTCTGATGCAGCATGGAAAGGTAATACCTTATGCGTTACGACAACTTCGTGATCATGAAAGAAATTACCCAACCCATGACTTGGAGCTGGCAACAATAGTGTTTGCGCTTAAGTTGTGGAGGCACTATTTGTACGAAGATAAGGTGGAGATCTTCACCGACCACAAGAGCCTGAAGTATGTTTTCATCCAGAAGGATCTCAACATACGTCAGAGGAGATGGCTGGAGCTTCTTGTGGATTATGATGTCAACCTGCAGTATCATCCTGGGAAGGCCAACATCGTAGCAGATGCATTGAGTAGGAGAGCCGAAGTTTATTTCCTAACGACGCAACCAGAGCTGTTAGCAGATCTTCAGAATGGGTATAGAAGTTGTTCTTCCTTCCAGTGTGACATTGATGGCCAGTATGCAGGTTCAGTCCACTATAGTCGAGAGGATTCGGATGGCACAGTCACCAGATTCCAAGCTTTAGCGGCTCAGAGCAGAGTGTGAGGTAGGACGAAGACCAGAGTTGTGCATTCATGAAGATGGTACACTTCGACATGGTAATCGTTTTTGTGTACCCAGTAGAGATATCAGACAAGAGATCATGACAGAGGCTCACAGTTCGCAGTATTCCATTCATCCCGGCGGTACGAAGATGTACTGTGATATTCGTCAGCACCTTTGGTGGAATGGCATGAAGAGGGAGATAGCCCGATTTGTCTCTCGGTGTTTGGTCTGCCAACAGGTTAAAGCTGAACATCAGAGGCCAGCAGGACTTCTTCAGCCCTTGCCAATTCCAGAATAGAAGTGGGAGCATATAACCATGGATTTCTTGACTGGATTACCTAGATCCCCGGCTGGCAGAGATACTATTTGGGTTATTATAGACAGACTCACGAAGGTGGCTCACTTTCTTTCGTTCAGTGTCGATCAGCCGATGGCTCAGCTAGCAGAGATGTATCTCACACAGATAGTCAGGTTGCACAGTGTACCAGTCAGTGTCACCTCGGACAGAGATTCCAGATTTACGTCGCACTTTTGGCGTAGCCTGCAAGAGAGTCTGGGAACTCATCTCCAGTTCAGCTCAGCATATCATCCGTAGACAGATGGCCAGTCAGAACGCACAATCCAGACTCTTGAAGATATGTTGAGATCTTGTACACTTGACTTCGGTGGTTCGTGGGAAGATCACCTGCACCTGGTGGAGTTCTCATACAATAACAGTTTCCAGGCCAGCATCCAGATAGCACCATTTGAGACACTGTATGGTAGGAAGTGTCGATCCCCGCTAGCATGGGACGATGTTAGAGAGAGGCAGATGCTCAGTCCCGAAATGATTGCCCAGACAGTTAAAGTGGTCAGAAGAGTCCAGGGATCATCTTCGAGTTGCCCAAGATCGCCATCATCATTGGACCGATTCTCATCGGCGTCCCCTTGAATTCTCGGTCGGCGACCATATATTCCTGAGGATTTCGTCTAACCGTGGCGTCATTCGTTTCGGCGTACGAAGAAAGCTTAGTCCTATATATATAGGACCGTTCGATATTCTGGAGCGAGTAGGTGATGTATCCTATCGTCTCGCTCTCCCACCGTCGCTACGTGAGGTGCATGACGTGTTCCATGTATTCCAATTACGACGGTATATCCTGGACCCAAGCCATATCCTGGATCATTCGGAATTGGTTGTTGGTACCAACCTTTCGTATGAGGAGAGGCCCGTGTCTATATTGGACCGGAGAGAGAAGATGCTCAAGAACAAGACTATCAAGTTAGTCCGAGTTGCTTGGGGTCATCACTCTTTGGGTGAGTCAACATGGAAGCGTGAGGATGATATCCGATCGTGATATCCCAACCTGTTTGACTCGTGAGGTATAATATCTTCCTTATGCCTCATGCCTTCGATTCCTTGCTTGCATGATTGATTGAATGATTGATTGCCTAGTTATAGCTTGCTTGTGATTAGTATAGCTTGTCGTTGTCTCTCTAGCCTCTTAATTAAATTCCGAGGACATAATTCTTTTAAGGTGGGTAGAGTTGTAATGCATGTTGTTCGTATTACGTATTTTGGAATACGTGTACGTATTTTATCTTGTATGGCATGATTCCTTGCTTGGCTTATCTTGGCATTTCCTGGCTTGGTTTATTTTGGATTGGTTCGGTTAGGCTTGGGTTGCCTTGGTTCATCATGAACCAAGGGGAGAACCCTTACCTACCACTACCATCCCCATTTATTAACCCATTCCCTCACTCTCTCTCTTCATTACTCTTCTTCTTCCCTACCATTACTCCTCATCTACCAGGAGGCTCTTAGGCAAGTGCATCTTGCTTCATGGAGGAATCCAAATTTTAATGTTCCATTTTCTTCTCCATGAGATTCTAACACACTTTAATACTTAGCATTTCTAATTTCCCTGGCTCGTTTGTTGTAGATCTAAATTTATTGTATTTTGGATTTATTGGGTTTTGATCTACTTAACATTATTATTTCCAAGTTTTGATGGTTCCATGTTGTAGAGCATTCGATTTTGCCCCATTTTGACCTATAGAAGTTCGAATTTGGACTTCGGATGAAGGATTTATGAGCCTGGAAGCCATGGACTCCATGGTTCTTCTTCTCGGACAAGTAGAGAAGAAGAACAGTTTCTCAGCCGCATGAAAGTACTTGACCGTAAGAATGTTCATGCGGCAAGTCTCTTTCAGCCGCATATGACCGATTCTTCCGCAGCCGCATGAGATGTTTCTTCCGCTGCCGCATAAGCCCCGACGCTTTTAGCCGCATAGGCCTACAGTATTTCCTGCCGCATGAGCTCCCTTGAACCGAGCCGCATAAGATTCGTCCTCTCCCAGCCGCATAAGACTCCATGATCCAGCCGCATGAACCTCTGCACTTCTCAGCTATATGAAGTCAACTCCTCAACCGCATAAGCCTCGGCATAGTCCAGCCGCATGAACTCAATTATCCTTAGCCGCATAGGGTCAATCCTCCCCCCAGCCGCATAAGACTCCACTTGAACATAGCCGCATATGACTGGTGCTTTCCAGCCGCATAAGGCCTTGCTTCCCGCGAGCTGCATAAGACCTTTTCATCTCAGCCGCATGGGATCGCTCCTTCCTGAGCCGCATGAGATCCTTCATCTCTAGCCGCATACGCCCAGTCACCCAGAGCCGCATATGCTCATCTTCCTGAGTCGCATAAGATCCTTCATCTCTAGCCGCATACGTCCAGTCACCCAGAGCCGCATATGCTCATCTTCCTGAGCCGCATGAGACCCTTCATCTCCAGCCGCATATGCCCCGTCTCCTCCAGCCGTATATGCCTAGTTCTTCCTAGCCGCATGGCCTTTTATAGCTCTGGTCTTTTATTATTAATATTATTATTATTATTATTCTTGTTCTTATATTAGAATGTTACATAATACTAATATAACTTGGGTCTCTGGATAGAAGGCTTATACTACGAAGATTCATATTTCTTGAACACTATAGTGGCCCGCCGTGGCCCACTCTTGACAAGTAAACTGACATGATATATCACGACATACTGTTACGACAGCTGGCCCGACATGATAAGTATGAATGACCTGGACACCGTGGGCAATTATGTTTGTATAAATAAACCAGTACTGTCTTGCATCATGTCTAGGATGAGGCTCCCTGAGTACCACGGTCAGGGATACCTACAAAAATTGACTAATGCTAATAAACTAGAATAATTCAGTAGTCATGAAGAGATTTTCCAGCTACAGGCAATCTCGTTATCTGGGCGCACTAAGTGGACTTGTAGCCTACCGACGAGTAGGGCACATTTCCAGCACACAGTCACGTGTTGCACCCTTCATAAACGGACATTCGATCTGGATAACCTGGATGGTCTGCAGGGCTTGTGGCTGTTAGGATAATCTCATTGCATTTGCTAGTAACTAGGCCTGTGATAACCCTAGTTAGTTAAAGTATCAAGCCGTACTCTTTGCTTGGCCGTGATTGATTGAATGAAGTCTAGTCCAGCTTCGACTTGTCCTGATCCTGTGCAAGATTATAACAAGACATGATTATTTATGCTTGCCTTAACAATAATGATCAGGGGACCAGTTTCGTTCAGGCGAAGGGTTATAACTCCGGTCCTTGTTTGGTTTAAGGGTTGTAACCTGGCTCCCAGAGCAGTTCTGTGTCCTCTCTTCGTTTATTGTCTTATTGCTCCCCATGCCATGCTCTTCATGTTTTATTTTACTTCAATAGCATGATTATTTATACTGGCCTTAATAATAACGATCGGGGGTCCAGTTATGTTCAGGCGAAGGGTTACAACCCCGGTCCTTGTTTGGTTTAAGGGTTGTAACCTGGCCCCCGGAGCAGTTCTGTGTCCTCTCTTCGTTTATTGACTTATTTTACCCTATGTTCTTGCTTACCAACAAGTAGTTGAGACGAATTTCTATTCAGGTGAAGGGTTACAACCCCGGTCCTTGTTTAGTTTAAGGATTGTGACCTGGCTACTTGAATGGTTTCCTCGTACTCAATTTACTGTTGTTATCTTTATTATTATCTGTTTCGTTTATAATCATCTTTAATATTCATTTGTGGTATGCTGGTTTTAGTTCCAAAGTGAAGTCTCCTTTGTGGTACTTGCTCTTTCTGGGGTCTGATCCAGCTGGTTTTGTATGGCCAGATATCGGAGCAGCACCAGAGGATCTACCTACCTTCCAGCCAGATGGTGACCACCAGGCGTATCCCTGGCAACGAGTGGGTTTCTTTTTGTCCTCCCACTTTATTGTAAAATTATTCTTTTGAGGCGTTTAGCCGACGAGCACGTGTTAGCTCGTATTGCACCTTTATTTACTGTCTGCTTACAGGCTGTAACATGATTGACAAATCCTAGGGTTGATCATGTATGACCAGAACTCTTGCTAGTCTTGACATTTTGTACGACTAGCTTCATGATCATCCGAATATGTAATGTATGGGATGCCTTACTATTGTATATTTGGTGGTCTGACATCTTGTAACTGTTATTACTTGCTTGAGATTGAGACAATAGGCTTGTTTATGACCATAGGAGACTGATGGCTTGTAGTTAAACCCTCATGTATCTAGACAGCCGTGACCGTATAGCGAGGTGGGTTGCACTTCAATATACGTAGCTGTCTATCTACGCCCCCGCTCTCCAGTATTCTGGTTCTGGGCGTGACATGGTTTAAGTGGTGGCCCATGCAGGTCTTGTACATCAAGATATGTGAGGGTTTACCGAATAGATGTCTCAATCAGTACTCGCCCTTGATCTCTGCTCGTATCTTCTGAATCCATGTAATCTTGACCTGATCACATGCTTGTATCGTTGATCTGTCCTGGTCCTTCCTTATTGTTCCCTATGTCGTCTTCTTCAGCGACATTGTTCCTGGACCTGCCGATCAGCATGGCGGTGCAACTCCCGCGGACCAGCAGCAACCTGGAGATCAAGTCCAGCATTCAGGAGTAGCCTCCAGAGTCGTGCCTACTGGAGGAGAGCCACCCGTTCAGCCCATCCAGCCTGCAAAACCTGATGATGTCACTTTGGTGGGTCTCATTAGGTCATTATTAGCTTCCCAGGATCGTCGAGGAGATGCCTTGCACCAGGCGGTGGCAGATGCTTTGACCAGAGGAGGTCATCAGGGTAACAGCGTGGCCAGCAGCTTCAAGCACTTGAACCCTCCATTTTTCGACGGCAGTGAAGATGCGATCGCTGCTGATGCTTGGCTTCAGGACACATAACTGATTCTAGAAGCAGCCAAGACCCCAGAAGTCGAGAAGGTGGCCGTAGTGTGTTTGCAATATATATAGTGTCTACATGATTGGGCTTATGGGCCGTATTTACATTAGTTACAAATATAATCTAACACTAGCTGTTAGAGTTTCTATATAGAAATTGCAAACACAAGAAATCACATATTTATATATATATATATATATATATATATATATATATATATATATATATATATATATATATATATATTACTATGAGAGATAAAATTTAATGATGTATGATCTAATATTAATTACTATGAGAGATAAAATTCTTTTACATGTAGAAATTCTCGTAAAAGTTTTTCTTCCTCCATCACCTAAAATTGAAGTAAAAATTATGGTGGAAAAAATATATTGTTTATGAAAAGAGCTTCAATATAAATAGGGGAGTTGGAGATGGCCTTTGAGCCCAATATCTTAGTAAAACCTTTTTTTTTATAACCAAAACTAGTATATATGCACGTGTCTTGCACTATTATAACCTTTTTTTTAAAATTAATTTAGGAAGACTGCTTAGGAAGGCCAAATGACGTAATGAACTATTTTAATTAGTATAGATATACAGAGGTATTTTTGGAAGAATTTTTTTACGGTAAAGCCTAACTTTTGGCATTATATAGTAGAATAGATTAATGAGCTATTTTAATTAGTATAGATATGCATGAGTATTTTTGGAAATTTTTTTTTATGATGAAGTTTAACTTTTGATATTATGAAGTAGAATAGAAGAATACTGCTCCGGATCCGAACTGGTTTAGTCCGAACCGATTCTACTAATGGACTAAGACTAAATTTGGATAATTTGGTCGATCCGACCTGATTCGGATAGTTTAACCTGTCTAACTTGGTCTGGACCGAATCTGGTCAAACCCAATTCGAGGAGGCTCGGATACGAAATCGGACCAGATTCGAATTTTCGACCATCCATCGACAGGTCTAGCTCGGACATGGCCCACATAACACCTTGGACCCACCAATTGGATTCTGGGTCCCATTTGTCCCGGTTTTAGTCCTATGTTACGTCACTTTCCATTTTTGCCGCAGGAGAGATTTTTCTTTCCCATTCACTCTCTTAGAATTCAGATCTCCCCCAATTTTCCAAAAAAATCCCAAAGTAGAAGAAGAAGGAGAAGAAGCGGCAATGGCGGCAGTTTCGGCACACCAGTTTGCTGATTGCATCACTTGCCACGCCTGGAGTCCCGATCAATCCAGTAACCTCCTATTTTCATCCATAATCTCTCGTCATTTCTTCAGCACGCTGTATTTTTTTTTCCCCTTCTAATTTAGATTTGAAAATAAACCGATCTCTCGATTCTAATAATTTCATTGTAATTGGACTGCTGGGTTGGCTAGATTTGTTCCTAGACGTCGAATATGTAAAAGAAGTTTGAATTTTGAAGGAACGGTGTAGTCTTAGAAATGACTGAAACTCAGTATAATTGGATTGATGGGCTGGCTGGATTTGTTCTCCCAGAAGTCGATTCTGAAAAAAAAAAGGTTTGAATCTTGAAGGAAATGGTGCGTCTTTTCTTATTCTTCTAATTTAGTCCCAGAATTGACTGATCTATCCAATCTAGTCCAGAATGCATCTAATATAGTATTTTCACTATAATTGGATTAATACGGCACGAAGAATTGGGATCCGTTGAATGGCGGTTCTTTTCCCCCTTTGTAATTGGATGGGTTAGCTTGATTTGTGACCTTTAAGTTGACCCTGTAGAAAAGTTCAAAACTTTTGAAGGAGTTAAACTGGACGATGGAGAAAGATTCAATTCCCTTGATTCGAGTTAAATATTATCATGTCGGTTTTACAGAGACTACGAGTTCGTTACCATGAAACTAGTAATGTGAGAAGTTTCAAAGTTTTGAGGAATTTCATGAAAATTGGAAAAAGGTTAGTAATTTTAAAAGTTATGTAAAATTGGGTTGAAATTGACTGTGCCAAATATGTAGAGACGAGAAAGTGACCAGAATAGTTAGGTTTCAGATATTTTAAGTACCTTTTCTTCTGCTAACGTGGATCCCGGGGATTATGCCTATTCCAATGTCTGTTCAATATTTTACAGTTCATGTAAATCCAGTGGAGGAAGGCAATGTCTAGGGTAATCAGGGAGATCCGGTGTTGTCCTTTTAAACTTATTACTGTGAAAAAGTGTAAATTCTAACATGCATTATCTTCATGTTGGATAATGGAGAGTGAAAAGCCATAAATATTCAATGAAACTTGTTCGTTCCAATTACATAGGTATAGTATGACACAAAAGAAAACTCTAGGTAACTTTTCCATAGCTGATGTCACAATATGGTAATGACCGTGTTACTGTTTTCTAAGAGTTATATTTGGTGTCTAAAATGTTGTTTTAAGTAGTGGACCGTCGATGGTAAGAAAGACTGAATATACTTCACAAGTATTTGCGCAATCACTCTAGATAATGGCGTGGAATCACTCTGGCTAACAATGTCTTGTGATTGATAACTAATCTAGTTCTTCTGTATACAAATTCCAAGTCTCTCTGTCTCTCCCCCAATAATCCCTTCTAGGTTGCATCCAATAATATTTTTAAATAGCTTGCATAACTTAAACATTTTTTTTGCTTTTCCATGAATGATAAACTGGATGAAAGAAGAATAAGGTGCTCCTGTGTTAGAATGCATGTTATCATTTAAGAAGACTGATTAAGTTAGTTATGATATTTAACCTAATACTGACGTTGACACATCTTTACCTTCTGTTGCAGTGGTGGCAATTTGTCCAAACAATAATGAAGTTCATATCTATAAATTTTCTGCTGACCAGTGGGAGAAGGTTCACGTCCTTTACAAGGTAACTTTGAACAGCACTTGCTATATGTCATCTATGCCTTTGATGCATTTCTGTAACTATCTTAATTTATGAATACATTTCAGAGAAATATTTATTGTTATGAGAGAAATTTTGCAACAAACATTTACTGCTGTGAGAGAAATTTTGTAACAAATATTTATCGCTGTGTGAGATTCTTCAGTATTGGGCACTATTATGAAACTTTGCAAAACATTGACACAGTGAAGAGGTGCAGATTTATCTCCCTCTCTCTGGTTTTGTTGTTCTCTCTCCTCCCACCCTACTCCCTTTCCGCTCAGCTACAACCACATACACAAGTAAACCGCACACAATTGTTTTGATCATCGGTTATTGTGATATATAACTGGAAATTGGAATGTGAAAAAGTGCCTCGAGACATCCTTGTTCTTCTGGGTGTGTAGTTTTCTGTTCTTCATCTGTAGCTATAGGTGCTCTTTTACATCTGTTTTTCAGGAACGATCAATAGGGTCAAGAGAGCAAAGTTTGATTATGTTCTGCCTTCAATCAAATTCAAGTACCTTTTGATTTTATTCTGTAATCAGGAAAGAAACATTCCAAAGTTTGAGGTCCATTTTGGCCACCGCTTTCAGATGGTTGATCTAATCATATCGCTGTTTGACTACCTAAATGTTATGTGTTAATCCTCTTGTAATCAGTCTCCTTCAGAAGCTCTTTTTAATCACTTTGAATAACTTTCTATCACTTCTCAACATTTCATTAGATTTTCCTTTCCATCATTTGTGACACTTAGGGCTGTAATCGAGCCGAGCCGGGTCGAGCGTTGCATGTTCAAGCTTGGCTCGTTTAGGGTTGGTCATTATCGAGACGATCTCGAGCCTGAGCTTGTAGGAGATGTTTAAGCTTGAGCTCGCTTTGTTCACGAAGCCAAATGGAGCTTTTCTCACCATCGAGAATTTGTTAGTATATATTGATGATTAAGATATATTTATTGTTATAACCAAATGGTTTATCTGTTATTAGTATTTATCTTCTGGTTATGAACATCTAAATCTATATATGTATGAAGTTAATGGTCAAGAAAGTGAGAGATTCACATGGGCATATAATGTTTTAACATGGTATCATAGAGGGATGCATGATCCTCATGTGTTTCTTCTCCCAGTGGTGTTACCATCGTTATTTATCTCATAACTCTTTGTCAATGGCATGCTGTCTTCTTTGTCATCGACAATTTTTTCAACAACCTCATCTGGTGAGCTCAGCGAACCTTTGTTGACATTTTTGGCAACTTGTCCATCAATCTACAGCGAACATCATTATCCTTTTTTGGTGGCCTCCAAGTGAGTTTTTCAGCATTCTCGAACTACTACGCATTTTGCCATCTGATAGCCATGTTGGCTGTCTCTCTTGCCGAAAAGCTGGTCATCTCATTTGATTGTGACTAGTTTCACCTCTTTAATGACAAGCTTGTTCGTGCTTTCCACACTTAGCTTTAGGGGGATTATGGACAATTTAGAATTATTTAAGTTTTTGTTATAACCTAGTTATCTATCTGTTACTAGGATTTATGTTATTAGGTCATATCATCTAGGAACATCTAGAACTATATATGTATGAAGTTAACTGTCAATAAAGTGAGAGTTTCACATTTGCATATATTATTTTAACAATATGAAACTATAAATACAAGCAGAGCACATTCCAAATAAAACTTAACCTCATATAATGTTACATGCTTCTATTGTATACTCTTTAACTTAATCAATTGAGATGTTGATCATTTAATTGTTCTATATAAGCCGGCTGCCTACACATTATATACTTAATCTTATGTTGTTCAAGATCTTTTCATTAGTAGCAGCAGATGTCCTCATCAATTCAAATATGGCATCAGCGTTATTCGTTAATCTGGCTTAGTAATTTATCATATTTCTATGTTTTCTTTTATGTGGTGCATTCACATGTAACAGCATGATCAAATCATATCTGGTATAGACTGGAGCGTGAGGTCGAATAAGATTGTAACAGTCTCACATGATCGAAATTCGTGAGTATCTATTTGGCTACTAATTTGTTCATTTGATTTCCACATCATTTGGATGTATTTAATGCGTTAAACATAGCTCATGGTTCCAGGTTTGGCATCTTTGATATGTTTACCTTTCCAGATATGTTTGGAACCAAGAAGCATCGGAATGGATACCTACACTAGTCATTCTTAGACTGAACCGTGCTGCCCTTTGTGTGCAGTGGAGTCCTCAAGGTATCAAGGCTGCTGTCTTAGTAGTATTTGTTTCCTTCATTGCGTTCCTTGCACTATTAAATGTATGTTATCATCTGGTCAGTGGGTCTCATCCTGTTTGTTTTATTCTTTCTTCTGGACGAATTACTTAGGTGAACATTTGAAATAGATGCTCAAGTTATTACGTAGAATTTTATCAGCAAGTTGACAGGGTGGACAATACATCCTACTTTCTGGAGTTTCCCCGCCTGACACTTATCGGTTGTGATGGAGATCCACTTCATGGTTTGTGGTGTCATTGAGATCCACATTACTCAAGTCATGTTTTATTAGAGTTCGATTCATTGTTTACTAGGATTCCTTGGCTTGCTATATCATCTTTATTAGGATTGCACCTACACAAGTCATTATTTGCAGTTCCCAGTAGTTTCATACATGTAACATATTGTTTAGGGTTCTTGCATCCGCATGACATTGTGATTTTCTGCATCGTTCCATATGGGCCCCTTTAGTAGCGTCTTGTGTCAAGTTGACTTTTTTTGGTTGCATACAGCAAGGTTCACAGTATCGGTATCGGAATCGGTATCAGACTATTCCTATGAGTATTGGTATCGGCGATATCGGCAGTATCGGCGGTTTCAGATCGGAGTATCGGATTTTTTGGTATCAGAAAACAAATATTTATTAATAAATTATTTACATTTAAAAACATATATTTTATACATTTAGGCATAATTTTAAGTATTTTGAGTGTTATTTCTTAGTAGTTTTGAAATTAAATGAAATAGTACTCACCATTACCGATTGGTTTACATACAATAGATTAATTTTTTTCTTTTACATGCTTTTATAACCTTATTATGCTTTAAAGTTTAAACCCTTGTTGACTTGTCTTTTTCGTTTAATTTTCTTTGTTGAATTGACCGGAAAAGAGACCCCCAATGTCGATATCGGTCAGTATCGGATATCGGTCGGTATCGGATCGGGACATGCCAAACCGTATCGGTATCGGCCGTATCGGATCGGTATCGGCCGATACTTCAAACCATGGCATACATGAGAATTTGGCATATATCTGCTTAGCCATATCAAATACATTTAGAATTAAGTGCTCTATGTGCCCGATTGCCGCTTGGATGTTTCTTCGCCAAAAGTAAGAGAACATAAGAAAGATCTTGGCTTTGCACATGGAAATTGGTTTGTTGATTTGTAAAAAAGCTGCTCAAAATCAGCTAGGTATTAGGAGTAGTAAATGGAATAATAGATACAACAAAATCCCTATAAAATAATACTCTAGGAACCAAAAGAAATTATTAACTTAGCATGATTATTGATTTATCAAATAAATGAATAAATGTTAATTTATCGATAAATGAATATTTATTAATTTAGAGAGTGTTTTTTGTTTCTACTGTACTTGCACATTTACATTTATGGCTAATTAATCCAAAAATAGTGGGTGCAGTGAAAGTTCATAGTTCATACTTCATGCATACTGTACATAGAAGCCTAAGAGACTCCAAAACAAGAAGATGTTTATTAATTGAGGAGAAATGGATGTGTTCAAAAGATGGTTATTATTCCAAAAACAATGGATGTGGTGAAAATTAAATAAACTCCATATACATAGAAGTCTAACATACTCTAAAAAGAGGATAAACTATGTATATAGTCATTAGTTTTAGAGATACTTAGGGTCCATTTGGATAGGTTTTCTGAAATTTCTTTCTGAAAACAGTTTTCAATGAAGATGCTATAAAATTGTTTTCTGAATATACATGTTGTATATTCTGAGTTTGCGTTTGATTACTTTCATATGAAAATAGTTTTCTGGAAAAAAAAGGAGGAGAAAAGACAACGCTGGAAGATCAGCCCGCCTTCATGACACGATGGACCTCAGAGGAGTCGGGGTTCATCAGGAGAGTGAAAAAAACTTGGAAGAGCCAGAAAAAAGTCGGGGTTCATCGGCAGGTGCTCGGAGGAATCAGGGTTCGCAACGCGGCGAAGCTCAAATCAGAGAGGAGAGTTGGATGAAAGTTGGAGAGAAGGGGGTTGAGGAGGTGGGACATGGTGGAGGAGACAGTGGAGAGATGTTGTTTTGGTTTTGGGAAGAGAGAGAGAGAGAGAGAGAGAGAGTTTTGGTTGGTTTTGGGAAAAGTGAGAGTGTAAAAAATTCATTCAGAAAATAACTTTTTCCTCCGCTCCAAAAACTATGTTATAACTCAGACTTTTTGAGAACTTTTTTAGAAAGAGAAAATGAGTTGGAGCATCCAAATACATTTTGTAACCAAACCTACTTTTTAACCCAAAAATTTGAGTAAAAAACGTAATCAAATGGAACCTCAGACTCAAAATCTTTACATTCCATATCTTATTCCTCCATGGCGGTCCATTTGAAATGAGTGAAAAAACTACATCAAGAGATGAAATGAGGAGAGCTTTGTGCGAGTACAAAAAGAAAAATGTCTCTTCTAGTGAAAAAGATTTGCAACAATGGATTCAACAAAGTTTCAAGTTTTCATCAGCCAATCAACAATATCAAACACTCTCAAAAGTTCAACATAATATTTGTCAGATTAGATGAAAAAAGAAAAATAGCCACGTTAAGAGGCACAAATCTACAAAATATTCGAGTTAGAAAAATATTGTATGAGTAATTTCTCTCTTTTCCTTTTCTTTTTTCTTTGCTTTTCTCTTCTTTTTTTGGAGCAGCAGTAGTGGCAATGTTTTGCGCTGACCGAGCAATAGCAGCAACAATAACCCTGCAGAAATTCTAAAACCCCAAAAAATACATTTATTGGTGAAGGTTCCGACAAACCCTAAAACCCATGGCAGCCCATATATGACTTTTCTCCGCCTAGGCGCCCACATCACTTCCTCTAGTCGACCCTAGGCGTCCGCCTAGGCACCCATCGCCTGACTGTGCATTTATTTCTCCAGATCGAGGCGACATTCTCCCAACCCGCACGCCTAGGCGTGCCTAGGGGTCGCCTGTGACAACATAACTCAACTGTCATAGAGAACATTGATATTGCTTTACTAGAAATACGTGTTAAACTAGACCAATTTCATCCAAAGGATATCTACAATACGGATGAAATGAGGTTATTTTATTGACTGGAAGTAGACCATTCACTTGCTACAAAGCAATTGGAAGGACACAAAAAGGACAGAGAGAATTACTATTGATGTATGTTGCAATGGTGAAGGTTCCGACAAAGTACCTCTTTGGGTTATTGGTGAGTATGCCATCTTATATGCTTTAAAATTGTGAACATGAGCAATCTAAATTGTCATCATCGAGCAAACAAGAGGCATGTCTGTTTATTTTTTCAAGAATTTATTTGTTGGTTTGATACGAGGGTGAATGGCAAAAAGGTTCTCCTTGTAGTGGACAATTGCCCAGCCCATCCAAAGGTTATAGAAGCTTTAAGAAATGTAGAACTATTCTTCCTCCCTCATTAACACAACATCAAAGATTCAACCATACGATGATGGGATTATTCGATTACTAGAAATTTATTATCGACGTCGTTTTTATTCTAGCATCTTGGAGGGTTATGAGGTAGGAGCAACAAATCCAAAAAAAAAATCAACATATTGAATGCTATCAACTTCATTAATGTGGCTTGGAACTTTGATGTGAAGACAACAACAATTGTAAACTGTTTTCGGCATTGCAAGATTTGAGCAGACGAAGATATAAATATGGCTTCTGCCACACGTTGATGAAGATGAAGGCATCCTTGGATTACGTGAAGCCATTTCTGATCTATGCTATAGAAATGTGATAGATGTTGAGCACCTTTTCAATTATCCTAATGAGAATGATGCATTGATGGAACTGCCTACCGATGAAGAGATTATTCAAGGGGTAATTAATACGCCTACCCATGGCGATGATCCAGATTACAATTGTATTTTAACAACTGTTTCTCCAAAAGAGGCCTTTCGAGCAGTAGTAACCTTAAATAACTACTTGTTACAACATGAAAAAATGTACCAGAGCTGGTGTATGCATTGCAAAAAATTAAGGATGAGGCTGAGTTCGGTTTAGGTACAAAGAAAAGGCACAATTTTAGATGCATATTATGAGAGTTGAATTGAGAAAGTAGACGTTGTCAAGCAAAAAATTGCTCAGTATTATGAAAATTTAATTTTTATGTACTTCAGCAGTATTAATTTGTATTTTGTTGGGCCCTTAAGGATTTTGTTAAAAAAAATTATCTTATGCATTTAGCCAGGTTGTTAATTTAGGACCCTGGCCCAAGGTGGGACTGGAAGACTATTATTTAAGCTAGGTTATTAATATATCAAACATTCATTTGTCGAGGTTTTTCTGTAGTTGCATCACTCGTGATTCATCATCCGCATAGCTCTTGAAAACTGTTCTCTGTAGAATTGCTAGTTCTCACACACATTTTCTGCTACCTAGAATGTGGCATGTTATGTAGTTAACTACTTTTTGCTAAATCATGAAACTAGTCCTGCCCTTTCCAAACTTTGGTCCCTTCTACCAAACACGAGTTGTATGTGCAAAATTTCAGATTCTGACTTCCCTATTTCATAAGACAAGTGAAGTCTGATGGTATAGGGCCTGCTGGATTTTTTAATAAGACAAGTCAGATATTCACTCATACTATCCACTCCATTTCATAAGAAAGATTACTTAATCCCTTTCTTTACTTATTTCTTCATAAAAATGACAACAAGTACTTGAGATGATCAAGTTTAAGCTCATTCTGCTATCTAATGATGAATGAACTGCTAAGTTGAAGCAGTACATTGGTGCAAGTCATTCATGTGAAACAACCAGAATGTTGACTAAAATTGCTATGGATAGATAAAGGTATGGATCTAAAACTCAGGCGTGCTAAAATTTGAGGAATGTGGAATTGATGTATATCCATATGCCGAGGATATGCACTGTACCAATAGGTAAGAGTACATTGAGCTATTCAACTATCTTAACCATATAGTGCAACAAACTAAGAAATGAGATGCTTTATCTAGAAATTGCATAGTAAACTCTAATGAGATTTGCTTCTCATTAATTTCTTATGGCAATAACTTGTCTGTTTCAGTAAATACATGTATTGGCTATGATAAAGCTAGAAGGAAGATTTAACTGTGTTTAATTTAAGAATGTTCTGCCATGTTCAGACTTCAGAGTTGGCAGGGCATAATAAAGGACAGTCTCCATAATTGAGCTTAAAATATCATAACAAAAAAAGTTAAGAGGTGATATTATATTATGATGCTATTTTGTAGTCAAAACTGTGATTTGGTATTTTGAGGCAAATGCATATTTTGTGATGAGCATATTGACACAATGAAATAGTATGTGGTACCTCTAGTCTTTTAATTATTGTTGTGGTATCTTTTCAGAAAATAAATTTGCTGTTGGAAGTGGTGCGAAGACTGTATGCATTTGTTACTACGAGCAAGAAAATAACTGGTAATTGGCATTCTATATTTGTTAATATTATTCATTTTAGTTTTAAGTTTACAATTTCCAATTAATTGCTAATGTGATATATCAGTGGTTTTGCAACTGCATTGCCCATAAAAACCTCTCTGTACACTTGAATGATGCATCTTTTGTAATAAATTTCTACATGAGGTGCTTTCTAATGGTTGTATGTTTTCTCTGTAGAGTTTCAGTCTATAATGTTGGTTCTCTTTTATTAGTTATGGGAAAAATGAAGATCTTAGTCCTCCTGTAAAAGAATTACAAGTTTACTGTACTATATTTTCTTAATTCTCACTTCCAGACTGCTGTGCTATTTTTTTGCGCTCCATTAGTAAGCAGTTATAAGCAAGTCGTGATGGTCCAATTGGCGTGTCTTCTAATAATGAAGATACTTAGTTTAAATACGAGATCTGTTTATTTTATGAAATAGTATTTAGGGGGTAAAATCTGTTTAGAAATTTTAGCCATATATTACTTAAATGTTCCGCTGCCATAATTTCATTCAGCTCCAAAATGTGATCGGGCGAATAATGACAGCCATAAATCAAGGTTTCTCACAATGAGTAGGAATGGCTTGGAAATTTTCTGTGTTAATATTTTTAGTAGCTGAAAATCTTGGTATATTGGTATTGCATGAACATTTCTTGTGCTGGATTGTCATTATAGCATTCAAAATTTCCAGCGAGCCCTAAAGATAACATATTTTAAGTGTACATTTACAAAAGTCTCTACATGTTCATCTAAAACGGAACTTGGCGATTGGTTCATCAATTCAATCATCTTTGTTATTAGGGCTGACACAAATCCAGGAGTTCGAGAAATTGCTCATACAACAAGGGACAGTTTCTATTTCTAGATGTAGGTTCCAGATTCTTTCTCCTTCATCTACTTGTAGCTTGCTATTTCATGTTGTGGTTCTGACTCAACCACCTGACTAAAATGAGCACAATTGCGACTCATTAAATTTCATCGAATATCGAGTCAAAGATAGACCCTATTCTTGCCCTTCGAACAGTAATGTACAAAAGATTGTTGCAAGTACAACCTCCTTTCATATAAGAGTAGTTAGATAAGTCAAATCATAATTGTCAGATTCTAACAGTCAAGTCCTTTGGGTCCCAGGCAGAAAGCGCAAAAGCAAGGTACACAGCTAAGCAAAGGAAGGCACATGTATAATAAGAAGAAAAACATGGGCACTTGTCCTCAAAACTATATTAAACTGTTCCAGGTCGTACTTATTAGCAGCACAACATGGAAACTTAAACTTCTCTGGTGCTGCTAGATGGGAGGGTCGATGATGCTACTGGTCCTTGCGTGAAGTCGCACTTGTTCGGAGCAAAAATAGGGCCCTCGGTTGGCTGAAGCGAGGCACATCCTCCCTTAGTGTTGATTTTCTTGCCTAGGTGTGCTTTTCGTAACTATGAGTCAAATATGGGAAGTTCTAAGATGATAACCCTAAAAATAAGGCTAATTTGCACTTAAATACCCTGAACATGCAGCTTTTGCAAATAAATACCCTGTACTATTTTAAATAGGCAATTAAATACCCTAAACTTTTATCTGATATCCTAAACTATCATAAATTTTCTCTTAGAAGCTAACTGTAAGTGTCAAAAGACAACTTTGTCTCTCTATACAAAAAATTCATCTTCATCTTCCACATCTGACCTTTTTATCTCTAAACTGAAAAAAAATACTTATTTTTAAATGAAATGTAAATTATCTCTCTTACCGGTATGGCCAGAGACGACAAGGCACAAACTGTTCGGTGAGGGAAGGTAATGTGCGCATCGACATTGCTGAGGCGAGGGCTCTCGTGCACAAGGGCACACAAGCGAGGAGGTAGGCACTGCTCAAGCTAGGACTGGCTGACCCTTCACAATTTGAAGAAACATATATGAGGACCTTTCAAATATGCTAGATAATTTTTACAACAAACATTCAAGCAATTCCAAGCACAGGTAAAAGAATCACACTTTGAGAGCTAAACAAGAGTGGAGAGGCATATTTCTGATCCAATCAGGAGGTTGGATCATCTTCTCCAGGAGAGGAGAATCCAAGTTTCCTCTTTGAAATCCTAACCTCACCCTAACCCTAACCCTAACCCTAACCCAAACACTGCGCTCCTCCAGTATGATGGGGAGGGGCATGAGGGGGACGATGCAAAAGTTGAGGGAGTGGGGAGGGAGGAAAGCCACAGTTAGGGTTAGGATGTAATTAGGGAAGAAGATGTATATTATAGTAAACAAACAACAAAGTATTTCTTTTAATGTTTAGGGGTAAATAAGTCCTATAAAGTTGCTTGGAAGTTAAGTGGGACGGAAGATTAGCGATAGTAGTAAGTTGCAGAACTGGTGATAGTTCAGGTTATATGCCTATCTATGTTGTTAGTATCTTACAATACACGATGCAACATGATATACTACCAATTCGTGATGTATTAGTTGATCCAATATGATATATCGACTAATATGTAGTTTTCTTCTTAGAAGCCAGAAATTTCTAGGAGTCGACGAATCTCAGTAAGAACCTTGATTCGGCTGTTGTTACTTGCAAGCTCGTTTTCGACGACGGGAGCTCTTTTCCGACGACGAAAGCGCGTTTCTCTGACGACATGAGCGCTTTCCATAACATGACCATAATTTTAAAAGAGGACATAAATTTTGAAAAAAAAGTTGGAGAATTTTTAATACACATTCATCAAAGTAATGAGAAACTAATGATTACTTTGACATCTTAAAAATTACCATGCGAATGATCTCTCTGTAATTTTGAATTAATCTTTTATAAATTCTAATAATTATTAAGATATCTATAAAGTTTGATAACAATAAGTAATAAACATAATTTTTTTATTAGCGCATACTCCCATTAAGCTCCCAACTTTAGACTCATTTAAGTAGTTGTGCTCTCCCGCTCCCTCTTCTGTTTCTGATTTCTAAGAATTTTTTACTACTAGAGTCATGTAATGTACACTTAAAGCATCTTGATTCTAGAATTAAATAGACCTATAAGATGAAACAAAGGAATTTTTATAAGAAAATTATATTAAATCATGTTCCTATATGGATTTAGAAGTGAAGACCTAAACTCCTAGAGTTACTATATCAATACGAAGCGCAAGCAAATCGATACAGTATACGATATGCGAGTTGACAACCTAGGTGCCTATAAAAATAGTTCAAGGTGTTTAAGTGCAGAAGTAGGTATAGTTCATGATATTTAAGTGGAATTAAGCCTAAAAATAATGACTCAAGTCGAATGCTGCAAGGTGCTTCTGTGTCAGCATGTTCCAGGACTTGGGACAAACCCTATTCCCAGTTGAATGGATCTGCTTATTTCTCAAAACCTGGAATATGCTGCCGACTGCCCTGTAGTACCTTGTAGCCTACACAAGCTACGGCGAGGCCTCTCGAGTCTCGACTCATGTGCACGATCTCCCTCTGCTCCAAAGAGACATATTTCCTCCCTTGATCATCAGATCAAATTGATCCTAATATAATCTATGGAAACTTTGTCTATTCAATGCTGTATGAATATCCAAAAACATTACTGATCCTATACATCTTTAACTTAAAATATTTATTGTTCTTGCAACTATGCATTCCTTTCACCATGCAGTTATATAATTTGAGAAAAAAGAAGACACGATCTTAATGTACAATACATTATCCTTCTTTAAAATACTATTCACTTTTGCATCACTCAAGATCATTTGGTCGACTGAGTTCTTAAGTCTTGCATGAATTGTTCTACTGAGGTTTTGGTTGCTGAATGTGGATTATTAATTCTAATTCTCCATCCAGGTGGGTCAGCAAGGTAATAAGGAAAAAGCATAATTCTTCAGTTACAGGTGTTGCATGGCATCCAGGCAATGTGAGTCTATCTCCGTTTCTTTCAGTTGACATCATAATATTTTACCAATTCTCAGAATGCTAGAAGAACGTGCATTTCAGACTATGCATCTGTTAAGTAAATCATGTCTATGCTCAATAATCAAGATTTGTTTTTGAGAAAAGTACCCGGGATCACCACGGTCAAGCAGCCGGCCAGATAGCATTAAAACCTGACAATCAAAAGCCCATAGAATAATCTGAGATCTAACTACTAATCTTAGAAACTAAACTGTCCAGCTCCCATATTATTGCGGACAACAGAGAATCAAACCCAAGTAAAGATGAAAAGGCAAAACAAAAAGAATGCTTCACCATGTCTGTTACCTCCCTTTAGAATTTATTCCACCACCTGTTGATGAATAGCAGGATGATTGCTGTCCCTAGATCCAGATTAGTACTTGCTGCATGAGGACCTCAGTGAAGAAGGCCTTTTCACCGTAGCTCTCTTCTTATCAGACAGCCTGCTCAACAATGAGAAAGATATATTATTTTGTGTAAAATATGGACTACTGAACTATTCCTACCCTCAAATATTGTAGAATTCCTTTCTCCTTGTATAGACCAAATCAGATTCGCCACCACAAAATCCCAAGCACATTCAAAAGATGATGAGACATAATTTCCCCCCACCTATTTTACAATGAGTGAGGTACATAGTTTATATTGCAGGTAGCAAGGAAAAAAGTCCATATATTAAATACAAAGTCACATTTAATAAACATATGATGGACAAATCTATCATTGATTACAAAAGGTATACATATAACTACAATTTATGTTCATCTGTTAATTATCTCGTTTTCAGTCTATTGTTATAACTCAATCAAATTAACACTTTTATTTTTAGTGGAACTTGCAAATGCTAAATATATTTTCCAAGAGAACAAATCACCAAAAGCTGTTAATGAAGATGTTCTTTTAAATTACTCATATAAATAATGTTCATACTTAAACTCGAGTCTTGACCTATGCTTAAGTGGAGGATACAAATTACCCATCTACTTTTTATTTAATAATGACTGGTATGACGAATCAGTACACATTCACGGTAATGACTGGTATGCTGAAGTCAATGCAATAGGCATGAGGTTTTCCTCAAGACATAATAAGGTTGTTCACAAGAAAGATTTAGGTGCTGAAACATCATCTTTAGCTGTTCCGGACAAGTTTCGGGAATTTGGGGTGGGAAGGAGGGAAGTGGTGGTGGACAGTGTTCAAACTTCACCAGAAACTCAGGACTGCTGAAACCAGCTGTAGATGAGGGTTTACCTCCATACAAGCAGATAAAAACTTGAAAACAATAAGAAGATTGTTAGAATATGAAGAAAAAGACAAATAGAAGAAAACAAAGAGAAAGATATGTCATATTAGCTGCTGAAAGACATCATTTTTTCTTCTTTCTTGTATATGCTGGCTTGCACCTGTGTGATTTGTGAACAGTGTTGCTTGTTCATTCTCTCATACGGGTGGAGGAAACACCGGCTGGCGTGGTTTCAAGAAAGGACATACAACATAAGAAACAACTAGTTTATGAAGAGCAGGATGACACGATGGAGAAGTAGAAGGGATCAGAAGCAGACAAGAAAACAAAGAGAGAGATATGGCATATTAGTTGCTTAATGACATCATTCCTTCTTTCTTCTCTGATATGCTGGCTTGCACCTCCGGTATTTCTGATCAGTGCCGCTTGAGCATTCTTTTACAGGGTAGGGGAGACTTGCGTGGTTTCAAGAGAGGATATACAACATACGAAACCATCCTAGTTAGTTTAGGTAGAGCAGGATGACATGATGGAGAAGTAGAAGGAATCAAAGGTGGACATGAAAACACTCTTACACAAAGGAATCTACTAAAGGGTTAGGAGCAAGACCTAACCTGAGAGGAATCAACAGTGAATATAGGTTGATAAATAAGAATTTTTTTTTCAAAACCAATTCTTGAATTGCTCATTGCATCAATTAGGCTTGCTTTATATGTAGCGTTATGAATTTTGGTAGGCGGATTCGGTGCGCCAAAGGGGAGCCTAGCGCCTAGGCGTCTGCACAAGAATTTTTTTTTGAAATTTTGGATTTTGATTTTTTTTGGATTTTTTGAAATTTTTTGGAACTTGGATTTTTTTTTTTAATTGAATTTTTATTGAATTTTTTGATTCTTTTTGTTTTTTCTTTAAATCAAATTTTTTTAAAATACTTTTTGAATTTTCAAATTTGAAATTTGAAATTTTTGAATTTTTTTTAAAAAAACTTTTACTTTTGCCGAACATGCAAAAGAGGGGCCGACTTGGTCGAACAGGTCCGCCTAGGCGCCGAGCAGGTCCGAATAGACGTCCAGGAGGGCCGATTTGGAGGTTTTCGGTGCGGCATGCGGCCACCTAGTCCGATTTTTAGAACACTGTTTATATAGGTAGCTTGCAAAATTCCTCCAAGTATAGGAGAAAAAAAATGCTTAGGGGCCCGTTTGCTTAGGCTTTATAACTCAGTTTTCTGAGTTATAAAGCAAAAGGGAAGAGAAAGAGTGTTTGGATGATCCCACTCACAATGTTACATTCGGAATTTTTTTTCTGAAAGTGCATGTTATAACTTTGCTTTCTAAAAGCAAAAAAAAACCTGTTTTCGGAAAGAGATTTTCCCAAAACTGGGCCCCACACCACTCACACCCCCCAAGTCCCTTTCTTTCTCTCTCCTTTTTTTTTTCTTTCTGAATTATTCCTCATCAGCTCATGGCGGAGGAGCTCGTGGACCTCGTCGCCGCGGCTCCTCTCGCTGCGGCCCGGCGCGAGATCGTGGGGCTCGCCGCCGGCGAAGGATCTCGTGATCGTGGGGCTCCTCCGCTGAAGATTCTTCCAAATTCAAACCGTCCTCCACTTCCTCGTCTTCCTCCATAACATCCGACGAAACCCTAACCCCCAAATCCCCCAAGTTCAAGACCATCGCGCCAGACGTCGTCGTCGACGCCGCAGATCCCTTGGAGGAGGAGATGCTGGAGAGGCTCAAAGACCCTCAGATCTCCGTCAGGGAATCGGCGCTGGCCGAGCTCCGGCAGCTCGCCAGGGAGAGCAGCGAGAAGCGGAGCTCGCTGTGCACGCAGAGGCTTCTCTCGGCACTCATCCCCTTCCTCCTCTCCCGCACCCCCGAGCTACAGATCAACGCCGCCGCATCCCTCGTCAACCTCTCCATCGACCCCCACAACAAGGTTGGGATCGTCCGCTCCGGCGCCGTCCCCACCCTCGTCGAAGCCCTCAAGTCGGGGCACCCGGAGGCCCGGGACCACGCCGCGGCTCCTCCCTCTCCCTTCCTCCTCCTCCGCCTCCTCCTCCGACCGAGAACCTCCCTTCCTCCTCCTCCGCCTCCTCCTCCTACGGACACAGAATCCATAACTTGATATAATGTGACACATGATACATTAAAAAAATATTTTTAAAAAATATTTTACCAAACAGAATTTTTGTTTTTCGTTTCTGAGAACTATTTTCTAGACGAAACTAACCAAACGCAAACTCAAAAATTATATACTCAGAAAACAGTTTTATAACTTGCTCTCAGAAAATAGTTTTCAGGAAAAAATTTCAGAAAATATATCCAAACGGACCCTAAACCTTTCTAGAGCAAACAACTCTAATTCCTAAGAGGCAATTGACTAAGAAAATAGAAAAGTGTTATTGAGATGGCCCATACGTTTTGGGTCTAAAAATGACCTTCCAATTCCTCCACTAAATTTAATGTATTGTTGCATCTCCCATTGCTATTTATTTATGAACTATATGAGTTCTTTGATACTTCATACAAGCTATTGTATACATATAAAAGTGTAGCTTTCATAATGTAATCATTGGCGGAGGGAGAAGGGGGCCAGCGGGGTCATGTGACCCCGCTGAAAAAAAAATTTGAGGATTTTTTTTATGTTAGCACTTAGCACAGTTGAAGGGTGTGGGCCAGCAAGTGTTGAGCCAAAAAACAAAGAAGAAGCATCAACGGGTGCTTCATTTGTGTTGTGGGCCATGGGTGCTTCATGTGAGCCAAAAAGAAAGCAAGCAAACCACAACAGCTTCTTTGTCCCTCTCCATTCTCTTAGGTCTTAGCGGCGCTGTTCAAAAAAAAAAAAAAATCAACAACCGGTCTCCTGCAGCTTCTTTGTCCCTTCTCCTCTCTTCCGTGGTGGCTCTTCCATCTCTATCGGTGGCTCCCTTCCTCTTAGTTTCAGGTAATATATTTAATTAGTTTATGCCCTAATTTTTTTAAATATTTTTTAATTGATTTAGATCCTAATTTAGATGTTTCTTATTTGATTCATGTCATAAATTAGATGGTTCCTAATTCATTCATGTCCTAAATTAGATGGCTCAACTGATTCATGCCCTAACTGATTTTGTCCAAAACTTCATTTTCTCTTACATGGAATAAAATTGATTCATTATTCATGCCTCATTGATTTTGTTCTATTTGTTTAAATTTATTGAGTCTATTTTACTATATTTAAACAGAATGGAAAAGTATCTTCTAAAAAGATCGAGAGCTCAAGAAGGTTTTTCTTCTGATCCCAATGTTCAATATATTAAGAATTCAAGGTCTAATGATGTGCAACCTCAAGTACAACAAGTTCAAACACAAGGCCACACAGTTAATTTAGATGAGCTTCCATCGGATCCTGCATTTAGAAAAATATTTATGAGTATCGTGATCCTAAAGTGATAGAGATTGTTCGTCGAGCATACCTTCAGAAGGGACCATGTCAACCTAAAAATCACGAATTTCCTCATAGAACATTTTCTGGTACTAAAAGGATATTCAATCCTCTATGGTTTACTGAATTTAAGAGGTGGTTGGAGTACAGTATCGAAAATGATGCTGCATTTTGTTTATGTTGTTATTTGTTTAAACCGATGCAAGGAGCCCAAGCAGGTGGTGATTCGTTTGTTGGCGAGGGGTTTACAAATTGGAAAAAAAAGAAAGGTTGAAGGAGCATGTTGGAGGTCATTTGAGTACTCACAACAAACGTGTGAAAGCTTGTGATGATTTAATGAACCAAAAGCAGCACATAGAAGTGTGTTTGTCCAATCAATAAGATCAAGCCAAAATAGATTATCGTACTCGTTTGACTGCAACTTTTGATTGCCTTAAATATCTTTTACGCCAAGGATTGACTTTTCGTGGACATGATGAAACTAAAAGATCTTCAAATCGGGGCAACTTTCTTGAACTTCTTCACTTTCTTGCAGAACACAATGACAATGTCGACCGAGTTGTCTTTGAAAATGCTCCCGACAACCATAGAATGAGTTCTCCTGAAATTCAAAAAGAAATTATCAATGCGGCTTCATTTATGACCACAAAGGCTATTCTCAAAGAGATTGTACATGATTTTTTCTCAATTTTAGTTGATGAATCACGGGATATCTCAGTCAAAGAACAAATGGCGGTGGCTTTACGTTATGTGGACAAACATGGTTGTGTGGTTGAACGCTTTATTGGCATTGTACATGTTAGGGAGACTTCTGCATTGACACTAAAGACAGCCATTGATTCCTTTTTTTCCAAGCATGGCTTGAGTATAGCAAGTCTACGAGGACAAGGCTATGATGGTGCTAGCAATATGCGTGGGGAGTTCAATGATCTCAAAAGCTTGGTTTTGAAGAACAATTCTGCTTTCTATATCCATTGCTTTGCTCATCAACTGCAATTGACACTTGTAGCCGTTTCAAAAAAAACATAAGAGAATCGCCTCATTCTTTAATCAAGTTGCAATTTTGTCAAATATTGTTGGAGCCTCGTGCAAACGTCGAGATATTCTTCGGGAGAAACAGTTTGAAAATATTATTGAAGAAATTTATAGTGGTGAAAGAGAGACGGGGAGGTTTGAATCCAGAATCAACATTAAAACGGGCCGGTGACACACGTTGGGGTTCACACTATGGTACACTTTTGAGTTTGGTTGACTTGTTTTCCTCGGTTATAGACGTGCTTGAGGTTATTGAAGAAGATGGTTCAGATGATAACCATAGAGGTGAAGCAACTGATTTGTTGGATGTTATGCGATGTTTTGAGTTTGCCTTCAAATTACTCTTGATGAAAGAAATTTTGGAAATTACAAATGACTTGTCCCAAGCGTTACAGAAAAAAGATCAAAATATTGTCAATGCCATGTCACAAGTTAAAGCGGCCAAGCGACGACTACAAAGGATGAGAGATGACGGATGGGATCAATTGTTGGGGGTTGTGTCTTCTTTTTGTAATAAGCATGAGATTGAAATTCCAAATATGGAAGGCTTGTTTGTACTTCGGGGAAGATCACGTCGCAATATTGAAGAGATGACAAACCTCCATTTCTACCGTGTTGAGTTCTATACGGTGATAGATTTACAATTTCAAGAGTTGAATAATCGCTTTTCTGAGGTGAGTACAAAGTTGCTTTTGTGTATGGCATGTCTTGATCAATATGATTCATTTAGGGCTTTTGATAAGGAAAAGTTGCTTCAATTTGCTAAGTTCTATCCGTCTGATTTTTCATCAATGGAGTTTAGGGCACTTGGTGATCAACTTGAAAACTTTATAGAGGATGTTCGTTATGATGAAGACTTCTTCGGTTTGAAGGGAATTGATGAGCTTGCTAAAAAATTAGTTGACCGAAGGAAGAATGAATTATATCCATTGGTGTACTTGCTTTTAAAGTTGGCTCTAGTCTTGCCCATTGCAACGACAACTGTTGAAAGAGCATTTTCGGCGATGAAGGTTATCAAGAGTACACTTCGTAACCGAATGGGAGATGAATTTATGAATGATTGTTTGGTGACATACATTGAGCAAGATATTTTCGTAAAAGTTGAAACGGAGGACATCTTGCAACATTTTCAAAATATGAAGCCTCGTAGGGAATTATTGTAAACAATTATTGTCGGTTATGACTTATGATGGAATGCAACTATTTTAATGTGTCTTTGTGATCGAAATATTTTGCAACTAATTTCTGCTATTAGTTTTCTTTGCATTTATATATATATTTTTGGATTGAAAATTTACTATTCGATTTTGATCCCGCTGTACCTAAATCCTGTCTACGCCACTGAATGTAATGCAAGGATAAATTTATGTATCTCGATCCACAAAAGATAGTCATTAGTTTAGTTATCCACAAGCTATTGCATACATATAAAGCATAGCTATTGTATACATCTACCATTGTTTCCGTACGAGAGAAGCAATTAGAGAATTTTAAGGCAGGTAGTTCACCAAGATCATTATTTAATATACATATGGGTACTAAATCATCATAATATCAAGCTTTTTCTTCCGATATTATCTGGGAATCTGAACCTATAACGTACATATATTTAGTGAACAGATATGTTTTATTTTCCTATATCAAGGCCAAACTGAAAGTTGAATGCAATTTCAGAAACCCGTAAACTGGCGAACCGAAACCTACAGGATCTGAAACGGAAACTGAGTTCTAAAACCTTGGTTTTATAAAGCACCACTTCGAGTTGAAATCTATACTAAAGAATCGAGAAGAATATCATTACCTCTTTCCTGCTTAAAATTCTCTGTTACAAACTAGAAGCTTACCTTTGGCATATACGAGGATCGATCAAAGTTCCTAGACACTTGCAAATTTCCTCCCTTGTGAAACGAACTTAAAGCAAAGGTCCGCATTATTATATAGGTAGTATGGTATTGTATTGTCATGTCACGATTTGACACTGAGCCCATGGATATCTTCATTTAGGCCCTCTCTTTCGTGGTCAATTTACAAAATAAAATTTAGAGGAAAAGAGAAGTATGGAAAAAGTCAATGTCTCCGGCTGCCAAAACTTGGTCTTTAGATCTTGTGAGACAGAACGAGAGTCAAGCCAGCCATCTATCCATTCTTCGGATAATCCTTGGGATATGGAACTAGAGCTACCCGGTGCCAAAATTTGGTCTTTAGATCTTGTGAGACAGAACGAGAGTCAAGCCAGCCGTCTGTCCATTTTTCGGATGATCTTTGGGATATGGAACTAGAGCTACATGTCGACACAATGATTATTACTATTTGTTGTTTGTACATTTATAAATACACAACACTCATCCTTATTGTTATATTCAAAACTATCTATTGCGTGTTTTTGCCTAAAAATAAATAATAAAATAACCATATTTACTGTTGGTGAAGGATTCAACAAATTTGAATATGCTATTCCATTCAAAATTAACAAAAAAAAGAATAACAATGTTTTTTTTTTTATATTTTTAACAAATTTTAAATTTTTTAAATTTTTATTTGGCTTTTGAAACTATCAACTCCGAAACTTTGATCTGAAATCGTCAGAATTGCTGAATTATCCGATACCAATATTTCATGTCTAAAATGGATTTTTATAGAGATGCTTCAGACCCTTCTTACACCGTACATATAAGTGAAGACAGCCAATGAGAAAGTGAATGTAGAAGAGGATGTTGATATAATACGAGATTAGTTACTGTTTAATACTCTTTAGTTTTTTCCATTCTTTGTTTTATGGCTTTTATGAAATGATGCAGATCACAAGTACATCCTTAAATATTCGTTATCTAGTGAATATAATACAAGTTTGGAAGAAACTCTAGAATCTAGGCTTAGATGCTAAAATAGAAGTTTGAAGAAAAGATTTGTAATCAAAGGATTTTAAAATTAGTAGAAGGAAACAAAGTATATGAAATGTAACTTCAATCATAAGTCAAAAAGAGACGAGAGAGAGAGAGAGTACATATAGATGGATAAGAGATGTCACGTCCCGTTCCCGGAGGATCGAAAACTAGCCACTGGACGTGATGCCGTACAAGTCTAGATTGCACTTGTACAAGGCAAAACCATTACAGTTCCTGTTATTTTTCAGAAAACAACGACAGCTTAGCAAAACCAAGCAGATATATTGAAGTCACACAAGATATGAAGAAATGTCTCTCTTTATTGATTATCTCAAATGATTACATGACTTACGGCTGAATACAGAGTTTACAACATATTACAAGACTCTTGAATAACCGATTGAATATATATACTTGCCATTTAAGCTACAACTGAATATGCCGACTCACTGGTACAACTGAGTTACACTGTTCCATACATTGTCCCGTATAGCAGAAGACATCGTCTTGTAAGAACAGCTTCTGCGCACACATCCGAATTATCGATGCCAAGCACTGATTAAACGACTTTTTCCATATGCAAGCACCTGTAATATTGTCCACAACGTGGGTCAATACATCATCAATGTACTGGCGAGCGGTGCTGGCCCAACTCACCTAAGAAGACAATACTAAGTAATCATGTTATAGAACATTATTAACAATGGTTTTTCTCGTTGCCTTATGGTCAATTAGCAGTTCATATCCGACAGAAGTAAAGCATGCATATATTTTTTAGCCAGCATAATGTAAAACATACAATTACCACACTTGGTGATTCTTACCCACAGTCGTATAGCCATCCCTGTACGTTTATAATACTTACCTTGCCTGCACATGACATTGTTAGGAACAATATCATAATTCAATATAATTGTCACCGTTCAGGTGATTCTTACCAACAGCCGACATCCTTTCCTGTAATTGAGTAATAACTTACTCTACCTGCATGAGATATCATTAGCACTTGACCTATCTATATGAAGGTCACTGGCGACAAGCCATCTTGGACCATCTTATTGGTATAACGGCGTCCCTTACAGTACGGGTAGCTAGCCCCAATGAAGGTCCAGTATACCGATGTCAGTACGTCGGCACCAATTCTTGTTCCCCCTAGGATGAACCGGGTTCGTGGCCTCGGATTATCGTTCAAGGAACTACCTTGTCGATAAGTTGTCTCTATGAAGAAACATATAATGCATGATAAGAAAAACCAAGTAAATAAGCCGTCATTCTCAATAAGCCATCATTCTCATTCGTATTGCCATCTTGTCTAATCCAGGATCTTAGTGTAATCAACACTGTACATCGACGACAGGATAATAGAATGTGATTACCTAAACCCTTCCTCGCATCTTTGATATCATACATCTTTCAAACCAAAACTCAATATACTCACCGTCCAATTCTTGGGACTTAGCATCTGTTTGAGCATACGTTCATTAGGACATATTTCAAGCATACTCACTGTCCAGTTCTTGGGTCTTATTATCTGTGTTACCATCTATTCATCGAGCTAAGGCTCGATATACTCACCGTCCAAGTGTTTGAGACTTTTCCTTCATCTGTCATATATTTTATAGCAACAACACGCAAGCCCACAAATCATGAAAAGATACGCAACAGTTTTCGGGTCATGTGATTAATTATCTTTGATTATCATTCCGACTTTCATACAAGGTGTTATTCAGTAAGTCAAGGAGTAAACATAGCATACAGTCCTTTTATTAAACGTGAAGCTAAAGGATCTTCGAAGGGTTCAACACTACTCACATTCATAGGACGATTCCCGCCTCGATCGTGTAGCCTTCTGAGCGATTCTTCGCATATTCTCAAGTCCAACAAGGCTTCATTGAACCAACCATCCATTATAAGGCATAAGAGTGATAGTTTTGGGTATATAGGATAATCATTTATCATGATAGAGAGATTGAAAATGATGTCATGCAGATAATTAGAACATGGTGGTTGAAATGGAGGACTTCTAGAGTAATTTGCGATTGTAGGATACCATTTGATGTTGAAACAGTTAATATAAGACCAAATATGTTTCATGAATTAGAACGCTGAGCAATTAAGAAACATATTAAAAAAATTAGTATAACCATAATGAGAATGCTAAGATGGATGAGTGACACTGCATTAAAAATAAGATAAGAACATTGTTGCAAAAATCGGGCTAGTCGGCCGACTAGTCGGGGACTACGCACTAGTCGGCCGACGCCGACTCGATTTGGGTGCTAATCGGCCAAAAAATCGGCGGAGCGTCTAAGCGAACCTAGTCGGCTGACTAGGTGGCCTTAGGCGGCCAGGCGCGCCTAGTCGGCCGCCTGATGGTTCAAAAAAAGTTAAAAAAAAAATCGCTGCTGTGCTGCAGAAAGAGAAGAAAAAAGTTCAAAAAAAAAAAAATTACTCATCTGCATCCCGTGGCCCGCCGACGCCCGATCTATCTTGTCGACCTCCGGTGACCTCCAAGGCTCCATCGACCTCCGGCGACCTCCACAGGTAATTATTTTTTGCTCTTTTTTTTGAAGGTGAGATCAACTCACTTTGTTGCTGCTGTTGCTTTTTTCCTTTATTTTTTGGGTTTTTTTTGGCTTTTTCTTCTTTGCTGCTGCTCTTTGGGACTGTGTTGCTGTTGTTGTTTCTCCTTTTTGTTGTTGTTTCTCATTTGTGTTGCAGTGTTGCTCTTACTTTTTGGACCGGGTGAAGTAAGACCCCTACGTGGAAGAAAGAGGGGTGTCGGTCCTAGTTGATGTTTGGTTTTTTTTATATTGCTTTGTTGCTTTTTTCAAAGTTTCTTTGGCAGGCTGTGTTGTTTTTTTATATTGCTTTGTTGCTTTTTCCAAAGCTTCTTTTGCTGACTGCTTGTCTTTTGCTGCTGTTGGTTTTTTGAACTGGAATAAAAAACACAAAGTTATATGCTTCTGTTGCTTGTTTTGGTACTTAATACTTTGATGACATATGATATATCTTGCATAAATATATATTTTATTGCATATATATATATATATATATAGTCCCCGATTAATTCGATTAATCCCTGGTCCCCGCGAACTGACTAGCGGCCGACTAGCGATTTTTACAACCTTGGATAAGAAATGAGTGTATGTGTGGAAAGTTAGAGGTGGCGCCACTAGCGAGACAAGATGAGGAAAAAACCATCTTATCTGGTTTGGACATGTTCAACACAACATAGGTAAGGAGAACAATAAGATAATAGTTAAAGAATCGCCTGGACTAGAGCTAGGCCTAGACGAAAATGTATTGAAGTTTTAAAGAAGTATATGATTGCTAGTGCTACATAGGACATGGCCCTTAATGGAGGTGAATGACAGAAAAGGATTCAAACAACCGACTCCAAAATTTGGGATAAAGGCATTATTGTTCTTGACTAGAGTTCGAGGTAAAGATTTGTCAAGTTTGTATATCCTCTTATCACAAAGGTAAGGGTCATAAACATTGGACAAGTATTGTTGCACTGCACCCTTCTCCCACTTCATGCTGTATAACACGAGAGTTATCTGTAGCAGGAGACAGCCTATTTTGGCAGGGAGCATTTATTTTGCTTCCTCCAACATACAACTGATGAATAAGCAAGAAGCTATTTCTATTGGCTCATGGTACTGAAGACAAAATACATTTTCTCTACTACAATGCCCAGTTTACAGTAATCTAAATATAACTTCCATTTGTAACAAATAACAACAATCTTGGGAAGCTAAAGATGAACTTATGATTCTTAATTTGTTTAAACGTAGAATTTCTAATATTTTTGCGCAGATCCTCATCTTTCTCCTCTAACAGTAAGAGATGTTTCTGGATAAGTATCCTAAATGGTGCAATCTTTTGGCCTCCCATTTATCTACCACACTAATTCTATCAATTTTATTGCAGCATAGCAGAATAGGAGCTCTTGTATTTAGTATCTCACGAATGTTTTTTTGGTAATTGACCCAGACCTATTCTTGAATAAGTTTATGAGTAGCAAAAATGTGGTAGAGCATGTTCACCATAGAAGAATGATTATGTACACACATTATCAATCAAACTGAAGTCACATTTACTCCCACCCTAAACATCATGTTCATATAACCTTGATCTTAATATCTACCGAGATATCTACTCAAACCAATTACAATTTTCAACCTATCTGCATACATGTTATGCGAACCATTTACAATTCCTGAGTCACAGTAACCATGTACTCCCAATTGGGACAATATATCTCGCAATCTTAGACTAGACCATCTTATAGTTCATCAATGTACTTAGACTTCATTCATTTTCTTCTTTTTATTTGTGATAAGTATAGCACAGGATAACATGATATCATTTCATTGGGCATTTATGGAGGTATCATTCTATCATGAGTTCAGATTTCAGTGTTATATCAGTTCACCTTTTACTCAACTCTACCTATTATAGGATGGTAACTTGTGTTCTTCGGTCAAGAACCAACCACGGTACATGATTTACTAATTCTTCTCATGGTTTTATCTAGATATTTCTTGCAACTACATCTACTGATGGCAAATGTCGAGTTTTCTCTACTTTTATCAAGGGTGTAGACAAAAGGTTAGCGCAAGTACACATGAGATATGCAGAAAATTCATTATATATTCAAGTAGCTTAATTATGCTCCCTCTTTTGAACAGGGACTCAGGAACAAGCTCTTCACATGATATGAAATTTGGAGAGGTTTGATATAGCTAGCATCTTACTTAAAACATTGTCATTCAATACAAAATAGGCTAATCCATATGTTTGTTTAACAAGTACTGTGGTTTCACTCTTTGACCAGTATGCACCTATTGTTTGTTATCAAAATAAACAAGTGTAAAAGAGCCTGAAATATTCTTGCGTTGGTCTGTCTACATAGCTTCATGCACCCCCTTTTAAAGAGGAAAGTAATCATGAAAATGTAAAGGCTAATTGTACAAAGGATGATATTGCATGAATTGCCTATATTACATGCATTACCATTTCTGTCACATGCTACGCCATTGTAATGAAGTATTTTAGGCCCGACTGTTATGTCATATTTATTATATTGCTCATTATAGAGTGATCCATTTAGCTGACACATTAATTGATGAGACAGGCTTGCATTTTTGTTGTATTTTACTGACATTCACTTACAAAATTCTCGGCTTGCTGTTGCATGTGAAGTTTGGCTTTTCCCTTCACTGTTATTGACTATTTGACTAGGAAAAAAACATTCCAACTAGTGTTAGCTAATCTCCTTGGCTAAGAATTTGGAGCTTAGAAGATTACCTATGCTGGTGGAGCATTAGACAATAAGGTCATTGCTTAAGAAGTCAGTTACAGTAAACAATATTGTAAAAGACAACCGCTTAGGCGCCTTCGTTCACAAATATGTCTCCTAGGGATTTGGGTAATATGCACCTGCCTATGCCTATACGTGGTCTTCTTAAGCCCCACCTTGGTCTACCGAGAGCCCGTCGAGGCATATAGGCCTTGTGGTAAAGCTTACTAATATAATAAATTTTGAAATTCCTTACTCTTATCAAAGTTAGTGAATGGTTGATGGAATAAATGATTGGTTTAATGATTTTTTTAAATTTTTAGTTTGTACTCATTTCATTGCTTAAGAGTCTAAGACTACCTTTTAATAGCTTGATTTATAGTCATTTGATGTTTTCACTATTGTTCTACCCGATGTGGGACTAAAGTCCAATACTACTAATACTTAACACCCTCCCTCAAGTTGGAGCATAGATGTCAATCATGCCATCTTGTTACAAAGAAATTGAACCCAAGGATCCAAAAGAGTCTTCATAAAGATATCGGCTATCTGATTATTGGTCCTCACGTGGTGAAACTTTATCATCCCCTTTTTATACTCATTACGGACAAAGTGAATGTCGATTTTAATGTGCTCTATCCTTTCATGAAATACATGATTGGTAGCAATATGGATAACAGACTGGTTATCACACCACATATTTGCTAGTTTAGATCCTGCTTCTTCTTCCAGCTCTTGTAGAAGATGCTTTAGATATAACACCTCTGCTGTGCCATGAGCAATTGCTCGATATTCTGTTTTTGAACTTGATCGTGCTATCACACTCTGCTTCTTGCTCTTTCATGATACCGAGTTTCCGCCAATAAAAATCGAATAGCCAGATGTAGACCGTCTATCTGTCAGACTTGCACTCCAGTCAACATCGGTAAAGCACTCAATACGAGTATGTCCATGATTCTCCATCCGAATTTCTTTTTCTGGATTCTGGACTAGATAATGCAGAATTCTGAGAATTGTCTGCCAGTGTGGAACTCGTGGCTACTTGCGACACTTACGGTGAAGAAAATGTCCGGGCGAGTCATGACCGCCAAGTAGTTGAGTTTTTCAACCATTGGACGATACTGATATGAATTGGTCATCAGGAACCTCTCGTCTGAGAGTAACTTTGCTCCTGGATCCATGGGTGAGGTTGCTTACTTGGCTTGCATCATTCCTACATCATTTAATATGTCCATCACATACTCTCTGAGACATTACAATATCCCGCTTACCCCGTGTGACTTCAATGTCCAAGAAGTAGTTCAACGATTCCATATCCTTGGTCTGAAATTGTTCTCCTAGAAACTACTTTAGTTGCAATACCCTGGCTGTCGTCTTCTGTGATCACAATGTCGTCAACATAGACGCCAAGTAGTATTCTTCCAGCTGATGTGTGTCGGTTGAATACCGAATGATTCTTCTTTGATTGACACATGCTAAACTGAGTAACAACCTGTATAAATCGACCAAACCACAGACGAGGTGATTGTTTAAGGCCGTAGAGGGCCTACCGCAGATGACACACTTTATCTTTCTTTACAAAGAACCCGGGAGGTTGCACCACATACACTTCTTCAATATTTTCGTAGAGAAATGCATTCTTGATATCCAGCTGAAGCAATGGCCAGTCATAGCGAACCGTTAAGGACAAGAGTACGCGCACATATGTCATCCTGGCAACTTGAGAGAAGGTCTTAAAATAATTCTTACCATAGGTCTGAGAATATCCTTTAGCTACCAGACGAGCCTTGAGGCGATCAAGAGTACCATCCGGTTTCACCTTGATCGTGAACACCCATTTGCATCCGACTGCCTGCTTATTAGTAGGCAAATCTACCAAGTCCTAAGTATGGTTCTTCCGGAGCGCTTTCATTTCCTCTTCCATAGCAGCATACCAACCGGGATATTTGAGACCCTTTTCGGCAGTATTGGAAATCTGAATTCCATCAATAGTAGCTACCAAAGACCGAGTGTGGTTCGCGAGCCCTTTGTAGCTGTCTACATATAAAGGATGATCACGACAGTCACGTCGCGGTCGAGCTGGTGGAACGTGCAGAGGCGAATAAGTGGAGCTAGAGGAGGATGATGGCTTTGCGACTGTGGGCACTAACGGCGATGTTCGTTCGGGCGACGTCAATATCGACTGTACCGGTGTTTGCCGACCGTCGGATCGGGAGACTAGCTCGGTAAGGGAGGATGCCCTTACGGGGGGCTGTTGTGTTTGAACATGAAACAACAAGAAATCCTTTTCTGGATAAACTTGAAAACTGGAGCCATAGTTTGTGGAAGTGGAGGAAACTCGATTTCAATGAAGGTAACATCCCGAGAGAAAAGATACCTCTTCAAGACGGGAAAAACACATATACCCTTTCTGACCATTAGGATACCCAAGGAAAACACATTGTATTGCCTTATGATCTAATTTAGAAATAGTCGGTTGGGTATTCCGAACATAACACAAGCAACCAAAAATTTTCAGAGGCAGAGAAAACGGCTCTCGTTCGGAATATAACCGAGAAAATGGAGTAGTACCATTGAAAACCGATGATGGCATGCGGTTAATTAGATAGCAAGCTGTAAGTACTGCATCCGAACAAAATCGTTTGGGAGTACGTGCTTGAAACATAAGAGCACGTATTTTTTTTCAAGAGAGACGATTCTTGCGCTCATCCGCACCATTTTATTGTAGTGTGTAAGGACATGAAGTTTGGTAGATGATGTCATTGCGGTACATATGAGTATTGAACTCACGAGATAGATACTCACGGCCATTGTCACTCCGAAAGCATTTAATCGGAACACCAAATTGTATTTTGATTTCATCATAAAAATTGTACCAAATGTTAAATAATTCGGAATTAGATAAACAAAAATGACATGTGAGTAGTCATCAACAAATGTAACAAAATACTTGAAATCCATTATAGATTCAACCAGACAAGATCCTCATACATCAGAATACACCAACTCGAAAGGAGCAGATGTAATTTTATTATGACTCACCGGCCTCGATGATGCTTAGCTAAATGACACGACTCACAATGAAAGAAGCAGGAATATCGAAAGATGGATACATTTTCTGAAGAGCTTGGATTAATGGATGGTCTAACTGACAATGTAATTCAAAAGTATCGAGTTTCACGCCGGCACAGACAACAGAAGAAGGTACGTCAAATAAGTACAAGTCTCCAGCCACATGTCTCTTACCGATAGTCTTTTCAGTATGTATGTCCCAAAAAACACAACCATCAGAAAAAAAAAGTTACCGAGCAATGCATATTGCGAGTAATTTGACTAATTGAAAGTAAACTGAACGGATTTCTAGGTGTAAGTAATACGGAATTGAGTGACAGTCCGAAAGAAAAATATGCACTTCCACGTCTACGGACTGTTAGTGAACCATCATTGGCAACACTAATATCCAGTGTTTTAAAAATCGGCCTAGGCGGCCGCCTAGGCGCTAGGCGGCCGCCCGCCGCACCGAAAACCCCCTAGGCGGCGGTCCTAGGCGGTTTCGGTTTAGGTGGCCCTAGGCGGCCCCTAGGCGGCCAATTTTTTTAAAAATTCAAAAAAAAAAAAATTGAAACAAAAATACATACTTACCTGCAGCCGCCGCCGTCGTCGCCGTCGTCGCCGCCGCCGTCGTCGTCGTCGTCGTCGTTGTAGTCGCCGGCGGCTGCTGCTTCTGCTGCTGGTGGTGGTGGCGGCTGCTGTTGGTGGTGGTGGTTGTGGTGGTGGTGGTGGGAGGGGAGGAGGAGAGGGGAGCGGAGGAGGAGAGGAGAGGGGAGGTGGTGGGAGGGGAGGAGGAGAGGCGAGTGGAGGAGGAGGAGCGGAGGGGAGAGGGGAGGACCCCCTTCTGCTGCTGCTTCTGTTGTCTCTCTCCTCTCCCCCCTTGCACACATATATATACATACATAAAAAAATTAAAAAAAAAAAAATCGGCGCCTAGGCGCCGTCTAGGCGCCCTAGGCGCTAGTCGGCCCTCCGCCGCACCGACTCCGCCTAGCGATTTTTACAACATTGCTAATATCGAAAATACGACCCATCGATACAAAAATACGAATCGTACCTGCGTCGTCATTCATGTGAGCAGACGTACCAGAGTCAATCACCCATTGCTTCAACCTCACCACACATGCTGCAGAGTACCCGTCTGTGGATCCATGTTTGATGCTTCACCACGACGTTTAGCTTGGAAGTAAAAAAAATTGTATATGACTAATCATCTGGACAGATCGAACGCCATCATTAGGAGCATCGGATGTAACATTGGCGGCAGGAGCTTTAGGACACTGTCACTGAAAATGGCCTTGTAGACCACATTGGAAGCATGTGCGCGGTCTACCCTATCACGATTGCCATTACCTCGTCCACCGTCACGACCAACATTACGTCCACCACGTCGTCCACCACAAAAGCCAGCACGAGTAGCATCAAGAGCAGATCAATCAGCATGGACATCTTCCGGAGTGGTCTCAACTACTTTTGTTGTCCGTAGGATACAAAAGTGAGCTTCCATCAGATATGGAACATCAGATCCACTAGTGATCTGAGAGCGAACAAAATCTGCATCAGGACAGAGAGGCAAGATATGCCATGACATGAAGTTGCTCATGTTGAGCCCTCGCTTCATTGAGATCTGTCGTTAGAGGTAATACCCAGTTGATTCATTAGTCATAGCCTTAAAGGCCTTAAAGCGATCCTTATGAGATTTGTCTTCCTGATTTGCTCGGTAGATGCCGACGACCGACTCGTAGATACGAGACAAATCGCGTTTTCCATCAAACGCCACAACTAAAATCTCCTATAATTCCTTTACCGTATTCGTTTTCTGAACCATGTCCTCCACCGATGGTTCCATGTAATTCATCAACCGTGTAAACAGTCGCCCCTCACGGAGGGGGGGGGGGGGGCATGGGGGTCTGACAGGGGAAGGGGGGGGGGTGCTGATGGGTGGGGGCGGCATCAGGGGGTGTTTGAAGGGGGAGGGGGGCAGCAGGTAGTGGTGTGGGGGCAACAACAGGTGGTGGTGGTCGGGGGAGCTGCAAGGGGGTGGGGGTGGCGGACGGCATCAGGATTTAGGGTTAGGATTTTTTTTTTTATGGAGAGTGGTGGATGAGTTATGGCTCTCTTACCATGTTGAGAAGAATAATATGATGGTTATTAACTTATTATTGATAAGAGAGTTACATATATATAGGAGATACTAACCCCTCTCACTATTGTTCTACCCGATGTGGGACTAAAGTCCAATACTTACTAATACTTAACATATATATATATATATATATATATATATATATATATATATATATACTCTTAATGTTAAGCCCTGCTTAAGCTTCATATTCCCCCCCTAGAAGCTTGGCGCCTATGCCCCCTCTAAGCCGCCTAGAAGCTGCTACCGACTATCACAACATTGACAATTCATGATGCCTCTAGTTGTTCCTCCACATTGGTTAAGGAACTTCCTTTTACCTTTTTCTTGATCATTTTCTCTCTGAAGGAAATTACCACTTAACCTTCTCCTTCTGGTCAAGGAATAGCAGATAAGACGACATAGTATTTCTTGGCTACTTCCTTGGTTGAATACTATGAGCATAATAAATGATGACGGGCTTAACAATTTTATGCGTTTCATTTGGTTATTGGTCAAATAGCTGAACTACTGATTTTTTTGGGCTCATATCCACTTCCTATTATAGTGTTTTTTTTTGAACTTTCATCTAGATTACATCTGTCCTTGGTTATGATTCTTCATGCTGATCTGTGTTCATTGTGTTGCATTAATGTCATCTTTTCAGCAAATTGCGCAACTTGATCTTTCATTTACTTGGGCATTCGGTGTAAAATGGTCTCCAAGTGGCAATACTTTGGCTTATGCAGGTGAACTCCATCTTGATTCGTTAATTATGCATGTGGAACTGCTTTAAGTGACAGGAACTGTTAATTTTATTTCTCGCAATTTGATCGTCGGATTACTGATTATTCCTGAAGCCTATATTAGAGTCCCATGTCTGACAGTATTGACACTATGAAACTCGTATGGGTATTCATGCGGTCAAAAGGTTCATGATGTTTGTATTGTCCTATAGCTCCAGTCTGACATAATATATTTGATGTATATGGCCTATTTATGCATCAGAGGATCCAATTGTAAAAATGTGCCATGTTGTTTTTTCAGATGTTACATCTGATGCATAAATCTGAATCTTACTGGGATTTATCGTGAAGTCATCACAAATAATCTGCTGCATGAAAGTCAAGATTAACATGTGGCTATCAAACGTACCTCGTCAATCAAATGAACATTTTTGGGATACCAAGGAATGCTCTGCTCTCCGTCAACTGCACAATTGCTGAACTTAAGCATTTTCTGGATTTTCTTTTCACATAGCTTCATCTGTGTGAATGTACAATTTTCACTTAAAGACATGATTTTTTCCCCTTCTATTATGTTATTAGCTCGACTTAGGACACCGAAACTCCTGTCAGTCCAATGTGGGCATAACTTGATTGGAAAATTCAAACAAGGGAAGCCGAAAACCCTAAGTTGCATTCCTGGGATCTAGAATTTAAGCAATAAATTGATTCATGGCACTGAAAAAGTTGCATATGAAACCTCCGCAGCTAAGAGTAACATGATGGTTTATCAAGGGGTCATAGACCATATTTATATGAGGATCGAGGTCTCCATATCACATTAGCTGATATGGGACTAAAAGAGAGACTAAAAAAGAAAAAAGAGATACATTACATAGTACTCTCTTATACTCCCCCACAAGCTGGGGAGTAGATGTCGAACAATCCCAACTTAGAGAGACAATTGGAACTTGACCTTTATTCATCACTCTCGCTGAATATATTCTATTATATTCGCAAGTGATTACTTGAGCTTCACTGGATCTACCCGTGCAGAGTGCAGAGAAGTTGTAATGGAGTTCATAGGGTAGAGACAGTTATCATGTCTGTGTGATAATATCAACAAGAAAGTGAGATGTATAAATGCCATTTACATACTTTTGGTGGTACAACAAACTTATCATGAGTTGTCATCATATTGTTAATCTGAGGTCCTTAATCGTCAAGTAAATGAGATGTGCATGAGGCGAGCAAAGTGAAGTCATGAATAGCCTCGTGTAACGGCTAGGCTATTGGTAGTGCAGCTAGTGCTATACTATTTTTTCTCAGCTTGTTATTGTGATCTTCCTTAGTCTTTGTATATCTGTCGCCTACTATAATCAAACATCTGATAGACTGTATGTTTTCCCCTCTCGTTGGTACCAAGGTAGTCAAAGGCACAAGGCGCACTTAAGTCCCAAATGGTCCATATCGCCTGAGGCGCACCTAAGGCGTACGTCCGAGCGATGTGAGCGCAAAAATAATAAATAATAAAAATATACATACATAAATAAATAAATTAGTAATATAAGAAATAAAACCATATAATATATTAAAACAAACAAAAATATGTTAAAACATAACCAAGTGAAGCAGAGCAGTAATAGCATTAGTAAGTAATCAACTGAAGTAACAAGAGTTTGTATTCTTTCTACCACATTTTTGGTACATTTTAGTTTTTTTTTGTTCAACTGTAACCAATTTTGGCAACCGTGGAGAGAGCCATCTTCCTCCCACTTGTATAACGTAAGGGTTATTTCCATGCCTCAAATTATATATATATATATATATATATATATATATATATATATATATATATATATATATATATATATATTTGGAAAAAGGTGAATTTTATTCTAAATGAAAAGCCATAATCATACAACATACAATCAGAGTGGGACTCCCACTCATCACTCATCAATTCTCCATAGCATTTACATCAAATTCTATGTTATGGAGAATGCCAACTGGAGGGGTGACCAGCTCCTCAAAGATCCGACGGTTTCGCTCCCGCCATACATGCCAAACCGCAGCAGCCAGACGAACTCTTGCTGTTCGGAACCAGTCCTGCCCTCTACCCCTGCTATCTCGAATCACCGTGATGATGTCCCCAACACTTTTCCCGGTGGCACACACACCCAATACACGACTCTGCTCCGCCCAGATCTGCCATGCCAGAGTGCACTCGAAGAAGATATGCTTTATAGATTCAGGCTCCAAACCGGAAAGCACACATTTGGGATCCGGAACCAGCACACCAAACGAACTCAGGCGATCTCTCTTCAAGAGGCGGCCCAGTAGAAGCTTGTAAACACACAACTGCATCTTCCTGGCCAGACCCTTGAACCAAACGAACTCGTAATCAGGACTCAGCGGGAAGGCGCGCCGGATAAGGTTGTAGCAGCTACGGAATTGGAACTCCCCAGTCCCTGTAGAAGCTCCAGTCGGCTCCCAAATCTACTGATCCGCAGGCAAAGACGGATCAATGACAGTAGACGAAATGCTCCCCCCCAGCTCCTTAGTGAACCGATAAGAGTCTGGCCTCCACTCCCCATTACGTATGATGCGATTGCATGTCATACCACGCCTGTCCTCCTGATGAGTCGGGGCTCCTCTGATGTCCAGCAACGAACGCCGATCAATCCAAGGATCCCGCCAGAGGTCCGTACCCGACCCGTCCTTCATGACCCTCCGAATGGCAGACTTGAGCACCCCCCTGTGTCTCAAGACAGTCTTGAACGTGACTGAATGTTTGTTGTCAGTAGGACACGTCCAAAAACTGTCCTGCTTCACGTATCTGCTGTGCATCCAGTCCGACCAGAGAGATCCCCCGCTGATGAATCTCCAGGCCAGCTTAAGCGCAGAAGCCTCTCTAACCTCCAGCAACGGTCTAAGCCCCACTCCTCGCTCCTTCCTGGGACGACAGAGCTGGTCCCAGGAGATCGCATGCATACCTCCCCTCCAAATGAAATCGGCACATAGCCGCTCCACCCGTCGGATAGTGGCCATAGGTAGGAGGATGGACTGCAGCCAAAAATGGGCCACAACCGATATCACCGATCTGACCAGCTCAATGCGACCGCCAAATGACAGACCTGCTGCTTGCCACCCTTCTCTCCTCTGGACATACTCTACCAGTCTATGGCAGTCCTGATCCCGCGCATAGTTGACAGTGAGAGGCACTCCTAAGTAGCGCACCGGAAGATCACTCCTCGCGATACCTAACACATCAGCCCGCTCCTCCTTCCGGGTACACATGGAGCTGAAGTAGATCCTACTCTTATCCCTGTTCATCTGGAGACACGAAACGGACTTCAAATCTTCCATGATAGTCGCAAGCGTCAGCAACCCCTCCGTCGAAGGCTGGATGAAAACTAGCAGATCATCCGCATATATAAGATGAGTAACTGGGGGGTCCATCCTCCGAAACAGAGGAACCAACCGTCCACGGTGCACTGCCAGATCCATCAAGCAAGTAAAGTGTTTCATAACAAGCGTGAACAGGTAAGGGGACAGTGGGTCACCTTGCCTAAGCCCATGGTTGCTCTGGAAGTACCCATAAGGAACATCCTGGATGAGAACAAAAAAAGTAGAGGACGTAATGCACTCCCGAATCAACGCGACCCAGTGCTCCGCGAATCCCATGGCGGACATCAGATGACAGAGGAAGTCCCGATTGACCATGTCATACGCCTTCCTCAAATCCAGTTTAACACAAGCCTTCTCCCCTCCGGATTTGCTAAATTCCCTCACCATCTCATGAGCCAGGAGGCTGTGCTCAGCGATCGACCTCCCCTTGATGAATGCAACCTGATTCAGCGATACCAAGTCCTGCATGATCCCCTCCATCCGCCGGCACATAAGGTGCGTAATTATCTTATAAAGATAATTACGACACGTAATAGGACAAAAATTCGCCAGTGCAGTCGCTCCCTCCTTCGGCACCAAGGTCAGGAAAGTGTGATTCAGTTCCTTCAAGAGCTTCCCATTGGTGAAGAATTCCTGAACCACCTCCACTACCTGATGCTTTAGAATGTCCCAATGGCGTTTGAAGAAACCACTGCTGAAGCCATCCGGACCAGGAGCCTTGTTGGGGTCCGTCCCCTTGACAATAGACTCCACCTCCTCCAATGTAACAGGTGCAAGTAGAATGTTATTACCAAATGGAGTCACCAATCTCTTCGTCACAACCTCTGGAAACACGGAAAGGTAGTCAGTCTGGAAATATAACTCAGAGTAGTACCTGACAGCCTCGTCCTGGATCTCAGCCGACGTTCCCACCAGAGTGCCATCTGCATCAAGTAGCTGGGAGATGTGATTCCTATTCTGTCTTGCCCGGATAACATCATAGAAGAACTTGGAGCACCGGTCGCCATCCTTCAGCCAGGAGCATTTGGCTCGCTGGGCCGAGCTAATCTCCTTCTGCAGCCTCAGGATGTTGACTTCTCCAATCAGCTCCTTCTCTCTGGCCGCAAGGTCCCCATTCAGCATGTCAGCCTGCATATCCTGCTGTAGGGTCCGCAACTCCACGTCCTTGTCTTCTAAGGTGGACTTGGGCAGCCCCTTCACCCAACTCTTAAGGGCTCTCTTCGTGGCCTTGAGACGACGAACCAAACGGAATTGAGCCGTCCCCTCCTGACCACTAGTGAGCCCCTCAGCGACAGCCTCTAGGTAGCCCTCCGAGAGATACCAACTGTTGTTGTACCTGAACGGGCGGGACTTCCCAAGAGACCGAGCAGAAAAGCCAACCATGATGGGAGAATGATCGCTCGTCCCAGCTGCTAGACCCTCAGCTGGAGTGGTGGGGAAGTGACGGAACCACTCCCCATTACCCAGGGCTCGATCAAGCTGACAAGCAACCCTTTTATGAGTTGCTTTGTTGTGCCAAGTCCAGATGCAGCCTGAGCGAGACAATCCCCGAAGTCCCGCAAGCAGGACGCATATCTGGAAATCATAGAGGATAGAATCTGGGACCGGACGGCCACCCAGCTTTTCCCCTTGGTGCAGAAGGGCATTGAAGTCCCCGATCAAGAGAAGAGGAAGGCACGACGAGTCAGCAACAGATGAAATTTGGGAGATGTCGCTCCATAGGGACTCCCGTCTCCTTCTGTCATTGTGGCCGTAGGCAGCCCCCAGCAAGAACCGGAAGCCACCCTTGTTCACGAAGGAGATCGCAATCAGCTGCTCCGTCAGCAGGAGCAAGTCACCATCCCAACTCTTCAGGTTCCAGCGAACCCAAATCCTTGCCATGTCACAAAGAGCCAGGTTGTGCAATTGGGCCCAATGAGCAGGGGTCCGACGAGTAAGAGTCTTCTCACCTTTGATCTTGGACTCTAATATAATAGAAATGTCACATCTCTATCTGTGGAGCACCCCACAAATCTCTCTCCACCTCCCTAGCGAACACGCCCCCCTCACATTCCAGGCGATAATGGCCATTAATTAATTAGAGGTGGGGGCCCCCTGAGAAACTCCCGGAACGACACCTGGGGAAGGTGTCGCATCCGTCGCTAAAGGATCCTCATCCATCCCAGTCGGAACCGTCTGTTGGGGAACGACCTGAGATAGCACCAACGCCCAGGCAGGATTGTCAACACACACCGCCTCCTCTCTGTCTGTGGTACGTCCCTCCACCATGGAGGGGCCATCACGCAGCAGGCCGACAGCACGTCTCTTCCTACAGTAAACCTGCCCTCCAGACGAACCGTCCTCCCCTCGTGCCTCAGTCTCCGGCGCAACCATGCTTCTGGTAACTATACTACTCGGCCCCTGGCCAGTGGGCACCACCCCACCCGTTGAAGCAAGCTGAGTAGATACAACGAGGCTCAAACCGCCATCACTCACCTGATTAGTAACCTCCCCCTCCACGACCTCCACTCCGCTGTCATCTCTGAAATCCATATCACAGGGGGCTTCGGGGACCTCACGGGAAGGAATACAAGGCTCCACCGGAGGGACAGCCTCTAAGCAAGCACTGACCAGATGTCCGAAACAGGAACAGCGTGAACAGGTAGGTGGAACCCATTCGTACTCCACCTTCTGGGTAAGCACCTCCCCAGAAGGGAGCTCATACTCCACCATATTCGGGAGCTCCCCCCCTGCCCGAATCTCCACAAACATCCTCGCGTACATCAACCGCGTCCGAAAGGTAGTAGCTTCATCTGCCTTGATCGGGGTGCCCACCAAACTTGCAAGTCGCATCAATAAGGGAATGCTCCAAAACCCAACCGGGAACTCGGGGAATCGAATCCATACTGGGATGGCATTCAGAACTTCCCTCTCGCATCGTAGCTCCGGAGTCCACTCCTTGAGAATGATCAGTCTGCCGTCGAACGTCCAGGGGCCGCCTTGGAGGATCCTAGCGACATCCTCTGCCAGCCCGAACTTCACATAATAGAAGCCGTTCTCACGAGCATAGAACTCCATACTCCCCTTAGGCTTCCAGACACGCGCTGCATAGTCCCGGATCTGTCCGTAGAAAGGCTTGTTGCCCAAGACATACAGGACGAGGGTATTCTCCCAGTAAGCTGTCACCTGCTGGATCTCCTCCGCAGGAAACACAGCCCGGAAATCCCTCCCTACCTTGAGCGGCGGGACGTACTCCATCGATGTGGGGGATTTCGGCCCTACCGGTTTGCAGATCTCGGCACAGGACCGTCCAGCCGGCCGTGGGGACGTCCCAATAGGCCTCGGGGCAATCACCGAACGAGAAGTCCCAGGTCCCTGAACATCCAGATCCACTACCTTACTCTTCCCCTTGGCCGCCGCGGTCGCCTTGGGCCGCCAACCCACCGATCGCCCAACAGACACCCCCGGACCCCGGCTAGGCCGAGACCCTGTCCCGTTCTGACGATTATCGGGATGACGATCCCTAACGTGACCCTGTCCGCCTCCCGTCTTTCTCCCGGTCTTCGCCACACGGCGACGCGTAACCGTCGTCTATCCACCTTCCTCCGTTTGACTCCCCAGAGATCCGGACCCTGCTCCGAATTCAAAGTTCGGATCCAAGGGAGTCTCGGAGTGGTGGACACCCAACCCCCTCCTCGTAGAGCCCGACCCCTCCCCCGGCCACCTGGGATGGTCATCGCCACCACAGGGGGGTCCCCCCGACCCCCCTCCTGTGCTCCCGCCCCCCCCGGCCGCCTTGGGGGGAGCAGCCGCGCGCGCTCGCATGGGGGGGGGGGGTCCGCCCGACCCCCCAGATCTGGCTCCCGCCCCCCAACGCCGGGAGGGGGGCCGCCCTTCAAGGCCGAGGCCCGCCCGCCGCCGGCCAAGGGGTCCGGCGGCCGTGGAGGCAACCCGCGAGGATGCCCTAACCCGGTACGCGATCGCCCGCTCCAGAAGTCATATCGCTCCAGTATATATATATATATATATATATATATATATATATATATATATATATATATATATATATATATAAGATGCGCCTTTTCTTGGTTGTGCCTTGCTGAAAGGCGTGTTCTGGATGCGCCCGGAGAAATGTGTCTCGTCTAGTAAGGGACTAGGCGCAACTGTTGCGCCTTTCTGCGAGGCGCGCCTTTGACTACCATGGTTGGTACAAAAATCTATTATAGAACTGTATAATCAGCAGCCCAACGCTTCCTGAATTTTAGATTTTACTTTCGAGGAGGGTAATGAGGTTTCATAATGCTTTACTATAAAATAAGGCCTTATGTTAATAGACTCAATACCCATAGTGGAGTTTGGAGAGAAAAGAAGAAAAGAAGGAGAAGAAAGAATATGAGAAAAGAGATTTCTAGGACAGGTTGCATCACATGTTATTTATATTGATATGCAGTACATCCAAAATTACTATTATACCCTCATAAGATAAATAACAATAATAACTCTAACACCCTCTTTCAAGCTGGAGCATATAGATCAGAGTATCAGACATGTCCAGCTTGTTACATAAATCAGAAAATGGACCACGAGCAAGTGGTTTGGTGAGGATATCACCCAATTGATTGTCAGACCGAACATAAGGAGGGAGAATTTGTTTCTTTAGCAACATATCCCGAACAAAATGACAATCCACCTCGATATTCTTAGTGCGCTCATGAAACACCGGATTACTGGCGATAAAAATGGTCGACTGATTGTCACAATACATCTCCATAGGAATATGAACCATAATTACCCTTTCATGAAGAAGAGTGCACCCACATCATCTCAGAAGCTGTATGAGTCATCGCACAATACTCGACCTCTGTACTAGAACTAGCCACAACATTCTGCTTTTTTACTATGCTATGTGACAAGATTGCCACCCATAAATATACAATAACTAGAAGTAGACCTCATATCATTGCGCCTGTCTGTCCAATCAGCATCACTGAATCCCGTCACCATAAGCAACTGCGAAGTTTTGTACATAGGCCATTGGCGATTAATAGCTACAGAGATAAGAATCTGAACAGAATTCAGTCGAGCCACTGGAGAGAGTCTCTATATAATCCACACCATATGTCTGAGTATATCATTTTGCAACCAACCGTGCCTTGAGGCGCTCAATTGAGCCATCCGGATGATACATAACAGTGTACACCCATCGACAATCTACTGTCTGCTTTCCAACAAAAAGTGATGTAAGCTCCCAAGTCTGCTTTTGCTGTAAAGTATACATCTCCTCATCCATTGCACTTTTCCAACCAGAAGATTACATAGCATGTTTGTAAGTTTTGCGAATGGAAATAGAAGACAATGAAACAACAAATGCATGAAAAGATGAGGAAGCACGATGTAAGAAAACATAATTATAGATGGAATGCTTGTCCTTTGTAGTATAAAGGCGTTTGCTTTTTTTGAGAGCAATAGGAATATTATCTGGATCTGTGGTAATTAGAACAGAAATCGCAGGCTCGGAAGCTGATTGGTTGATGACTGAATTCTGCAGAACCACTGGCCTGTCTTTGGATCTCTGATAAACCTGTAAAGGAGGAATGAAGACAGAAACTAGTTCATGAATGACTGAAAGTTGTATGGAAGACACCAAATCTGATGAAAATAAAATAAAACGGTCTCCTAAGGGAAAGAAAGGGGTAGACTCAAAGAGTGTAGCATCTCTACTGACAAAATACTTACGTCGATCGGCCATAGAACCCGTTGTAGACAGCCCTCTAGAAGATTGAGCGTATATCGGCAATCAGTCATCTTGAGAAGTCCGAGTCCGAGAGAGATAGAGCTTGCTTTTCTTCCAACAACCTTGCAGACCTGTCAAAGAAAAGAAAATCAAGATAAAAAAAGTTCTTTGAGATTAGAGGTATTAGAGGTGCTGGCTTCCATGAAGATCATAAAGTCATCAGCACAGGAATGATTGGAAGTTGTATGGAAGATACCAAATCTGATGAAAATGAAATAAGGTCTTCTGAGGAAAAGAAATGAGTAGACTCAAAGAAGGTAGCATCTGTACTGACATAATACTTGCGCGATTGTGGACTATAACAACGATAACTTTTTTGAGTACGAGGATAACTAAGGAAGACACACTTTAGAGGTCGAGGAGACAACTTATCTCGATTAGGTTCCAAGTTGTGAACAAAAGAGACACATCCAAACACTCGAGGAGGTAAGGAAAAATGAGGGACACCTGTATGTAATATGGAGAATGGAACTTGATTATTTAATACAGATAATGTCATGCGATTAATAGATAACATACAGTAAGAACGACATATGTCCAATACTGTTTAGGGACATACATGTTGAACATGAGAGTTCGAGCCATATCTAAAAGGTGTCGATGTTTGCGTTTGGCTATACGATTTTGCTGAGAGGTGTGAACGCAACTGGTTTGATGAATAATACCACGATCAACATAGAAAGTGTTTACAGAATATTGAGTAGTACTCCAAAGCATTATCAAAATGCAAGATTTATATACGTTTATCAAACTGAACATAGACTTCATTATAAAAATTGACACATTTGGAAACTCAGATCTTTCTTTTATTAAATAACACCAAGTCATTCTGGAATAATCATCAACAAAAATAACAAAATACTGAAATCCTTTCCGACTTTTGACTCTAGACGGACCCCAAATATCAGAATAAACAAGTTCAAAAGACTGTAACCGAGGACTCTCAATACAACGAGGAAAAGAACTACGGTGATGCTTGCCTAACTGACAAGCCTCACATTTAAGAATAGAAACATGACTCAAACTAGAAACAACTTGACGCAACTTAGCCAAAGATAGATGACCCAGACGATAATGTCAGTGCAACGGAGAAGTAGAAACATAAGTGAAAGTCTTTTCAGGTAGATTCAAATAATACAGTCCATCTTTTTCATTCCTTGAACCAATCATCTTCCTCATCTTGAGGTCCTGAAAAACACAAGAATTGAAAGAAAATGTTACAGAACATTGAAAAAATTTGGTTAACTGGCTCACATACAGCAAAGTGAAAGAAAATTAGGCACATATAATGAATCAAATAATGACAGTAATTGAGTAGGGTGTATAACACCTTTCCCGAGCACATGACTAATAGACCCATCAGGTAAGATAATATTATGTTTCGTACGACTATGATGATGAAAAAAAGAATTTATACCAGACGTGTGAGAACTTGCTCCTGAGTCGATGACCCAAGAGGTGGATTGTGACTGGGTTGCTACGAAAGCAGGATTACCTATATGTGCCATGGTTGCAGTAGGTTGAGAGGTAGTATTAGCAAGTGCGTTCAACTTCTGGAGGATCTCTTCCAATGGAGATGAGATATCGGACGTGGAAGTCTGATTGAAACCTGAAGTATCATCTCGGGGAGCAGAAGTGGTGACTTGAGACTGCATATTCTCATCATGCACTTGACATAACATATGCATCAGCACTTATCCAATCCTCATAATCGGCAGACGTGTCAGGTGGGGGTTCTTCCGTCAAAAACTTTTAACTTCTTCGTCCTGAACATTACTTTGATAGATTTGGACCAGGCAAAGTAGTTCGTCCCATTGAGTTTCACTGCTGTTATTAATTTTTTCAGATCATCATTATGAATAACAGTAACAAAAGATCCACCTCCGCTACCACTACCAGCACTATTAATCTCGCCAGAAGATTCGGTCCCCACCATACTTGTAGATGCAATAGAAAGAGAGATATATAGAAACCCTAGATCTTACAACGAACTACAAACGACAACGAACAACCAACGGATATCTGTACAAATCCTAGATCTCATAAACGAACCACGAACGACTACGAACAACGAACGACGAACGACAATTCATAAAAAGTAGACCAAAAATAGTCGAAGAAACTACCGTCCCGAACCCGGCCGATCAGGGGCTACTGCCCTCGAACTCATGTCAAACTCACGGCTGAGTTCGATCGGCCAAGTCGTGGATGGGATGTACAGTACCTTCAAAAGATGCTTTGATACCAAGTGGAGTTTGGAGAGAAGAGGAGAAAAGAAGGAGAAGAGAAGGAGAAAGAATATGAGAAAATGGATTGCAAGGACATGAAATCCTTAGGTTGTATCTCATGTTATTTATATTGATATGCACTACATCCAAAATTACTATTGTACCCTCATAAGATAAATAACAATAATAACTCTAACACCCATAGTTGACTTCACCTTATTTTTAACAATTACTGGGTTTGATGATTAAAATAGAACCAGAATATATTTACATTCTGGAGCGGATGTAAAATGTGAAGCCCGAAGTAAGTCCTGGTTAAGTTCAGGTTAAAGTGACCTGCACCTGACCCCTTTGATAGCCTTATCTGAAATGGCGCTTTCCAGTGAACTTAACACATCAATCAGATTTTACCCTTGCTTTATGGGAGCGGTCAAGCTAACTTTACTGGCAAGTAAGTAATGCCCATTGGCGAAACAATCTCCATCATATGGTATTATGGCGGATTGCATAAAATTCCGTCCTCCAGATCTCATACAGCTCAACCGTCTTTCGGAAAAAGCCCAAAAGGGGATGGCCGATGGAGCATTGTTTTATGTATCAGTCGAAACTGATACCAAAACTACCGAACCCTCTAGACTGCTGAAACTATACTCATAGGAAGGCTCCGAAACTGATATCAAACCGAGTTTTTGAACATTGCGATAGTCCTTTGCTACTTTAGCTGCACCTGCCTCTTTTGTTACTGAAATATCTTCATTACTTTTATTACCGGTGGTTTGGAACTTGGATTTAACCAGATATAGCTGAGCAGCTGATCATACACTCTCAAAAACTAAGTACAGAAGAGTCAACAACACCTACTAAGGGTGTGATGGAGGGTTGAAGATAAATTCAGCCCAATTCAGTAAAAAATATTACATCTGACCTGCTTTTTGCTAATAATGAAATTGGTTCATACAATCTCCCTTCAAGAAGCATCATTATTCCTTTTTCTTTTTCTTTTTGTAAAGTAGACGGATGATAGAGACTGCAGCTAAAAACCAACTATTGACCAAGAGATGGGGTTGGGGTACAAGGGTGGGGTTGTTAAAATCTGTAGCCAGCTAGCTTTGCATTCCATTCCATTCATCTTCTGCTGGAATGTTTAGGTTTTACTTTTGCATGCCACTTCAAAGTGCAGTCTGAGGACAAATAATCTACAGAATCCAAGAAAAGCGGGCGTTGGAACAGATGGTGAAGGTCAAAAGCTAGTCAGGAAGTTCCCAACTCCTATGCTAATATTTATCACCACAACATCCATTCTTTGAATAATCAGGTAGAGATTCTAAGTTGAAAGAACCGCAACACAACATAAATTGTTGCTTTACACCAAAATTTAAAGCTAAAATAAGCTTCTTAAAAATGGCTCGACTTCAGGCGAAACTGCAATAAAAGAAGAAACCTGGAACATAAAATTTGCTCTCCATCTAACAATCCTTGTTGGAATAGAACTTGTAAAGTATATATATAACATGTATTTTGTTACATATTCTGTGTCTTTTGGTGTGTAATATGACATGCTATTCTTTTAACTGGTTAGGTCACAATTCTACAATATATTTTGTCGAAGATGTTCTTACTTCGCCTTGTGCACAAAATGTGGCCTTTCGTGACTTGCCCCTCCGTGATGTGGGTCAGCATTCTCTCTTCTCTTCTTTGCATTAAAAAAAAAATCATTGTTTCATATGTTTCTGCTGAATTTATGCATTCATGTACTCATAAAATTCCAGGTTCTTTTTGTTTCCGAGAGAATGGTTATCGGTGTGGGATTTGACTGCAACCCTATGGTCTTTACTAAAGATGAAAGCGGACTATGGTATGCTAACTATAACAAATTTCTTCCTTTTCATGTTCAGTTTACCTGTCAATTTAGGGTTCCAACTACTCACATGAATTGGAACATTTTAGCAGCTTTGATATGGAGCTATTTGACAGGAAAAGGCTTTTATTACACTTATGCTGCTCTAAGTTCCTATGTAATCACTTACTTTAAATGAAATCATAATGATCATTGTGAAGTCTATATATCTAGTTCTTTCCTCATCATAAAGCAGTTGTATCTCTACTCGACTTTTTTCTCCCTTTTCTACACTTAACATTGAAGCCTACAGTGTTAGGAATCAGCAGCTGACTAATAAACCTCAAGTATTATTGTTATGTTTTGATTCTGTTGAAAGCCACTCTTTTTGTCACAACTTATAACAAATAGTATTAAATATATTTGATCGATTCTCTCACCATAAGCAGATGCCTGGAAAGGATTTTATTTGACTGATTTTAGGTTGTTACTTTTTTGTATAGGAGCTTTGCTAAACACCTTGAAGAGAGGAAAATAGCACCATCAGGCTCAAAGGTATGCTATTGCTTAACATCATATCGTGAGCTATAATAATCGGTGAACTGTTTCTTCGTATAATTGGCACAAAATATCTCGATTAAGGAAAAGAGTAAACAAAATATACAACCACTGCTTGCTTGTCGACTCATTTGCAACAATGCTTTTATTTATTCCACTTTTTACTTGACGCATTCGCTGGGTAACTCATTTGCAACATGTTTTATTACTTATTTTGTTGCGTGAACAGTGGACGTCATAACGAAGAAGTTAGCAATTTAATTATCTGATATGGAGAATTAGAGCTTAAGTTGACATGTCTCTAGGTACAACAACAGCAACAGCAACAGCAACAGCAACAGCAAGAAAGCTCTTATCCTAAATTATTTTGGCCGGCTATTTCGAATTCTTTTCTTCTATTCAGCTCTTGTAAGGGTCATGTCTTTTCTAGCATTATCAAGTAACATATCCTTTTTTATAGTCTCAATCCAAGTTTATTTTGGCTCACACTTTATCTCTACTTCTAGCAGCTCCTTTAACTTAATTCTTATAAACTTGTGTATCTGTTGGTTTTCTCGTATTGTTGAAAGTTGAAACCACCTAAGATGATTACTACTCATCCTATCCACAATTGGGTCCATCTCTAACTGCTCATGAATACACTTTTTTTTATCTCACCTTTCAGTCATCATCGATCATCACTAATCCATCTTAGAGTTCTCATTTCAACTATGTGATCTTCTTAGCATGTTTCTTAATTTCCTAATAGTCTGATCCCTAAGGTATGCTCTTACAGCTGTCCTTTAGAATTTTCCTTCAACTCCAAGGGTACCTTACGATCAGAAATCACTTTGCTTCAGCCATCTGCTTTGATTCTATGAACATTGTTTCCACGCTCTGTATCATGATGAACGGCAAGTATTATATTCTGGGTTACATCTTTATAAGGTTTTGATGTGGAAAGAGATTAAAGGTTAGTGGTATTTTTCTGTTCACATTAAATCAACTAAGTCTTCTAAAACCCCCCAAATGGTATTCGACTGAAGGTTCTAGATTTTATTAATAACTCTAGTCTCTACCATAAATAGCTCTCCATCACTTTTGTCCTTGGTTGTTGCAACATGTCATCTTTTGCTACCAAGCCTAGTTTTATTACACATCCATCATAAAGTCATTGGTTTTACAAGATCTTCTTTATTTGACCCCCCCTTTAACGATCTAAAATTTTGCAACTTATTGGACGTATTCTGTGTACAAATTTCCCTTAAATCACTAAGGCTTGTACTAAAAAAAACTAAATATCACCACTCATTTATCCAGCTCTAATTGAATTAGAGAGGTTCATTTGTCTTTCCACACCTGTTCTTTAGAACCAAAATGATAATATTGGATCTCACTATAGCATCAATTGGCAACTCATAGTGGCATCAAATTAAGATGGACTTTTCAAAGTGCATGCGAAAATGGGCAGAAGTGCAGAAAAAAGGGACATTTTAACATATGACAACTCTGGATAATACGGCTTCTATCTCTTCATGATATATATATATATATATATATATATATATATATATATATATATATATATATATATATATATATATATCATGAAGAGATAGAAGCCGTTTTTGACAATTAGACTACAATTCTCCATTACTACATAACATCATGCATGCCACGTTATATAACAAATTAGTACATACTCCCTTTTTTATGTGCTCGTCTTTATTCTGTTGTTTGTCTATAGTTATGGTATGATATGTACCTACACTGAGCATTTTTCTCCTTGCTGAGATATTTTTGGAAAGCAAATCTCTGTCAATTTTACCTATTATAGCACCTAGTCACAGTTTTCTGTTTAGGCAATCAAGAATCATTGTTTTAGTTTGATGTGACTATGTAAAAATTGAAGTAGATTGGCAGTTGTAGGAGAAAGTGTAGAAACTTATTAAGGTTTACATTTTTACCACTTATAGGTAGTATTGTCATTCTTTTCATTCCTTCTCTTAATGTGTTATAGAGATGAAAGCAATTCCCTTTAGTCAATCTTATCATCTTTTGACTATGTCTTAATGTGTCATAAGATGCTTCTTGATGCATGAGCTTAAACTGCATATCCAAAAAGGTAGGTTTACCTGCATGCCAACTCGCTATTTAGGTTTATGACATTACCCTCTCATGCTCATAGCTACCGTGACTAGGAATTGGGCACCGAAATAGAGGGTTGATGTCAGGTTGATAGCTGTCATAAAACTTTATCAAAGCTTTTATGGACCTTTCTTATGCTCCATAGTACCTAACCTCATTCTGATAGGAGATGGTGATGGTGATGTTGGTGGTGGTGGTGGTGTTGATGACGATGATGATTACCATATGATGGGGGCAAATCATTTGTGATGGTTTGCGCAAATGAATCTGAGCGTTGGAGACTGAGGGGTGTACTAGTTAGCAGGGATGTGATTGTAGTTTGTTGTTCTCTTCTAGCATAAATAGTGAACTAAAAGGAACCTGTTAAGTAGTGTCTTTGGTGGCGTTATGTATAGTAGTTATTATGAACATGTTTAGTGGGGAGGCTAAGATATGCCATTTGCGTATGATGGAACACTAGGCAAACCTGGAGAAAAAGGACACCAGTTTAAACGATGTCTTTGTTATTGTTGTATGTACAATAGTTGTTATGGATGCTAAATACCTGCCACTGTGGCGCATCTCTCTGTATTTGGCTTCTTGAATCTTGATAGCATCTTGATCAACCATCTTTTTGTCTGATATCAATATTGTTTCAGAGCGCTCGCAAGGCGTATAATAAGACTGACCTCATACTATGAGGCCTAATGTAAAAGTTCAGATGGCTGTCTTATAATATTATGATGGATGTATATGGGATAATTAACTTTTATGGAAAGGCTTGTACATCATAGGCTCCCAGTTTTGATTTGCACAGTTTTTTTTAGTTCGACTAGATAATGCCAGATATGATTTGAAAGCTCTTGGTTTTTTTTTTCTTTTCCACTTATGTTCTTGAATCTTAAGATTGCTTGAACTGCAAATGGTTCTTGGGAGATATTTCTGGCTACTCGTTTTTAAATACTGAATTAGTTCTCTCTCTCAGTTCTCAGAAGCCTTTGGGAAGCTGTATGGTCAGTCGAGATATGGTTCGAGCAGTGATGCACTTGAACCATCAAGGCCTCGTGGTGGGGCTCATGTAAACTGCATAACGTAAGTTTGTTTTATATAAAGTATAATGCCACATATATATCTATTCAATCCAGCTTACTACATTGAAAGCAATATGGTGATATTTATATTGAAATTTCAGTTGCATTGTACCTCTAAGAAAGGGTGGAGATACTATTGTTAAGCGGTTCAGCACCTCAGGTTTTTTTACCAGAATTTTATACTTTATTATTATTATTTGCATACAACTCCCTTGAATACCATGTTTTTAAAAGTCCCCCAAAATCATGGGACAAGGAAAAGTAGTGATGGATAAGCGACGAGGAGGGGAAATGGAGTGGTGGAGGAAGGAGTTGGTTGTCATGGATTTAGAATGAGAGGTGGAAAATCTGGAGTGAGTATTGATGTGGAGGATGAGGAAGGAGGGTTGGGAGGATGAGTCCGTGTTAATGGGTGTGACCAAATGGAGTGGAAGGGGAGACATAATGTAGGTGACGTAGAAAAGGAGAAAGAAGGTAAGGACAAATTAGTCCTTTTTAGCTAGGATTGCGTTTTGTTTTCGGCAGATGTCAGGAGGATTCATAACTCAATTGTTGGTGATTTGGGGATTTCTAAGCAGTCGACAAGATTTGTGGGATTTATTTAAAAACATGGTACATTAAGGACTTGTATGCAAAAACCCTTTTCTTTATCCTTTTGCCTTGGTTGTTCCAACGTTAGTCATGTCATATTTTTGCAAACAGGGTTGGATGGTAAGGTGGTGACCTGGGGGCTAGAAAATTACCCGGATATTCCACAATAATCCATGCTGAACTATTTTAAGATGGGATCCGAAGGTTCGGCGACAAAGAAAATACTTCCATTTATAATTCGAGAGTTCAAACTGGAGGTAGAATTATCTCATTATATTCTAAGCAATTTGAACTTTTGCTAATCAGTTGTTTGGAGTATTAAGTTCTGTGAATAGGTGTTGTATTATTATTTGCTCGATACGATTTAAGTTGAATTTATAACATTATTTGTCAGCCTTTAGCATTATAAGTTTGGTTAGTAATGGTGTAAAACTTGCCATAGTTGAGAGACTGATATCAGATGTAAATCCATTTGAATTATTGTATAAACGTTCATTTCTCATCTCATTCCAAGTCTACTACTTGCACCATGCTGTCCAGTATTTTCTACCATATATACCAATATCAACACTTCATTTAAGAGCTGAATGTTTCAAAATTTTATTTAGTTTCTGGAAACGAGCAGAAGCAGACTAAACACTGAATCATGAATAAATGCTTTTAGACTTTGCTATCGCGCTCTGATTGAGACTCGATCAAATTGGGAAACTTTTACTTACCAGATTAGCCTTCATCGACGCAATTTTTGGCTTGGATTTTGATCATCTTGAGATGATTTTGAGCCTATACTCCCGTGCAGGCTGATATCATAGGAGCAGGGTGGGAGGAATGAGAGAATCCTAGTCAGACTCTCAACTTGTTTCTGATGTATCATCCTATGCTAATTTAGCAGATTTGACTTTTGTTTTTGATAATGTACTGCGACGTGCCAATAACGATATATATATATATATTTTTTTTTGGCGTTATTGCATAATACAGTAGCGCATCTAATGGATGGTAAGTTTCATACTAGGTTATATCAGGTTCTTTGATATGAAACAATTTGCTTTAATTTATGCTGGAGATGATGCAGCTGAGTGTGATACTAAGGCTTTGGTGCTTTGCATTACAGAAGATGCTGGTTTCGAGTGTTATGCACAATTTATGTTTACCATTAGTTTTACATGTTCCTATCTTAACGAGTACCATATCAATTTAGCATAAACATAACTTGTTCATATTAAACTAGTCATATGAAGGAAAAGTTTATGGTGCACGCATGCACATGGTATTAGCCAAAATCACGCCATAATAAGAAAAGGTCATACACCTCACTATCAGGAATGTGGGTAACAAGAATAAGAGAGCCCCTCAACAATGACACATGATTTATGTTTTCTTTCTTCAATTTAGACTTAACATAAAATAGAGAAAACATAGGCCATATGTCAATATATCATTGGGTATGGATTAAGACTTACCATAAGCCCGAACCACTGAATAATTTCTCCTTTGGTTGTTAACAGAATTGGGAGCAAATATGTTGTCCCATGATATCCCCCCCTCACATAAATACAACTTTTGGTGTCCATAATTATTTAGTTCTTTAAATAAAAAAATATGTGGTATTTATTTGAGAGGGGACATCATGGGGGACAATAGTTTTGGGGACATCAGATTTGATTACAGTAGTTAGATGCTTGCGGTATTAGGAAGATTTAAATAGGTCTTTTTCTAACCCTAAACGATCGCCATCTATCATTTAGAGATCAAAATGAGAGTTTTCTCAAAGGTGGCAACTTTCTAAGAGAGGAAGAGGGGGATTTGGAGTTTTGGGGGTTGTTTCGGGGAGTTCTTCATTGGTTCTTCATTGGTTCTTCTTCATCATCTTATCTTCGGTAATTCTTCGTTCTAGTCATTGTAATATATTTCCATCTATTGAAGTGTTGCGGTGATCCGTAAGATCGGGAGAGAAGTTTGTAAGGAATCGTGTATCTTCTTATTCCATTAATAGAGTCTTTTTCGAGTTGGACTTCAATCGTCCTGTGATTTATTTTTTCGTCAGGATTTTTCTCGTAAATATCTTGATGTTTGCGTTGTGTTTTTGGTGTTTGCGTTGTGTTTTTGTTTGCGTTGTGTTTTTGGTTGTGATATTGTCAAATTGGTTTGTACAATTTTTTCTTCAATCCTCACCAAGTCCTATGGGTTTGGGAAAACATTTTCTGCGTTTCATTCTCAACATAGTAGCATCATCAGAGCTATGGTTGACAGAGTTGCGTCAGAAAACAGGTTGCCATGTATCAGGGTTGGTTGTCAAACCGAGTAGAAGAGATGGATACGAAGCCAATGTGCATGATAAACCTAAAGAAACACAATTACCACTACTGGCAGAACAAGATGAAAGATTTATTGTTTGTCAAAAATATGCATCTTCCGGTATTTGTTTCTGAGAAGCCGAGTAAAGAATTTGACGAGGACATGAATTTCGAGCATATACGATTGTGTGGATATATAAGACAGTTCGTGGACGAGAATGTATATAATCTCATTGCCAATATTGAGCAAACAAACATTATGGAAGAAGCTGGAATCTTTGTATGAGACAAAGATCGGGGTAAACAAATTGTTCAAAATCTGACAAATGATGGGTCACATACAAGGATGGTTCATCCATTACGGATCACTTGAGTGCATGGTTGACCAGTTATATTCTATGGAAGTAAAGTTCGATGACGAGGTACATGGACTTTGGTTGTTATGTACGTTGTCAAACTCGTGGGAGATCGTACGAGTGTCCATGATTGCTTATACTCCAGAAGGTGTGGTTAGCTTAGAGTTTGCCAAGAGCAACATATTAAATGAAGATATGTTGAGAAAATCTCAAGGCACATCATCCACATCCTATTTAGATGTGTTTGTTTCAGAGAGCTGAGACATGGGCAAAAGTAGGAGTCCGGATGATGGCAGAGACAAGTGTAGAGGAAAAATTCAAGAGTTATCAAGCGAAATTGTTTCACTGATAAGATAAAGAAGAAGTGCAACAAGGGAAAACAAGTTGAGAACACAACAACGACCGTCTTAGCACATGGAGGTGATGTCATTATTTTAGGTGACGAGGTTATCATGAACCTCGCATGTGATTATGATTCTTGGCTAGTGGACTCAGTGGCTTCGACGCACGTATCTCACGATATGAAACTATTTGCCACATACACAACAGAAGACTATGGAGTATTGAAGATGGACAACAAAAATGTGTTATAGACTGTTGCTATTGGAGATGTACATTTAAAGATCAGTACGGGAGCAACTTTTGTGCTTAAAGGTGTTCGTCATGTTTTCGATATCCGTTTCAATTTAGTGTCGGTTAGAAGGTTGGATGATGAAGGATTCTTCAATCTCTTTGGGAACTATTAGTGGAAGCTTTCCATAGGTTTGCCAGTGATTGCCAGAGGAATCTCTACTATATAGAAGGGAGAACATATGGGACATAGGAGGTGAACACAATCCGTGATGAGTCTACCGAGTTGTGGCATAGGCCGCTTAGCTATATCAACGAGCAAAATGAGCCATTTGTTGAACAGAAAAAGTGATTCCAAGGTTGAAGTTTATAAAATTGGAGAGGTGAACGAACTTCATGGGTAGAAAATTGAATATGGTGTCTTTCCAAAGTCGTCTATCTTCAAGGAGGCCTTCGTTGCTCAATTTGATTCACTCGGACGACGTTTACGGTCCAATAACGGTAAAAACTATTGGTGGTGTTTCTTCTTTTGTAACTTTCATTGATGATTATTCAATAGAAGTTTGGGTCTATGCTATAAAAATCAAGGATTAGGTGTTGCCTACTTTCAAGGAGTTTCAGGCATCCGTTGAGAGAGAGACAGACATGAAGCTGAAATGTGTTTGGTCTGACAATGACGACAAATACATTGGTCCCTTTGATATTTATTACAAAGAGAACAAACTAGTAGGACAATGCTTCGCTAATAGAGGGTCTTCTACATCTTCGCCTTTCCTGTTTCGCCATTAGGACAATGCTTTGTCGTGAACTTTATTGAAGTGACCTGCCAGTCAACTAGTTTTTTTTTTTTCCTATGTTGATTCTCTCCAGCACCTTCTCGACATACTTCTCTTGGGATAACCAAAGCTTCCTTGCTTTCCTATCACGAGATATCCACATGCCAAGAATCTGCTTTGCTGGCCCCATGTCTTTCATAACAAAAGTCTTACTTATCAGATTTTAACCTTTTTTTTTAATCCTTCCCCACTATCAACTTGTCGTCAACGTAGAATAAGAGAAAAAGAAAGTCACATGAGACATCTTTATGTATATAATGATATGAGGTTGTTCTTGCACAACCATGATCTCCCATAAAAAAATAAAACTTCATGTACTATTACCAAGGTGCTTGCTTCAATCCATCAAGAATATTCTTCAATAAGTATACCGTCTCTTTCGCCTCGAAATTTGAACCCTTCATGTTATTCCATGTAGATTACCATACAAGAATGTAGTCTTTATATATCCAGATGCTTTATCTCTAAGTCCAAACTTGTAGCTAATCCGAGCACTACCCGTACCGAAGATATCTTAAATCACCACGGGCAAAATTTCTCCTCAAATTCGATGCCTTTCCTCTAACAAAATCCTTCACAACCAACCTTGCATTGTACCTTGGTTGCAAACTTTGCTCTTTAGTATTCAACTCGATCCTCGGTAGACTGCCTTGCTTGAGATGTCTATGGTATCTCCTGAGTGGGTTGCTCCTCCTAATCATTATGAACTATATGTTCTATAGGAATATCCACTTCATCTTTCCAGTGTAAAGTTGCTTCCGCTGATCTATATAGTGTAACAGAAGAACCAGTAACCAAGTTGACAAGGCCATGTATGTCTGATCTTCCAGCTGAGTTTTTGGCCAGGTTGTCAACTATTTCATTCTCAACAAATACACATCTCTTCTCCAAATAATCTTCTTGTTTTCTAGGTCACATAACTTGTAGACGTACAAGTCGTCTACATAACCCAATAAAACATGTTTCAATTTGCCATTCAACTTACTTCTTTCGTTACTAGCCCTGTAACCAGAAACGTCAGATGTTTGTAAGAAACTTTCTTCTCTGACCACACTTCCTACGATATGCATCCATCTAATGTAACTAAATGTGAGAGATTTATTAGGTAGGTTGTAGTCCTCAGAGCCTTTCCCCCAAATGACTTAGCTAGCTTTGAGTGCAAGAGCATACATCTGACTTTCTCGATGATGGTGCGTATGTTCCTCCATGCCATTATTTTATGAAGTTTTCAGGATGGTCCTTTCGTGTATGATCCCATAAACTTTGTATTGTTTGCAATACTCGTCAGATGATCTGATGTTACTGCCAGTTTTCGACCACATACAATTGAGATGTCTTTCAGTCTCCCTCTCAACTCTAACATGAAACTCTTTGAAATTCTCTAATACCTAATCCTTACTCATAATAGCATAAGCCCATACTTTCTTGGAGCAGTCGTCTATGAAGGTCATGAAGTAGGAATCACCTCTAAAAGTCTTTGTTTTCGTAGATCCGCCGACATTAATATGTACTAATTCCAGAACACATGTTTTTCTTCTTTTAGACATACTTCACAAAGGAAAATCGATGTTGTTTACCAAATAAGAAATCTACACATAAACTCAATCCATTTTCTTTTAGACTTGGTATAAGCTTTATTTTGCCAAAGTTTGTAGACCTTTCTTCTTGACGTGACCCAAGTGCCAATGAAGTCTGCTCTATTTTTTCTCTCTCTCTCCTTCAAATGCCTTTGCTTTCATGCGATACATACTACAACATAAACTCTCTCTTGCTACAATAAGAGCATCTTTGGTGAGTTTCCATTACCCATTTCCAAAGATGTTACAAAATCCCTCATTGTCATGTCTTTTCGTCAAAAAATCAGATTAAGGCATAACTCAGGTACGTACCTTACATCCTTAAGTACCGACTTGTACCCAAGACTCATATAGAGATGGACATATCCCTTCATGATGATCTGTAATGTGCCTTTGTTTTCCAATCATGACCACTCCGAAGTTGCCACTTTCGTATGTTGCAAAGAACTCCATTCGTGGTGAGGTATGAAAGGATGCTCCTATATCTATGACCTAGTCAGCATCATGTGGTGTTAAACTTAGGCATGAATCGTGATCTCCCTATATGACTATCAATTATGCTTTGGCTGTCATTGCGATCTTACCAACTTAATCTTTCCTATTGTTTCCTTTGTTTTCTAGTTCTTGTTTCAATTTCGTATAACATCGCTTGAAGTGGCCCACGATATGACAATGATAGCAGCCATTCTTCTTGGACTTGGATTTTGACCTACTACAACCTTTGGATCCACTTTTCTCTTTTTTTTTTGATCTCTTTGTTTTTCTATAGCTAGAGCATCTACGGGTGATGAGGACAACCCTAACTCCTTTCTCCTCAACTCCTTATTCATTAAAAAAAAAACTCATCATATTTGCCATGGTGATTACACTGTCCTCCGTTGAATTTCTGAGAGAAACCACTATTGTCTCTCATGAGTCAAGTAAAGAACTCAAGAGTAGAGGCACATGCAATTCATCTTCCTACACCATCTTCATGGTCGCTAGCTGGTTGATGATACTTCGAACCTTGTTCAGGTGCCCTGCAGCTGAAGAATCCTCCTTGTACTTATGGTTGACCATCTTCCTAATTAGAACATCTTATTGACTCGTACAAATTCTCCAACTTGCTCTAAAGCCCCTTCGCAATCATCTCCGTCAAGACGAGAAAAAAAAATACAATATCGCCCTACCATTACTCGTTGAAATCGACCATCTTTCGTTTGATCTTCTTCAAATCTTCAGTGGTCATGCCTTCGGCTTCTCCGAAATAACCTCCAAGGAACCGTGCAATACGAAAGGTCTTCCATCATTGGCTTGCAAATTTACTAATTGGACCTGGTGAGGATGATCACCCGTGATGTGATTTTCATATTTTTTGGCTGCCATATTCTTCCCCGAACCTTGGGCTCTGATATCACTTTAATGGAATCCACCAACCAACAACCAACGATGCAGAATAAAAAAAAATCACAAAGATTAATTATTAACGTGGAAAAACCTTACAATAAAAAACTCTGGGGCAAGCAAAGCACAAATTTGGTATAATCTAGTTATGGTTCTCTTGCAATCCCTTACCTAAGATGTCATGTATTCCTAACACTACTAGATCCAAAAGAATAAAAACAAAGCTTTCAACACTCACCATACTAATGAATACAATAAAAAAAACACCTAAATTCGAAGGAGTGGAATCCACGACCGTTCTCGACGTCTTCTTTTTCTTTATCTCTTTATCCCTTGTAGTTCGAGTCTCCGACGTATCCAAATTGCCGCACTTCAGATATTATTCGTATGCAACCTCTATTTACTCTCCTATTTGAATTGTGGTCCTTTTCTAGCTTCTTGGTCGGATGCTCCTTTTATACTTTATGGCGGTCCTACTTTTTACACATAGGATTCTACTTCTATTATGAATAGGTTATTACCTAAGTGCCTATGCAACAATCCTTATACTGTTACAAAAAATTCATAGGGAGGGGGAAAGTTTAGAGAATTTGAGTAGGACATGAGATTTTTGTAAGAATAACAAATAAGGGGACAAAATGCCAACTAAGTTGGCATTTTCAACTCAAAAGACAGGATGTCAACTCAGTTGGCGTCTTCCCTAGGGAAGACGAAGATGCCAATTTAGTTGGCACCCCATATTTTGAGCTGAAATGCCAACTGTGTTGGCGCTAAACAATTCTCTTACCAAATATAAGAACAATTGGTCACCTTCCTCTATATAACACCTATATTCATTATCATCTCCATCTCTTTTCCATCTCTATCTCCCTCTATGTGAGACTCATCTCACTATATCGGTATTCGTATATGGATACATATTCATATATCGTATACTATATTTTTTGGTTCGTAATTCTTGTATCTTGCCATGATGTCATTTTTGTATTCCTGCATTGATGGTTTTCCTGCATTGGTGATTTCCTATTTTCTTGCTTATCGAGGATCATGTGTGACCGGTATCGTACGATACTCCCATTTTCAAGTAAAACTATTAATGACTGATGCAACTTAATGATTTTCTGTGTATGTGACAACCATATTAATCATTATACTGCTAGAGACTTGTAGATTACCTACTAGCATTTCCATCGATCCGTGCTAGGTCCCGTATGTAGAACGAATTTTCAAATTTTCCCAAAATTAATAATTGAGAGTTAGATCGGTGTACCGCCGATATACCGAGACATACTACCGGTTTACCGCTTGGCCACTGATGACTCATGTTCGAGTCTTTAATCAATTAATTTTTTAATCAATGGAATCTTGGTTTAGTTTGAACGATTGGGATGGATTGATTGGTGACTTGGATCGCTGACATGGCTGATCGGACGGTCACGATTAATTCTCCTCTTCTACATAAACTATTTTATTCTCTCTTCTATTTTTTCACTATTTCTTCTCGCTCTCTTCACTTCCTCTCTTTCTTTAGCTTGGAAGTTTGTTAGGAGCTTGGTCTTGAGACCTATGAGTGTGGTTTCCAAACCCCCTCTTGGTGGTGGACTGGAAGATAGACTTAGGATCTAGATCTAGGCAAGTACATCTTGCTATTGCTTGAACCAAAGTTGGATTTTTCATGAATATTGTTGCATGAAAGTGTTCCCTACATATTTCTTAACTAGTTTAGTTCTTGACTTTGTGAATTTCCATAAGGCTATGGTTATGGCTAGAGATTATTTCTAGATCTAACCGTAAGATACGGTGTTTTTATCTTGGTATCGGCCATGATATCCATGTTTTCTTATGGATCTTAGTCCTACATGATATATGGGGCTATTCTCTTATAATGCATTGAGTTTATTTTGAGTTTGGGCAAATCGGTGTAAGTTTTCATTTCCGAAAACCCGATTCCCGGCCCTTACTGTTTGTTTTTTTAGTACATAGGGTATACCGCGACATACCACTAGTACACTGTCATGTACCATTTATCAAAGATTCCTGACTTGTTGTGTTTGCCCGATATACCACCGATATACTAGCATGTATTGTTTCCCATTTCCTGAACTTGTGGAATTTTTTGTTGTACTTTCGGTATATGATCAGATACCCCAATTAATATTTTCCTAATTTTTCTGATTTTGTTTTTCTTTCTGCATGAATGCCTACTTCACTAGCATAATTTCATGTGATAATTGATGGCTGTATTGCTTGTGGCAGTATCCGTGCCCAGATCATAAGGGTATTCCTATTACACGTCGCATGTCTGTCACGTGCTTGAGTACCCTGTCACGATTATACTCTATTGTCTTACACTGTATCGACCTTATTACTGTCCTTCTATTGTATCGGTACTGTATTGCTCATGTCATAATCATGTACTATTTTCTGATGTGGCTAGTTGTAGCGCACTCTTGATTCATGTATTAATATTCTGACTGTGGGTCATCGTAGCCCACTTCTATATCTTGATTGTAGCACGTGATTGATTTCTTATCCTATATCCTAATTGTGATTTATTAAACCATGTCATGTCCTGCATTTCCCTGAGGGGAACACTCGTGTCTAGGAGGATCCCGAATGCCTATGACTGGGAATCCTAATGAAATGAGTTACGAATTAATAACTATTGCTTCACATAGATGCATTGGGAGAGGTGGTTCCTGGTTGCATGCGGTCCCATTATCTTGGTTCATATTATTTGTATTTGGATCTCTCCATTGTGATGTACACAGTTACAGCAAACCATCGTGTGTTGCATCCTGTATTAACTATGATTCTTGATTAGCCTAGATAGACTGCATTGGGAGAGGTGGTTCCTGGTTGCATGCGGTCCCATTATCTTGGCTCATATTATTTGTATTTGGATCTCTCCATTGTGATGTACACAGTTACAGCAAACCATCGTGTGTTGCATCCTGTATTAACTATGATTTTTGATTAGCCTAGATAGACTGCAATGCGTGTTGCCACTGGATCTCAATTGCATATGCTAGTAACCATGATTATGATAACTCTAGTTAGTTAAAGATTAGCAAGCCACACATCATGATTAGCCGTAATTAATTGATTGTTTACTTTACTATTCATGTTATTAATCTATACTTGCTTACTGATTATGTTTCTGTTCCTATACATGTACCACGCCTATGATTACTGATCCTGTAGTTCCATGTTGTCATGATTCTTGTTCCCTTACATGTTCATATGATCATGTTTACTTATCGTCACTTATTTATTTTCTTTTCATTACTATTAATTTTTATTGTCTTTATATGCTTGCATGCTAGTTTTAGTTCACCATAATAGCTTCCTTTGTGCTACTTACTATTTGGAATTTTGATCCTACTGGTTCTGTATGACCAGATCTCGTAGCAGAACCAGGGGATCTTTTGTATCTTTCGCTTGATGGTGACCACCCAGAGGATCACCAGCCGAGTGCCTGAGTGGGTTTCTTTTCTTTGGCCCACTATTTCTATATATTCTTTTATGACGTTTAGCCACCGAGCATGTGTTTAGCTTGTGTTTTAGACTTGACTCTTGCATATAGCTAACATGATTTGTATACCTTTAGACTGCAGCAAGAGCTGATCATGTATTACTTATATTCATAATAGTATTTTATTTTATACTACTAGCTTCATGATCATCTATATGTTCATAGTTTGAGGTGCTTTACTATTTTATGTCTAATGGTAATATATCTTGCATCTTGTTGTTTATTTGTGATTGAGACACTATGATTGCTTGACCTAGCATTGATTATTGGATTTTAGGATAACCCCTATGTCTTATATAACCATGGTCGTATCTTAGGATACTGGAGTACTTCGATATACGTAGCTGGCTTTGTACCGTCCTAGCTCTTCAGTATTCTAGTTCTGGAACGTGACAAGGTTTAAATGGTAGCCCATGTAGGCCTATTTTTAGATGTGTGGGGTTATTTATGTTTAGATTTCTTAATCCTTAACTGTTCCATTTTGATATCTTTTAGCATTAATCTATATCCCCTATCCTTTGACCTACTATTCTCTTTAATCATTGATCTATCATGTCCTTTCGTATTTGTCATGCTCCAATTCTGCCGAATCGCTAAGTTACTAGCGATCATGGTGCCATACAAGTCTAAATTGTACTTGTACAAGGCAAAAACCTAAATTTGATAATTATTTTGAACTACATGTTGAAATCTCACAATCTTAGAAAGTTGAAGAATAAGAAGAAAATAACTTTTCATTAATAACTTGCAATGAAGTAAAGAGTGCATTCGATATGCCATTTCGGCTACATTAATAAAATAACAAGAATGTTCGACAAGCTGCCATAAAATAATACTTATAGTTCCATACATTTACACCCTTGTATACATTAAAACCAAAAGCCTCCAAGATGAACTGGCTTCAAAATACTTCAAAATATGAAGAGCTTCAAGTCGCCTCTCCGAATTTCAGCTTTAGCTTAGTACCGTGCATCCTCAACGTTCTTGACACCTGAGGAGTTGGGGATTAGTACACTTGGGAGTGCACTAGTGAGCGGATGAACCCACTCGCCTAAACTGACATCAGTTATTAAGGAAGCAAGCATTCAAAGTTATCTTGCTATTTATAACTAGATGATTACAGTTTATATCGTTAGCATACTTGAAAATAGGAAACATAGCATTTATATCACTTGAAAGCAGTAAACATAGCATTTATATCACTTATTGGTGATAGCTTAATCAGCCAATGTGCCCGTCTCTGTATTGAAACAAGATATAATTTACCGTCCTGCAGAAGACAATAGGTGAGCATGCTACCTATCTTATAGTCGGTCATTGGTGTGATATCGACACGATGAAGGACAATTACATGGCATTGTGCCGTAACACGTTCACATAATTTTTTTCCTTGGTCAATTCTGTTCCAGTGTCCCAGATACCATTTCAAGGAAAGCCATACCATGTGCATAAGTTGTCATTGACCACACAAATGCATGAATAATTTATCTATGAAACATAAGTATGACACAAAACATAAGTAAACAGTATTATCTATATACTCATGTAACAATTCATTTTCTTCAAAGTCATATGTTCCGATATGGTGACCCGTAGGCACCATGCCACAACTGACGTTTTGTTATACTTTTTCCTTCCAACAGTTCCGTGGTTTTGAACCACAACTGCTCGTTTCGCGTACGAAGCTATTATTATAAGTCTCGTGTACAGATACACTCGACATTTACATTTATCGCATGTTCTACTATTAGTGATATAGCATGCATTGTGGCTATTATTTACATTCAACCAGGCATCGTCGACTGGAACATGTTCGAGGCAATAAGAATTTGTTGACGTGAAAGAGTAGAAAAGACGGGTCCGAACCACCCACCGAATAGAGCATATGCCGAGAAAAAGTGATCGGTTCACAATAATTAAGCGTCAGTTACGCACGCTCCTGCAATGGCACCAACATCGTATTAGAATCCTTCTTCTATGATTCCTCTCCAAATTATCAGGAATGAATGCAAAAATCGATGAAAAAACATATTCACCAAAACCAAGCAGCAAAAACATTCAAGAAAACATACAGCAAATCGGTCCCATTGAAGGGACTCTTATATAGAGCTCACTTGTTGAGACAGTTCACTGTGTCTAGGACTTATTCTAACAGAAGATGATATGTTAGTTGTAAATGTTCTCATAGCATTCATCTGAATCGATTTGATGTCGGAAATGTTTTCATATACTAAGCTTTTGACCGAGCCAGACTAGCTACAAGCTTATTACATAGAGCACTGCCCCGCCAGGAGCGAGGCACTACATAATATACCACTAAGAAATTTTTTTGTCCCGAAACTTAAGAACAAATGTCTGACCTTCTAATTGGACAAACAATGAAGGGTACGTCTCCTTCATCTCTGCCTCCATCTTCCAATTGACTCGTCAACTGAATGGTTTCATCATGGTACGCAAACCATGGATATCGATCGATTTCGCAGAACCTTCTCCTTATGGTCAAATCATAATAGGTTCCTCCGAATATGACAAGTCTGCACGCAGCTCCAGTTGATCGGAACTAACCACATAACTTGGATCCTGCATATATTTCTGAGGTTGGAAAACATAGAAGACACCGTGCACTTCAGACAAAGCTGATGGTAGTGAAATACGAAAAGCTACAACTGCCTTTCTTTCGAGGATCTCGAAAGGACATACGAACCTTGGACTCAGTTTGCCTTTAACTCCAAACTGCATCACACCACACATCGACTTTTAAGAACTCATGGTTCCTAACCATGAATTCTAAGGGTCATTGACGGGTATCTGCATAACTATTCTGTCAACTCTGTAATGCATCTATCTTGAATCATGCAAACCTTTTCGACAACCTGCTCTACTAGTTTCGGTCTAAGTATTTGTCGAGCATCGACTTCATCGCAGCATATCGGTAAGTACATGTCCCAACTAGTCTTCAGGTCTATCGCACACAGTCTCAACGTATCTTCCAATATCTGGTTTACCCTCTCCGTCTGACCATCAGTCTGAGGATGGTATGCAGCACTATAATTTCAACTCGGTTCCTAATACAGATTATAGGCTCATCTAGAAATACGACAAGAACCGACCGTCTCTGTTTGAAACTATTGTATCCGGTACTCCATGTAGTCAGATAATCTCATCATTGTAAATTTATTTTAACCGATCGATGCTCCATGTAACTTTAGTTGCGATGAAATGAACAGACTTGGTCAATCTATCCATAATGATCCAAATCACATCATTCTTTCGCGACGTCTTCGAAAAACTTATAATAAAATCCTTACGATGTTACCCCACTTCCACTTTGGAATGACGAGGTTCTGCGGCTTCCTACATTGCCTTTGATGTTCTTCCTCATCTTCCTGATAAGCCATACACCATGACACAATAGCAACCATACATTTCTTCATGTCGTGCCACCAAAAGGTTGTGCACAAGTTCTTATACATCTTAATGCTTCCCGGATGTAAAGAGTACTTTGCATAGTACACCTCCATCATTATTTCCTTCATAAGTTTTGTATCTTTAGGAACACCCAGTCTTTCCTTCACTTACAATGTTCCACTCTTATCGTCCGCAAAGGTCAGTCGCCTTTCTTATCAAAATTAGCTCACGCATCTTCTTCAGGAACATGTTTTCCTTCTGTGTGAGCTTTATCTTTTCTTGCAATCCTATCCAGATAGGCATCAGAGTAAGAGTCCATCGAAGGAGCGGCGATATAATGTCTTAGTTTGAGTATCACAGTAAAACCGAAGAGAGTGCCTTCTGACGAAAGTCGCTTCTTTTGCATTATCTGATAAGATTCTGTATATTACAAAATCTATAAATGGAGACCACCAGTCTTAAAAGTCTTCTCCTACCTCTGCGGATTGGTAGGCATGCATGCACAAGTTGTTCTTAGGGCATACCAACTCCTGCCCTATCATCGTGATAGTATGCTGAGTCCCGACAGGTGCTGCCAATGATGCTGCCAATCCTGCAAGAGCATCATCTTATAGGTTTCATAACCGGAGAACATGTTCTATGAAGAATCCTGTGAAGACAGAGGTTACGGAGATAGCTGCCTGATTGTACGGGATCAGGTTCTCATGTCGGACCTCATATTGTCCCCTAACTTGGTTGACAATCAGCTGAGAATCGCCATAAGCTTCCAGAAAGTCGACCTCCAGCTCTTTGGCTAGTTGAAGTCCGATGATGAGAGCGTTTTACTAAGCAACATTATTAGAACACGATTCCGAGAGTGAATACGCTCGTTGGATGACCAAGTCGTCGGAGGAGATTAATACTACCCCCACACCTACCACAATTTTGCCTTTTGGACCTGTTCTTGAAACACCGTCAAGAACAGTCGCTAAACTGGTTCTTTTGTGGTGTTGTGGGTATCCATTACTTCATCCGGGATATCTTCGTAGAGCTTTGATGTCTCAGCTACGGGACGTGCAGCCAGAAAATCAGCTAGTGCTTCGCCCTTGACCGCCTTCTGTGGGACAAATACCATGTCATAAGAGGATAGAAGTATCGCCCATGTGGCTAGGCATGAATTTAATGCCCCTGGTTTAGTCATGAGGATCCTGAGGGGATTGACCCGAGAGATGATATGAATCGTCTGTCCGACTATATAATGTCGAGTTTTCTGGATAGCGAAGACGAGGGTGAGGCATTCTTTCTCTATAAGGGTATACCTGTGCTCGGCTCCGATCAACTGACGGCTGAGGTAATAAATAGCTTGTTCGTGACCCGCATTGCTATTCTGAGCTAATAGGGCTCTGAGAGAATGATCCAAGGCTCGAACGTATAGCAAAAAAGGCCTTTCCATGACTGGAGATACTAAGACTGGAGGGTTCGTAAGGTACCCTTTAATGTCTTCGAAGGCTTGCTGGCACACCTCAGTCTAGACATAAGATACTCCTTTCTTCATCAATTCGGTGAAGGGTTTAGAACGACCCGAAAGGTTGGAGATAAACCTTCGGATGTATGCTAAACGTCCTTAGAGACCGCGTAGTTCACGAAGGTTCCTTGGTGGTTGCATTTCGATGATGGCTTTTATCTTCTTAGGGTCAACATGGATACCCTTTAAAGTTACAATGAAGCCTAAGAACTTGCTGCTGGACACCTCCAGGAAGGACTTGGCTGGATTCATCTTTAACTCTTGTGTCCTCATCAAGTCGAAGACGGTCCTTAAGTCATGGAGGTGATCCCCTCGAAAGCAACTCTTGACAATATTGTCATCGACGTAACCTTTGACTTTCTTATGCAAGTATTTGCGAAATATGGTACTCATGGCCCGTTGGTATATAGCACCTGCGTTCTTTAAGCCGAAGGGCATTACGGTGTAGCAGAACACACCTATCGTAGTCCGAAAGGACATTTTTTCTCATCGTCTGAAAACATCTTGATCCGGTTATAACCAGAGTAGCCATCCATAAAAGACATGTGCTCAAACCCGCAGGTGTTATCAACCATCACATCGCTGATGGGTAGCAGGAATTCGTCCTTCAGGCATGTGGTATTTAGATCACAAAAATCATTACAGACTCGGATCTTCCCATTCTTCTTAGTAACTGAGACGATATTGGCCACCCAATCCGGGTGTTGTTCCTCACGGATGAAGCCGCTCTTTATTAGATTATTGACTTCCTTTTTGATAGCATTCATGGTATCAGGACGAAAATGACGTTGATGTTGCTTCACTGGCTTAACTTTAGACAAGATATTCAGTTTGTGTACGGTGACATTCGGGTCTAAGCCTGGCATATCTTCGTAGCTCCAGGAGAAGACGTCTATGTATTCTCTTATAAGCTCAATAAGAGACTCTCGATCCTCTCCTTTCAAACTTTTGCTGATAAAGATTGGTTTAGAAGAAGAGTTGTCTCCTAAGTCAATTTGTACGACCTCATCTTTGGTAGGCGGTTCGCATAATTTGAAGCGTTTCTCCCATTGGTATCAAGTTACTGAGCCTAGGGTTCAACTTCGAAGGGTTCGAAGAATGGCTCGTCGTCTTCATCGACTTGATCCATTGACGTCATATTCACCGACAATGTTCTACGGAACACCTCTCCGATAGTAACGTCGGAGTCGCAGGAGGAGTCTGAGAGTAGGGGTTCGTCGCTTCCTTGTACCGTAGAACTTTGCGCACTTTAGGCGGGACATATCCGAGGCCGTAGCGGGTTTTCTGGTAATACTGGCCAGACTTGCCTTTAGGTACATTAATCTTGATTGGCAAGTGCCAGCCTTTTTCGTAATTAAGACCCATATTACTGCCCAGGTCATAGCCTATTTTTTGAATGATGTGTTGGCTTATGGGGTGTAGTGGTGAGCCTGAACTGTACCAACTTCAGGCTCTGGCTCACAAAGAGTGTGAGTCCGGGAGCCGTCTACTTGGCCAAAAATGTTGGGTTCTTCTCTCACCTTTAGCGCCGGTACTATAAAACATGCGCTATGTACAGAAAGCACTTGTTTTACAGAATAAACAGATGCGATTTGTGTTTGTAGCGATAAACTCAGGTTTAGTTCTAGAGAATAAGTAGAGAAATCAGAAGAGTAGTTCGAAGGCATTCCTTTATTGATAAAATAGGACAAATCGTCCTCTGGGATTACAATGTCAAATGCGGGAAAGTTGGCCACAACTGCATTATTAAGATCACTACCCCCAGCACCCGAGATAGGCAAGGGTGGAGTAGGATGAGGCGGGCTACGCAGCTTCACCACAATCGGTATGACAGAAGCGTTTCCCTTTATTGGCAGTTTCTCCTTCAATCGCACCACCAAAGGAATTGTAGCTTGGACTGCAGACGTCGTAGGACGTTTTTTGGTAGGTGGTCTTCCTTTCAATCGGACTATCAGAGGAGCTGTAGTCTCTGCTGTGGGTGCCGCAGGACGTTCCTTTAGACGCACTCTGATGGGCTCCTCGGAGGCGGTTTGAGCTTTGGCTTCATCATCAGCGTCTTCATCTGAATCCTTCTGGTATTTCTTTTGGAATAGTCGAGATTTAATGTAGTAAACCTTAACCCCTTTAAAGGGGTCAATGTTCGCGAACTCAGTTTTTACCACTCCGTCGCCGTTGACATATTTGAAGCATTGGTGGAGGGTAGATGACACGATCATGTGCTCATGGATCCAAGGTCATCCCAACAGGATATTGTAGCAGATATTCGCGTTAATGACATAGGAAGTCGCTTCAGTCTTCAGGTCGCAAATTTGAATTTTCAAACAGATTTTCCCTTCTGGACAACTTTTGTCGTTATTGAAACCACTGATCGTGGTTTGGGTTATGGAGATCCAATGCATTGGGATCACCAATGTATGCAGCAGACGGTGAGGGATAACGCTCATGGACGAACTAGGGTATATATACATACGATTGACCTTGACAGTGCCAACATATCTTGTATAGTACAAGGATCGAACATGCCTATTATTCTTTAATAGCATGTCCTGTTGTGAGAATATGATATTGGACATTACTTCTATCATACTGTGGCACTTGGGACATACAGCATGATCTTCATCTGGCTGTCGTATTTGTCCCATATAGGATTCGATATTTTGTAATGCCTCGGCCAGAGCCTCTCGAGTCTTTTTAGAAAGGCGGAGAAGCTCAAACAATGACAGTCTAGCTGGAGTATTAGCTAATTGAGCCAATATGTCAAAATTGTAGGGTCGATCCAACCCTGTAGCGATATCCTTCCTGAGGGGTTTGTCAAAATGCCCGTCTTTTTGTTTTTGCTTGTCCGTCGTTGGCGGTTGAGATGGGCCCGGCTCTGAACCACCAAGAATGGTTGGCGTTACGACCGACGTCGTTTCTTTCCCAGGGGCCTGGTCGTAGTTACGTGAGTATTCTAGACCAGTCTTAGTTGCTTCGACCCTTTCTTCGTCTGACGAAGCCAAGACAGTATTGCAAGATCTAACCTTTCTGCCTTTGGTCTTGACGGGTTGATGTCCGGCAGGTCTGATTAAGTCGTCACTGAGGTCAGGGTGTACCCACATGACTTCTTTCTGAGGTATTTTAACTGGCACTAACCCTGAGGCTTGAGCGGTCGGGAGGTTAACAACCTCCATAGTTGATTTCAGAATAGAGATGACTCCGTCTTGTGTCACTATAGGTGGAAACCTGTCAAACTGGAGAGTTACCATATTGGCGGAGACTATCTTCTCCTCAAAGTCCAGCGATAGCATATTTGCGTTGACTAATCGCTGTAGGTGATTCTTGATGATATAGCAGTCCTTGGTCGGGTGATGGACATACTGGTGGTAATGGCAGTATTTGGGATCATCCACCTTGTCCACTTCTTCGGGGCGTCTATGAGGCGGGAGTGTAATTTTTCACCCTCGAGTAAGACATTGAGTAATTATAGGGCATTCTCGTCTTTGAACGAGTATTTCCCTTTTTGGATTGGGGGTCTCTCAGGTTGCAGAACAGGAACTGTACTGCAATTGAGGCTTACAGACATAACTTGTTTTGCTTTAGACTCCCGTTCATTATTATTAGGTTTTTCGGTAGGCCCCCTGCCCCTTTGAAAGGCCCATTCCCAACAAGTGGGCCTCTTTAGCCTTCCTCTCAGCATCTTCGGCATTGATGATGAATGCTGGCCAGTCCGCATGGCCGGAGGAGCCGGTCCACAGTCTTGTTATAGGGGACAAGCCTTTCCGACAAGTGTTGATCAAGATTGCTTCGGAAACCCCTGGTTGCTGTCTCAGTATAGCTTGCCGAAACCACTTTATGTAAACTCGGGCGAATTCCTTATCCTTCTGAGTGGTATCCATCAAAGTGGACATTGACATGTCCATCCCTGGCTCATAGAATCGAGACAAAAATAGATGTTGGAGATCGTCAAAGGTTGACACGGAGTTGTCTTGGAGACTACAAAACCACTCCTAGGCAACTCCTCTCAAGATGCCAACGAACAGTTTTACAAGGAGGGCATCATCTCTTGGCAAGTGCCCCGTCATAGCACTAAAATAATTGAGATGCTGACAGGGGGAATCTGTCACTCCCGTTTCCCGTTATACGTATCTTCAGTATACGTATACGGATTTCTGACATTTAGCAGGTGGACCGTAGTTAGACTTTTCTTGCTTAGCATAGTATTGGTTTAATCTTGACTTGGTTTATTTGATTTGGTTTGGTTCAATTTGACTTGGTTTAGCTTGCTTGGTTTATTTTGGTTTGGTTTTGGGTTGGTTTGAGATGGTTAGGCTTACTATATAAGTCAAATCCACTCTCTCTCCTTCATTTATTTCCCATTAACTCTTCTTCTTCTTCTCCATTAAAACCTCTCCCCCTCCAAAGTCAAGTGCTAGCTTGCTTCATGGAGGAACTCCATTTTTGTTGTTCCATTATCTTTCCAACATGATTCTAAGGCTATTTAGTACTTGGTATTTTTGGTTTTGAAGGATTAGTTTTTGTAGATCTAAGTTTATGCAAAACTTGATTTTTTTGCGTTTTGATCTCTTAAACTTCATTATTTTCAAGTTTATTGTTCCATGTTATAGAGAATTCAATTTTACTCAAGTTAGACCTTTGAAAACCCGGATTTCGATTTGTTTTGAGTGATTTATGTCTTGAGAAGTTCATGGGTTCAATGAACTTGTGCTCTCCGGTTGGGGAAGAAGCACAGTGCTGGGCGCATAGATTTGTTATGCGTCTACTGCACGCTTCCTTGTGAGCATAGCCATATATATGCGCCCAAGTCTCCCTTACTCCCTCTAGTGGGCGCATAACCCCAAGGCCCTCCCTGGCTTGGGCGCATAGTTTTGTATGCGCACAAGTGCACCATGACTCCTTTCTTGGGTGCATAGACCCTGTCATGCGCAAACTTGTCATAGAGTGAGTCTCTTGACTTTCTCCAAGACACCCTGACTTCACCCTGTGGGCACATAGCTCCAGGCGCATGCCTTCCTAAAACTATTGTCTCTCCATGATACCCCCTGACTCACTCATGTATGTGGGCGCATAGACCATGCGCCCTGTCTCACTCATGTGGGCGCATGCCCTTAGGCGCATAGCCTTGGTCGCATGCCACTCTCAGCACATTCATTTTTGGGTGCATGCTCTTTATGACACCCCATGGTCCTTAGTGTGAATCGTGACTTTGTTTGTACCGTTTACTTGACTAAGTCCTATAATATTATTTTCTATGTTGCACATGTACTCTGAGCTTTAAGCACAATCTTGGTGTGGCACGTACACTCTCTAATAATTTTTGATAGTGGCCCCATCATGGTGCACTTACATAAATACGACATGACGATGTGACTTTACATGATAACTCTTGATATTGATCCATCGTGGTGCACTCTTGACCAGTAACTTGACATGATAATTCTTGATAATGGTTCGTTGTGACACACTCTTGACATGATAAGTAACCTGACATGACATGATAATCTTGAACGTTGTTGCGACAGCTACCTGGACTTGCTAAGTAACTCTTGTATTGACACCGTGGTAGATTCTCTTGGTTGTGCCTGTATAAGCTACATGTCTCGTCTTGCATCATGTCTAGGATATGGATTTCTGATTACCACGTTCAGGGATTCATGCTGAATTTGACTAGGTTAATTACTAGATTGATCAAAGTAGCTCATATAGAGAGATGTTTCCAGTTACATGCGATCCCGTTATCTAGGCGCCTTGAATGGACTTGTAGCCTGCCGTCGAGTAGGGTACATTTCCAGCCCACTGTCATGTGGGGTACTTCTTGAAACAAGTAATATGTACACTGTCATGTGTTGCACTCTAAGTCACTTAATAATTCTTGATAAGTCTTACATGAATCTCGCCTGGATAACCTGGATAGCTGCAGGGCTTGTGACTGTCGAAACATCTTATTGCATCTTGCTAGTAACTAGGCTTGTGATAACCCTAGTTAGTTAAAGTATCAAGCCGTACTCTTTGCTTGGCCGTGAATGTTGGATTGAGTCCTATCTTGTCTAGTCTTGCATAGATCCTGTACTTGGCTATCTCAGGACATGCTTGTTTATGATACTTTATCGATAATTGCTTAGAGACTAAGTTCTGTTCAGGTGAAGGGTTACAATCCCGGTCCTTGTTTGGTTTACGGGTTATAACTTGGTTACCAGAATAGTCCTTTAGTTATCTTATCGTTTATTACCCTATTTTCTCTAACTCATGTCTTTTGTTATTCATTTATGTCCTTATGTGCTAATATGCTGGTTTTAGTTCTTAAGTAAAGCCTCCCTTGTGGCACTTGCTCTTTCTGGGGTCTGACCCAGCTGGTTTTCTATGGCCAGATTTTGGAGTAGCACCCGAGGATCTTCCAGCCTTCCAGCCAGATGGTGAATACTAGACGTAACCCTGGCAACGAGTGGGTTTTATTTTGCTCTCCCGCTCTGTTGTAAAATTATTTTTTTGAGGCATTTAGCCGCCGAGCAAGTGTTAGCTCGTATTGATTACTTATGTTTCTTGTCTGTCTAAGGGCTGTAACATGATTAACAAATCCTAGGGTTGATCTTGTATGACTGAAACTCTTGCTAGTCCTCTTATTTTGTACGACTAGCTTCATGATCATCTGTATATGAAATATATGGGATGCCTTACTATTGAGTATCTGATGGTCTAACATCTTGTAACTATTATTGCTTGCTTAAGATTGAGACACTAGGCTTGTTCTTGACCATAAGAGACTGATGGCTTGTAGATAAATCCTCATACATTTAGACAGTCGTGACCGTATATCAAGGTGATTTACACTTCTATATACGTAGCTGGTTGTGTCTGCCCCCGCTCTCCAGTATTCTGGATCTGGGGCGTGACACGGTTTAAGTGGTAGCCCATGCATGGTCATGTAAATTAAGATGTGTGGGGTTTTACCGAATAGATGTCTCAATCAGCACTCGCCATTGATCTCTACTCGTGTCTCCTAATCTTTTTAAAATCTTGACCTGATCACCTGCTTATATCCTCGATCTATCTTGGTCCTTTCTTATTGTTTCCTATGTCATTTCTTCATTGGCATTGTTCCTGGTCCTACCGATCAACCGGGAGGAGCTCAACCAACACCCCAGCAGCAACAAGAAGATTAAGCCTAGCACTCGGGAGCAACATCCCGAGTCATGCACTCTGATGACCCAGAGCCTCCAGTTCAGCCAGTCCAGCCTGCAGAGTCCGACAACAAGGACTTGATTGGACTTATCAGGGAATTGCTTGCATCACAGGATCGTCGGGGCGATGCCCTGCACCAGACAGTACAAGATGCCATGGGCAGAGTTGGTTACCAAGGGAACAATGCAGCTAACAATTTCAAGTGCCTGAACCCTCCCTTCTTTGACGGCAGCGAGAAAGCGATTGCAGCTGATGCCTGGCTCCAGGACATCGAGATTACCTTGGGAGCAACCAAGACTCCAGAGGAAGAGAAGGTGGCTGTAGTGCGCCTACAGTTATTGGACATAGCCCGCACCTGGTGGGCGATGTTGGCTGTAGGATTGGCGACGCCTATCCTATGGGCGACATTCAGTGACAAGTTTTATATCAAGTTCTTTGATGCAGTGGCTCGACATGATCTGCAGACGAGATTCACCAATTTGAAGCAGATGAGCAGGACGGTCGATGGATATGCGGCCGAGTTTTCTAGACTTAGTCGGTTTGGTCCCACCTTGGTGGCAACCGAGTCGGATCGAGCGCAGCGGTTCCAGCAGGGACTCCACCTAGAGATTATTCTAGCGGTAGAGTAGTTCGAGCATCAGACTTTTGATGCTGCCTTGAGGGCAGCTAGGAAGCACGAGTATACCTCACAGAGGATCGTAGACCGAACCGGAAGCTGGAAGAGGTCTCATGGGCAGATGTCCCAATCATCAGCAACAACCCCGGTAGCTAGGACTTTGACTATTGGAGCTCCTAGGAGGGCGACCACAGCTTCATCGGTTCAGTACTCGACACCGACGTATCCTCAGCAGCAGAAGCAGAAGCAGTCTTCCGTAATGGACTGCACTCTTTGTAGAAAGCTAGGACATGTAGTATCAGAATGCCGCAGAGCATAGGAATTGTGCTTGGCTTGTAGGGCACCGGACCACATGATAGGGTCCTTTCCGAATTAAGCCAGTTCATCCTCGTCGAACCTAACTAGTCCATCGGTTAGGGGACCAGCCCCAGCACCAGTGCAGCAGCAGCAGCAGTACCAGTCTCTGAGGCCATTGATGCCTCAGGCACAAGCCTTCCAGCAGCAGAGATCCAGCAGTATGCCCATACCCAAGCTCAGATGCAGAACCGACAGAGAGGTTTCCAACAGAGTGTCTTTCTTATGCCTTATGCCTTTTAATTCCTTGCTTGCATAAATGATTGATTGATTAGTTGCTAGTCATAGATGGCTTGTGCTTTAGTATAGCTTGTTCCGATATCTCTAGCCTCTTGATTAAATTTCGAGGATGGAATTCTTTTAAGGTGGATAGAGTTATCACTCTCGTTTCTCGTTATACGTATCTTTAGTATACATATACGGATTTTTGACATTTATCAGGTGGACCATAGTTAGACTTGTCTTGCTTAGCCTAGTCTTGGTTTAATCTTGACTTGGTTTATTTGATTTGGTTTGGTTCAATTTGACTTGGTTTAGCTTGCTTGGTTTATTTTGGTTTGGTTTGAGATGGTGAGGCTTACTATATAAGTCAACTCCACTCTCACTCCTTCATTTATTTCCCATTAACTCTTCTTCTTCTTCTCCATTAAAACCTCTCCCCCTCCAAAGGCAAGTGCTAGCTTGCTTCATGGAGGAACTCTATTTTTATTGTTCCATTATCTTCCCTACATGATTCTAAGGCTATTTAGTACTTGGTATTTTTGGTTTTGAAGGATTAGTTTTTGTAGATCTAAATTTATGCAAAACTTGATTTTCTTGGGTTTTGATCTCTCAAACTTCATTATTTTCAAGTTTTGATTGTTCCATGTTGTAGAGAATTCAATTTTATTCAAGTTAGACCTTTGAAAACCCGGATTTTGATTTATTTTGAGTGATTTATGATCTTGAGAAGTTCATGGGTTCAATGAACTTGTGCTCTCGGGTTGGGGAAGAAGCACAGTGTTGGACGCATAGATTTGTTATGCGTCCACTGCATGATTCCTTGAGAGCATAGCCATATGTATGCGCCCAAGTCTTCCTTACTCCCTCTAGTGGGCGCATAGCCCCAAGGCCCTCCCTGGCTTGGGCGCATTGTTTTGCATGCGCACAAGTGCACCATGTCTCCTTCCTTGGGTGCATAGACCCTGTCATGCGCACACTTGTCATAGAGTGAGTCTCTTGACTTTCTCCAAGACACCCTGACTTCACCCTGTGGGCGCATAGCTCCAGGCGCATGCCTTCCAAAAACCATTGTCTCTCCATGATACCCCCTGCCTCACTCATGTATGTGGGCACATAGACCATGCACCTTGCCTCACTTATGTGGGCGCATGCATGTGGGCGCATAGCCTTAGGCGCATGCTACTCTCAGCATATTCATTTTTGGGTGCATGCTCTTCATGACACCCCATGGTCCTTAGTGTGAATCGTTACTTTGTTTGTACCCTTTACTTGACTAAGTCCTATAATGTTATTTTCTATGTTGCACATGTACTCTGAGCTCTAAACACAATCTTGGTGTGGCACGTACACTCTCTAATAATTCTTGATAGTGGTCCAGTCGTGGTGCACTTACATAAATACGACATGACGATGTGACTTTTACATGATAACTCTTGATAGTGACCCGTCGTGTTGCACTCTTAACCAGTAACTTGACATGATAATTCTTGATAGTGGTCCATTGTGACGCACTCTTGACATAACATGACATGATAATCTTGAACGTTGTTGCGACAGCTACCTGGACTTGCTAAGTAACTCTTGTATTGACACCGTGGTAGATTCTCTTGGTTGTGCCTGTATAAGCTACATGTCTCGTCTTGCATCATACTTAGGACACGGATTCTTGATTACCACGATCAGGGATTCATGTTGAATCCGACTAGGTTAATTGTAACGACCCGCTCCGCCCTAGCGGAACACCGATTCAAACGGCAAGTGCAACGACTCAAACGAGCCGTCGACCCAAAGAGTTGGCATCGACCTAATGAAAGAATCGATGCAAGGCTTACATTGGCCCGGCAGGAGGAATCCAGACTTAGACTTTCAAAGGCGCGCTCGGAGTATCGCTCGGCCGATGCGAACATCGCTAAGGTGGGTGGCTCCGATGAACCCGTCTTTGCTTAGCCTAGACACATAATAATACGGACACTATTGCTAGAATCGCTAGGCGTCAACATCGCGCATACTAATAAATGAATGACTCAAAGCACCTAGCTAAGGGAATAATCCCATCTTGCATGCTTGTTTAGAACATGGAAAAGAATTCGGCAAATATAGAAACTCTCGCACCGCGCTCTACACTCGTGCTAAGGCAAAAGCTTATGTGTAAGTCCCTTACGCGTTCAACAATAAAACAATGAATGGTTTACAACAATGAAACGGAAGACTATCGACATAGTCGTTTCGAGTAGAGTATAGCAACATTGAAAGACGTCGGGACCGATGGGTCGCCAAGGCGACTCCCGCACGGGGAGTTGCATAACGAATGAATGAATGAATGAATAAGTGAATGAATGAATCCACGAATGAATGAATGAATACGTGAAAAATGAATGAATGAACGAACAAGTGAAAGAAAGAGTGAATAAGAGATAAGACATGAAAGACGTTAGCGACAGGTATGACGGGCACGTGCAACGGGGCTCGCTATCCGCGCTGCACGGACGCCAACCTGGTCGATAACGTATTATGGCTCAAGACAGCCGTTAAGTTAAATGACAAGACAATACGAAATGGTCGTGGACAAACGACACGGGCGATGGGGGGGAATACCGTGGCCGTCATGAGGAAGGATTCTGTGGCACGGGCGATGGGGGGAATACCGTGGCCGGCCTAGGCGAAATCAGACATGGGGCTTACGGGCTACTTTGAGTGAGGGCTCGGCCACTCAAGGAGACGTAAGGCCAGGCATTTCAAGAGACTATCAAGGTGTACCAGCCATCACGCTTCGATAGGTGAGAATGCCCAAGTGATATGTCCAAAATGGCTTGTGAAGCCAGCGACCCATGCATGTAGATTAAGCGGGCTATGCTGGTGGTAATCCACGTACAAGTCCTTGCATTGAAATAAGTAGTCTAAGTTAACTAAACGAAGTGCCTCCTGAACATGCTTGAAATGTAACATCCTGAACATGCTCGAAATGTAACACTCCTGAACATGCTTGAAATGTAACACTCTGAACATGCCTGAAATGTAACACTCTGAACATGCCTACGACGTGCTAGAACATGCCTACAACATGCTAGAACATGCCTACAACATGCTAGAACATGCCTACGACGTGCTAGAACCTGCCTACGATGTGCTAGAACCTGAGACAGGGACACGCCCTTAACATTGAATGTCTACATGAATCACGTTAAGTTACTACATGTGAATTCTTGACTAACTTGGTTTACTTTGGACAGGGAAGGCCAGACGGTAAGTATGTGTTAGCCCAATGATTATATCATGTTTTTGAATATGGCTAATCAATTAAGTTTAACTAGTGATGTCACTAATATTCATGCTACTTAAACTTAGCATTGTTCTAAATGTTCTATATCATATTGTTATGATTATATCATACTGCATCATACTGTTTTGTTCATCTAGCATGTACTTGCAGACAAGCAGGACATATGCAACAAAGAATTATTAATGGGCCAAAGATGGCGTTATACAAGGAGTTTTCTCTGAACTGCCCAACGACCTATCCGGGGCCTCGCATCGGGGGTTCCGCTACCCGGTCAGCGGACAGAGGTCGAGGGGGCAGCGCCCCCCGTCAGGGGTTCGGGGGCGAAGCCCCCGAAAGGTATTCAGATTTTCAGATCTGTTTATCTTTGGACGATTGTCGTCAAGGAAAAATACGTCTTCAATGTCAGGAAAAAGACGTCATCTAAAGGGCTATTAGTTTTCATATTTATTCTGTATTTTTCCCTTTTATTGAGTCTGGAAAAAATATGAGATTGATCGGATCGGTACTGGCTTAGGTTTTTCTCAGTCCATAAACAAAAATAAGCCTACCTAAGTATCCCAAAAATCCACAATTCCAAAAAGCCCAAAACCTATGCAAATTTGGTTTATTCTTTATTGTTCTGAACCAGCAGAACTCTGACAGAACTCTGACCGAGTTCGGTCCGAACTCGGCCCGAGTTCGGTCTGGGTTATTTGAATTTTAGTTTCCACCAAATCTGCATCCAACATTCGTATGCGAAATCCTAGCATCCAAACTCTGCCCGAACTCTGCCCGAGTTCGGTTCCCCAAAAATACTATAAATAGAGTTAAGATTACCATTCATTTCAATAATCCAATTTCATCTCTTCTCTTCTCTATCTAAAGTGTTCTGAGCTTTTACTTTCATATCTAAGCCTTTACGACTCTTAGCCAAGCCAGTACAGTTTTTGTTTAATCTAGAGTTTGGTGTTGAAGAGTTGTATCGAAGGTTGTATTCAGAAAACGTTCCAGTTTTCAAATTGCCTTCTGGAGCCGGTCGTGCGCTCGTCACCAAGCACGGTGTGTGTGTGGAGCTGGTCGTGCGCTCGTCACCAAGCACGGTGTTGTAAGAGACTGTAAGCTCTCAGTTAAAGCTTGTGCCATAGTGGATTAACATCGAGCAAGAGTACTCGAGACTGGATTAGTCCTCTCAGAGGGATACCAGTATATATCGCTGTGTTACTGAGTTTGAATTTTCTATCTCTATTTACTGTCTCTTACATATCTGCCATAGTTTAATTTTTTAATTGGTGATTATATTCTGCTGCACACACGCACTCTATTCACCCCCCTCTAGAGGTGCTCAACGGTCCTACAATTGGTATAAGAGCCAGTACTGCATCTAGAGGTATTATATTCTGATCCCAATTATTCCTATAATTGGTATCAGAGCGGGTGCTTGTTACATAGAGCAGGTTCTCCTTCTAGAGATATTATTGCAGGTGCTCCTTATAGAGATATTATTGCTTATACCAATTGCTCCTTCAATTGGTATCCTAGCAAGGACTCTATTATTTGGCTTAACATCCTTGGAGCAGATTCTTATTACCAGAGCAGGTTATACAGGTAAAGCAAGGTAATATTATTATTATATAACTGCTGTTACATAAGATCACTATATCACATATGGCAAGTATGTACTTTACAACTGAAGAGCAATCCTCAAATAGACTCCCACTATTTGATGGAACAAACTATAGTTATTGGAAAACACGGATGAGCTTGTACCTGAAGTCTCAAGACTTTGACTTATGGTCAATTGTTGTCAATGGCTACCAAAAGCCTACTATCACTTCTATTCTCACATCCTCTATTATTAACAAGCCTTATTATAGTTACACAGAGGAAGAGAAGAAGTTAGCTAGCCTTGATGCAAAAGCAAAGCATGCTTTCTATTGTGCTGTAGACTTTAATGTATTCAATCTCATTACTACTTGCACAACATCTCATAAAATTTGGAAACTTCTTGAAGCTACTTATGAGTGCAGGTATGAAAGCAGTGCTAGCAACTCCAGAGAGGAGGATAGTCTTCATAATGATTCAAATATGTGCATGATGGAATTAGGATTTAAGGTACAACACAATTTCTTATACGAAGAAGAGCTTGTATGTGACAACTACAAGAAGATAGACCACATCCAAGATGATTGTACTACTACAAGAAAGGAGAGTCACTACGAACAATCAAATAAAGAAAGATCATCGGGCATATGGTGTGAAAGTGAATCAACAAATTCTGAAGAAGAAGAGAGACCTCATCAAGCTGCAAATTTATGCTCAATGGCATTATCTAACGAGGTACAAAATAATTCCCTTCTTGAAGAGAATAAATTTTCTTATGATGAGTTATCTGATGCTTTCAGTGATCTGTTAGAAGAACACAAGAAAGTATTAGATAAGTATAAGCAAGCTAGAAAGGATATTCGATCCTATAAGCGTGAGATTGAAAAGCTTACTTGCTTATTGAATGATGCTAGAGATACTTCTACTTCTGATAATTCTATTAAGATATCCACACTTGAGTTTAGATTGCATGAGGCGCTTGAATGTATTGAGAAAAGCACTCAAGAAAATGCTAATCTTAAGGAGGAATTAGAATCAGAAAAGAAGAAGTATTCTATTGCTTCATGTAGAATTGATGCTCTCTCTGCTAAGTATGATGAGATCTGTGCTAACTCTAAAAAGTTAGAGATTAGACTGGGAAAGCAGGTAGTACAACCTACGACTCAGTCTAACACAAGACACTTAGCACATCACAAAGTCACCCAAGTCAGATCTTTTAGAAAGGAAGCAAGCAAAGCTAAAGCTTCACACAACCATGCTTTCTATTACAAGTATCCACGCACATCATGTCATCCTACTACACGTTCTCATACTGCTGCACATAGTACTAATGTTAATTCTTTCTATCATTATTGTGGTATGGATGGACATGTTTCTAATCATTGTCAGATTAGAAAACTTGTTGATATGAACTTGTGCAAATGGGTTCCCAAAGCTAACAAATATGGATCCAAGTTTTGGATACCAAAGTCTTCACCTAATATTTCAGGTGGAGCTACTTATTATGAACCATAGAACCATGGAGCATGTTGGTGATTGCAAAGCTACAATGGTCATCTTCCAAGCAATTGCACCAACATAAGTGTGGTCACTAGAACCACTTCGGTAACATGCTTCCTAAATAGTTTTTAATATCTAGCATGTTCTTATTGATGTATTGTTATTAGCTCTCATTGATATCTTTTAATTGTTTATCATTTATGTGAGTTATAATCCTATCAAGACGAGTTGTTTAGCTTAAATGATTAGTTCACACTATATAGTATTTTATTTTTTATTAGTGTGACACATTTATCTAGGTATGCTCTTTACTCGTAGTATTCATCTATGAAGTTGCATACCACTCTAGTCCATAGAAGCTTTTGTTGTTGGTTTATGCTTTTGACTCTTTGTCTTTAATACTTTTAATGGTCACTTCTTATTGATTTGTCTTCAACATGTCACATTTACTTTGATCGGTATTTTGTGAGTATGTATGTTTAGCACAAGTCTCCTATTTACTTGAAAAGTATATACATATACTTTTATGTTAACCTTGTGCTTGCATAATATATTCACTATTGATTCTCATATTTTATTTTGATTAATTTTATTATTAATCAATTACATCTTTGTCTGACAAAGCATATTTATGCATGTTTATTGATCTTGTGATATTTTTTATGCTTGTTAATGATATATGAATAATTCATTATCGTTCATATATTGCTGATATGTTTCTTATATTTTTGTATAAATATCTTTGTGGGATATATGAGTTAAGTTCAAGTTCTATATTATATTATTTTGAAAAGTAGTTTCAAACTTGTGCGTATCTCATACTTTAGCTATTGATTACTTTGGACAAATTTATGTTCTTATCCTTATTAGCTTCTTCCTTAAAGTCTCTTTTTTTTGGCTTTTTGGTTGACATTTTGGATACATAACATTTTTTGATATCTTGATCTTGATAAACCATTCTTTGGGTATTTACTTTTAGGGATTCTGGATTTCGATGATGTTCGATGATACTGCATATATTCCTTTAAATCTAAGTTCTTAAGAGTAGAAATCATTTTGGGAACAAGCCAAAAGGGTCCTTCTGTCATACAGGTGTAAATAGCCTGAAGCGACACGGTGCACTAGTCTTCGGACTACCGCTAGCTGGGAACCGGCCCCTACAGCCAACCCGAATTGATCAATACTTTATAGACTTAAGATTTATTAAGGTGTACTTGCAACTATTATCTAGTTCTGGATCCAAGGTGCTGTCAAATCTCCTAGGTTCCAGAATACATCAACGTATCTAGGTCTTACATTTTGATTTACTAATGTTTTTATATTTTGTTGTTACCCAATAATTTTGTAGCACATATGGATAAATGTAAAGTGATACATCTTATACCGTATGCTACATTATTCTAAAATTTTCTTTTAAGTCCATAGAATATAATTTATTTCATATTGCACTAATTCTTTTTAAATCCTCGGTTATTAAAGAAGATATTTATTTTGGGTACAAGCCTATAAAGGTCTGTCTGTCACCACGACTACGGTCGAAGCGAAGCGGTACTTAAGTGTTCTCCGGTGAACCTCCGTTAGCTGGGACAGTACCTCTACAGCTAATCCAAGATTGATCAATGCTTTATAAACTAAAGATTTATTGAGATCTAGTTGCAATTGTTATCTGATGGATTTTAAATTTTAGATTTGATGGATAATATTCTCTCTTTATATTTTTCACAAAAGGTAGCATATGTTGATCTATCTTGGCGATTGTGAGATTTATGTCATCTTTTGACTTATACGATTATTCATCATGCTAATTTGAAATATCTTTTGATTATTTTTATTTTTAAATGTTCAATTAATGGATATTTCTTCTTTTGTCTAAAGACGATTGTTTTTCGTATTCGTGACTACTCATTGAATATTATGATCTTGTGATTTCATCTTTAGCTTGTGTAATACTCAATGATTTTGAGCTTTGTATTATTATATTCTTATTCAAGTTACTTACTGTCTACAACAGTAACTCTTTGAAAGGGAGAAGTCAAGCATATTGAATGTCTCTTTCTCAAAGCATTTCTTTTCTTTAAACCTTACGGTTGTTAGGTGGACATCGTGCTAAGGCTTTAAAAGGGAAGAAATAAACTTTGGTAAGAAGACCTTATATTTTTGAATTAGTTTCCTACTTCCTAAAATATGTCTCTGAATTATATTTTAAAATTTTATCTATATTATTATTTTGGATATAACCATGTAAAGGTGGAGCAGTTAATTATTTCAAGTCAATTAGCCCCTTGACATGCCATATATCTAGAATACATTTTTTTTGGACATATATCTAGTTTTGTTTATTTGTTCAAATGGATTTATTTATGATTTATGGATTCTTTTATTGACATTGTTTTTGTGATTCGAATCGTCAGCTTTCAGTCTAAGGACTAAATGGACGCATTCGAACATTTACTAAGACAGTTTTTTTCATAATAAATTCCACATTTTTGAAAAGTCTTTTTGATTTTTTTTATTTATTGAATTTGTCTCGTACTCAATGTTATTATTAAAGACAGCCTTCAAAAATCTTTTAATTACATGAAATGATTTGTGTTATATTTTTTTTGAAGACATAGTTTCTTCATCTTTAAGCGTTTATTTATTGGATATTTCTTTTTCTTGCCTAAAGATGATATTTGTTTTGAGTTTGGAATTTTATATGCATTTGATCAAAGGAAAGAAAAGATGCATATCTTGGATATCCCTTAGATCTTGTGATTATTTATTTTATCTATTTTATGCATATAAATTATTTTTGAACTATATACGCATAATTTAAGGGGGAGCAAATTAATTGTTTCAATTCCTTTATGCCCTTAATATGTGGTATAACTAGTTCATCATGGGCATATTTTCTTTTACCTAACATATCTTGTTGAGTTGTTCATGATATTTAGATTTGTATTTTATGAGAGAATATATGATTATTATAATCAATTTTTAATTCTCTCATTCGAATTTTTATTTTTTTTAAATATATTGCCAAATATAGTTAATTATCCTTATTAATGATTCCTTTGAGCTTAAATTGATTGGGCATTTCTTATTGAGATTTTATCTCAAAGTTCATGATTATCTATACTTAGACGTTTCATACTTTGTGGGGGAGCATTCAAGTCGACTGGATTTCTCCTTCCCAAGTATTTTATCTTCATTACCTTCATGTTTATCTAATGGATATAATATATCATGCTAAGGTAATTGAATTCAAATGCATGAACTTTGGTATTAATTTTGCATAGATTCTAGTATACTTATTTTGATCTCTTTTCAATGATTATACGCTTTATGGAATTGATTCACTAATTTGTATGGGCAAATTATGAATCATATTCTTTTGTGATCATTGTTAAAAGTTTCATTATTTTTTTTATTTGGTATATACTAGATCTGTGAATTTCTCATGAATTATTTATGACCAATGATTGATTTCTGCTATATTGATATCTATTTCTTATTGAAATCCTTTATTGGTATATTTCAAAATTAGAGTTATATTTATCATAATATTGAGTTTTGAATATCATTTTTGGATTTTTAGTTGGTAAACTATGTATTGTTTGATTTCAATGTTATTTGTTTAAGTTCAACCAACTATTTTGACAAATTTTTTCTACTTTAGTTATGCAATTTTCTAAACATGTCGTTTCACTGTTCTCCTAATCCTTGATCATGATTATTATTATTTTTCCTTCCTCCTATACTTATGCTTGAGTTCGTTTTATCTCTTTATTACGGGGGAGCTTATTTTTTTGATCATGTCAAAGGGGGAGAAATAAGTTTAAGTTAGCAAAGAATTTTTTTTTAGTAATATGTGTTTATTAGCGATATATACATCTATTGTATCTATCTTAAACTTAACCAATTTGCCATAATCAAAAAGGGGAAGATTGTTAGCCCAATGATTATATCATGTTTTTGAATATGGCTAATCAATTAAGTTTAACTAGTGATGTACTAATATTCATGCTACTTAAACTTAGCATTGTCCTAAATGTTCTATATCATATTGTTATGATTATATCATACTGCATCATACTGTTTTGTTCGTCTAACATGTACTTGCAGACAAGCAGGACATATGCAATAAAGAATTATTAATGGGCCAAAGATGGCGTTATACAAGGAGTTTTCTCTGAACTGCCCAACGACCTATCCGGGGCCTCGCATCGGGGGTTCCGCTGCCCGGTCAGCGGACAGAGGCCGAGGGGGCAGCGCCCCCCGTCAGGGGTTCGGGGGCGAAGCCCCCGAAAGGTATTCAGATTTTCAGATCTGTTTATCTTTGGACGATTGTCGTCAAGGAAAAATACGTCTTCAATGTCAGGAAAAAGACGTCATCTAAAGGGCTATTAGTTTTCATATTTATTCTGTATTTTTCCCTTTTATTGAGTCTAGAAAAAATGTGAGATTGATCGGATCGATACTGGCTTAGGTTTTTCTCAGTCCATAAACAAAAATAAGCCTACCTAAGTATCCCAAAAATCCACAATTCCAAAAAGCCCAAAACCTATGCAAATTTGGTTTATTCCTTATTGTTCTGAACCAGCAGAACTCTAACAGAACTCTGACCGAGTTCGGTCCGAACTCGGCCCGAGTTCGGTCTGGGTTATTTGAATTTTAGTTTCCACCAAATCTGCATCCAACATTCGTATGCGAAATCCTAGCATCCAAACTCTGCCCGAACTCTGCCCGAGTTCGGTTCCCCAAAAATACTATAAATAGAGTTAAGATTACCATTCATTTCAATAATCCAATTTCATCTCTTCTCTTCTCTATCTAAAGTGTTCTGAGCTTTTACTTTCATATCTAAGCCTTTACGACTCTTAGCCAAGCCAGTACAGTTTCTGTTTAATCTAGAGTTTGGTGTTGAAGAGTTGTATCGAAGGTTGTATTCAGAAAACGTTCCAGTTTTCAAATTGCCTTCTGGAGCCGGTCGTGCGCTCGTCACCAAGCACGGTGTGTGTGTGGAGCTGGTCGTGCGCTCGTCACCAAGCACGGTGTTGTAAGAGACTGCAAGCTCTCAGTTAAAGCTTGTGCCATAGTGGATTAACATCGAGCAAGAGTACTCGAGACTGGATTAGTCCTCTCAGAGGGATACCAGTATATATCGCTGTGTTACTGAGTTTGAATTTTTTATCTCTATTTACTGTCTCTTATATATCTGCCATAGTTTAATTTTTTAATTGGTGATTATATTTCGCTGCACACACGCACTCTATTCACCCCCCTCTAGAGGTGCTCAACGGTCCTACAGTATGGGTAAGTCGTGCATTTATTTCCATGCAGACACTTGAATTTGGCAACACGAGATAGGTTACGAAATATGCCATAAAACTGATCCTAAGGCAAGATTAGAAAGACAATGAATGATAGACGGTGCACAAAAGTAAATGGAACGTGTTTGGTAATGATAGCATTGTGGGCGAACTAGCCTCCCCACCAGTGCATAACAATGTACTGATAATCCCACAGTCTGCTTGCAGGATGCAGGAGACGTCATCGGGTTCGAAGCTTCCCTCAAACGTGCTAAGGCGTTGAGCTATCTCTGGAGCCTTGGAGCGTTGCAAAGAGCTGGAGCACCATATACAGGACATAATGTATCGAAACATCGCCATGAATTATTCCATGTTGTAAGTCACTTGGCACGCCTTTTATGTTTCTGAGAGAGAGCTTGAGAGACTTGTAAACTCGGCCTAGCGCCGCTTGTAAACTTCTTGAATATCAATAAAGGGTTTGAATTTGCTTCTACTTGTGTTCATTTACTTTCCGCTGCAAATGGGGACACTCTGTGCGACTCTGTGACCTAGCTCAAATCGGCCGTTTCTGGACTTGGCCTTGTACGGACGCAACCTAGGCCTGTGCGGCATCACGCCTTAGCGAGGACGATCGCTCCTACGGAAGCGGGACGTGACAGATTGGTATCAGAGCACGGCTTTACGTCCTTGGACTTCATTTCAATTTTCTCAGTTTTGAAAGCTCGTCGTTGGAAAAAAAAGTATACACTCTCTCTCGTTGTGCCTTGGGATGTTCCATACAATAAGTCTAATACTTTCAAAAGCTCATACAAGTACTCGGTTGAACGGGATCGACAGGCGAAGGCCTTTGTGCCGAACGATGTTAAACTTGACTCGATAGAGAACACATGCTAAGTTAACATGTCGCGTGCGTGCCTGACTAGTCTTGCGTCGACCTAGCAAATGAGCGTGCAAACTTGAATATAGTCCGTACGGGATATCTATGCACACGGCCTTTTGGCTAAGTTGTACCGCGTGTCGCGCACCTCGACTTTTTGGTGCAATCGAGTTATGAGCGATATCAAGTACCGCTCGGTCGGGAACGAAGCTACACTTAGAGTGTATATCGATAGGAACGCTATCGAGTTCACGCTTAGGCGTGCACGAAAGATTGATTTAGATTTTGAGGAACGGGCGAACGCACGATTGAACATATCGAGTGGGAATCGAATGATCTCTTGAGGATTTATAGAATGACTTGAACCCGAGTGGTGTATGTGATAGGCTCGAAGAAGAATAAGAATGAGTGTCAACGACTAGTCGAGTGGTTCCAACCCTGAGTGGTGTATGGACGTCATAGAAGTTATTCGAGCGAGACTAAACGATATACGGATAGAACGAGTATGCCGACGAATCGATGCGATCGCGCAAAGCCTTAGAACGCGTCACGCTTAGTTGGTCGTGACCTCGAATGTCCCGAACGAGATATTGTTTGGACAACTTATGAATGGGCAACACGTGTTAGAAAATGATTCGGAACGATGAATGAAAATGAATGGTCTTGATCGAGAAACTTAGAGGATCGCACGTACGATTTCGGATTGATTCAACTGAAATATGACTTGAGTTTTGAACAACGATCTTGAAACGAGCTTGAGGAATAGCGATCGAACTTGATCTTGAACATCGAAAAAATTGTGGAATATCCAACTCGGACAACAGCATCAACGCATGACTCGGAATTGGTTGCAAGGGAAGATCGTCAGGTTACGCATATCGTCGATGGTATTGAGGCGTATCAAAGATCGATATACGATAACTCGGGAGTACTCTGACTCGGCGAATGACGATCGTGCAAAATGTGATTGTTCCGATGGATGCTATACTCGGGATATTAAAACGTGTCAAGGAAAATATAGACGTGGCTCGAGGATTTTCTAGTTGAATGAATGACGGTCGGACTATCGAATAGAGATCTTGGCTTGGAGAAAAATGAAATGTTTGGATTGCTTCGACGATAACCCCAATGTCGACATTCTTGTCTTATGCGAGCGTAACTCCAGCCTCGCACATGCGTCACGCCGATTAGGGCGATCACTCCGCATGAGCGCTGGTATGGTGATTCATACAGCGGGGGTGATTGAACTAGCATGGCGTGGCAATTTGTGTGCTTCGACTTGTGGTGACGCGAAAGTGAACTTGAGAATGACTTGGTGTGCTTGATGATTGAGCTTGAGGATTGCGTAGGTCCAATCCGCGTATCGAGAATGAATTAGTCTAGACGCAAGCAAGAGTTACGCCCCGATGAGAATGATTATTCCGCGGGAGCGTTGCATGGTGATTCATGAACCACCGTGGATAATCGGACTCGCGTGAGATTGGGGCACAATATATTGTCAAGGCTAGATGAACTCGTGATCGAATACATGAATTGGTTAGAATGGATATGTGAAGTATGTTGATTTTGTGATTTGAATGGATTCGAATACGTACAACGAATGCATTGATGCGAATAGGTGATCGTGCTCGATGTTTAGAAATCTGAGTGACGCAAGCTTGGGTAGAAAACCCCGTACTACCGACTTTGGTTTGACCCTAGGATTGGGGTCAGTGTTGGCATTATTGTTGGGGAACTACGATTCCAATCCTGACATTGACTTAGCCTTGAGAAATGGCCTAGCGGTTAGGCGAGACGTCCCTGTTTCAAGTGTTAGCAATCAAAAGATTGATCTTGAGGATTGACATGGATGGATTGAATGATGCAAGAATAGGAAACCCTGCTCACGAGATTCGGCTGACATGCATATATTTCAGGGACGCCTGAGTATGTGCACGATGCGACTCGAGTAAGAATGACGAATTCTCTATCATGCGGCTTAGTGAATGCATATATTTTGGGGACGCCTAGAATGCGTGCACGATCCAACCAAGTGATACGTTGAGTTCAAGCATGACTTGAGGAATAGAAGAGTGTCGAGAATATGAGATCGTGTTAAAATAAAAGAATGATACTAGTACGAGCGTGGCTCGGAATCAAAAAAACGTGTAGGTAGAGTGTGCGTGAACGACGACGAGATTGGCCCTAAACAAGTGAATGATATTGAATTGATATCGTGCAAGTAAAAGTTGGTATAACGAATTGAACCATTGATAGTGCAATACTTAGTCTTGAATCGGACGGAAATTGCTTAGACTTGGTCGACCCCGCTAAGAAGAAATTATACTGATTTCGTGAACAAGAACGCTTGAGAAGCGAATTGGGTCATCTCGATGACCGAGATAAACGAAAGTAAGTTTACCTCAGCCCACGACCCGTGCATTTGACGAATTACAACTTGCCTCGTGCGACCATTCAAGTCCCATGACACGAAAAAATAGCAACCAAGACGAAGAAACACTCGAATTGAATAAGTACTATCAACTCTAAAATGAATGAAAAGTTATTCAATAAAATCGACCAAATGTATGCAGACACAGGACTTGGAAAGGTATCGAGTATAGTTCGGTGCCATCGAGCGATAAAGCCATTCGATAGGGATTGTCTAAGAAACACGACGACACGAGTTAAGGAACGGTAGGATGACCTGCACTCAGGAAGTCTCGAGGACGAAACTTATTTTGAGTGGCGTATTATGTAACGACCCGTTCCGTCCTAGCGGAACGCCGATTCAAACGGCAAGTGCAACGACTCAAACGAGCCGTCGACCCGAAGAGTTGGCATCGACCTAATGAAAGAATCGATGCAAGGCTTACATTGGCCCGGCAAGAGGAATCCAGACTTAGACTTTCAAAGGCGCGCTCGGAGTATCGCTCGGCCGATGCGAACATCGCTAAGGTGGGTGGCTCCGATGAACCCGTCTTTGCTTAGCCTAGACACATAATAATATGGACACTATTGCTAGAATCGCTAGGCGTCAACACCGCGTATGCTAATAAATGAATGACTCAACGCACCTAGCTAAGGGAATAATCCCATCTTGCATGCTTGTTTAGAACATGGAAAAGAACTCGACAAATATAGAAACTCTCGCACCGCGCTCTACGCTCGTGCTAAGGCACAAGCTTACGTGCAAGTCCCTTACGCGGTCAACAATGAAACAATGAATGGTTTACAACAATGAAACGGAAGACTATCGACATAGTCATTTCGAGTAGAGTATAGCAACATTGAAAGACGTCGGGACCGATGGGTCGCTAAGGCGACTCCCGCACGGGGAGTTGCATAATGAATGAATGAATGAACGAATAAGTGAATGAATGAATCCACGAATGAATGAATGAATACGTGAAAAATGAATGAATGAACGAACAAGTGAAAGAAAGAAATGAAAGAGTGAATAAAAGATAAGACATGAAAGACGTTAGCGACAGGTATGATGGGCACGTGCAACGGGGCTCGCTACCCGCGCTGCACAGACGCCAACCTGGTCGATAACGCATTATGGCTCAAGACAGCCGTTAAGTTAAATGACAAGACCATATAAAATGGTTGTGGACAAACGGCACGGGCGATGGGGGGAATACCGTGGCCGGCCTAGGCGGAATCAGACATGGGGCTTATGGGCTGCTTTGAGTGGGGGCTCGGCCACTCAAGAAGACGTAAGGCCAAACATTTCAAGAGACTATCAAGGTGTACCAGCCATCACGCTTCGATAGGTAAGAATGCCCAAGTGATATGTCCAAAATGGCTTGTGAAGCTAGCGACCCATGCATGTAGATTAAGTGGGCTATGCTAGTGGCAATCCACGTGCAAGTCCTTGTATTGAAATAAGTAGTCTAAGTTAACTAAACGAAGTGCCTCCTGAACATGCTTAAAATGTAACATCCTTAACATGCTCGAAATGTAACACTCCTGAACATGCTTGAAATATAACATCTTAAACATGCTCAAAATATAACACTCCTGAACATGCTTGAAATGTAACACTCTGAACATACCTACGACGTGCTAGAACATACCTATAACATGCTAGAACATGCCTACAACATGCTAGAACATGCCTACGACGTGCTAGAACATGCCTACGACGTGCTAGAACCTGAGACAGGGACACGCCCTTAACATTGAATGTCTACATGAATCACGTTAAGTTACTACATGTGAATTCTTGACTAACTTGGTTTACTTTGGACAGGGAAGGCCGGACGGTAAGTATGGGTAAGTCGTGCATGTATTTCCATACAGACACTTGAATTTGGCAACACGAGATAGGTTACGAAATATGCCATAAAACTGATTCTATGGTAAGATTAGAAAGACAATGAATGATAGACGATGTACAAAAGTAAATGGAACGTGTTTGGTAATGATAGTATTGTGGGCGAGCTAGCCTCCCCACCAGTGCATAACAATGTACTGATAACCCCACAGTCTGCTTGCAGGATGGAGGAGACGTCATCGGGTACGAAGCTTCCTTCGAACGTGCTAAGGCGCAGAGCTATCTCTGGAGCCTTGGAGCGTTGCAAGGAGCTGGAGCACCATATACAAGACATAATGTATCGAAACATCGCCATGAATCATTCCATGTTGTAAGTCACTTGGCACGCCTTTTATGTTTCTGAGAGAGAGAGCTTGAGAGACTTGTAAACTCGGCCTAGCACCGCTTGTAAACTTCTTGAATATCAATAAAGAGTTTGAATTCGCTTCTACTTGTGTTTATTTATTTTCCGCTGCAAATGGGGACACTCTGTACGACTCTGTGGCCTAGCTCAAATCGGCCGTTTTTGGACTTGGCCTTGCACGGGCGCAACATAGGCCTGTGCGGTATCACACCTTAGCGAGGACGATCGCTCCTACGGGTGTGGGGCATGACATTAATTACTAGATTGATCAAAGTAGCTCATATAGAGAAATGTTTCCAGTTACAGGCGATCCTGTTATCTGGGCGCCTTGAATGGACTTGTAGCCTGCCGTCGAGTAGGGCACATTTCCAGTCCACTGTCATGTGGGGCACTTCTTGAAATAAGTAATATGTACATTGTTATGTGTTGTACTCTAAGTCACCTAATAATTTTTGATAACTGTTACATAAATCTCGCCCGGATAACCTGGATAGCTGTAGGGCTTGTGACTGCCAGAACATCTCATTGCATCTTGCTAGTAACTAGGTTTGTGATAACCCTAGTTAGTTAAAGTATCAAGTCGTACTCTTTGCTTGGCTGTGAATATTAGATGGAATCCTATCTTGTCTAGTCTTGCCTAGATCCAATACATGGCTATCTCAGGACATACTTGTTTATGCTTTACTTTATCGATAATTGGTTAGAAACTAAGTTCTGTTCAGGTGAAGGGTTACAACCCCGGTCCTTGTTTGGTTTACGGGTTGTAACTTGGTTACCGGAATAGTCCTTTAGTTATCTTATCGTTTATCACCCTATTTTTTCTAACTCATGTCTTTTGTTATTCATTTATGTCCTTATGTGCTAATATGCTAGTTTTAGTTCTTAAGTGAAGCCTCCCTTGTAGCACTTGTTCTTTTTAGGGTCTGATCCAGCTGGTTTTGTATGGCCAGATTTTGGAGTAGCACCCGAGGATCTTCCAGCCTTCCAGCCAGATGGTGAACACTAGACGTAACCCTGGCAACGAGTGGGTTTTATTTTGCTCTCCCGCTCTATTGTAAAATTATTCTTTTGAGGCGTTTAGCCGCCGAGTAAGTGTTAGCTCGTGTTGATTACTTATGTTTCTTGTCTGACTAAGGGCTGTAACATGATTGACAAATCCTAGGATTGATCATGTATGATTGAAACTCTTGCTAGTCCTCGCATTTTGTATGACTAGCTTCATGGTCATCTGTATATGAAATATATGGGATGCCTTACTATTGAGTATCTGATGGTCTAACATCTTGTAACTATTATTGCTTGCTTAAGATTGAGACACTGGGCTTGTTCTTGACCATAAGAGACTGATGGCTTGTAGATAAATCCTTATACATTTAGACAGTCGTGACCGTATATCGAGGTGATTTACACTTCTATATACGTAGCTGGCTGTGTCTGCCCTCGCTCTCCAGTATTCTGGATCTGGGGCGTGACAGAATCCTTTCCATCAAAAGGACTGATAGTCACCGGCTTGAATTTAGGAGGATAAACCACCATGTTCCATTCAACTGGAAAGGGTTGGTTGAGTTCCAATTTTTACCGAGTCTCTTGTCTATCTTTGGCGTCAGCTCTAGCTTGAAGCTTTCGGATGGATTCGAGGACCTCTCCCGATTTTGCTGGCTCAGATGCTTGCGGTAGGGTATGATCACTGGCTTTGGAAGGTAATATTATGTGATGACTCATAGTTGGAAGATTTGGGGCATTTGACTCTCCATTATTCCCTGGCTCTGGGGCTTGTACTGGTGGTTGGGATGAAGTTTGAGCTGCTTTCAGCTCCGTAACAGTCTTTGTCAGAAGTGCTAAGCTGGCATTTATGGTCTATATTATTTCTTCAATCATTTCAAAATGCCGGCTATCCTAGGACTTTTGTTCATCATTTCTCATGTATGACGGCATGACTTGAGTGCGGACTGACCGTTCGCTCTCCATTCATGATTTCTATGCTTCGCTGTCAGCAGTGTAGGCGATCATCTAGAAGAAGTTACCAGGGTCGAGGTTCGGAGCATCCTCGGTTTTCGAGTTTTCAGCAACATGCTGAGAATGGGTACACCCGGTGTCTCTTTCCTCAGTTTCATAGGAATCACTGTCCCTCTGAAACATCAGATTATGGTGCGTGACTAGGAGTTGGCTACCCCCAGTTTCATGGGTACGCAAGGGAAGGGTACCTCCAGTTACATCTGTGTTTGACATAGAACACTGGCTACCCCCAGACTTAAAAAATGTAGCCTTGGAGAAGAGCAACTGATCAGGCGGGGGTACGACGGATCAGGCCCGCCTATAATGGTGAGGCGCGACGAGTAGTAGGGGCACGCCTTTATCATTGTTTTTTTTATGTTATGGCCGTCTTAAGCACGGGAGTCGAGGCATTTGATTCGACGTCACAAAAAGGAGTTCGACTTATTAAATACAGTATAGGAAAAGTAATCATGAGGGTGCAAGGCACACCTGTTAAGCTGAGGCGTAAGTGGGGGCATGCCCTCAAGGGGGCATGATTGGCTTAAAGCATAGAGACGTTTCTTCCTGATGCCATGCTGCTCAGATTTTAGGCATTATAGCTTTTGCTAGAGCAAGGCACGAGGAACACTTTGATAATCTAGGTCGCGCGACCCATGCGCCTATACATACTATGACAATAAGGACAAGTTATGGGATCATCATCAGGTTCCACTATCTGGGATAAATATGAGTCTGCATGCTGCAACGCTTCACTCAATGCCTCCCATGTATCATTGGAGAGACGAAGCAACTCGAATATGGATAATCGAGCCGAGGTATTGGCAAGCTCTGCCAATATATCAAAATTGGAGGGTTTGTCGAGTCCAAGAAGATTAGATTTCTTCAAGGATTTGTCAAACCTCACTTCTTTCTATTTTTCTTTTTCTCCTGGAGTCTGCTTTGATGGTCCCGATTCAGATGGAGTCGAAGTAGCTGGTGGATTAGGAGCAGGGACTGTAGGAAAGGAATTATCATCTAACTCCTGATTGGAGGCACGTAGGTATGTCTTTCCGGATCTAGTCTCTCCAACTAGAGCTTCATTGACCTTATTACATAGTTTACTCTTTTTCTTCTTCCTCTGAATCTTAGAGGTAGAAGGGGCAAATTTTGAATCCATATCTTGAAGAAGGTCAGGATGGATCCACATAATCTCACCACACTGAGTAGTGAGTGGTACGAGTCTGGTTGTTTGGTCATGAACCGGGGGAAGATTGACAACTTGTAATGTCGTCTTAGGTATCAGAGTGACACCATCTTTAATTTCAATTGCAGGAAGATCTCCAAACTTGAGGGAAATAAGATTTGCAGAAGCATGTTTCTCATCTATATGCAATGTGTTAGCCTTGGAAACCAGTAATTGTTGAATATGGTTCTTCAGTATATATCAATCCTTTGTATAGTGATGCACATAGTAGTGATAGAAACAATACTTCAGATCATTGGTTTGCCCTACTTCCTCTGGCCTTCGAGGGGGAGGAAATTGTAATTTATTACCCTTCATGAGTACATAGAAGATGTTGAGTGTGAGGGCTTCATTGAATGTATAGTGTGGCTTAGGCCTCGGAGCAGTTGGAGCTTTTTGTTTGGGCGGGGAAGCTGCTGCGGAAACATCCACCGTAAAGGACTCCTTTCCTTTGTTAGTTTTCCTAGAAGTATTACTATTTTGTGGGTGCTTTCCTTTATCTTAAGGTGACTTCAATCAAATCAAATGCAAAACCAGGACAGATTCTTCAGTCTTCTCAACAGCAGCGATGAAAGCTGGCCAATCATTATTGTCTCCAGGGCCAATATAGAATTTGATTATAGGTAAGAAATTACCCATGCATGTATCAATCAACACCGACTGAGTAGTCCTAGGATGCAACTTCATTTCTAGTCTCCTGAATGTTCAATGAATTCACGAGCTGGCTCTTTATTATCCTGCTTTGTTACAATAAGTTTCGACATTGAGACATCACCTGTCCCCTCATAGAATCTGGTAAAGAACAATTTCTTGAAGTATTTAAAGGTTTTAATACAATCATCAGGCATATTACAAAACCATTCAAAGGCCACTCCCTTCAGGGTACCAATAAACAATTTAGACCAAAGTGCATCATTCTTTGATATGTGAACGATATGGAAGTAAAAGTATGTCAAATGATGTTTAGGTGAGCCTGTTCCGTCATAAGGAATCAGTGATTGTGGTTTGTACTTTGGAGGACAAACCACATCATCCTATTTTGAAGGATAAGGGCGTGACATTCCCATTTGATGGAGCTCCTCCTTTGAAGTCATACGATCTAATCGAACATTGATGCCTCGAATAGCTTCTAGAGTATAAATTGGCTGACATACATAGGTAGACTGTATGATAGTCAGTCATGCCTGTTGCAATACTGGCATAGGGATATTTTCAACTATCGGTCATGTAATAGGGTTCAAAGACATCGCAATTGTATTTTGATCGACATGAGATTGAGTTGATGGATGAGATTGATGTAGAGCTGTTTACAGGTTCATTGTTTTTGTATCTGCTGGATCATCGTCATAACATTTTGTAGCATGTTCTTGAGATTATCAATTCTCTGTCGATCACTACCACCTCCTTCTTTATTACCTGTTGCATACACATATGTTGTATATGGACTACCAGATGGAGAAGTATGCAAGGAAGTATTACTAAAATTAGTACTGCTTGACCCTAACTGTGAGATTGCATCGTCTTTTTTTGAAATTTGAAGTACTCTGTCATCAGATTGAGATGTAGAATGATCGAAGACTGGGAGAGTGGTACCCCTAGTATTATTTTGCTCCAAAACTTGAGGTACGTCACAAGAATGTCTAGATCGAGAATGAGTTCTTTGATAACCACCCTCTGGTGAAGAGGCTCTCTGACGTCCCCTAGATGAAGAGGATGGAGAGATTTGATCTTCCTCTCGGCTTGATGTTGCATAAACCGAGACAACCGGTAACTCATCTTCATTATCCGAAAGTTGTCATCTAAGACATGATAAATCTGATAAGTTTGGTTGCAATCTTTGGAAGATAGATTGCCTAACTGGTTGATCAACTATCTTTGTGCAACAACAATTGATAATAATCTTTTCACATGAATGTCTTTGATGAGACACAACTGTATTTGATGACACCTCCGTTGATTTACGTTTGTGCCAAAGCATGTCACGCAGATCAACAGAAGGGTGTGTGACCTCCTTTCCTTTCTTATTCGACTAGACAGAGTCCGTGCACGGAAAAGTTGGTTTACGAATTCGTCGACCTATTTTATGTACTTAGAAGAACCCAGTATCTAGTTCTTGAGAAATTTTGCCATGTGAACTCATTTTAGGTACATTGGGAGGCAATGTACATGAGTTTACATCGTTGGAAGCGAAATGCATGGAAGACTGGGGCGCATAGATTTTAGCTTATATAACTTCCCATCACAAGCGTGGATAACACGGAGAGGCGCATGAATTAAGACATCCTTGTGACACATAGAACCTGTAAAGAAAGAAAGTCTGTGGAAGACATATTTTTTTTTTATATCCAGTCATGCATCTAGAGTCCTTGTCCTGGCTGACCAAGTGTGAGGCAGAAGTTCCAACATTAAAATTTTTGCATCGTAGTGTTTTCCTCTGCCAAAATTCAAATATTGTACTCTTTTTGTCGAAGTTAGAGTAAGTAGCTCTGTCATGGAGTACAACCTTATTTTTAGACGCATGATTGAAATGCGCCTTCTTGGTATTCTTCTTCCCGTGAGAAGCACATGGTTTGGTTGATGGCTCATTAGTAGAACTCCTCCTAGACGCATGACGTATCATGCGTCTCAGTAGCAAAAACTTATTGTGATAGAATTATGGCTGGTACAGAGCTATGCGCCTCCGACCTGTTGTTTTATCCAACAGTGGCCAGAGCTTTTCCCTTGCCATCAGTGGCGTTAGGAAGAGCAGAGAGAGATTTTAGAACCCAAATTTTACGAGCATACTTAGCTTTCTGTCCCTTGGCGGTCGGAGCAGAGTCTTTGTTCGACAGCATTGCTTCATATGCTTGTTGGTCAAATTGCACGACCAATATCTTCTCAACTAAACCAAGCTTTGTTACATCAGATTGCGCTACCACTTTCTCATCAGTAAAGAAAGTCGTCCCTAGTAGAGTCACTATTTTTGTTTCAACACAAAAAGAGTCCAGAAATGTAGAATCTTTTATATTATTGTAAAGAAAGAGTACAATAAGAATCTTTAACAAATTTTTTAAGTATAATAGAATCTGGGGATTGGGGTGTCACGACCCGCACCCGCTTTTCGGACGCGAGCTCGTGTGCAAGCCAGCTACGTATCAAGCGGACTCCAGCCCAACTCGAATACGTAAACACTGTCTGGACTATGGTAATGTGCCTAATCAAGGCAAGTCAAAACTATATTTCAATCCACAATATGAATATAAAACATGAATGAACAATATGGGTCGTGGTCTGCAGCCTACTAGCATATTTGTCCGATAAGACTCCAAGGAAAAATAATGTGAGTCTATAAACCAGGCTAACAAGCAGGATATCTCATGATAAGGAATAACAGCATGAGAAGACAATAAAAGTAATATCAAATACCTGAATCCTGCAAGTATATCATAATCATCCACCATTCTGCTCTGCTAACTAAATCTATGCAATCGCTAAACCTAAAGAGATCATCAGGTCCTCAGGGGACATAGCAAGATACATAAAAATATGCCTATATAACAGTTTATCATGTAATAAATAAAATACAGGATATAAACGAAAAAAGACCAATCAACACGAAAATATGACCATACACGACTGGGAGAATTACTACACATAAACAAACTGCTGGAAGAGAACAAGAGAACACAATGTCACGATGTCAACGGATAACCAATCGGATACTCAAACCCTCGCCCCTAGTATGGACTCGCAGGTTTGAACAACTACTAACCCTCGCCCCTAGTATGGACTCACATGTTAGCTTTAAGAATCACCTTCGCCCCTAGTGTGGACTCGCAGGTGTGGACAGGTAACTACTAACCCTCGCCCCTAGTGTGGACTCGTAGGTTAGCTTCAGGAATTAAGGTACCGATAACTACTAACCCTCGTCCCTATTGTGGACTCGCAGGTTAGCTTCAAGAATTCAAAGTACAACAGTTCCGTTATGACTTATTCATCCTATGACACGATGTGACTCAGTCGAAGTACAGGTGATGACACGACACAACTCAGTCAAGATATACGGGAGAACCAATCCAATATGAACTACAAAATTAAATATGAACAAGGACTATATATATCCAATATGAACAACAAAGCTAACTATAAACAAGGACTATATATATATATACTAGCATGCACGATGTACAAATCACATGTCAATAATCAACTAGTAAAACTAGATAATAATAGGAATATGCATGTAAATAAACTGTAGAGGGAGGCAAGGTATCTTGCCTGGTGGTAGCAACATGTCCTACAAATAACTCGTCAAATCAAGCGTCATAAAATCTAAACTCCTGCAAATGCCTCCGGATGCTGAAACAGACATTGCCAACGTTTTCAGAATAGTCAAATTAGCTAGGATAGCCTACCCATAAGTCCAATTCTGGACACAAGGGAAAAATAATCATTTCGGGTCAAAACGATGTCCGCCGTTGGACTCACTTTGTACCAAAAAATGTGCCAAGACAAAGGTTGTCCAAATTTGACAAATTATATGTCAATCTGGGCCAGAACGATGCCACGAGTCCAATGGTGGTGTCGGATATGGAATCCGATGTCCCGGGCTCAAAATCAAATTTTGGTTCTTTCTTGTATATATATACTTTGGTATACATTTACTAAACCTAGTATCTTACTGCCTATTAATTCTTAAGTAGTCTACTTGATTTAACTAAGTTGACTATTCATTAATGGACCAAGTTAACTTAGTTGACTCATTATTTTATGTTGACTAAAGTATGGGTTATACTGAATTAGGAGAATGATATGGCTAAAGTAAAAATCCTTTAACAACTTATTATGCTTGTCTTGGGAAGCTGTTATGTCATTAAATGCTTTATTCGATTCATGAGGAGATGGCTATATGCCATACCTCCTTATATTGCATGCATGACACATGGCATTATAGATGCTTCTTTCTATACTTAAGCATGTGATTAAGGACATACCTTACATATGGACTTCCTTCTTCTCCTATTGGAGAAGTCTGGTTCCTTACTTCCTACGCGGCTCACCGACCACGTTGACGTTGCCCACTCCACGATCGACGTTCCAGGTGGCTCGCAGGTCTCGAGTTGGCGATGCACTGTCGTAGGGTTATCGGCCCGTCGATGCGGATGTGGCTGGTGTTTCCGGCATGCGAGGTTTGACCACTAGGTGAAGACGACTGAAGGAGGTCAATGTCTTAGGTCGACGACATGGTGGTGGGAGGCTACTTGGCAACAGTTTTTGTTCGACGTGCCAAGTACGGATTCGGTACAGCATGTTCGACAAGAGGCGTGCGTGGAAGGGGTGCATAGCCCGAGCGGCACACATCATAAACTTGCCTGGTTTCACGGACGCATCGAGGCTTGACAAGCCACGGCGGGGTCTCATACGACTCACGAGCAATCTAGTTAACACGCATGGGATTACGACCTATGTCAGCATCATATCCGGGAGACCAGTAGATGGCGTGGAGGTGCGGGGCTCGCGTAGCCATCAACGCGGCTGTAGGCGTTGATGGCCGTGGTCAGAGGTGGCCGATGGGTCATAGCTTGCGGCCGTCGAGGCGGTAGAGTCGAGGTCGAGAATTTAGTTGGTGATGGTGATCTGTTGGAGCCACAAGCCTCTCGAGAAGCGTCGAGTGCGGGGTCACCTCGTCTTCTCTGGCCGCGTGTGGAGGTGAATTGCCGGTTCCGCCACACGCATAGAGGTTGAGTAACTCGACGGGGCTAGGGTTTTTCTTTGACATGATGTTCCGTTTATATAGGGAAGAGAGAGAAAGAATTGGGCCTTGCTAATATGGTACTATAATGGGTTGGGTTTTGCCACTTAGAAACCAACATGAGTTGGGCTGAAAAGGAAAGGGTTTGGATTTTTCTTTTAGAAAAATAAAGTTGTTTAAGGGAACAGACCCGGAAGGTATGTAGTATAGCTTTGGTTTAGAGGCCCAATACAAATAAATTTATGTATTACCATATGGTTCAAGGGTCAAAATAAGTATGTATAAAACCTATGATTTAAGACCCATTATAGCCAGGTGTAAATATTTATATACCAGATAGTATATATGCCTAGAAACCATAAAATCCAAATAGACAATTTAAATTAAAATTGTTTAGCATTTCTCCAGAATAAAATATCAAGTTAATAGCAACTAACATATATATATTATATATGACAATTATTTATATAAAAAATAATTTATAGACCATTTAAAAAATAGGGTGCGAAGTATACACTCAAAATATATAACGACACGGACGTCTCTGGATACACTACTCGACTACATGGGCTTGGGCTCGGTTCGGGTCCAGTCCGGGCTAGTTTTGTACAACCGGATCTTCTAAAAGTCTTAATATTAATAAATAACTAATTAAATTATTTATAAAGGTCAACTCGCAACTTGGCCTAGTTTTCCTAGTTGGGACACACTTATGGCTCGGCCTTCCTTACTATGGCTAATACACCAGTCGAAGCACACCACTGCAGTATCCGTGCCACGATTTCTAGTCATCTTGTGCTCCAAATATCAACTATGATTAAGGCCATCTATCGTAATAACTATTTAATTAAAATATTTATAAAATTCCAAAAATTCTCATCTAATTCAAATAAAAAATATTTTCAAAATACTGGGAAGAGGGTTTACAAATCTACCCACCTTACAAATAAATTCGTCCTCGAATTTATGAAAAAGTCTAACACTAATGGTTGACGGCGGGGTCCCACTAGCTATTAATTATTCTTATGGTCATTTCGAAACTATAAATCCTCGAGGATTTCTACCCACCTTTGGTCACACTAATCCCTCAAGACACATGTCACTAAAACTTTATAACCTCCCAACTAGTTGCTAAAATTTATACCGATATATACCTGTGACAAACGACATTCCCAATAGCCTTTATGTCTATCCAAGCAACCAAAATTTAACAAGCAACTAATTTACACACTAGCTAAGAATTATTTATAAATTCCAATAAGCACGATCATTCGTCACCCCGAAATAGGAAGGGACGAGAATCAATGGTACGAAAAGGCAAGGAAGAATAATCGAGAGCAAATATAAAGTTTCAAGGACGTTAGAGAAATTTCTAAGAGAATTTTCAAGGCAGTGTGGATTAAGATTTCTAAGGATTTAGTCATATTCGCATGCTCGTACCAGTACAGTTACGTAACCGATACGATAGGCTCTGACCTGCATGGGCCACCAAAAAAACTTGTCACGACCCGCATCCGCTTTTCGAATACGAGCTCGTGTGCAAGCCAGCTACGTATCAAGCGGACTCCAGCCCAACTCGAATACGTAAACGCTGTCTGGACTATGGTAATGTGCCTAATCAAGGCAAGACAAAACTATATCTCAATCCACAATATGAATATAAAACATGAATAAATAATATGGGTCGTGGTCTGCAGCCCACTAGCATATTTGTCCGATAAGACTCCAAGGAAAAATAATGTGAGTCTATAAACTAGGCTAACAAGCAGGATATCTCATGATAAGGAATGGCAGCAGGAGAAGACAATAAAAGTAATATCAAATACCTGAATCCTGCAAGTATATCGCAATCATCCACCATCCTGCTCTGCTAACTAAATCCATGCAATCGCTAAACTTGAAGAGATCATCAGGTCCCCAGGGGACATAGCAAGATACATAAAAATATGCCTATCTAACAGTTTATCATACAATAAAGAAAATTTAGGATATAAACAGGAAAAGACCAATCAACACGAAAATATGACCATACACGACTGGAAGAACTACTACGTATAAACGAACTGCTGGAAGAGAACAAGAGAACATAATGTCACGATGTCAACAGATAACCAATCAGATACTCAAACCCTCGCCCCTAGTGTGGACTCGCATGTTCAAACAACTACTAACCCTCGCCCCTAGTGTGGACTCGCAGGTTAGCTTCAAGAATCACCCTCGCCCTAGTGTGGACTCGCAGGTGTGGACAGGTAACTACTAACCCTCGCCCCTAGTGTGGACTCGCAGGTTAGCTTCAGGAATTAAGGTACCGATAACTACTAACCCTCGTCCCTAGTGTGGACTCGCAGGTTAGCTTCAAGAATTCAAGGTACAACAGTTCCGTTATGACTTATTCATCCTATGACACGATGCGATTCAGTCGAAGTATAGGTGATGACACGACACGACTCAGTCAAGATATACGGGAGAACCAATCCAATATAAACTACAAAATTAACTATGAACAAGGACTATATATATATATCTAATATGAACTACAAAGCTAACTATAACAAAGGACTATATACATATATACTGGCATGCACGATGTACAAATCACATGTCAATAATCAACTAGTAAAACTAGATAATAATAAGAATATGCATGTAAATAAACTGTAGAGGGAGGTAAGGTATCTTGCCTGGTGGTAGCAACATATCCCGCAAGCAACTCGTCAAATCAAGCGTCACAAAATGTAAACTCCCGTAAATGCCTCCGAATGCTGAACAGACATTGCCAACATTTTCAGAATAGTCAAATTAGCTAGGATAGCCTACCCATAAGTCCAAATCTGGACACAAGGGAAAAATGATCATTTTGGGTCAAAACGATGTCTGCCGTTGGACCCACTTTGCACCAAAAAATGTGCCAAGACAAAGGTTGTACAAATTTGACAATTTATATGTCAATCTGGGCCAGAATGATGCCACGAGTCGAAAGGTGGTGTCGGATTTGGAATCCGATGTCCCGGGTTCAAAATCAAATTTTGGTTCTTTTTTGTATATATGTATACTTTGGTATACATTTACTAAACCTAGTATCTTACTGCCTATTAATTCTTAAGTAGTCTACTTGATTTAACTAAGTTGACTATTCATTAATGGACCAAGTTAACTTAGTTGACTCATTATTTTGTGTTGACTAAATATGGGTTATACTGAATTAGGAGAATGATATGGCTAAAGTAAAAATCCTTGAACAACTTATTATGCTTGTCTTGGGAAGTTGTTATGTCATTGAATGCTTTATTCGATTCATGAGGAGATGGCAATATGCCATACCTCCTTATATTGCATGCAAGACACATGGCATTATAGATGCTTCTTCATATACTTAAGCTTGTGATTAAGGACATACCTTGCATATGGACTTCCTTCTTCTCCTATTGGAGAAGTCGGTTTCCTTACTTCCTACGCGGCTCACCGACCACGTTGAGGCTGCCCACTCCACAACCGACGTTCCAGGATGGCTCGGAGGTCTCGAGTTGGCGAGGCACTGTCATAAGGTGATCGGCCCGTCGATGCGGATGTGGCTGGTGTTTCCGGCATGCAGGGTCTGTCCACTAGGTGAGGACGACTGAAGGAGGTCAACGTCTTGGGTCGACGACATGGTGGTGTGAGGCTACATAGAAATAGTCTTTGTCCGACGTGCCAAGAACGGATTCGCTACACCATGTTTGACAAGAGGCGTGCGTGGAAGAGGTTTATAGCCCGGGCAAAACACAGCATAAACTGGACTGGTTTTACGAACGCATTGAGGCTTGACAAGCCACGGCGGGGTCTCGTACGACTCACGAGCAATCTGGTTAACACGCATGGGATTACGACCTATGTCAGCATCATATTCGGGAGACCAGTAGATGGCACGGAGGTGCGGGACACGCGTTGCCAGCGACGCGGCTGTAGGCGTTGATGGCCGTGGTCAGCGGTGGTCGATGGGTCATAGCGTGCGGCCGTCGAGGCGGTGGAGTCGAGGTCGAGCATTTAGTTGGCGATGTTGATCTGTTGGAGCCATAAGCCTCTCGAGAAGCGTCGAGTGTGGGGCCACCTCTTCTTCTCTGGCCGAGTGTGGAGGTGAATTCCCGGCTCGGACATACGCATAGAGGTTGAGTAACTCGAGGGGGATAGGGTTTTTCTTTGACATGATGTTCCGTTTATATAGGGAAGAGAGAGAAGGAGTTGGGCCTTGCTAATATGGTACTATGGTGGGTTGGGTTTTGCCACTTAGAAACCAACATGAGTTGGGCTGAAAAGGAAAGGGTTTGGATTTTCCTTTTTAAAAAAATAAAGTTGTTTAAGGGAACATGCCCAGAAGGTATGTAGTATAGCTTTGGTTTAGAGGCCCAATACAAATAAATTTATGTATTACCATATGGTTCAAGGGTCAAAATAAGTATGTATAAAACCTATGATTTAAGACCCATTATAGCCAGGTGTAAATATTTATATACCAGATAGTATATATGCCTAGAAATCATAAAATCCAAATAGATAATTTAAATTAAAATTATTTAGCATTTCTCCAGAATAAAATATCAAGTTAATAGCAACTAACATATATATTATATATGACAATTATTTATATAAAAAAGTAATTTATAGACCATTTAAAAAATAGGGTGCGAAGTATACACTCAAAATATATAACGACACGGACGTCTCTGGATGCACTACTCGACTACATGGGCTTGGGCTCGGTTCGGGTCCAGTCCGGGCTAGTTTGGTACAACCGGGTCTTCTAAAAGTCTTAATATTAATAAATAACTAATTAACTTATTTATAAAGGTCAAGTCGCAACTTTGTCTGGTTTTTCTAGTTGGAACACACTTATGTCTCGGCCTTCATTACCATAGCTAATACACCAGTCGAAGCATGCCACTGCACTATCCGTGCCACGATTTCTAGTCATCTTGTACTCTAAATCTCAACTATGATTAAGGCCATCTATCGTAATAACTATTTAATTAAATTATTTATAAAATTCCAAAAATTCTTATATAATTCAAATAAAAAATATTTTCAAAATACCGGGAAGAGGGGTTACATGGTGCGATGGAGATTAAGTCTACTTAGACTTCTTTACTCCGTTGACGATCAGATGCAAAAATTGATGAAGCTTGATGGCTGATGAACTCTTGGCAGCAAAGGGGAACTTTATCACAGAAAGCACCTTTTCTCTGAAAGTTTTTAGTAAAGGTGTAGCATTCGTAGCCTCTCTCTGTGCATACTTATAAGGAAAAAGATGTCCTCTATTTATAACTTTTTTTACTTGAATAGTTATGTGCGAATGTGCAAAAAATACACTGTCTTCTGTCTTAGAGACGCATGAAACTGGGTAGGCGCATGAGCTTTAAGGGTTAGTGGGAGTGAACGTGTTCGAGAATCACGTATAGCTCGCCACCTACATGCTGCACGAAATACTGCTATGTCAGCACACAATCTTTTTTCTTCTTCTGTGGATTAACTATGCGTCAAATGGCTTTAGACGCATAGCATCTGGTTGCTTACGGCAAATAGTATCTTTTTGTTGAATAGTTATGTGTCAAACAACACTTTGAATGCATAGCTTTTTGACTACATACTGCAAATACTGTTCTGGATGTAGTCGCATAAAACTGCTCGTTTACAGCTGTTAAAGTATAATGATGAAGGTGAGGTAACCACTGACATCTTTCTCGTAGTCTGACCACTGCACACTGCTCGAGGTTCATCTTTTCACACAAGTGACAAAAATACGTCATACGTCAAACGGACCATGCGTCTTTCTGACTCGTCTTCGATTGTGTGTCTTCTTTAATCAATTTTCAAGAGACCATAGTGCTTCGAGGACTGTTTCAACTTTTGAAATCTTTACATCTTGGGCACATAACATCCATGCGGCCCTATTTGTATTTTTTTATGCTTCTACACTCGTGTTCACGAAAAGTGGCTTTAATACCAAGCAAGAGTTCTCATGACTGGACTAGTCCTCCAAGAGGGATACTAGTATAAAATTTTGGTGTCTACTATTGCTCTTCCATACTTCTTACTTGTTTAATATTGCTGCATTATTGCTAGTTGATAACTGCCTTTACTTTGCTTAAATTTTTATTGGAGTTTTTATTTAGCTAGACATACGCACTATATTCACCCCCTCTAGAGGTGCTCAACGTTCCTACAATTATAGTCTAGTATTTGCAAGCTTTTTTTTCTCGAGCTTGTTCGAACATGTATATTACTAGGTGGCCAACTTTAATATATCATGTTCATTCTTGGTACTTGTTTCATGGATTGAGATATAGATAGTTGTTATGATATTGTAGTGAGGTACATATAGCTTACCTAGACAGCTTATACGTATTCTAGTTGGACTGGAGTCCAATGGTTACATAGCTTGTATGCTTACGTATTCCTATTCCTACTTATTTTGGGACTGGGACATGACATATTTTTGGGCTAGGGAGTGTGTGACAGTAGTCAGGGTACAGTTTTTGGATTTGGCCCGTGATTGGTGGGCATCTCTGGAGATTTTCCTTACGATGTCAATTCTATGGAAAGATTTTAAGAGGTTTCAAAACATATATTTTGACGCGATATCGTATTAGGATCTCAATAGAGGTTTAACAACCTCAGATAGTAGTAGAGGTCAGTTGATGGATATGCGCAAAGTTTTGATATCCAAGTCGGTTCGCTCCCACCATGGTAGATACCGAATTAGATCGCACGAGGAGGTTCCAACGGGGGTGCTATCTAGAGATCATCTTGGTGATCGAGAAGCACGAGTTTTCGACCTTCGATGTAGTAATGAGGGCAGCTAGGAGGCTTGAGTACACCTTCTAGACGATCGTGGATTAGAATGAGAGTCAAAAGAGGTCTCGCCCTACTTCGAGAGGCTCTTCTACCCAGTCATCAGCACCAGCCGACGTGCATTGGAGATTGGATCTTTGTGGAGAGCAACACCAATTTTTATTATTTTAACAGTCGTCTCAAACATGACTTCAGCAGTAGAGGCCATCTTCTTTAATTGGTTGGTTCCATTGTGGGAAGGTAGGGAACATTCTTTTTGATTATTGTAGGGCACATGGTTTGTGTCTTAATTGTGGTGCTTATGACCACGGAGTGGGATTTTGTCCATGCTGGACTTCATCTGGACAATCATTAGTTCATCCAGCAACTTCATCTACCCTGACAGGTCTGTAGTTTAGAGCTCCTATAACAATTCAGTAGTATCATGCCCTTAGGCCTTTATCTACCTAGTCTCAAACTTTCCAGTAGTAGAGGCAGCAAAAATATGCTCAGGCTCAGACACATATCCAGATGTAGAGAGACCAACATTAGGGGACTAGTACCCAGAGGTCAGGACCAGGCTTTTATGCTTACCTTAGAGGAGGCATTAGTATCTAGCGAGATGGTCGCAGTTATCATTCTCGTTCATCTCATTCAGCTTCAGTTTTATCTGATTCAGGATCTACCTATTAATTCATATATTTACGATTTATGACAGGAGTTTGATTGGAGTCCGAGTCATTACCAATAAGGCTAAATATACTTACTAGTAATGGTCTTGTGGGTGAAAATAGAGTTTATACCTCGTGTCAAGTTATAGTGTACAAGAGGGAGTTTTCTACAAGGTTGATAATGTTTTGTATGAGCGATTATGATGTCGTCCTAGGTATGGATTGGTTGAGTGCTCGACACGCGATAATAGATTGCAACGCCGACGAGTTTATCTTCTGTGTTCCCGATTAGTAGGAGTTCTCATTCTTTAGAGAAGAGATAAAGTCTTTGTCAGTTGTTCTAAGGATGGTAGTATCTGAGGAGGTGCAATTTTCCAAAGTTGTCAACGAGTTTTCTGATGTATTTTTCGAGGAGCTTCCAGAGATGTCGCCAGTTCAAAAGGTGGAGTTCTATATTGAGTTGATTCAGGGGCAACTCCTATATCAAAGAGGGTCTACCGGATGTCATCGGTAGATTTAGTGGTACCAAATGATTGAGTATGAGGACCAAGGGATTCTTTTGTCCTAGTAGATGCGAAGCCCCGCTTATTATCATCAAAAAGAAGGATGGTACATTGCGTTCATGTGTTGATAATCGTCAGCTAAACATCGTGACCATTAAGAATAAGTATCCCTTGTCCAGGATATTGACTTATTCGATCAGCTCAATGGGGCCGTTGTATTTTCTAAGATCAGTTTGCAGTATGGGTACCATCAAATTAGAATTAGAGAGCATGATATATCCAAGATCGCATTTAGATCTCGATATGGGGATTATGAGGTTTTGGTAATGCCTTTTGGGGCAACCAATCAGTTAGCTATATTTACAGGCCTTATGAAACACATCTTAAAGCCTCACATAGACCATTTTATGATAGTGTTCATTGATGATATCCTAGTCTGTAATTGGACTGAGGTCGAGCACAAGCAACATCTTTATGTAGTTCTTCATATTCTTCGTAAGTATCAACTATATGCAAAGTTCAACAAGTGTGATAGCTAGCTTGATCGTATTTCTTTCATGGGGCATATCATTGCTGGAGGTAGTATCGAGATGGACCCCAAGAAGGTGAAGGCTATCGAGAGTTGGCCAGTGCCTGTTACCGTTATAGATGTTCATAGTTTTCATAGATTGACAGGGTACTACAGGAGGTTTGTGACAGATTTTGCTAGGATCTCCGCACCCTTGACACGGTTTTTGTGTAAGGACTTGCAATTTAAGTGATCAAATTCTTGTCAGGCTTCCTTGGAGAACTTTAAGCAAAGTTTAATCTCAGCTCATATTCTAACACTTCCAGTAGGACCAGGCGGGTTCACTATTTATTGTGTTGCATCAGGTAAGGGACTAGGATGTATCCTTATCCAATATGACAGTGTTATATCTTATGCGTCTCGACTGCTTCGAGATATGAGAGAAATTATCTGATGCACGATCTGGAGTTAGCCATAATTGTTTTTGCCCTCATGCTCTGGAGGCATTATCTTTACGGAGATTGGGTAGAGATTTTTACTGATCATAAGAGCTTGAGGTATATGTTTACACATAAGGGATCTCAACATGCAACATAGAAGATGGATGAAGTTACTGAAGGACTATGATGTTGACCTTCAGTATCATCCAGGGAAGGCTAAAATAGTTTTAGACGCTTTAAATAAGATATAAGGAGCCTACTTCTTGATGGAGCAACAACAATCTTGGAGGATCTTCAAGAGATGGCCATTGAGGTGGTGCTACCACTTGATATATATTAATGGCAGGTCTGTAGGTTCAGTTTATCATTATTAATCAGATCAAAGCAGTACAATCAGGTGATGGCATGCTTCGGCGGCTCAGAAGAGAGTATGAGGTAGGACGTCGAACAGAGTTGAGTATTCATGAGGATGACTCTCTAGTTTGGGAGTTGTTTTGTGTGTCGAGTGGAGATATTCCACACAAGATAATGTGAGAGGCCAACAGTTCTTCGTATTCAGTTCATCAAGGAGGGACGAAGATGTACCAGGATATTTGTTAATATTTCTGGTGGAATAGGATGAAGATGGAGACAACATGATTTTTCTTTTGGTGTTTAGTGGGTTAGTAGGTCAAAGTAAAGCACAAAGACCGACCTATCGTATGAGGAACGACCCGTATGCATTTTGGACCAAAGGGAGAAGGTTCTTAAGATCAGAATATCTATCTAGTCTGTGTCGCATGGGGCCATCACTCACCGTGTAGTAGACGTGACAACACGAAGATGATATCTGTGCTCGTTACCTGTATCTGCTCGACTCAGGAGGTATACTTATATACTCTATATCTTATCCTTAGCTTGTGTGTGATTGGTTTTCTGCAGTTGTGTAGCTTGTATTACTTTCAGTTTTTATTGTGTATATCCTGTTGTATATTTTCTTAGATGCCTGAGATTTGCCTAATTCCTGTTATCTTAATTTCTTGAATTTTCTGGCTTGATTGAGTACCTTATTGAAATTTTGAGGACAAAATTTTTCTAGGGGAAGAGTTGTAAGACTTGGCTCACTATATCATTTTTCGTATAAATACTGCCATGATGTCATTCTGTATTCTTGCATTGATAGTTTTTATGTATTGACAATTTTCTGTTTTCTAATTATCGAGGATCATCGATATTGTGCGATACTCATGTTTTCGAGTAAAACTATTAATGAGTGATGCAACTTAATGATTTCCTATGTTTATGACAACCATATTGATCATGAGACTGCTGGAGACTTGTGGAGTTCCTTTTGGCATTACCATAGACCTGTCCTAAGGCCCGTGCGTAGAGTGGATTTTCAGATTTTTTCGAAATTGAGAATTGAAAGTCAGGCTAGTATACTGCTGGTAAACCGAGGTATACTACTGTTATACCGCCTGACCGCTGATGACTCAGGCTCAGGTCTTCAACTGGTTCTTTCTTTTAACCAATGGACTCTTACTTTACTTTGAACGGTTGAGATGGATTGATTGGTGACTCAGATCACTGATGCGACGAATTAGATGGTCACGATTAATTCCCCTCTTATATTTAAACTATTTGCTTTTCTTTCTCTCCTCTCTTTTCACTCTTTCTTCTCTCTCTATTCACTTTCTCTCTCTCTCTCTCTCTCACTCTCTCTCTCTCTTTCTCTCTCTCTTTCTCTCTCTCTCTCTCTTTCTCAAGCTCGGAGCTTTGCTAGGAGTTTGATTTTGAAACCTTAGAGTGTAGTTTCAGAAGCTCTTTTGGTGTTGGAGTATAAGATAGGCTTGGATCCAGACCTTGGCAAGTACTTCATGCCATTGCTTAGACCAAAGTTGGGTTTTCCTTGTAATATGCATTTTCCTTGAATATTGCTGCATAAAAGTGTAGACCATGAAAGCAACTCGGGGGGGGGGGGGGTTGATAGAGTTTAACTATAATAATCTAATAAAAATCCAATCCAAATAATTATCACCAACACAAAATTTAGCCAGTAAGAATATAAACAAGTGAAGAGATAGAAGTTACAAACGCAAACACCATGATATATACTGGTATTCCTCGTGGAAGACTAAACAGTCCCAGGTACTCTTGCATGGTGTTAAATCCTCTGTGGTAAAATAACGTAGAACAAAAGCTTTGATCCGCTGTGATTGTTGAATTCGTACAATCACAAGCTTTGATCCAAAGAGCATGCCGACTTCAACATGACCAAATTGGAAGATGCAACTAGGACTTTTCTAAGTTAACACAACTTAAACAACTTTTAAACACACTATGGAACTTAGGAGGCTTTAGAAGTTGTTTCTTGGGGATTTGGAAAGGCTCAGGCTCAGAGTATATCTTAAATGAATAAATGAAAATGAGAATGGGTGAGTGAGATTGAGTAAGAATGATATAGAATTCAATTCAATTTATAGGTTTTTTCTTAACCGAGTTCGGGCAGAGTTCGGTTCGGTTCCTAAACGTTCATAAATTCGAATGTTGGAGGCTGGTCTTCAGGAAGACTGCGTAATTTAGGGTTTCTGGTTTTGGGCATACTTAGTTCGGTCCTTCGATCATAGACCGAACTCTGGCCGAGTTTTGTCTCCTAAATTCTAGAATGTTTGTGTATAGGTTTTTGGCTAATTTTGAGTTAGGTGGAGTTTGGGTTTGATTCTGGTTTGAGTGAAGGTTGATATAGGTAGGCTAGTTTTAGTGGACTTTGATTCCTTCTAGTTGCCAAGTGCGACTTTCACAAAAGTCCTAGACTCAAATAAAATAAAAAATACATAAAAAATGCAAATAACCAGGAGCAAACTTTCAGTATTTTGCAATATTTTTTCTTATGAGCTGAGAAATGATTTAGTAGTAGTGATTTTCTTCTTGTTGATTTTGTTGCGTTGTATTGCATCATATCGAATCAAAGTTTAGTTAATTATCAAAATCAAGTTGATCGTGACAAGTTGTTCTAACAATCTCTCCTATTTTGATAATTGACAAACTGTAATTGATACGAACAAATAGAAATGGCTCCCCGTAATATGTGAGAGCAATATCAACAACTATTATATCAGCATAATTATTGTATCATCATGTTCTCCACCTTTGTCATTTCATCAAAATGGATGGCTTCCCTATAAATAGTGAATCAATAAACAAATCAATGAAACACAAAAGTGAAGCAATATATATGCAGTAACATAGTCCAATATCGAATCATATAGTTGTAAAGAAAATATGCATTGATATCAATGCAGAATAGATAGTTCCCAAATACACAAATATATATAACTAAGTTCAATAGTGCATATTAAGTGACAAAGTCCATACTAAAACCTCCAAGAACTACAAGATAGTGCATAGTCTTAAATAAGAAAAAAAACTATATGGCAGTGCAGGAAAAAAAATACTAAAATGTCAAACTAAGAATATCATAACTAGCATCAATATGAATTAAAACTCCAATCCAAAGCACTGAATAAACTACTGATCATCACCGGCAGGAGAATCATCAGCAGACCGGTTCGAATCATAGAATACAGTACCGGGGTCAAGGTACCTCTGAACATAGGGGTCGTTGATCCGATAACCAGTACGAAAAGGATGAAGTGACACAAGAAATGGTCCGACTGGATGCTGAGATAAACTATATTGAATATCAGCAAGGGTGTTGCTGATGGCATGCGTATGAAGAGTGTAACGATAATCAATGTCATAAAAACGATCTTCTTGTAATTGGAAATGATTGCAAAGCATCTCCTAAATGGAGTCCAAAGTAGTAGGAGGACCAGTTTGAGAAGGTACAGCTGGATGTCGATGGGAGCTAGATGAGAAAGAGTCATCATCATCAAGGAGGAAAGATAGGAGCAGTCCTACGAGCTCTAGACAAATACACGGGCTCATCAAGGAATGGGCACTCATTCATAGGAATATAAAAATGCTGAAAGATGATAGGCAAGTTCATGGCGTACAATAGGTTATGCCCTTTCTTGTAACATTGAACCATTACATTGATGATACTCTTTGAAAGGTTAAAAGTAAAATGTAGGTGATAGAGACCTGTCATTTCCAAGTATGTGATCTCATAGGTAGAACAAGTCTTAGGAATAATAGCAAAAAAATCATACGATAGAGTACGTAGAAGTATGGTTCAAATAGCTAGAATGAAGATATCCACGAGGATGAGGATGAGGAGCATGCAAATAGTCCTTGAATGAATCAAGTGCCATGTCGCCTTCAAATTGAAATTTAGTGATTTCGATTAGGTGTACTGTCATGACCTGTGCCCGCTTGATCTGGTACGAATGCGTGGCTATGTCCAACCTATGCCGCAGAATCGACGGTAGTTAGCTGTCTAAACATTGATAGTCATCAAATGATCATGATATCAATTTTTAGCTCAATCACATAACTAATAAACGAACCTATAACACACACTCACACGATCACCAATCCACTATAATCTTCTAATACATAGTTCCACTCTGGAGACAAATTCGGTAATCATTATTACTATACATATACTATATCAAACATATCCATAATCACCTGATACATAAAACTCTCGTCTAAATCGTCTAAGTATAATCTTCGATCCATGTGCTATTTCCATGTCATCTGAAATGTCAACGGTACTGTTAGGACAGAAACAAAGTACATCCAAAAAATATGTCGTACTATACAAAATAAATACAGAATAATAAGAAACCAAATAATGAGACACTGGATGTTGTCATGATCAAGTGGACTGCAATACTAGAATCTATGAGAATTATAGAAATATGATAAATACAACTAGCTACGAAATAAACCTTGATCAAGGATTCACGACTAGTGTAACCCCTTGTATTTGAATTCAAAATTTTTCCTGGAATTTATAAGATTTTTCCAAAATATTCAAAAAAGTTATGAAATATTTAGAGTGTCAAAATCATTTTTACTTATTTTCTATATCATGGTTTGATTAAATTCTAGCCACGATTTATTCAGTCATGGAATGACTAAGCCATGGATTAGGTCATGGCCTATGGAAAATGGGCTATGGTTATGATTGACTAACTAATCTTGTTATCCTAACTAATTAGTTAGCTAATTATGGTTGGTAGTTAGCCATGGCTAGCTAAACCATATGGTTAGAAATTGCTAAAACATTTCCTCTTCCATATTTCCTTTCTTGCTCTCCTTTCTATATACATTTACATCTAGTGCCATGGCACATACTTGCTCTCCAAGCTTTCGACTCTATTTTATGGGGCATTCCCCATTCCATTTTCTCATACAAATTATACAAAAAATTTCAAATTATAAAAATTACATTTTTTTTACTCATCCCAACCCTTGTCCAGCCACCCTTGGCCGAGCTCCACCCCCTGGCCGGCCATCCCTGGCCAACACCTCCACTTCCCCTCTCCAACCATCCTCAACTGTCCCCCATCACCAAGCTACACAACCACCACCCTTCTATTGACACCACCACACCACCATCGGCCCACAGAGCCACCACCAGTATCACCAGGCTCCTACCACCACTTCGACCACCACTTATCTAAACCTTCCATCCTGACTGTGCTACCACCACTACCACTACCACATATGCCACCACCATGATCATTCCCCTGCCATCACCGTCGTTCCATTCTCTTGTTGGACACCCCAATGCCACCACCATCATCGCCATCATAATTCATCATTGAAGTCACCACGAACCATAATCCCCTGACCCTGACCTCCAACTTTCCTCAGCCACCCTCTCCTCTAAACCACTGAACCTCATCGCCACCCACCAACTTCAACACCAACCACCACCATCACCACGAACACCTCTGGCCGCCCCCATCAACACCAAGCCGCTACTGCCACCGCCACCCTCATCAGCAACCCACTGCTTCGGTCACTCCAGATACGTGCTTGGGCCATGCCTTTGCAGCCGTCGCTCCTCGTTTGCACCAATTCCAGCCCAGATCCGGTCGTACCCCGAACAACGACCGGATATGAGCTCCTCCCTCGAGACCAAGACAACATCGCGTGCGCCGACGACTGCCGAGCCAGTGCGCCCTCCGCCTAGCGCCGCTGCTCTCCACGCGCCTGGCTCCGTCGCTAGTGAGGTTTTCTCCACTCTCGAACCCTCTTTCTCCATCTCTCTCTATCTCAATCCAACTCTCTGCTCTCTCCCTCTCTTTTCAACTATATATATGTGTGTGTGTGTGTGTGTGTGTGCATAGAGAGAGAGAGAGAGAGAGTTGAAGAGAGAGGGAGAGAGCAAAAAGGTATATATATATATATATATATATATATATATATATATATATATATATATATATACATATATAATCTTTTATGTTTAGATCCAAAATGGGCCTTGAGCCCTACATATTGAATTTTTTTCTCCAAAATTGGGCCTTTAGCACTAAATTATGAATTATTTTAGCAATGGGCTTTGGGCCAAATAATTTATTTGATTTTTTATTTGAGTATTTATTTTTAGCCTTAGCCTCTTAATTAATATTAGCAAATCCTAAATAATTTCTAAATATTATTTTTTGCTAAATAGTATTATATCTATATCTTTGACTTCTGGACAAAATTTCTTAATCAATTTCCTTTTAGCCTATTTAATCAAATCGCGATCATGACTAATCAAATCTTTTTTTTCTCAATAATCGTGTTGATCTCCAAAGCTAGATTTCTATATATCAAACTGAGCTATTTTGACTATTCTGGACTTCATGGAACTGTCTGTTTCATCGTTTGGAATCATTTATTAGGATTTGACTTCTAAACTATTTCGTGTTGTCACGTTCATGTCGGTCACATCGACTACTACAAACCAAGGCAAGTAGTTACAATGATTACTTTCATTTCTTAATATTTACTCTATTTTCCGATTTAGATGTGCATTCCATGATTATTGTCACGATTATTACACGAGATTAGTGTTATAGAATCTATTTCATGATTATCGTGTTTCCATGATTATCGTGTTTTTGTGATTTCTTTGTTTCATGTTTGTGTTCCTTGTTGTGATTCGAATCCATGATTACTAGTTAGACGTGAAGTACCTTAGTATATATGTGATCAAAACCCATATACTGTTTTACTATGCCTAACAGCTAATCATACACGATACATATGATTGAGCCGTACTAAGTAGATCCTTCAGCCGATCACATATAGAACCTGGTACTTTAAACACACTTAGTATAGTTATGACTTATTCCTTCATATTGATTTTGTCACATGCCATTATTACTCCTACCATGATTATCCTGTTTTTCTGTCTATTACCTATCGTACCATGATTACAATTTATATAATCATGTATCTCATATTCTATTTCATGTTATATATTTTCTATCACATTATGAATAATTTATCATATTTTATACTTGCATCAATCCTGACTGGATAACTATTTTTTAGGCGTTGTCGATGGCCACTGTACCTCTCACTTTTGACCTTTGGACCATCTGATAAGCCGTAGGCCGTGGATCTATTCCTGGAGGGATATGTCTATCTCTGCTTTATTTATTTCCTAGTTTCTTCTTTATTTCCATTTGCTACCAGATTTGTCTCCGAAAAACTCTTGATTCTGTTGTATTAATTATGATCAAACACTTAAAATCTTTTGTTATTTGATTTTAATAAAATTGTTTGTCTTTTCCCATTTTATTCTCATTTAGCTATTGTGGATAAGTTACATTATTAAACCATGTGACCTTGAGGTATAGCTAGCGCACTACCGCTGATGTTGCGGTATAGGCTAGGTGTGCCTTGCGAACAGTGCCCCAAACATGCGGGCGCGTGTCATGACAACTGGCAACTATATGATTTTAAATACGATTTTGATACGTGGCCGACTAAGGTTTATATTTGGACTGGTCAGGCTTGGACATACATTCAGCATATGTCAAGCTATGCTTCGGAACATAGTGGGTTGACCACATATCTACTCGATATTTCCCATTTCTCCCAATTCTGAATCAAGATGCAAGTAAGATGCGGAACTTTAAATCATGTGATGCAAAGTCAAGATTCATGTATATTGATTCAGTATCATAATTCAAGCAAGATTCAAAACTTGAAATAAAGTCAAGTGATGCAAAGTCACGAGTCATGATACATGTCAGAGCTCGTGTCGTAATATGAATTTATGGCTAAATAAAAAATAAGGATACATTTATAATGTATAGAGAAACATCATATAAGGAGTACTTGCCATATTCAATAGTTGAAGATTGTGCTAAGTCCATCTAGGAAGTAATATGAAGAGGTATTAGATTCTAAGTCAAATAGAACTAAGACTAACCAATTTTATTCTATTCCTAAAATCCTTACTCCTTGTTTTCCTAATTAATGAATTTAATATAAGCAAAACTTAGGCTTCAAATAATTATTTCTAATAAAAAACCCATTTCTAAGAATAATATGGACCAATAACTAATTTCTTTTCACTGAGCCCAATTAACCCAACTCTTAAAATCAAATCCTGGGCCGCAACCTAATATCCATTAATCAGCCCAACCAATTCTCATATTTAACTAGCTTAAGACCCAATATATTATCCACTAAAGCCCAAAATTGTCTTCCCATGGCTTTCAACCCAATAATGCGCCCAAACACCACCAAAAACCCAAAACCAGAACCAGAACCAATTGTCCCTATTCTTTAGAGGAAGATCGAGAAAGAGGATAAAAGATAAGAGAGAGAAAGAGAATGAGAGAGAGAGAGAGAGAGGAGAGAGAAAGAGAGAGAGAGAGAAAGAGAGAGAGAAAGAATTGAGAGGAAGAAGAAGTTTCAAGAGAAAGAAGGAAGAAAAAGAAGGAGGCGAAGGATAAGGGATGCTCACAACAGGGAGGTTTATGACTGTCGGTGAGCGAAGGATTTGAGGAGGGGGCGAAGAGGAGCTGCGACCAACTGGAGAGGCGGTCGTGGTGGTCGGCACTCGAGGGAGTGTGACGGAGGAGAGCGTCCATTGTTCGAGGTGGTTGCTTGGCCTGTACAACTTGAGAGGCAATGACAATTCAAGGCCAGGCATGGTCATTTAGGCGGTGATTCAGATCTGGAACCACAATCGAAGGATCATGATGGCTGTAGAGGGGATTTTGGTTGGAGAGCGACTGTGATTCGAGGAGGAGCAGACGTGGTGGCTCAAGCATTATTGGCTCAAGATCCTAACGTGACGGAGATTGTGGATAACGGTGTTGAGGAGCTGAGGTCGTTGTGCTCGCAACGGCTGGACTGCAAGACAAGGAAACGGTTACAGAAGCTACAGATCTGGAATCCCAGCCGATGGTGGCTAGAGATCGACAAGTCCAAGCGGCAATGGCAGACGAGGGAGGCACAAGGGATTAGCCAGTCAGGGCGCTGGCTAAGGGAGTGACCGGTGCACGGTTGGGTGAAGGCTTTATTGCTCGTCAGAACGTGTCCGGAGCGGGATTCACGACCGGTAGCGACTGGATCGGGAAATGATGGTTGTTGACACAAAATCACAGTCAACTAAATATTGATAAAATTGACAATATGATACTTGTCATAATTCAATATGACACATCAAGACTAAACTCAGTACAAGACGGACTACGGCTCGTACCTGCAGCGTACTATGTTTCGAGTCTATATTTTATACTTTTCTTGAGTCTAGATAAATGTAAACTGAGTTGTCTGAGCAATTTGGGCCTTTACCTACACCTATACCACAAACAAAAGCTCCACCAAACCAAACTAGCCCATACAGCCCACTGGACCAATTCTGTCTTCTGGAGACAGAGTTCGGGCCGAACTCTGCCTCCACACAGAGTTCGGGCTGAACTCTGTCCCCTAAAATCTAGGACCCTAATTTTTAGGGTTTGCTGTATGCTAGTTGTCTAATAGCCAAAAATTTGAATTCTTGACCCAGAATTCTGGCCGAATTCTGTTTATCCAGAACCCTATAAATAGGCCTTGAATTCTCACTTTTTCAATCATCCAATCTTCTCTTCTCTTATCTCTAAAGCCTTATACAAGCCTTACCCTTCTCATCTACTAGCCACAAGCTCCCTAAGCCTCAAAGTGCTCAGTGCTTTTCAGTTAGGAGTTTGTGCAAGAGTTAAAAAGTCGCTTGGAAAATTCCAAGCATCGCCACTGCGATCTCTGTAAGAAGTTGACGTGCTCTTTTGAAAAAAGGCACGGGGTGTAACTACTATTTCACAAATAGTGAATTTAATCCTGAGTTAGAGTTCTCTGGCCTGGACTAGTCCTCCACGAGGGAAACCAGGTTAAAATCGGCTGTGTTTGCGTATGCATTCTCGCTCTTTAAATTTTTTGCATTTACTCTGATTAATTACTGTTGGTGAAAGAGTTTAATTTTTAATTGGATATTATTGTCATAAACTCTATTCACCCCCTCTAGAGTTGCCTACTTGTTCTTCAATTGGTATCAGAGCTCTGTTCTCTCAACAAGGACTAACATCCTAGAGCTGATCCATGGCAACCACACAACCCATATTTTCCAATCACGGTGAAGGGCTGTCCGCTTATAGGCCTCCCCTATTTGATGGAACAAACTACACCTATTGGAAAACAAGGATGAGTTTTTATCTCAAGTCGCTAGACTTCGACCTGTGGACCATTGTTACCGATGGTTACAAAAAGCCCGCCAGGAAAGTTGTCAATGGTGATCTCGTTGAGAAACCCCACGACAAATATTCTGACAAGGAAAAGAAACAGGCGAGTCTAGATACGAGAGCTATTAATGCTTTATTTTGTGTAATAGACAGGAATGAGTTTAACAGGGTCTCAACATGCACCACCTCTCACGAAGTATGGAAACTTCTAGAAGTGACGCATGAAGGAACCACCCAAGTCAAGGAGTCGAAAATAAGTCATCTCACTCAAGAATATGAGGCATTCAAGATGAAGACTAATGAGACAATCACATAAATGTTTACAAGATTCCTCGACTCATCAACCCCTTGTCATCTCTCGGCAAACAATATACAAATCACGAGAAGATCTGCAAGTTACTTAGGAGGCTACCGAAAATATGGAACCCTAAGGTAACAGCTATCATAGAAGGCAATGATCTCACCACAATGTCTATGGAAACTTTGATGGAAAAGCTGATGACTCACGAGCTTGACCTCAAAGACTTCGAAGAGCCTGCTCCAAAGGCAAAAGAGATTGCCCTTAAAGCTCATCGTCGAAGGGCTGATCCTGAAGAGACTGATAATGACAATTCGGAAGGTGATGATCAAGCTCTTCTTGTCCGCAACTTCAAGAAGTTCCTTCGCTTAAATCGAAAAAAGAAGGAACAACAAGAAGATTACGAAGAAGTGCCAACATGCTACGGTTGCAAGAAGACTGGATACGTCCGAAAAGACTATCCATTCGTAAAGAAAAGCAACCGATATGAGAAGCCATATAAGAAGTCTTTCTCAAGAAAATATGCCAACACAAACATTTGGCATGAAAGCGAAGCTAGTGACTCCGAGGATGAAAATGACTCCCCTCAAGACACCGCCAATGTATGCCTAATGGCAACATTCGATAAGGTAACTAGCGATACTCTCGATGACTTCACTTTTGATGAACTTGGCGATGCATTCAATGATTTACTAAATGACCACAAGAAAGTCATTAGTAAATATAAGCATGCCAAGGAGAAGATCAAAAGCTATGAAGTCGAGATTCAAAAACTCTCTTCTTTGCTTGATAATGTTAGAGACACTCCACCCACGGAAGATACTAATGAGGTATCTAAGCTTAAGTTAAGCCTACATGATGCCGAAACACGTATTGAAAAGCAAACACATGAGATCACAACACTCAACACTGAGCTTGCTGAAGAAAAGAAGAGTCACAAGATCTCTATTACTAAAATCGATGGTTTAAATGCTAAGTGTAATGAACTGCATGCTGCCTCTAAGAAATTAGAGATTAGATCGGAAAAACAAGTTGCTCAACCTCAAACCCAATTACATAAGACACACACAAGGCACAAGACCACTCAAAATAGTCAAACACATCATCCACCTGCAGCACACAAACATGCCTACATGTACACGTACTTCCATACAGCACATGTACGTAGAAATTATTTTCATAACTATCATTCTACTGCTACGCAAAATCATCATGCTACACGTAGATATAACCATCACCATGCTGTATATAGACATAACCATCATTCTGCTGCCATGTATAGTCCCTATCCTGCTACTTCACACCACTCTCACCATGCTACATATAGATATCATCAACATGCTCCCAATATAAATAGGCATACTACCTGCACCTATTGTAGATTACATGGACACATCTCACCATAATGTAGAATTAGAAGATTAGTAGATATAAATCTAATGCATGGGTGCCAAAAACTAATATTTCAGGACCCACAAGAACTTGGGTACCAAAGGTCACATCTACTCTTGATGTAGGTGGACCTTTCCTCCTCAACTGAAAGTAAGTGGATTCTCGATAGTGGATGCTCGCGACATATGACGGGAGATGCAGATCGTTTCGCATCACTATCGATGAAGAGGGAAGGGTATGTATCCTTCGACAACAACCTAAAAGGGTATATTATAGGCAATGGTACTATTGGTCATCCTCCTTCTCCTGTAAAAAAGGATGTCTGCCTAGTGACCGAGTTAAAGCATAACCTGCTCAGCATAAGTCACCTTGCTGATCATGGATATGATATTAACTTTGGACAAAACAAATGCTACATTTATGATAGGTCAACGGGAGACATCGCTTTTGAAGGGATAAGAGAGGATAACATTTATATTTTCTATCTTTTTAGAGATACTAACAGTGCAGGGAGATGCCTCTACGCCCACAAGGATGAGAGATTATTATGGCACCAGCGTCTTGGTCATTCCAACATGGATACTATATCCAGGCTATCGACTAAGAAGCTAGTAAGCGGCTTGCCCGACATCACATTCAAAAAGGACACGGTTTGTGCCGAATGTGAGTTAAAAAAGGCAACCAAGTCCTTATTTCATTCCATAAACACTGTAAGTACTACTAGACCCTTGCAATTACTTCATATGAACTTATTTGGTCCTAGTAGAGTAGCCAGTCTTGGTGGAAAACTCTATGCTTTTGTTATAGTAGATGATTTTTCTAGATTCACTTGGGTTTTCTTCCTTACAAACAAAAGTGATGCCATTTCTGTTTTCAAAATTTTTGCTAAAAAGGTTCAAAACGAAAAAGGCTACATGATTACTCGAATCCGAAGTGATCATGGAGGCGAATTCAAAAATACTAATTTTGAAAAGTTCTGTGATTTAAATAATTTTGATCATGAGTTTTCTTGCCCTAGAACTCCTCAATAAAATGGTGTTATGGAGCGGAAGAATAAGACTCTTGGCGATATGGCTAGAGTCATGTTGAATAAATTTTCACTTCCGAAATATTTTTGGGCTAAAGCTGTCAGTACAGCGTGCCATATTTTAAATAGGGTGCTCATTCGACCTATTACGAAGAAAACACCCTATGAGCTTTGGTTTGGTAGAACTCCAAATGATTCATATTTTAAAGTTTTTGGTTGTCGATGTTTTATCCTTAACACCAAAGACAACTTAGAAAAATTTGATGCCAAAGCTGATGATGGTATTTTCCTTGGCTATGCGGCCAAGAGCAAGGGATATAGAGTGTTTAACAAACGCTCATTAATTGTGGAAGAGTCCACCAATGTGACTTTTGATGAGAATAACAGTGCAGCAGCTACTCTCGATGATGATGTTGAGCCATCAACTTCTACGCCGATGAATACCACCACTGAAACTAATTATCTGGAGGGCTTGCCAAAGAAATTCTCTTTCAAGCCGTCACATCCAGAAAACTTGGTAATAGGTGAGGTTTTACGTGGCGTAAGTACTCGATCATCGTTAAGAGACTCCATTGCTAGCACTGCCTTCATTTCATAAATTGAGCCTAAAACTGTTTTAGAAGCTTTTAATGACGAGTTTTGGATTTCTGCCATGCAAGAAGAACTCAACCAATTCGAGAGAAGCCAGGTCTGGGAACTTGTTCCTAGGCCAGCTAATCATTCGATTATTGGTACGAAATGGGTCTTTCGCAACAAAGTAAATGAAGATGGTTCAGTTACACGCAACAAAGCTCGTCTAGTAGCTCAAGGATACAACCAAGAGGAAGGTATCGACTACGATGTGACATATACTCCTGTTGCAAGACTGGAATCCATTCGAATGCTTTGTGCATTTGCTAACTTTCAAAATTTTAAATTGTTTCAAATGGATGTTAAAAGTGCTTTCTGAATGGATTTATTAAGGAGGAAGTTTTTTTAAAACAACCCCCTGGTTTTGAAAATCATAAGTTTCTCGACCACGTTTTCAAACTCAAGAAAGCGCTATATGGCCTCAAACTTTCCCCTAGAGCTTGGTATGAACGCCTAAGTAATTTTTTGCTAGATAAGGGCTTTCCAAAAGGGAAAATTAACACCACACTGTTTATCAAAAGTTTTTAAAACACTATTCTCTTAGTAAAAATTTATGTAGATGATATCATGTTCGGTTCTACTAATGAAAATTTTTGCCAAGATTTTGCTAAGTGTATGCAGAACGAATTTGAGATGAGCATGATGGGGGAGCTCACCTACTTCCTTGGATTGCAAGTCAAACAAACTTCGCAAGGAACTTTTATCAGTCAGTCAAAATATACAATGGATATGCTGAAGAAATTTGATCTTGACAACGTAAAACCAATCAGCATTTCTATGGCTACTTCGACCAAGCTGGAACCTGATGAAAGCGGCAAACCGGTTGATCAACGTAAGTATCGAGGTATGATTGGTAGTTTACTTTATTTAACTGCTAGTCATCCCGATATCATGTTTAGTGTTTGTCTGTGTGCTCGATATCAAGCTAGTCCTAATGAATCACACATGTCCGCCGTTAAGCGTATCTTTCGATACCTTAATGGTACTGTTATAGTGGGCTTATGGTATCCCAAATCTATATCCTTTAACCTTATTGGTTATTCGGATGCTGATTTTGCAGGATACAAAGTCGACCGTAAAAGTACAAGCGGCACGTGTCATTTATTAGGCAAGGCTCTAGTCTCTTGGTTTAGCAAGAAGCAGAATTCTGTCGTACTATCCACAACAGAAGCTGAATATATCGCAGTTGGTCATTGTTGTGCACAAATTCTGTAGATGAAGCAAACCCTTGAAGACTACAATCTTTCTTTTATGCACATTTCTATATTCTGTGATAACACTAGTGCTATAAACCTCACTAAGAACCCTATATGTCACTCACGCACGAAACACATTGAAATTCGTCACCATTTTTTACGTGATCACCAGCTAAATGGTACTATAAACTTAGAATTTATTGACACTGATCATCAACTAGCAGATTTCTTTACTAAACCACTATCTGAAGAGCGTTTCAACTTTTTGTGTTGTGAACTAGGAATTTTGGATGAAGCTGTTATTCATTAAAGTGATCTGCATAAATATCGATTATGTCTTGGTTCTTTATGATAAATATGTTATGGGTACAAGCCGAAAGGGTCCTTCTGACAACAAGGCGTAAAAGCCTAAGCGACACGGTGCACTAGTCCTCAGGACTACCGCTAGCTGGGATTCGGCTCCTGCAGCTACCCCATGGCAGTTTCACCGTAATGAATTGGATCATAACTCCCTGTTTATTACATGGTTTACTTTCATTTATCACATGCTTAATTCAAATTTTCGAACTTCAATTTTATTCTCTTGATTCAGTTGTCACTCTCTGCCAATTCTCTACTTGCATTTCTTATACTGGCATATTCTTTATTCGTATTTATCTATCATTAGTTTCAAACTCATTTCAGCCTGAGTTCTATTCTGTCCACAGAACCCAGAATTCGGGCCGAACTCTGCCTAAAACAGAGTTCGGGCCGAATTCGGTCTGACCATTCCAGAACTGCATGCGGGCTCACCCGCTGATCTGAAATTGATCCAATGGTCCAGATTCCTTCAGACCATTCGAACCCCTAATATTATAACCGGGTTCTCCCTCTCTCTCTCTCCTCCATTTCTACCTTCTAAACTTCTCAAAACACTTTCTCTTCAAACCCTAACCCTAGTTCTCTCATTCTAGTGCATCTTTCTTCTCCAAATTGAAGGAGAGGGTTTCTTGGATCATTCTCTCCCATCCTTCATCATCCTTTTAAGGTATAATTTCACTCTTCTGTCCATTTAAATTTTATTATTTTTCTTTATTACTCATGGCTCCTAAGTTGTTTAATAGAGGCAAAAGGCTTTGAACCGAGGGTGCGTCCTCTTCGAATCCTCCTCCTCGCAACGAACAACCTATTCTGGTTAACCAACCTATTCAACAACCAATTCACCCGTTGTTCAATCCACCTCGTCCTTTTGACCCCAACACGTACGATGACCAAATATTTGTGTCACTAGAAGCTTCAAACGAATGGTTTAGTAATTTTTGATCACGTCCCGTGTATACGGGTCATCCTGTTAACTTCACCATATTTTCCCAATATGACTCTCTCTTTCATGATTTATGTCTTGATGAACTTGTCACCACTAATTCACCCATCTATTTAAATGCCATTCAAATATTTTATTGCAATCTTACTACTGATGATACACATTTATATTCACGTGTTGCTGGCATTGATATCTCATTTGATGACTTTGAATTGGCTGAATATCTTAAAATTCTGGAGCCTAACTCATGGGAGAAACTTGTTGATGCTCGCAAGTTTCAATTCTCCGATGGGTCTTCCCTACAAAGCTTCAAGGACGATTTGTGTACACCTAACACACGTCCACGCAAGCTTCTTGCCAAATATCTCAATCCTTATTTCTATGAACTTCATCGCATTTGTCTTCAACACAATTCTGTCCAAAGCGGGATCAACTGATGAGGTTGCATATTTTGAGATCTCTGCTATGTATCACCTACACTTCCATGTCCCATTCAATCTTCCATTACCATGATGGACTGTATGATTAATGCTAGGAAGAAGCCAAGGTCATTGGTCTTTGCTCTCTATCTTCCTATAATTTTTCGTGCTTTTCATGTCCCCCTTGATGAGTGTCAGTTCCTCCCTGCCCCTGCCTTCCTATCTAAGGCACGATGGCTTTGCGCAGCTGTCGGTTCTCCTGCCAAGTTCGAGCACTCCGATGCTCAGGCTGACGCACCTGCTCTTGGACAGGATGCGCCCCCTCCTTCTGCTACTCTTGAGTCGATTCAGACTATGCTCCGCGATCTATTCGTATTAGAGGATGATAGCTGGACCCAGCTTGACTACCGTACTACACTGCAGATGAGTGCCATTAGCAACTCACTGTATGACATTCGGTACTCTATGTCTCGTCATCCTTCCATGCCTATCCCTATGGAGCGGGACCCTGCTCACGACGGATACCGTATCGATGACCCTTGGATTATACGCTATCTGGATCCGGATACGGCTTTCATGGATCCTCGTCGTTCATTTACTGATCCATCTGATGACGCTGGACCCTCACGAGGTCCGTGATGGATGTGGTCTCCTACTTGCTGCTGCTACTGCTGAGGATCTTATGTTTTCGTTTTTATGCATTATGGATTTCTAGTTTATGTAGTTGATCTTTATTGTATTAGACTTCGTTATGTTCTATGACTCTTGAGACACTTGATGCAGTTTATTAGTATTTTGGTATGCTTGCCAGTTATTTCTATTTACAAATTCTCTGCTTATTTGTGTTTGATAAATGACAATGGGGGAGAATTATTTGATATTCACATTATCATATCATATTATATTGTATTATGTATCTCTATTTTGGGAAAGCTTGTATTTCTCAGGATATTACATCGAAGCAATGTTTACGGGGGAGCTATTGCTAGTTCCGCACTAATTGCGGGGAGCTACTGATTTTTAAATGTGTCCAGGTATGAACATTGAATATACAAATATTATTTTGTCAATTATCAATATGGGGGAGATTGTTGACACAAAATCACAGTCAACCAAATATTGATAAAATTGACAATATGATACTTGTCATAATTTAATATGACACATCAAGGCTGAACTCAGTACAAGACGGACTACGGCTCGTACCTGTGACGTACTATATTTCGAGTCTGTATTTTACACTTTTCTTGAGTCTAGATAAATGTAAACTGAGTTGCACTGAGCAATTTGGGCCTTTACCTATACCTATACCATAAACCAAAAGCTCTACCAAACCAAACTAGCCCATACAGCCCACTGGACCAATTCTGTCTTCTGGAGACAGAGTTCGGGCCGAACTCTGCCTCCACACAGAGTTCGGGCCGAACTCTGTCCCCTAAAATCCAGGACCCTAATTTTTAGGGTTTGCTGTATGCTAGTTGTCCAACGGCCAAAAATTTGAATTCTTGACCCAGAATTCTGGCCGAATTCTGCCTATCCAGAACCCTATAAATAGGCCTTGAATTCTCACTTTTTCAATCATCCAATCTTCTATTCTATTCTCTCTAAATCCTTATACAAGCCTTACCCTTCTCATCTACTAGCCACAAGCTCCCTAAGCCTCAAAGTGCTCAGTGCTTTTCAGTTAGGAGTTTGTGCAAGAGTTCAAAAGTCGCTTGAAAAATTCCAAGCATCGCCACTGCGATCTTTGTAAGAAGTTGACGTGCTCTTCTGAAGAAAAGACACGGAGTGTAACTACTATTTCATAAATAGTGGATTTAATCCTGTGTTAGAGTTTTCAGGCCTGGTCTAGTCCTCCACGAGGGAAACCAGGTTAAAATCGGCTGTGTTTGCGTATGCTTACTCGCTCTTTAAAATTTTTGTATTTACTCTGATTATTTACTGTTGGTGAAAGAGTTTAATTTTTAATTGGATATTATTGTCATAAACTCTATTCACCCTCCCTCTAGTGTTGTCTACTTGTTCTTCAATGGTGGCGGTCAAGGATGACTAGGGTTTTGTGGTGGATGAAGGTGAAGGTAGCGACGACAAGAGTGATGCTGATGAGACGGAAGGGAACTCGATGGTCTGATCAGTAATTCGATGATGGAGGCGGCAAGAAGCAGCGATGAACAAAGTAAGCTAGGCTTAGGGTTTAGAATTTTGGGGATAGGAATGTGTCTGTGTCGGGACACAGGACATGACACAAAATTGGAGAATTGGATGTAATTCATGGTGTCCGTGTCCTTGGGGTCGGACCCGGGGACACGAGGAATGTGGAATGGGTTTGGATGTGGATTGTGTCATGTCGGACATGGGTTTGTGTAATTTTGATAGGTAGACTATCAATGTAATGAGAATAGACACCTACACAGTTACGAAACAGTCATTAGGACCACGTAATTTTTTTGGAATGATTAGCACTAATGACAATTAGGGATATTTATAGGTGTAGTTAGGAATAATCTAGATCTAATCAGCACATGGCTCCAAAGAACATTCCAAACAATATTCCAAGTATATTCTAGATAATATTCCTAAGAATATACTAGATTCCAAGGAATATTCTTTGGGGTTAATTAATACTAATCATAATTAATTAAAAGAGGATCTAGAAAGTCCCACTCTAATCTTTATAACTAATTACTAATGACGCCACTCACTAAACATGGACTCCTAGAAAATTACCAAATACTGCTACTCCACCTAAGTATTTACAACTATACCACTCCCCTAAAAAGAGGGTGCTAAATAATAATCGAATTACCAAAATGCCCCTAAAAATGGACAAATTTATTCTAGAAAAAGAATTAGACTTATCATTCGGAAAAGAGGGGTTATAGGTTCACCCAAGTTTGGGATATGTAGGATTTCTCCGAAATTGTCATCATCAAACTCAATATCAATGCAGATACACGAGAATAAATAACACCATGTTCATATGTTAAATTATAAAACATTCGAATTGCATTTAGAAAAATTCAATTTCTAGAAAGATCTCTAAAGATGGTCAAATAATCATGCAAGATAGTGAAGCTAATAGTTTCCCTAACAAATGTTTCTCTTTTGGAAATCATCAAACCATTCAAATGAACATTCTAGGGTTCTAAAGAGAAACCCATCAAAACTACCCTCATTGGGAAAAGATGGACTGAATAGTAAATGTTGAATATTCTTAGAAGGATAAGATAAGGATGACTCATCTACCTTTTTTTTTTCTTCTTCTTACTAAACAATTTAGGAGCCATACAGAAATAAAGTAGAAGAGAAGGGAAGATTTATAGATAAGAAAATGGAAGATAATGGAGAAGAAACTCAATAGTAACTTAGATCTGCAGTGGGAATTAAAGAAACCACTTGAAGAAAAGGATCCTAAAACTAGGGTTTTTGGAAAAGCTAGGGTTTCTATGAGAAAGATGAAGAGGGGATGCTCTCGGATGAAATGGGAATATGAATAGGTTTGAAAAGAAACCAAAACTTAAGTCAAAAGTAGGGTCCAAATTCGAGCTGCTTTTCTGGAAACATGGGGACCGAGTTCGGTCCTAGACCGAGTTGGTCCTATACTGAGTTTGGTTCGAATTCAGTTCCTTGATGCCCTAACCAAATAATAGTGCATAAGACCTTATCCAATCTAAAGTTGATAAAGTGTTGATTACTTTGGGTTACCTGTAGGGGCTAAATCCCAGCTAGCGGTGGTCCGAAGACACTTAAGTACCATATCGCTTAAGGCTATTTACACCTCTTTGACAGAAGGACCCTTTCAGCGTGTATCTAAAATAATCTCTAATTTAGCATAATTTTAAATTTAAAGGAATAAATCTAGTATCATTATGCAACTCAAAATCTAGAATCTTTAATTCTCGATGAATGAAGTTAAATGATTTTCGGCTAGGAATTTAGTAAAGGTATCTGCTAATTGATGCTCTGTGTTGTTAAATAGTAAATCAATATCTTTGTATAATTGATGATGATAAAAAAAATGATACCTAATTTCTATGTGTTTAGTGCTTGAGTGGCATATAGGATTCTTTGTAAGATTGATATCGCTAGTGTTATCATAATATACGGGAATGTGCTTATAACAAAGATTATATTCTTCTAAGGTTTGCTTCATCCATAAAATTTGTGCACAACAATGTTCCGTGGCTATGTATTCAGCTTCAGTAGTTGATAATGCAACATAATTTTGTTTATTATTGAACCAAACGGCTAATGCCTTACCCAAGAAATAACAAGTGTTGTTGGTACTTTTTCGATCAACCTTGTAGCCTGTAAAGTCAGTATGTGAATAACAAATAAAGTCAAAGGATATAGCTTGGGGATACCACAAACCGACTGCCAAAGCGTCTTTAAGGTATTGAAAGATAAATTTAACTAAGGACATATATGATTCCTTAGGATTAGCCTGATATCTAGCACATAGGCAAACACTAAATATTATTTCAGGATGGCTAGCAGTTTACCAATCATATCTCGATACTTACATATACGACTGGTTTGCCACTTTTATCAAGGTCAAGTTTTGTAGTTGTTGATATTGGAGTGCCAATATGTTTGAGTTGTCCATGTCAAATTTCTTCAGTAGGTCTTTGGTGTACTTAGCATGATTGATGAAGGTTTTTTGTGAATTCTGCTTGATTTGCAATCCGAAAAAAAGTTCAGTTCTTCCATCATGCTCATTTAGAATTCACTCTACATACACTTAGTAAAATCTTTACAGTATCCCGTTAATATAGCCAAATATGATATCTTCAACATAGATTTGCAGTAATAAAAGAATGTCATCATGTGCTTTTATAAAAAAGTGTCGTGTCAACTTTCCTTTTTGAAAAACCCCTTTTAAGTAAGAAGAAACTGAGGTAATTATACCAAGCATGTGGGGCTTGTTTGAGTCCATACATAGCCTTACGTAATCTGAAAACATGATTTGAAAATTTAAAATATACAAAGTTAGGGGTTGTTCCACAAAAACTTCTTCTTTGAAAATTTAAAATTTAACATCAATTTGAGAAAGTTTGAAATTATGAAAGCTAGCAAAAGAACAAAGCATGCAAATGGACTCAAATCTCGTAACATGAGCATAAGTCTCGTCAAGGTCAATGCCATCTTCTTGATTATAGCCTTGGGCTAGGAGACGCTTTGTTACGTGTGACTTGTCCATCATCATTGAGTTTATTTCGGAATACCCATTTGGTGCCAATTATATGATAATCATTAGCTTTAGGAACAAGTTCTCAAACTTGATTTCTCTCAAATTGGTTTAATTTCTCTTGCACCACAGTAATCCAAAACTCATCAATAAAAGCTTCTAAAACATTCTTAGGTTCTATTTACGAAATAAAAGTTACATTTGAAACAATATTTCTATTTGTTGAACAAATACTTATTTCCTTAGATACATTACCTATTACCAATAGTTCTGGATGAGCGGTTGAAAATTGTAGCTTCTTAGGCAAAATCTTTAAATAGCTTATATCGACAGTTGTATCATCATGGGCTGATTCTTTCTTAGATAATTTTATTGATATCTTCATCATAATTGTCACTTTGTACTTGATTGTTAACCTCATCAAATGTCGCATTAATAGATTCCTTAACAATCATAGAACGCTTATTGAAAACTCGAAAACCTTTACCCTTGGAAACATAATCAAGAAAAATATCCTTTATCATCTTTTGAGTCAAAATTTTCCAAGCCATCGTTGGTGTTTAAAATAAAAACATCTGCAACCAAAAACTTTAAAATAGCGGATAGTAGTAGTTTTGTCAAACCACAGCTCATAGAGAGTCTTCTTCGATTTAGTTCGAATAAGAACCCTATTCAAAACATGGCACATGTATATACAGATTTCGCCCAAAAATATTTTGAAAAATTGAATTGATTCAACATGACTCTAGCCATATTGCCAAGAGTTCTATTTCTCTTTTCAGCAATACCATTTCATTTAGGCGTTCTTGGACAAAAGATTCATGGAAAAAGCCATTAGAATCATAAAAGTTTTTTAAATTAGCATTTTTGAATTTGTCGCCATGATCACTTCGTATACGAGTAATCATGAAGCATTTTTTTTCGTTTTGTACCTTTTTGCAAAATATTACAATTTAGAAAATGTCTCATTTTTTGCTAGAAAGAAAGAAAACCCAAGTATTTCTTAAAAAATTATCAACAATTACAAAGGCATAAAATTTATTGCCAAGACTAGCGACTCTACAATATCCAAATAAATCCATATTTAATTGTTGAAGGGTGGGGCCTAATGGTTCATGGTCTGTCGCCCAACTCGAATACGTATAACTGTCTAGAATATGGCATCTCATGTCTAATATGTCAAGTCAAACTAAATCTCAATCCCCATAAATAATAAACATCAAGAAAGAACAACATGGTTCGTGGTCTACAACCTACTAGCATATATGTCTAAATAGACTCGAAAGAAAACATGAGTATATAAAACTAGGCTAATAAGCAGAGTGCAAGTTATGGATATAAAAACATAATCATGGGAGATACCTGAATCCGGCAGACATAGCCATAAACTGTTTTTCTATTCTATGTAGCAACTCATCAATAACCTGGAGAGATCAACAAGTCATCGGAAGGGACGTAGCAAGATACATAACATACATGTCGAATGTAACAGTAAATAAACATACAAATGAGACAATAAAATAAATTTAAAGGAACACTACATCTAAGAGGATGGCATGCCATGAGAACAACGATATTAATCGTGGCTATGGGTAATAGTAATCGTAGTTCGGTGAGGCACTAACAGTAATATCATAGATCTTTATCGCAGTTCGGTAAGGTGCTAATGACCGAGGAGTCAAATGAACAAATCTCTATCGCAGTCCGGTAAGACGCTAACGAGTAAAGATTTGATCACATTAGCCAATGCCTAATAACGATATTCTTGTCTAGGGAACTAAGGAATCAAGTCAAGTCAAGTAATAAGAGAATATAGGATCAAGTCAAGTTTATGTCAAATCAAGTAATGTGCACAAGGTAATAAAAATTCTGAGCAACGAGTAATATCACAAGTAGAGTACATGAACATGGATAAAGATGACACAATGAGAACAAGTTATACGTGCATGTGATCGTGTAACTGGTCCAACAAGTGTCAATAGGGAAGATAGTAAACATAATAACAAACATGAATAGAAAAAAATGACTGAATAACAACGCATGTAAATTACTGTACAAAGGCAATGTATACTTTGCCTGTCGTCCATAATTTTTTTGAGTCCTCAACACCAAGACCTATCCAAGCATACACATATAAACAAAGATATTTTATTATTACTATTTATACGCTCAATGTTTAGACATAATGCATAACCAAGTCTAGTTATACACAGGACACATGGCACAACAATTTTATCTACTTCCAATGGCTCCATGACCTAGTTTCTAGCCGATTGGCATCCAAAACTTGAGACTAGGTTCCCAATACATGGACATGGGTATAAATCATATTTAAAACATGAAACCACACATTTAATCATGATTTATGTCCATTAAACCTCTAAATTTCAGATTTTATATATTGGCATGGTACATGGAAATCTTTACTTTACGCCTACTATTTGGTCATGGAATTAACCTAGAATGTTAACAACACCTAACCATGATGTATGCCTATCAAATCATACTCATAAAACATCTCTAAACCTGATTTTATCATACAAAATTAGCCACTTTTAAGCCAAAATTTTAGCACCTACTTATGTGCCAACACATGTCAAAAACACGCATAGAAAACTAGTTTCATTACATGCCAAGTTTTGGTTCAGATTTGAATGATTATAGATCATAAATATATGATAAATTGATAAATACAGAATTATTATGCAAATATTCTCATATTTATATCTACTACAATTACTCCCAATCCTATTCACAAACACCTATTGTGCATACAAGATTATGACTACAATTCTTCCTCAAATTTACATACATGCATATGGTCAATCCTAGATTTCTTGTATGATTATAATTAATTAAAACATGGTTATATAAGGAGGTTTGATATAAATTTAGAAAAGAACATATTTGGAGGAGAAGGAAGAAGGGGGTCGAAAAGCTTACCAAGAATTGTGTGATGAAGTTCCTTAGCTTGTGCTTCTTCTTCCTTGTCTTGATATACTTCTTGCTTCGAAATATAGAGTTGGTGATGGTAAGGGTGATGCTAACAGACTTTTTATTTGGAGATGGCAATGGTGGTGGTTTCTTGGAAGGAATTGGAGAATGTGGTATTGTTGACGTTGGAGAGATGGAAGAGATGAGAGATGTAATCTCTTTTGAACGAGAAAGTTGTGGAGATGAAGAGGGGCTGCTCTTGTGTTCGAAATTGATAGGAATAGGGGGCTGGTTATATATATATATATATATATATATATATATATATATATATATATATATATATATATATATATATATATATATATATGAGGTGTGGTGGGGCACAAGTGTGTGCCATATGGGAGTATTTTCCTAGAAGGAAAAAGAATTAATTCCAACAAGGATGCAAGTTGATTTTTAGCAAATGACCTCTAGCCTAGTAGTTAAGAGAGATGCATGCGGCCCAAGTGGTAGGGAGTTCGAGCCTCAGTGGAGGCGAGTTCGCTACAAGTACCCATTGCTTCAATATATATATATATATATATATATATATATATATATATATATATATATATATATATATATATATATATATATATATATATATATATATTCTTGAGGCCGTAGCCCATTGGGAACGGCGAGGCACCCTGGCGCAGTGGCGCGGGTTCGAGCCTCCACGCTCCATTAAGAAGTGGACACCCATATATATATATATATATATATATATATATATATATATATATATATATATATATATATATATATATATTCAATAGAAATATACCCTGTTTATCAGGAAAACATCAGAAGATTTCAACACGGGTGAATTCCGGGTCAGATGGTACAACCCATCTAAACCCAACCACAACAACTACTTCTTAAGGACCACTTTCACTAGAGATTTGGCACGACTAGAGGATGACGACCGCAAGTTTATAATTTGTTGTGGGGTGACTCTATACGGATTCTTCGATCTTCTGAACTTATCGGCCTTCCCTTGAGCAATGGCGCCCCCTTGAAGGGGTGGGGAACTGCCTCGTCCAAGAGCTGCATCGTGACCTCTGAGGTTGGAGTCCCCGCCATCCCCATAATTAATCTTTTCTTTCTCTAGAGCAACCATCTTGCCTGTTGGTGGTTTTGCCTTTGGACTAGGAAAGATAGTCCCACATCGGCTACACCAAATGTTGAGTCTCTCAATATAATGCACTGCTTGTGTTGAGGTGTGCACATGAGGTGTCGTGGGGCACAAGTGTGTCTCATGTGAGAGTATTTTCCTAGAAAAAAAGAGGATTAATTCTAACAAAGATGTAAGTTGATTTTTGTTGTGCGGACTCAGACTCGGACACGGACTCCAGGATGTCTCGTGCATGCACGGGAGTGTTCGGGAGGTAGGCGTGGACTGGCACACTTCTATGCTGATTGTGGGATGATCTAAAATATCAAACTCTACTTTTGAGTATTGGTATTTTAGTCCCACATCGGATAGGAGAAGAGGTGAAGTCTCACTCCACTCTATAAATAGAGCCCCTTGGCCTCTTTTGAAAGATGTACCAAGAAGGGAGTTAAAGGAGTCGTAAAGTCCAGGAAGCCCGTTCAAGTCTCAAATATTGACTGACGAGCATTCCAGAAGTTCTCTAGAACTTGCTGGTTCCTGGAAGCGGATCGTATATAGACGAATCTTGCTTTGAGCAACGGTGATCTTATCACCCCAGCAAAGCAGCCTTTCTCTTTCTTCTTTCATTCTCTTCTTCTCTGATCTAATCAGATACTTCTTGTGGGCTTTTATCGCTGCTGCTGCTAGTAACTCGATTTGTACCTTCCTAAAATAAGCTCTACTCTTTAGATTTTTGTTATCCAGAATCCTCCAAGGATCTCTGTGGTGCACCCTCTTTGAAGTGTTGCTACGAAACGTTGTTACTATTTAGACAACTGTTTTGTTTCTTTGTTTTCATCGAAAATTATGTCGCGGGAATAACAATCTCAAAGCAAGATTAGAAGATGGAAAACTTTCATGCTTCTCTCATCGATACCAGCTTTAACAAGTTGGAGAAATTTGACGGAGAACATTTCCAAATCTTGAAGAGGAAGGTCATCCATAATCTTCAACTCGTAGATGTAGACCATGTGTTGATTGATGATGAACCGACGATTCCAGAAGGAGGAACTGCCAATGCTATTGCTGCTGCACTCGTCAAGCAGAACAAATGAAAGAGAGAAAAAAGTATCTGTAAACTGCTAATTCTTAATTCTATGAAAGACTCTCTGGCAGAGTCATATTATAAGAAGGTGAAAGCCAAAGAGAACTAGGATTCTTTGGGTAAGCTATATGAAGATGATGAAAACAGGTCCAAAATCTTCATCGTCGAAAAGTACCACAAGTGGCTCTTCGAAGACGAGATGGCGATGCTACCTCAAGTGAAGGAATTCCTGAAGTTGCGCCAGAAGTTAGATGACGAGAAGATGCCCCTCATTGACAAGTTTGTCGTTGGAGGGATAGTCTCGAAACTTCCTGCTGGTTGGAGCAACTTCTATGCTAGAATGCATCAGAAAAAGCTGGACATTAGCTTGGAAGATCTTCTACAAGAGATCCACGGTGAGGACAAAATGCGATCTTAACAGAAGATGGACTCTCTATCCAAACAACTGGCTAAGGCCAACTTGGTGCAGACAAGAGAGTTCAAGGGGAAGCATGTGGCTTGTCATCACAAGAAGGACTCCACTAATCTGAAAGTGAAGGGTCCTTCGTTCAAGCAACAGAAGTCCAAGTCCTACATGACTTACTTCAACTCTGGCAAGAAGGGCCACTACAAGAGTGAATGCAAATCCAAGCCCAAACCAAAATAGCAGATATGGCTAAACTTGGTTATTTTGATTACTTAACTTGGTTGCTATTGTTGTACAGGTTGAGTTATCTAGCATGGTAGCTGACTAGTGGTCTGACACTAGTGTATCTGACCATGTGTGCTCTCGAAGGAGCTGTTCACCAAGGGCGAGCCGTGTTATGACGAAGGTCTCGATGGCGAACATGTACCTAACAGAATATCTGAAGATCGAGACAGTGGTTATGAACCACCGACAAGGACACTGGAATGCGTATTACACATACCAGAGATTTTTGAAGATCCGATCTCAGGAAGTCGGTTATCTGATACAGACTTAAAAGATGGACATTCGTACTAGCCAGATGGTAATTTTTTGGCGAGGAACATGCTTCGAAAGATGTTCGATGCTGAAGGGATGTTCAAACTTCTGGTGATGGCGATGAAGTTACTTCATTGAATGGACTGAGAGTTATTCTATGATAGAAGCAGACTCAAGCTGTCCTACCGGGACCTTATCTTTAGAATATGGGGGTAATGAGGTGGAGGATTTTAAGGTCTTTGTATATACAAGACTGTTGGGAAGCTGCTCAGACGATTGAACTAAAGTACTGATCATCTGGAGTTAGTACACTCAGATATCTGTAACTTTTATCAATTCTCTACAGAGGCCAGTTCGAAGTGTTTCTCGAAGTGCACACTCTCATGACTTCTCAAGTAGAAGGATGTAGCATTCGAGTAGTTTAGAGACTTCAGGGCTGAAACTGAACGTTAAACCGATCTACAGCTACTCAGAAGTGATCGAGATGTAGAGTATAGATCTCATGAATTCGCATCGTTCTGCAGAAAAAATGGAATTGTTAATGAGACGACTGCTCCGTACTCCACTCAATCAAATGGTGTTACAGAAAGGAAGAACAGAACATTAACAAAGATGATGAACTCATTGCTGTTGATTGCGGGTCTTCGAAATTGCTTTTGGGGCAAAGCAGTGCTTACTACTACTCTCATTCAGTATAGAGTACCGTATGCAACTTCCGATGTCACTTCTCATGAACTCTGGTTCAAAGTCAGACCTAACTTGAATGTCATTCGAGTGTGGGGGTGTCTAGTTTATGTGAAGCTCCTATATCTGAAGATTCAGAAGCTGGGGACAAGGACTACGAAGACGATCTTCTTGGGGTATGCCGAGAAGAGTGATGCTCGAAGATTTCTTGATATTGAGTCAAATCATATCATCGAATCTCGCGATGCTGAATATTTTGAAGACAAATTTGCAAGGCACAAGAATATTGTTCTTGCAGATATACCTGAGAATAATGAGGGTGCGCAAGAAACTGAAGTTTTCAATAAAGAAGTAGTCCAAAAAGATGTTGAAACAACGGTTGAACCAGAACTCGCTGAGCCGTCAGCAAAGCGTGTGAGGAGGTCGAAGGACTTCTGAAATGACTCTGTCACCTATTATGTGGAAGCAGATCCACTTACCTATGATGAGGCGATAAAGACCAGAGATGCAGTTTTTTGGAAAGAGGCGATTGACAATAAAATTGATTCCATCACCTCAAATAACACTTGGGTGTTGGTTGATCTTCCTGAAGGAGCGAAACCCATCGGATGCAAATGAATCTTCAAGAAGAAGATGAAAGCAGATGGAACTATTGACAAGTTCAAGGCTAGGTTGGTAGCCAATGGGTTTTCTCAGAAGCAGGGGATTGACTACTTTGACACGTATACTCTAGTAGCCCGGATGACCACCATCAGAATGTTGATTACTCTCGCAGCGATATATAAGATGGTGATACATCAGATGGATATGAAAATGGCTTTCATAAATGGCGAGCTGACCGAAGAGATTTACATACAACAACCAGTGGGATTTGTCGTAAAGGGTCTTGAAGACAAAGTCTGCAAGTTGGTGAAATTCTTGTACTGTCTTAAACAGGCTCCCAAGATGTGGCATAAGAAATTTGAAAAGGTTATACGGTCAAATGGCTGCATGGTCAGCGAGACGGATAAGTGTGTTTACACGAAGTTCGCTGATGGAAGAGGTGTGATCCTTTGCCTGTACGTGGACGACATGCTGATCCTAGGTACGGATATGGGCTGTGTCACGGAGACAAAGAAGTTTATCTCGAACAAGTTCAGTATGAAGGACTTGGGAGAAGCTGATGTGATCTTAGGGATCAAGATCATCCGGATAGACACTGGACTAGCACTGTCACAGTCTCATTATGTTGAGAAGATGATCACTCGTTATGGGTATCAGGATCTTCCAGGGATCGATACTTCGTACATGTCTGATATGAAGCTGAAGCCTAATTCAGGGGAAAGCGTCATGCAGCTGGAGTATGCAAACATAATCGAGAGTTTGATGTATGCTACTACTGCCACAAGGCCTGACATAGCTTTCGTCGTAGGAATATTGAGTCGTTTTACGAGCAACCCAGGCATTGAGCACTGGAAAGCTGTGAAACGGGTTATGAGATATCTCAAGAAGACTCAGACATATGCAATGCACTACAGCGGAGATCCTTCGGTAGTGAAAGGCTTCAGTGATGCCAGCTGGTGCTCAGAAGTGGAGAGCGAGAGGTCCATAGGTGAATACATTTTCACAATGGGTGGAGCTGCTATATCGTAGAAATCGAAGAAGCAGACTATGCTCTCGCGGTCATCTATGGAATTTGAGTTCTTTGCACTTGATACCGCAGCGGAGGAGGTAGAATAGCTTCGGAAGCTCATATATGATCTTCCAGTGGTTGGGGCACAAATAACGGGGATATTGATATACTGCGACAACCAGACGACTGCGACGGTGGCATCAAATGACCTCTTCAACGGGAAAAAGATGACTGTGCGGTTGAAGCACAGAGCAGTACACGATCTCATTCAGAGGGGTGTTATTATAGTGATTGATGTTCGAAGTCAGCAGAATCTGGCGGATCCATTTACCAAAGGCCTCAAGCGCCAGTTGGTCGATGACACAGCTTGTAAAATAGGCTTGAAGGCATTCTGATATTGTGTTATTACATTCCTACCATAAAGTTTTATGCTATTAGTTCAAAGAGAAATCTACTAGGCATCTAGCTTTTGGTTCAAGGAAGGACTATTAACCGGAAGAAATATCAGGAACGGTGGGTACTTATCCTCTATGGCATGGAGAGGTAACGGACCTACAACCACTGTTGTCTACTGTTGTTTTCTGCGAAAAACGGATCCTGTGGGAAGGTTGGCTTAAATGCCTTAATGAGTTCTCAGGCAGAGTGAATCCCTGGAGTGCTTTATAGGAAGCACGGTAGCGCAGTACTACAAGGAGTGTAACTCCATGCTATAGTGGGGTGACTCCACCATAAGGTTCTCGGTTAGGGGTAATGCCTCGGCTTTGTGAGCTAAGTCACAGCGGAGTAGCACCGCAAATAGGCAGGTAGCCTAATGCTGTATGATAATCGTAATAAAGAGAGGTAGAAATCACTACAAAGAGGACGATGTCCTCATGTTACAGTGGCATGACAACACGAAGAGGTACCAGGTAGGGTAAAGCCTCGGCTTCGCAAGCCATATCATAGCGGCGTAATACCGCACGGAAGTGTAAGGCTTCATGCTGGATAGTTTGGCACTACAAAGAGGCTTGTGACCTCATACTACAGTAGTATGACACTACAATAAGGTACCCATGTGGGGTAAAGCCTCGGCTTTATGCCATGTCATAGCGGCGTAGCACCGCAAAGAAGCGCAATGCTTCATGCCATGACTCTTTATAAAGAACTCACCTATAGTGTATGGACAGAGATATCAGGCCGTCTCTTGAGAGTAAACTTGTAGACGCCCAAAAATTATATACTGAAATCAGGCTGGCACAAGGCCTTTAATGTGCAGCCAGAAGCACAGTTGATGTCATTATATGAGTAGGAAGAATTGCAGTTATGGTGCAGAATTCAAGGCTTAGTCCATTCTTGTATCATGCTGTTATTTAACCTATGCGGGAAGATTCAAATCGTAGCGATATCTCTCCTAATGCATGATGGGCAGTCACTGTGGGGAACGCTCAACCCATATATTGAGATATGTGGGAGATTGTTGGTGGTTTTGCCTTTGGACTAGGAAAGATAGTCCCACATCGGTTACACCAAATGTTGAGTATCTCAATATAATGCATTGCTTGTGTTGAGGTGTGTACATGAGGTGTGGTGAGGCACAAGTGTGTGTCATGTGGGAGCATTTTCTTAGAAGGAAAAATGATTAATTCCAACAACGATGTAAGTTGATTTTTGTTGTGCGGACTCGGACTCGGACACGGACTCCAAGATGTCTCGTGCATGCACGGGAGTGTTCGGGGGGTAGGCATGGACTGGCACACTTCTTTGCTGATTATGGGATGATCTAAAATATCAAACTCTACTTTTGAGTATTGGTATTTTAGTCCCACATCGGATAGGAGAAGAGGTGAAGTCTCACTCCATTCTATAAATAGAGCCCCTTGGCCTTCTTTGAAAGATGCACCAAGAAGAGAGTTAAAGTAGTCCGTAAAGTCCAGAAAGCCCGTTCAAGTCTCAAATATTGACTGACGAGCATTCTAGAAGTTCTCTAGAACTTGCTGGTTCCTGGAAGCGGATCGTATATAGGCGAATCTTGCTTTGAGCAACGGTGATCTTATCACCCCAGCAAAACAGCCTTTCTCTTTCTTCTTTCCTTCTCTTCTTCTCTGATCTAATCAGATACTTCTTGTGGGCTTTCGTCGCTACTGCTGCTAGCAACTCGATTTGTACCTTCCTAAAAGAAGCTCTACTTTCGTTTGCTATTGTAACGAAATCTCTTTAGATTTTCGTTACCCAGAATCCTCTAAAGATCTCTGTGGTGCTCCTTCTTTGATGTGTTGCTACGAAACGTTGTTACTATTGAGACAACTGTTTCGTTTCTCTGTTTCTATCGAAAATTATGCCACGAGAATAACATTGCCTGCATCCTTTCCCTTTAGCTCGGAAGGCTCCTGCACTTGTAGAAAAGATTATTCCATCTCCTATTGATCAGTGACCATCTTAAAAAAGATGCGACCGACGTGCGATTGTCGGGGCGGGGGAGTACATCTTCCCAGAAGCTGAGTGCATCTGCCCCCGTATAGTCCCGGGGGTGGAGCTGCCGATGTCCGCAACCGAAGAGTGACCGTCCAGCTCGTACTCGACATGGGTCGGGATGAGGGGGACCCTGACAGGTGGAGGCTTATGAACCATATCAATATGGGGAGGGGGAGAACTGAGGCAGGCGATCTAGGATGGGGGAGTCGGGAGCGGGTCAGAGGGGTACTTGCGTCCTCCGCAACGAGCGCCACACCGCTAACGGACACAAAACCGGACGAGGGAATAGGATCTGACAATCCCAGGGATACCCCAATGGCGGTGTCCGTCGGGGGCTCTCCTGGAATCTCTCCTTCTTCTACTCCTCTAGCTTGCACTTGTTCCATCCCTAGCATTTCGATCCCTTCTTGATTCCTATTACCATAGCTGGGACTCTGGTCTGAGGTTAGGCTGGTGGACGGGCCCTTTTCCTGTCCCTCCGTGACTCCTAAATCTTTCTTGGCATTTCCTCCTTGCTTCAAATTCAAATAATTTTTACAGTTAGGCAATGAGTGTCCTTGTTGGGAGCACTCAATACAGTAAACGAGAAAATGCTCGAATTCTACTACCTAGCAATAGTCGCGGCCCCTTGGTAGTTTGATCCGTATGTGGTCCACCAGTGGCTTACTGATGTCTATCTCCACTAACACGCATGCTCGACTTGGCCGAATCAGTCATAGTGGCCTTGTCCAACTTGAGAGGCGTACCTAGGCACAAGGCGATCATGAAAACAGAGGACTTCGCGAAGAGGTGGCTAGACGTGCCCAGACGGGAACAAACGAAGACTCATTTCGCGAAGAAAACTCAGGAGACCACTTGCCAACCCGCATGGGTACTTTGGCCGCATACCATAGGTTCTTTGAAATAAGCCTAAAAAAGTCCCTCTCTAAACTGGGGCAAATCAGTGCGTGCCTGGAGTCGATCAGCCCGACGGAGACTGGGCCCTCAAACTTGAGGCCAGCGAAATAGGACGGATGATGTCGACCGGGGGACGAGATTGCAGGAACTTTCTAACCAGTGCCAGCCATAAGGGGGCAAAAAGGATCGTCGCATCCTCTTCGTCAAAACAGATCTCTCGAATATCCTCGAGGACAGTGTGCACCCGGGAGCGAAGCACCGGATCCGATGCAGAAGGAGCAACTGAAGAGATTTCGCCACCCGCCACTTTGAGAAAGGAGCGACCAGCACTAGGCGAAGGATCCACAGTACTAGGGATCATGGAGTGGCCTTCCGCGGGGGCAGCACCCACCACCATAGCAGAGACCTCCTACTCAAAGGAAAAAAACCGATGAGCAGGCAAGACCGCACTGCCTTCTCAGAGCAGGAGGGGATAGCTGACAGGGACCAAGCGATAGAGCACATGGGAACAGATGGAACTGCCAGAACCGAAAGAGAGGTGACCCCTCTCACCTTCCCAGAAGGACAAGCACTATATCGACAAATAGGTAACGACGACGAAGTGAGTGAGAGAAGATGGGTTCGGAGCGGGGATCCCTGTTGGGAACGAAGCGCGAAAACCGTTCTCCCAAACCAGAAAGTCCTGCGAGAGAACCAAGCAAAAACACACAAACCAAAAATGCCAAACACAATCGCAGATACAAAAGATTTTTGACGTGGAAAACCCTTACGAGAAAATCCACGGGACGATCGGAGTCCAACCCTGAAGAACCTCCACTAATGGAATAAATAGAATACACCCTCTACAAGCTCCTTCTGATCCAACACGGATCACCATAACTCACTTGAAAAAAGAAATTTTTTGATTGCGGACTCCGAAGAACAAGACATGCCGAAAAATTATTCGAAGCAATCTCTCATTCACAATAGTCTTTAGTCCTCTCTATCTCTCTCTCTCTCAAAGATTGTAAGCACTCTTATTTTGAGATGAATTTTCAACTAGCATGCATCACCCTTTTATAAGCCCTTGGTAATCCATACATGGAAGGCCAATATATATGGAAACTTCTAATATGCATCAATCATATATTTAATGGAAATCCAATCATAATTGGCTTGCCATAATTGGAAGCCCAATTATATGGAAAGCTACTATATGAAGGTTCCAATCATAAATATATGATCAAAGTAAATATGGAAATCCAATCATATATTTCCTTACGATATATGTTCCAAAATAGGATCCATGCACTCCCAAAGCTTCTACGACACACGGATGTTGCTCGTCGCTCTCCGGGGTATTCTCCACATAGGTTGGGAACCCCACCCACTCCAACAAATCTCCTCCTTCACAACTAGGTGGAGGAACTCGTCATCCCGATGATCCGCCTATAGTATTCAAACTTTCCCCTTGGTAGAACCTTCGTGAGCATGTCCGCTCCATTGTTATCATTATGGACCTTCTTAAGCATCGCGTCCTTCTTCTCAACCACATCTCGTATCCAATGATACCGAGTCTCGATGTGCTTGGACCGGCTATGAATGGTCTGATTCTTCACAAGGTGAATAGCATTCTGACTGTCGCAAAGCAAAGTATACTGCTCTTGCTTCAGCCCCATTTTTTGTAATAGATTTTTCATCCACAGCAACTCCTTGCAAGCCTCCGTCGCCTCAATGTACTCTGCTTCTGTCGTCGACAAGGCAATACAGTTCTGCAACCGCGACTGCCACGATACCGCTCCTCCAGTAAACATCATCACATAGTCCAAAGTCGATCGCCTCGTGTCTACATCTCCAGCCATATCAGCGTCGGTATACCTAGCCAGCTTCGGCTCGTCACCACCAAAAGAAAGTCTCCAATCAGCAGTGCCCTGAAGGTATCGTAGAATCCACTTGACCGCACTCCAATATACCCTTCCAGGATTTGAAAGGTACCTGCTAACCATGCCAACTGCATGAGCAATTTTTGGCCTCGTACATACCATAGCATATATAAGGATTCCTACAGCTGAGGCATATGGAACCCGCTCCATATCTTTTTTTCATCCTCGGTAGATGGACACTGCTCCTCAGTGAACTTAAAGTGAGCCGCAAGGGGGTGTTTGCCATTAAAATTGTTTAATTGCAAATCTTAATACAAACAGAACAGTGTTACAATATAGGACTTAGATGTAGTCCTAGGAGTACACTTTTGTTTAATCTGGGTCCTTAGTGCCAATGGAGCGAGTAGTAATGCGTTGACTCCGTTGACGGGCTGACGACGGTTATCGGTTCTCTGAAGGTGTAGATTGCTCTGGGTGCTGGAGCTTGCTGAGAGGAGGAAGACGTTGAATGTCTGTATCTGCCTCTCTGGTGGTGTGTTCGTTCGTATCTGTCTGTGTATGGAAGAAGGAAATGATTCCTCTATTTATAGTTGGGCAGGTTGGCTGCTCATGCGTGCATATGTAGGATGCGCCGGTACGTGGGGACGCCACGTGGAGATTGCAGATGGAGGCGCATAGATGATGCGCCCTACTCGAGGGGTTAAATTCTTCATACTACTGTTGTGAGCCGGCACGTAGCAGAGGAGAAGATCTTTCCGTTGCTGAAATCTTGGATAAGTTGAGTCAAAGGACACGTGTCGTCGACTCATGGCTCGGAGATCTCGGATCTGATGGGGGGATGATTTGGTGGGATGTGCCTTGGATTGGGCGCATGATGAGATTTTGGCTCGTGACCTTTAGGAGTCACGAACCATTCTGGGTGCATGGCTTTTGAGGCGCATGCAGGCGACTTTTCTTCTGTCTTTCAGGATCAGAGATCAGTCTAGGGCGCATGGCTTTTGAGGCGCATGCAAAGCTTCAACTGGAGACTCTTCTTCAGTCTTTAGGGATCAGTGAAAGGTCTGAGGCGCATGCGGATGGTTGGATGGCCACGTGGCAGTAGCCGTCGGAGTAAAGTCATGATGATGCTGACGTTGTGGACGCTTCGTTTTCTGCAAAAGCTATCAACCGTTCAGACTTGGGGAGGCGTGCTGCCAACTCTGTCAGTTCAGTATTTAATGTTGGTGACATTCGATGGACAGCTGAGTGGGCACGTTGGTTGACGTTCCACTAGGCGTATGGGGACGTATGGGGGAGCATCCTCTGTGATGCGCTCGGTACAGGGCACATCTGTGGGAGGCGCTTGGTGTTTGAAGGGGTGTGATGTGCTGTCCAGCCGGCGCATCCGACACGTCTTTAATGATGCGGCTGTTTCGCTTCTCGAGTGCCTTTAAATAGTCGTTTGGCTGAAGTCGAGGCGTTTGGTTCATCCATTTAATGTGAGTTCATTGTACGGAATTCGGAGAGCCATCCACTTGGCGCGTGGGTTTGATCTGCCCGGCCTATAAATAGTAGCATGGAGAGAAGGTTTGCTTCTCATTCCCTCACGTACCTCCAACATGAACTTGGGTATTCGGGTGCATTCTGTTGACGAAGTGTTCCCGAGGGTGAAGATGAGACGCCTTGTCGTCGTTGATGCACTTGAAGGTGACTGTTACATCCAAAAGACGGAGTCGAGGGCTTCTGAGGCAGGCAGAAGGTGCCTGTTGCATCCAAAGATGGGGATGCTCGGGCCTCATCTCCGTTGTTCCGGAAGAGCCGTAGATCGGAATGGTGGTGCTAGGCTCTTTCTTCCTTCAAAGTGGATGTCGCCCACTCTGGTTGTGTTGAAAGCTGTTCCTTTAGCCGTATTTCGATTACGGTCTTCCTTGGTCTTTGGAGGCTCTTTCGAAGCCTCCCCTGGCCACAGATTTGCGGTGCTCTTCTCTTTCTTGGTTCCAGCCAGAGGGTTAAATGCTTTGTTTAGTCGAAGCATTTATCAGGTGAGCCTGGCTGGAAGAGCGGCACATAACTGGGCTGCTGAAGGGATGCACATAACTGAGCTGGATGCACATAACTGAGCTGTTGAAGAGATGGTGGGATGCGCCTGGTTGGAGGCGCATGGCATCTGCTGCGCCTAACTGGCGGCGCATGATGACTGCTGCACCTATCTGGAGGCGCATGGTAGCCGCTGGCTGTAGACTTAGGATCTTTCTTTTGTAGAAATTCTCCTTTGTACAACCTTTTCTAGACATGTAATAGACTTTTGTATATAAATAAAAAGTCCTTCTTCGAATGTCTATACTTATTGACTTTGCTGTGAAGTGTTTTGTCCGAGTTCTGGCGCATGTAGTGTCTGGCGTATGGGCTTTCTGGTTGTGAAATTCCATGCTTCTACAGGGGGCAACTCACTTTCTTCGACCCGTCCATCCCAAAACGCTGAAGTACCCGGTGAATGTACTTCTTTTGGGACAAGTGTAGCAGCTTGGACTCTCTCTCTCGGCTGATCTCCATCCCAAGAATAGTCTTTATTGCACCCAAATCCTTCATAGAGAAGGCCACGCCTAGTTAGCACTTCAACTCCGCTATCCTAGTGGCATTCCGACCCACTAATAGCATGTTATCAATATAGAGCAATAAAATGATGAAATCATCATCGACAAAGTATTTCACAAATACGCAATGGTCCGATGTCGTCCGTGCATAACCATGCTCTCCCATAAATGACTCAAACTTCCTACACCACTACCGCGGTGCCTGCTTCAGACCATACAAGCTCTTCCTTAACCGGCAGACTAAATATGACTTGCCCTTCTCACAGAATCCCTCTGGGTGCTCCATGTATAACTCCTCCTCAAGATCACTGTGGAGGAATTCCGTCTTCACGTCCATCTACTCGACCTCCAAGTTAAAACTGGTTGCCAATGCTAGCACCACCCGAATAGACGATTGCTTAACAACTGGCAAAAAAATGTCATCATAATCCACGCCTTTCGACTGACCATAGCCTTTAACTACCAGCCTCGCTTTGTATCGAGGGCGAGTAACATCATCCATCTGCTTCACTCTAAACACCCATCGATTCTTCAAAGCCTTCTTGCCCTTTGGCAACTGCACCAGCTCAAAAGTAGAATTAGCGTGTAAGGAACTCATCTCCTCCTGCATAGCCTGTATCCACTCCTGTCTGCGTTCGTCTTCCATAGCCTCTGCAAAGCTTTTGCGCTCTCCCCCGTCAGTCAGTAGCACATACTCACCCGGTGAGTATCTCGTAGATGGTCGACGATCTTTGTCGCTCCTTCTCAGTGGAGCCACTAGTGCTGGCTGTATACCAACAGTGTCATCCCCTTCAGAAACTGCCTCTCCGGCATGTTCATCCTCCTGAGGGACATCCTGACCACCATCCGCAGGCTGATGATCAACCTTGGAAGCAACTCCATGCACTGGCTCCCCCATAATTGGATCCTCTGCGATGTCCTCTGGGAACTGCCCGAAGCGAAATGACTCTAACTCAGGCAATTTCTCAGCCTCAGAAGGCATCTCAGAATCCTGAGTGTTGGTCATGGTCTGATCCTCGACGAATACCCTGTCCCTACTTCTGCAGAGATTTCTTCCCACTAGGTCATAGAGTCTATAGCCAAACTCATTCCGACCGTAGCCGACAAAGACGCATTACCTCATCTTTGGCTCAAGTTTGGACCTCTCGTCCTTCGATACATGCACAAAGGCCATACAACCAAACACTCGCAGGTGATTGTATGACGGCTCTTTGTCGTACCATACTTTGTCAGGCATATCACCCTGCAAATGAGCACTAGGAGATAAATTAATAACATAAACAGCTGTGAGAAGAGCCTCACCCCAATAACTGCCTGGCAAATTTGTTTTTGACAGCAAACACCGCACCCTCTCCATCAGTGTCCTGTTCATGCGCTCCGCTACACCATTGAGCTGAGGTGTCTTGGGTGGAGTTTCTGGTGTCGTATCCCTTGCTCTCTTGAAAAAGATACGACCGACGTGCGATTGTCGGGGCGGAGAAGTACATCTTCCCAGAAGCTAAGTGCATCTGCCCCCGTATAGTCCCGGGGGTGGAGCTGCCGATGTCCGCAACCGAAGAGTGATCGTCCAGCTCGTACTCGACATGGGTCGGGATAAGGGGGACCCTGACAGGTGGAGGCTTATGAACCATATCAATATGGGGAGGGGAAGAACTGAGGCAGGCGATCCAGGATGGGGGAGTCGGGAGCGGGTCAGAGGGGTACTTGCGTCCTCCGCAACGAGCGCCACACCGCTAACGGACACAAAACCGGACGTGGGAATAGGATCTGACAATCCCAGGGATACCCCAATGGCGGTGTCCGCCGGGGGCTCTCCTGGAATCTCTCCTTCTTCTACTCCTCTAGCTTGCACTTGTTCCATCCCTAGCATTTCGATCCCTTCTTGATTCCTATTACCATAGCTGGGACTCTGGTCTGAGGTTAGGCTGGTGGACGGGCCCTTTTCCTGTCCCTCCGTGACTCCTAAATCTTTTTTGGCATTTCCTCCTTGCTTCAAATTCAAATAATTTTTACAGTTAGGCAATGAGTGTCCTTGTTGGGAGCACTCAATACAGTAAACGGGAAAATGCTCGAATTCTACTACCTAGCAATAGTCGCGGCCCCTTGGTAGTTTGATCCGTATGTGGTCCACCAGTGGCTTACTGATGTCTATCTCCACTAACACGCATGCTCGACTTGGCCGAATCAGTCATAGTGGCCTTGTCCAACTTGAGAGGCGTGCCTAGGCACAAGGCGATCATGAAAACAGAGGACTTCGCGAAGAGGTGGCTAGACGTGCCCAGACGGGAGCAAACGAAGACTCATTTCGCGAAGAAAACTCAGGAGACCACTTGCCAACCCGCATGGGTACTTTGGCCCCATACCATAGGTTCTTTGAAATAAGCCTAAAAAAGTCCCTCTCTAAACTGGGGCAAATCAGTGCGTGCCTGGAGTCGATCAGCCCGACGGAGACTGGGCCCTCAAACTTGAGGCCAGCGAAATAGCGACGGATGATGTCGACCGGGGGACGAGATTGCAGGAACTTTCTAACCAGTGCCAGCCGTAAGGGGGCGAAAAGGATCGTCGCATCCTCTTCGTCAAAACAGATCTCTCGAATATCCTCGAGGACAGTGTGCACCCGGGGGCGAAGCACCGGATCCGATACAGAAGGAGCAACTGAAGAGATTCCGCCACCCGCCACTTCGAGAAAGGAGCGACCAGCACTAGGCGAAGGATCCACAGTACTAGGGATCATGGAGTGGCCTTCCGCGGGGGCAGTACCCACCACCATAGCAGCGACCTCCTACTCAAAAGAAAAAACCGATGAGAAGGCAAGACCGCGCTGCCTTCTCAGAGCGGGAGGGGATAGCTGACAGGGACCAAGCGATAGAGCACATGGGAACAGATGGAACCGCCGGAACCGAAAGAGAGGTGACCCCTCTCACCTTCCCAGAAGGACAAGCACTATATCGACAAATAGGTAACGACGACGAAGTGAGTGAGAGAAGATGGGTTCGGAGCGGGGATCCCTGTTGGGAACGAAGCGCGAAAACCGTTCTCCCAAACCAGAAAGTCCTGCGAGAGAACCAAGCAAAAACACACAAACCAAAAATGCCAAACACAATCGCAGATACAAAAGATTTTTGACGTGGAAAACCCTTACGAGAAAAACCACGGGACGATCGGAGTCCAACCCTGAAGAACCTCCACTAATGGAATAAATAGAATACACCCTCTACAAGCTCCTTTCGATCCAACACGGATCACCACAACTCACTTGAAAAAAGAAATTTTTTGATTGCGGACTCCGAAGAACAAGACATGCCGAAAAATTATTCGAAGCAATCTCTCATTCACAATAGTCTTTAGTCCTCTCTATCTCTCTCTCTCAAAGATTGTAAGCACTCTTGTTTTGAGATGAATTTTCAACTAGCATGCATCACCCTTTTATAAGCCCTTGGTAATCCATACATGGAAGGCCAATATATATGGAAACTTCTAATATGCATCAATCATATATTTAATGGAAATCCAATCATAATTGGCTTGCCATAATTGGAAGCCCAATTATATGGAAAGCTACTATATGAAGGTTCGAATCATAAATATATGATCAAAGTAAATATGGAAATCCAATCATATATTTCCTTACCATATATGTTCCAAAATAGGATCCATGCACTCCCAAAGCTTCTACGACACACGGATGTTGCTCGTCGCTCTCCGGGGTATTCTCTACATAGGTTGGGAACCCCACCCACTCCAACAAATCTCCTCCTTCACAACTAGGTGGAGGAACTCGTCATTCCGATGATCCGCCTGTAGTACTCAAACTTTCCCCTTGGTAGAACCTTCGTGAGCATGTCCGCTCCATTGTCATCATTATGGACCTTCTCAAGCATCGCGTCCTTCTTCTCAACCACATCTCGTATCCAATGATACCGAGTCTCGATGTGCTTGGACCGGCTATGAATGGTCTGATTCTTCACAAGGTGAATAGCATTCTGACTGTCGCAAAGCAAAGTATACTGCTCTTGCTTCAGCCCCATTTTTTGTAATAGCTTTTTCATCCACAGCAACTCCTTGCAAGCCTCCGTCGCCTCAATGTACTCTGCTTCTGTCGTCGACAAGGCAATACAGTTCTGCAACCGCGACTGCTACGATACCGCTCCTCCAGTAAACATCATCACATAGTCCAAAGTCGATCGCCTCGTGTCTACATCTCCAGCCATATCAGCGTCGGTATACCCAACCAGCTTCGGCTCGTCACCACCAAAAGAAAGTCTCCAATCAGCAGTGCCCTGAAGGTATCGTAGAATCCACTTGACCGCACTCCAATATACCCTTCCAGGATTTGAAAGGTACCTGCTAACCATGCCAACTGCATGAGAAATTTCTGGCCTCGTACATACCATAGCATACATAAGGATTCCTACAGCTGAGGCATATGGAACCCGCTCCATATCTTTTTTTCGTCCTCGGTAGATGGACAGTACTCCTCAGTGAACTTAAAGTGAGCCGCAAGGGGGTGTTTGCCATTAAAATTGTTTAATTGCAAATCTTAATACAAACAGAACAGTGTTACAATATAGGACTTAGATGTAGTCCTAGGAGTACACTTTTGTTTAATCTGGGTCCTTAGTGCCAATGGAGCGAGTGGTAATGCGTTGACTCCGTTGACGGGCTGACGATGGTTATCGGTTCTCTGAAGGTGTAGATTGCTCTGGGTGCTGGAGCTTGCTGAGAGGAGGAAGACGTTGAATGTCTGTATCTGCCTCTCTGGTGGTGTGTTCGTTTGTATCTGTCTGTGTATGGAAGAAGAAAATGATTCTTCTATTTATAGTTGGACAGGTTGGCTGCTCATGCGCACATATGTAGGATGCGCCGGTACGTGGGGACGCCACGTAGAGATTGCTGATGGAGGCGCATGGATGATGCGCCCTACTCGAGGGATTGAATTCTTCATACTACTGTTGTGAGCCGGCACGTAGCAGAGGAGAAGATCTTTCCGTTGCTGAAATCTTGGATGAGTTGAGTCAAAGGACATGTGTCGTCGACTCATGGCTCGGAGATCTCGGATCTGATGGAGGGATGATTTGGTGGGATACGCCTTGGATTGGGCGCATGATGAGATTTTGGCTCGTGACCTTTAGGAGTCACGAACCATTCTGGGCGCATGGCTTTTGAGGCGCATGCAGGCGACTTTCCTTCTGTCTTTCGGGATCAGAGATCAGTCTAGGGCCATGGCTTTTGAGGCGCATGCAAAACTTCAACTGGAGACTCTTCTTCTGTCTTTAAGGATCAGTGAAAGGTCTGAGGTGCATGGCTTTTGAGGCGCATGCGGATGGTTGGGTGGCCACGTGGCAGTAGCCGTCGGGGTAAAGTCATGATGATGCTGACGTTGTGGACGCTTCATTTTCTGCAAAAGCTGTCAACCGTTCAGACTTGGGGAGGCGTACTGCCAACTCTGTCAGTTTAGCATTTAATGTTGGTGACATTCGATGGACAGCTGAGTGGGCGCGTTGGTTGACGTTCCACTAGGCATATGGGGACGTATGGGGGCACATCCTCTGTGATGCGCTTGGTACAGGGCACATCTGTGGGAGGCGCTTGGTGTTTGAAGGGGTGTGATGTGCTGTCCAGCCGGCGTATCCGACACGTCTTTAATGATGTGGCTGTTTCGCTTCTCGAGTGCCTTTAAATAGCCGTTTGGCTGAAGTCGAGGCGTCTGGTTCATCCATTTAATGTGAGTTCATTGCACGGAATTCGGAGAGCCATCCACTTGGCGCGTGGGTTTGATCTGCCCGGCCTATAAATAGTAGCATGGAGAGAAGGTTTGCTTTTCATTCCCTCACGTACCTCCAACATGAACTTGGGTATTCGGGTGCATTCTGTTGACGAAGTGTTCCTGAGGGTGAAGATGAGACGCCTTGTCGTCGTTGATGCACTTGAAGGTGACTGTTACATCCAAAAGACGGAGTCGAGGGCTTCTAAGGCAGGCGGAAGGTGCCTGTTGCATCCAAAGATGGGGATGCTCGGGCCTCGTCTCCGTTGTTCCGGAAGAACTGTAGATCGGAATGGTGGTGCTAGGCTCTTTCTTCCTTCAAAGTGGATGTCGCCCACTCTGGTTGTGTTAAAAGCTGCTCCTTTAGCCGTATTTCGATTACGGTCTTCCTTGGTCTTTGGAGGCTCTTTCGAAGCCTCCCCTGGCCACAGATTTGCGGTGCTCTTCTCTTCCTTGGTTCCAGCCAGAGGGTTAAATGTTTTGTTTAGTCGAAGCATTTATCAGGTGAGCCTGGCTGGAAGAGCGGCACATAACTGGGCTGCTGAAGGGATGCACATAACTGAGCTGGATGCACATAACTGAGCTGCTGAAGAGATGGTGGGATGCGCCTGGTTGGAGGCGCATGGCATCTGCTGCGCCTAACTGGCGGCGCATGGAGACTGCTGCGCCTATCTGGAGGCGTATGGTAGCCGCTGGCTGTAGACTTAGGATCTTTCCTTTGTAGAAATTCTCCTTTGTACAACCTTTTCTAGACATGTAATAGACTTTTGTATATAAATAAAAAGTCCTTCTTCGAATGTCTATACTTATTGACTTTGCTGTGAAGTGTTTTGTCCGAGTTCTGGCGCATGTAGTGTCTGGCGCATGGGCTTTCTGGTTGTAAAATTCCATGCTTCTACAGGGGGCAACTCACTTTCTTCGACACGTCCATCCCAAAACGCTGAAGTACCCGATGAATGTACTTCTTTTGGGACAAGTGTAGCAGCTTGGACTCTCTCTCTCGGCTGATCTCCATCCCAAGAATAGTCTTTATTGTACCTAAATCCTTCATAGAGAAGGCCACGGCCAGTTAGCGCTTCAACTCCGCTATCCTAGTGGCATTCCGACCCACTAATAGCATGTTATCAATATAGAGCAATAAAATGATGAAATCATCATCGACAAAGTATCTCACAAATACGCAATGGTCCGATGTCATCCGTGCATAACCATGCTCCCCCATAAACGACTCGAACTTCCTATACCACTACCGCGGTGCCTGCTTCAGACCATACAAGCTCTTCCTCAACCGGCAGACCAAATATGACTTGCCCTTCTCACAGAATCCCTCTGGGTGCTCCATGTATAACTCCTCCTCAAGATCACTGTGGAGGAATGCCGTCTTCACGTCCATCTACTCGACCTCCAAGTTAAAACTGGTTGCCAATGCTAGCACCACCCGAATAGACGATTGCTTAACAACTGGCAAAAAAATGTCATCATAATCCACGCCTTTCGACTGACCATAGCCTTTAACTACCAGCCTCGCTTTGTATCGAGGACGAGTAACATCATCCATCTGCTTTACTCTAAACATCCATCGATTCTTCAAAGCCTTCTCGCCCTTTGGCAACTGCACCAGCTCACAAGTAGAATTAGCATGTAAGGAACTCATCTCCTCCTGCATAGCCTGTATCCACTCCTGCCTGCGTTCGTCTTCCATAGCCTCTGCAAAGCTTTTGCGCTCTCCCCCGTCAGTCAGTAGCACATACTCACCCGGTGAGTATCTCGTAGATGGTCGACGATCTTTGTCGCTCCTTCTCAGTGGAGCCACTAGTGCTGGCTGTATACCAACAGTGTCATCCCCTTCAGGAACTGCCTCTCCGGCATGTTCATCCTCCTGAGGGACACCCTGACCACCATCCGCAGGCTAATGATCAAGCTTGGAAGCAACTCCATGCACTGGCTCCCCCATAATTGGATCCTCTGCGATGTCCTCTGGGAACTGCCCGAAGCGAAATGACTCTAACTCAGGCAATTTCTCAGCCTCAGAAGACGTCTCAGAATCCTGAGTGTTGGTCATGGTCTGATCCTCGACGAATACCCTGTCCCTACTTCTGCAGAGATTTCTTCCTACTAGGTCATAGAGTCTATAGCCAAACTCATTCCGACCGTAGCCGACAAAGACGCATTACCTCATCTTTGGTTCAAGTTTGGACCTCTCGTCCTTCGATACATGCACGAAGGCCATACAACCAAACAATCGCAGGTGATTGTATGACGGCTCTTTGTCGTACCATACTTTGTCAGGCATATCACCCTGCAAATGAGCACTAGGAGATAAATTAATAACATAAACAGCTGTGAGAAGAGCCTCACCCCAATAACTGCCTGGCAAATTTGCTTTTGACAGCAAACACCGCACCCTCTCCATCTGTGTCCTGTTCATGCGCTCCGCTATACCATTGAGCTGAGGTGTCTTGGATGGAGTTTCTGGTGTCGTATCCCTTGCTCTCTGTAATATGCATCAAAGGGATCAATGTATTCGCCGTCGTTGTCGAACCGAACACACAATAACTTCTTGCCCGTCTCTCTTTCAACAGAGCCCTGAAACTCTTTGAATGTGGGCAGCACCTGATCCTTGGTCTTTAAGGCATAGACCCAAACCTTCCTGGAAACGTCATCAATAAAAGTTATAAAGTAAGAAGCACCACCAATAGATTTTACCTTCATAGGATCGCAAACATCTGAGTGAATCAACTCGAGCAACGTCGGCTTCTTTGAACTTGGGTGACTTTGGAAAGACACCCTATTTTGCTTCCCAGCTAAGAAGTGCATGCATTTCTTCAACTTTGTAGACTTGATCCCTGGAATCACCTTTCTGTTCACCAAGTAGCTCATCCCCTTCTCGCTGATATGGCCGAGCCACCTGTGCCACAACTCGGTAGACGCATCATTGACTGCGTTCACCTCCTATGCCCCCTGTGCGCTCCCCTCCATATAGTAGAGACCAGATTTCTTGCTTCCTCTGGCAATCACCATCGAACCTCTGGAAAGCTTCCGCTGAATATTCCCGAAGAGACTGAAGAATCCCTCGTCATCCAACCTTCCAACCGATACCAGGTTGAAACGAATATCAAGGACATGACGAACATCTTTGAGAACAAGAACAGCACCCGTCTTCATCCTCAAATGCACATCTCCAATGGCAACCACCTTTGACACATCTCTATTGCCCATCTTCAACACTCCACAGCCGCCTGTCGTGTAAGTGGCAAATAGTACCCTGTTATAAGATACGTGCGCTGAAGCCCCTGAGTCCACCAGCCAAGAATTGTTATCACAGACGAGGTTTGTGATAACCTCATCACCTACGACGATCACATCGCCTCCATGTTTCGAGGCTGCCACTGTAGTATTCTTATCTTGTTTCCTCTTATCGCCCTTCTCCTCTCTTTTCCAAGCAAAAATATTTTGCTTGATGTGTCCCTTCTTGCCACAATGGTAACACTCCGAGTCCACGTATCGATCCTTGGACTTTCCTCTGCTCTTGTCTCTGCTACCACCTGTACCCCTGCTTTTGTCTCTTCTACGGCTCTCTGAAACTAGTGCCTCTGAGTGATGTGATGTGGATAAAGTGCCCTGAGAACGTCTCTGCATCTCTTCATTAAGTACCCCGCTCTTGGCAAACTCCAGACTGACCATGCCTTCCAGAGCAGAAGCGATCATAGATACTCATACGGTCTCCCACGAGTCTGGCAATGTACATAGCAACCAAAGTCCTTGAACCTCGTCGTCGAACTTGACTCCCATCGAGGATAGCTGGTCCACCATGCCCTAGAACTCACTCAAGTGATCCGTAATGGATGCACCATCTTTGTACCGCAGACCCATCATCATCCGGATAAGGAATAATTTGTTTACCCCGGTCTTTTTCGCGTACAAAGATTCCAACTTCTTCAACAACGTCTTCGCATGCTCAATATTGGCAACGTGGTTGTACACGTTCTCGTCAACGAACTGTCGCATGTATCCACACACCTGTATATGCTCGAAGTTTCAGTCCTCATCAAATTTGTGACTGGGCTTCTCGGATGCAAATACTGGAAGATGTAGCTTCTTGACGAACAATAAATCTTTCGTCTTGCTCCGCCAATAATGGTAGTTGGTACCGTTTAGGTTCACCATGCGCACCGGCTTTGCGTCCATCTCTACTTCCTGGTTTGACTGTCAACTCCTGACACTTCTTTGAACCCAAAGCTCTGATACCACTCTGTTGGAAACGAAGCGTGGAACCGTTCCCCCAAACCAAAAAGTTATGTAAGAGAACCGAGCAAAAATACACAAACCAAAAACGTTAAACACAATCGCAGACACAAAAGATTTTTGACGTAGAAAACCCTTGCAAAAAAAACCACGGAACGATCGGAGTCCAACCCTGAAGAACCTCCACTAATGGAATAAAGAGAATACACCCTCTACAAGCTCCTTCCGATCCAACACAGATCACCATAACTCACTTGAAAGAAGAAATTTTTTTATTACGGACTCCGAAGAACAAGAGATGCTAAAAAATTATTCGAAGCAATCTCTCCTTCACAATAGTCCTTAATCCTCTCTCTCTCTCTCTCTCAAAGATTATAAGCATTCTTGTTTTGAGATGAGTTTTCAACTAGCATGCATCACCCTTTTATAAGCCCTTGGTAATCCATACATGGAAGACCAATATATATGAAAACTTCCAATATGCATCAATCATATATTTAATAGAAATCCAATCATAATTGGCTTGCCATAATTGGAAGCCCAATTATATGGAAAGCTACTATATGAAGGGTCCAATCATAAATATATGATCAAAGTAAATATGAAAATCCAATCATATATTTCTTTACCATATATGTTCCAAAATAGGATCCATGCACTCCTCGAGCTTCTCCGACACACGGATGGTGCTCGTCCATCTCCGGGGTATTCTCTACATAGGTTGGGAACCCCACCCACTCCAACAATCCTGCCGATATGGCAGAGGGAGAATCAGCAACATAGGCGAGAGGTTAGGCAGAGGGGGAAGAAGTCATCGCACATGGCAGGACGCATGGCCTCGTCCCAGCCCAGACGGAGGAAGAAGCCACCTCACAAAGGGCGGGTGTGGGGAGGAAAAGGGAAGGGAAATGTGATATGAACCTGAATAGAGCTCAGCCTAGCTAAATAAGTATCAGTATCAGCGGTCATTAGAAGAGAATCTTGATATCAGACACCTAGTCCATTATTAGTCATCCATCCAGCTCAGCAAGACCAGTTAGCAAGGGCTTACTCAGCAAATCACTCGGCTACCTGTAAATGCAATTAGTTTTATTCAGTTGATATTAGTTAGCCTTAAGCTTGGATTAGTTCAAGGTAAAGTCACAATATATAAGGGAATAGAGATGTGAGAGGTGTTGGGAACGAAGCGTGGAAACCATTCCCCCAAACTAGAAAGTCCTGCAAGAGAATCTAGCAAAAGCACACAAACCAAAAATGCCAAACACAATCGTAGACACAAAGATTTTTGACGTGGAAAACCCTTGCGGAAAAAACCACGGGGCGATCGGAGTCCAACCTTGAAGAACCTCCATTAATGGAATAAAAAGAATACACCCTCTACAGGCTCCTTCCGATCCAACACGGATCACCACAACTCACTTGCAAGAAGAAATTTTTTGATTGCGGACTCCAAAGAACAAGAGATGCCGAAAAATTATTCGAAGCAATCTCTCCTTCAAAATAGTCCTTAATCCTCTCTCTCTCTCTCAAAGATTGTAAAGCACTCTTGTTTTGAGATGCGTTTTCAACTAGCATGCATCACCCTTTTCTAAGCCCTTGGTAATCTATACATGGAAGGCCAATATATGTGGAAACTTCAAATATGCATCAATCATATATTTAATGGAAATCCAATCATAATTGGCTTGCCATAATTGGAAGCCCAATTATATGGAAAGCTACTATATGAAGGGTCCAATCATAAATATATGATCAAAATAAATATGGAAATCCAATCATATATTTCCTTACCATATATGTTCCAAAATAGGATCTATGCACTCCTCGAGCTTCTCCGACACACGGATGGCGCTCGTCGCTCTCCGGGGTATTCTCCACATAGGTTGGGAACCCCACCCACTCCAACATTTCTCCTCATTCACAACTATATGGAGGAGGTCGTCATCCCGATGATCTGCCTGTAGAACTCAAAATTTCTTCTTGATAGAATCTTGGTGAATATATCTGCTCCGTTATCATCTGTATGAACCTTCTCAAGCTCCGGGTCCTTCTTTTCAACCACATCCCGTATCCAATGATACCAAGTCTTGATGTGTTTGGATCGGCTATGAAAGGTCTGATTCTTTACAAGGTGAATAGCACTCTGACTGTCGCAAAGCAAAGTATACTGTTCTTGCTTCAGCCCCATTTCCTGTAATAACTTTTTCATCCACAACAACTCCTTGCAAGCCTCCGTTGCCGTAATGTACTCTGTCTCTGTCGTCGACAAGGCAACACACTTCTGCAACTGCGACTGCCACGATACCGCTCCTCCAGCAAACATCATCACATAGCCAGAAGTCGATCGCCTCGTGTCTACATCTCCAGCCATATCAGCGTCGGTATACCCAACCAACTTCGGCTCGTCACCACAAAAAGAAAGTCTCCAATCAGCAGTGCCTTGAAGGTATCGTAGAATCCACTTGAACGCACTCCAATGTACCCTTCCAGGATTTGAAAGGTACCTGCTAACTGTGCCAACTGCATGAGCGATGTCTGGCCTCGTACACACCATATCATACATAAGGCTTCCCACAGCCGAGGCATATAGAACCCGCTCCATTCTTCTTTTTTGTCCTCTGTAGATGGACACTGCTCATCAGTGAACTTAAAGTGAGCCGCAAGGGGACAACTCACTTTCTTCGACCCGTCCATCCCAAAACGCTGAAGTACCCGGTAAATGTACTTCTTTTGGGATAAGTGTAGCATCTTGGACTCTCTCTCTTGGCTGATCTCTATCCCAAGAATAGTCTTTGATGCATCCAAATCCTTCATGGAGAAGGCCGCGTCCAGTTGGCGCATTAACTCTGCTATCCTAGGGGCATTTTGACCCATTAATAGCATGTCATCAACATAGAGCAATAAAATGATGAAATCATCCTCGACAAAGTACCTCACAAATATGCAATGGTTCGACGTCGTCCATGTATAACCATGCTCTCCCATAAACGACTTGAACTTTCTGTACCACTGCCTCGTTGCCTGCTTCAGACCATATAAGCTCTTCCTCAACAGGCAAGCCAAATGTGACTTGCCCTTCTCACAGAATCCCTCTGGGTGCTCCATGTATAACTTTTCCTCAAGATCACCATAGAGGAATATTGTCTTCACGTCCATGTACTCGATCTCTAAGTCGAAACAGGCTGCCAATGCTAGCACCACCCGAATAGACGACTGCTTGACGACTGGCAAAAAGATCTCATCATAATCCACGGCTTTTCGCTGACCGTAGCCTTTAACTACCAGCCTTGCTGTGTATCGAGGGCGAGTAGCATCATCCGTCTGCTTCACTCTAAACACCCATCAATTTTTTAAAGCCTTCTTGGCCTTTGGCAACCGCACCAGCTCATAAGCAGAATTTGTGTGTAATGAACTTATCTCCTCTTGCATAGCCTGCAACCACTCCTGCCTGTGTTCGTCTTCCATAGCCTCTGCAATACTTTCGGGCTCTCCCTCGTCAGTCAGTAGCACATGCTCACCCGGTGAGTATCTCGTAGATGGTCGACGATCTTTATCGCTCCTTCTCTATGGAGCCACTGGTGCTGGCTGTATACCAACAGTATCCTCCCCATCAGGAACTACCTCTCCGGTATGCTCATTCTCCTGAAGGACACCCTAATCACCATCAGCAGGCTGATGATCAAGGTTGGGAGCAACTCCATGCACTGGCTCCCCCATAGCTGGATCCTCTGTGATGTCCTCTGAAAACTGCTCGAAGAGAAATGACTCAATCTCAGGCAATTCCTCAGCCTCAGAAGGCGTCTCGAAATCCTGAGTGTTGGTCATGGTCTGATCCTCGACGAATACCACGTCCATGCTTCTGTAGAGCTTTCTTCCTACTGGGTCGTAGAGTCTATAGCTAAACTCATCCCAACCGTAGCCGACAAAGACACATCGCCTCGTCTTCGGCTCAAGTTTGGACCTCTCATCATTCGATACATGCATGAAGGCCTTACAACCAAACACTCGCAGGTGATTGTATGATGGCTCTTTGTCGTACCATACTTTGTCGGGCACATCACCCTGCAAAGGAGCACTAGGAGATAAATTAATAACATAAGCAGCTGTGAGAAGAGCCTCACCCCAATAACTACCTAGCAAATTTGCTTCTGATAGCAAACACCGCACCCTCTCCATCAGTGTCCTGTTCATGCGCTCCGCTACACCATTGAGCTGAGGTATCTTGGGCGGAGTCTTCTGGTGTCGTATCCCTTGCTCTCTGTAATACGCATCAAAGGGACCAATGTATTTGCCGCCGTTGTCGGACCGAACACATAATAACTTCTTGCTCGTCTCTCTTTTAATAGAGGCCTGAAATCTTTGAAAGTGGACAGCACCTGATCCTTGGTCTTTAAGGCATAGACCCAAATCTTCCTAGAATATTCATCAATGAAAGCTACAAAGTAAGAAGCACCACCAATAGATTTTACCTTCATAGGACTGCAGACATCTTAGTGAATCAACTCGAGTAACGTCGACTTCCTTAAACTTGGGTGACTTTGAAAAGACACCCTATTTTGCTTTTCGGCTAAGCAGTGCATGCATTTCTCTAACTTTGTAGACTTGAGCCCTGGAATCACCTTCCTGTTCACCAAGTAGCTCATCCCCTTCTCACTGATATGGCCGAGCCGCCTGTGCCACAACTCGGTAGACGGATCACTGACTACGTTCACCTCCTGTCCCCCCTATGCGCTCCCTACCATATAGTAGAGACCGGACTTCTTGCTTCTTCTGGCAATCACCATCGAACCTCTGGAAAGCTTCCACTGACTATTCCCGAAGAGACTGAAGAATTCTTTGTCATCCAACCATCTAACCGACAGCAGGTTGAAATGGATATTAGGGACATGACGAACATCTTTGAGAATAAGAACTGCACCCATCTTTGTCCTCAAATGCACATCTCCAATGGCAATCGCCTTCTACACATCTCCATTACCCATCTTTAACACTCCACCGTCGCCTGTCGTATAAGTGGCAAATAGTGCCAAGTTATGAGATACGTACGCTGAAGCCCCTGAGTCCACCAGCCAAGAATTGTCATCGAAGGAGAGGTTTGTGATAACCTCATCACCTACGACGATCACATCGCCTCCATGTATCGAGGCTGTCGCTGTAGTGCTCTCATCTTGCTTCCCCTTGTCGTCCTTCTTCTCTCTCTTCCAAGCAAAATAGTTCCGCTTGATGTGGCCCTTCTTGCCATAATGATAACACTCCGAGTCCTTGTACCGAGCCTTAGACTTCCCTCTGCTCTTGTCTCTGCCACCACCTGGACCCCTACTTTTATCCCTTCTACGGCTCTCTGAAACTAGTACCTCTGAGTGATGGGATGTAGATGAAGTACCGTAAGAACGTCTCTGCATCTCTTCATTCAGTACTCCGCTCTTGGCAAACTCCAGACTGACCATGTCTTTCGAAGCAGAAGCGATCATAGATACTCGTACGGTCTCCCACGAGTCTGGTAATATACATAGCAACCAAAGTCCTTGAACTTTGTCATCGAACTTGACACCCATCGAGGATAGCTGGTCCACCATGTCACGCCCTGAACCGGAATCACCTGAATCATCATCCTCGCAAGGGGCGTGATGCCACACGAGCCTGGACTTGCGCTCGTGCAAGGCAAGATGACAAGTTCTCAAATGGTTATCTTTGAATTAATATTTGCAACGAAAGGAAAACAGAGTATACGAAATAATTCTCTTTATTGATATTCGAACGAAAATTACAAAGGCTTTCAATCGTCCAACTAAATTTGCCAGGTTGGCTACCAACACTCAGGTTCTCTCTTGCCTACAAAGGATTTCACCATTCCATACATCATACCTTCTATATCTCGGCCGCATCAATCCTATTGCAAGTCCGAGCATCAATGCGATCGCAACGCTTCAAACGCTACGATATTCCATGCCTCGGCACGATTAAGCGAAGCTTCGCCGCGAGCAATCCATTCCCTGCACCCTGTATGAAAGCTGGTGGGGGATCAGTACGTTCGTCCTTGCATGTACTGACGAAGAGACCAACTTTCTAAACCGATATTTTAGTATTTATGTTCAATCATGCAACTTAGCTTATGATCTTGCTATATTCTCCTTAGGGTCAATTTCATGGCATATTCGAAAGCGTAAAGCATGTTATCATGGCAAGCATGTTATTCAAATTGAATAGGTAAGTAGCAAGCAATCTCGTGTTTGTTTCGTGACGTGACTTACCAAGTCGACACACTCGCCCTTGCACTGACACAAGGTGAATACGCTCCATTCCTTCCCTGTCATGTTATAAGTGTATCTCTAAGCAGGATCTATGTGCGGGACACATACGTGCCTGCTGTTTCAACCCATCGTTCCTTAATAATATGATGGTCGTTGGCGTATTCGTGCCAAAATAGACTAAAGGCATTTCTTTTATTTCTTTCTTTTTTCTTTCTTTCTTTTCTTTCTTTCTTTCTTTATTTTATTTTTCGAATTTGGGTAGCCCGGTGTTTCACGTGTTGGGTTGCTACCCCAAACAACCGAAACATACCGCGTGCCTACCATCATTTGCGGCTTTTCATATCTATAACCGGGTGCTAATTGACTTTACAGATGTGCGTCCATCAAAGATTATATCCCTCCTAGGCCGAATGATCCCGGTGCCCCGGTGCACCCGTTCGGAGGAAATGTTCCGTGCACGAAAGATTATCACAATTATCTCAAATCCATTCGACCATACAATGCCCTATTATTCAAACAACCAAACATAGTCTTGAGTCTGAAACTCAGACTTTATCAAACAACCAAACATAGTCTTGGGTCCGAGACTCAGACTTTATCATCTCGTATTTCTTCCATTAACTTTCTATGTTCTTACATTTCATACTTCATTTCAATGTTCAATAGCATCATGCCTCAACTCAATACTCGTCAACCAAATGACTCGAAGGTCCCGAACACCTTTCGAGGCATCATGTCATATTCGACAGTTCTGCCACATTCATGCCACAACTGTATTCTTTCGCCACGAAGCCATCTTTTATGATCTCGTGCATGTAGGCACGTTTCGACACATTTATTATCTTTCCTTCGCGTCGTGCACTTGCTGCATGCATCGAAGCCGTATTTTCATGTTCTATGCCTTAGTGTTCAATGTTCGTGGCTTGTACGCTAGGGCACTCACCTATTTTCTTTCAATGTGCTAGTCTTTCTAACTCGTGCGCGAAGATACGGAATGGTTCGTGCACTAAGGCACCCGTCGAATATAGTTATCCCATGTTCTTGCGGCTTGCGTACCGAGGCGCTCGCCTTTGTGATATCCAATGTTCCACAGCGACTCGTGCATTTGATGTACGTTTTATTTTAATTGTTCTAACTAGTGTTCGACACACACTACGATTTATCTTCCGATCGGACTACGCCCGTGGCGTCGATAGGTTAACTTAGCATACAATGATATATTCTGACTTAGATATAAAGGAGTAAAAAGAAGAGTCAATCCTCCCACCTTATGTCGATACGCCTTGTCGTTTTGCCGAGCCGATGCGGCTCAATTTTATAACTTTATTGCATGAACAACTCTCCTAACTTAGACATTTGAGCACTTCGTGCTTCATTAAATTATACGTCCGATTTGGCTTATCGTTCAAATGGTTCAGTCCGTCGCAAGGCGATGATTTGATTTTGCGGACCCCTTACTGAATAAGGCAAAATGTCGACCTCTAATATTTTTGCGTAAACGTATAGTCTGCACATGAAACCAACTAAAATTAATACTTGTATCGATTCAGACTTGCGCCTTGGTCGATTCGATTTCTTAGAATCTTCGAGCCGTCTCAATGCACTTACCCTTCGGGGCAATGCAGCGCTTCGTATCGATTCAACTCGATGCATTCTTTAGGACAATGCAACTCTTTGTATCGACTTATTTTTGATGCATTGCTAGGGACAACGTAACTCTCGTATCGATTCGCATCGATACATTTCTTTCAGTCAACGCGACTCTTTGAGTCAACGCCTCAGCATAATGCACCGTATAGAGCGGGGCATTACAGAATATACCACTCAAAACAAGGTTCGTCCTCGAACCAAAACCAACACTCCGATTAAGTGTTTTATAGATCGTTTCATAATCTCGTCCCACCAATGTTTTTCAGTTTCAGACTATCTTGCAAGCTTTTCATTAACATTTCAAAGTCTTTCCTGCAGCTCGATTTGAATTTGTATACACCATGTAATTTTAATATCTTGCTTGCCATCTCGTACTCTCGATCGGACTTGGGCTTTAGTGCTCGTTCTCGCAATTCTAGTGCATATGCATATTGATACACACACGATCATCCAACAAAAGTCAAGGCACACAATGCAATTCAAAATCGAATTTCTCACTTCATAAGTTTCATCGGGACTATCAATTCTTATGCGACGCATCAAGCCGTCGCACATCCGATCACAACGAGTCTCTGCAACGCCTTACGCTCGACGTCGCTACCCAACTATTTCTGAAGTTTCACTTCGTAACTTATCTCGACATAATTCTCTTTTTGTTGACTTGCAAAAGCATCAACATTCAGGACTACATCCGCTAGGTGACTTACCTAGACACCATACTTAGATTCTCCCGATGCAGCATTAAATTGACATTGCACAAAGGCCACAATCTATCCGACACAACAGTTTATATCGAGGCGACGGTGCTTCAAGGCAACGATTGCCTTGACTCAAAGTCTCTATGATGCATCTTACGTTCGATTCCTATCGAGTAGGAAATTCACTAGCCAAATTTATAACTTATCTGTCTCGCAGCATCGAATATAAGTTCGATTCACGCAAGCTTAATTGCAAGGTGAATCCAAATCTAACAACATGACTCGTAAGTTATTCTCTTATCGTCCTCTCTCGTACATAGCATGATTCTCACAATCGCCTATCTGAATCACCAAGTTCATTGGTGAATTTCTAGTTCGATCGTCGACCAACATAACCATTCAAGCATTCATCCGACGAATGCTCAAAATCTAGCTACGTCATTCTCAATCGAAAGCTGCCCCAACAATTGTCGATCGCCTAGACTTATCGTCAATATGCATTACACTATATTTGTTATCGATGCAATTTCATATGCGATATCGCATGGATCATCTTACGGTCTGCAACATTCAATTTGATTTAGCGGTCAAGTCTTCTAGGGTCAGCTGTCCCGAAGCTACGCATGATAATTGTGGATCATTAATGAAGGACAGCTTTGCTACGAACCATGCTATATCTTATTTCGGAGCCAAATCACGTTCCGAAGATTTTTATGCGACTATCCAATTTCGAACAAAACCATTTCTATCGGCGCAACTGATGTGTAACTCTCCTTCGAGTAAAGTCATGCACTACCGTCGATGATTCTGCTATTCATGACGCATCTATCTTATTGCGGTCGACACACGAGATGCTATACGCATTGAGCAATCGTCGATGACTTATAGTCTCGTCTTGATCAGTCACAAAGTTCATGATCAACCAGTTCGTTCCTTCTCGTATTGTTACTTACAAAATTTTTATAGCGCAAGGTGCACTCCATTTTGTATTCTCATATCGTGCTTACGTTTCCTTGCGTATCGATCTCGATACATCGTATCAATTTCGATAGCATAAGGGTCAACTTTGATTCTATTTCAACGTCGACAACTTGTATTGCATACGTCCAAGTTCTCCGCAAACATTTTCATACGTCTCGAATCATTTCTCGATCCGTTGCATTCCGTTATACTTTGATCGCGTAACCGAGTTACCGATTATCCAACATCGAATCCTCGAGTTATACGATCACGCCCTCTAAGTTTTTGCATGTTTCAGTCGTACTCAAATGAGTTTCGTCGTAACGTAACCAACTATCTCTTAGGCACTATTTACCCGCATCAACCAACTCTTCACCGAAGTCGTACATCGTGCGATCTGGTTATAATTTGCTTTGCCCAACATTTCTATCGAGTTCGCAAGTCATGCGATTCGATTCACCTCGTCCAACATTTCTATCGAGATTGCAAGTCATGCGATTCGATTTGCCTCGCCCAATATTTCTATCGAGATCGTAAATCGTGCGACTTATTTGTAAGTTCGAGTTTTCCTTTTCCGTCGATCCGATTATTTCTTCAAGGCATAATCGTTCCGCTAGTCTCAGTCGTCCGACCGACTTATAATTTTTGTTCGACGTATGATTCATTGATATGAGTCTCGCCTTATCGTCCTAACCGATTTTCGAAGAACACTTGCATCAACATACCGTCATACAAATTTTCAATCGAGTCTCGGTACTCTCCCTCTGTTGCGGACAAACCTTCCGCAATTGTCATAATGCGTCGATGCAATTCATCGCACAAGTGGTATATCATATACCACTCGGAATTGAGTCATTCATCGCATACGTGGTATGGTATATACCACTAGGAAATCAAGTCATTTCTCTCGTATTATACTCGGTATGAACCAACAATCTCTTCCGACTCACGATTTCCGTAGTGATCGTGCTTGATCACAACCATAACTTTGATTCTATCAAAATCCGACACAACTCGGCTAATATTTTCATTTGCCAACACAAGTTCGATGTGCAACCGAACGATTCATTCTATCGATTTATGATCTCAGTTCCTTTCTGATTCATCTCGTGCAACGATTTATTTCTAATCTCTTTTGCACTCCGTGAAACGATTACTTTGATATGCGTTGCACCATGTGCAACAATTTACTTCCGACACGCATTATACATTATACAACGACTTATTTTCGATATTCATTGTACCTCGTGCAACAATTTATTTTCGACATCTGTTGCACCTCTTGCAACAATTTATTTTCGACTTTCATAGTCAATGCTCAAATCCGTTCAACAAATTCGATATTGACTTATCACTTTCTTTGTAATGCATTATTTAAGTTTCCGTATTGGTGCAACCAATATTCATAACCAATTGCACTTCGTGCATCGTTTCATTTCTCATTCAACATGTTACATTGCAGCAACAGCATCTCAAATCGTATTTCATAATTTTTTGCACTTACAGCAACTAACATTTCACGGCTCGTGCATTCAATGCGACGAAACGTTTCACGACTTTCTCTGCAACATCAAATAAATTCAAAGTACTTGCAACAACGTTACCCGACTTTGTATTAGACTTATTGTATGGAACATCCAGTGCGGCATCGAGTAGAGTCAAGTATGATTTCGATTGGTGGTGGGCAACTCTTTGGAATTGAAATAAAGCAAACATCCTAAGAAAATTGAGCCTAGAGCTCTGATACCAATCTGTCACGCCACGACCCGGAATCACCCGAATCATCGTCCTCGCAGGGGGCGTGATGCCGCACGAGCCTGGAGTTGCGCTCGTGCAAGGCAAGATGACAAGTTCTCAAATGGTTATCTTTGAATTGATATTTGCAACGAAAGGAAAACAGAGTATACGAGTACAATTCTCTTTATTGATATTCGAACGGAGATTGCAAAGGCTTTCAATCGTCTAACTAAATTTGCCAGGTTGGCTACAACTCTCAGGTTCTCTCTTGCCCACAAAGGATTTTACTGTTCCATACATCATGCCTTCCATGTCTCGGTCGCATCAATCCTGTTGCAAGTCCGCGCGTCAATGTAATCGCAACGCTTCAAACGCTACGACATTCCATACCTCTGCCCGATCAAGCGAAGCTTCGCCGCGAGCAATCCATTTCCTGTACCCTGCATGAAAGCTGGTGGGGGATCAGTACGTTCGTCCTCGCATGTACTGACGAAGAGACCAACTTTCTAAACCGACATTTTATTATTTATGTTCAATCATGCAACTTAGCTTATGATCTTGCTATATTCTCCTTAGGGTCAATTTTATGGCATATTCAAAAGTGTAAAGCATGTTATCATGGCAAGCATGTTATTCAAATTGAATAGGTAAGCATCAAGCAATCTCGTATTTGTTTTGTGGCGTGACTTACCAAGTCGATGCACTCGCCCTTGTACTGACGCAAGGTGAATACGCCCTATTCCTTCCCTGTCATGTTATAAGTGTATCTCTAAGCAGGATCTATGTGCGGGACACATACGTGCCTGCACTTTCAACCCATCGTTCCTTAACTATATGATGGTCGTTGGCGTATTCGCGCCAAAATGGACTAAAGGCGTTTCTTTTTTTCTTTCTTTTCTCTTTTTCTTTTCTTTCTTTCTCTTTTTCTTTTTTTTTTCTCGAATTTGGGCAACCCGACATTTCACGGGTTGGGTTTCTACCCCAAACAACCGAAACATACCGCGTGCCTACCATCATTTGTGGCTTTTTACATCTATAATCGGGTGCTAATTGACTTTACAAATGTGCGCCCATCAAAGATTATATTTCTCCTAGGCTGAACGGTCCTGGTGCCCCGGTGCACCTGTTCGGAGGGAATGTTCCGTGCACGGAAGATTATCACAATTATCTCAAATCCATTCGACCATGTAACGTCCTATTATTCAAACAACCAAACATTGTCTTGATTCCGAGACTCAGACTTTATCAAACAACCAAATATATTCTTGAGTCCCAGACTCAGACTTTATCATCTCGTATTTCTTCTATTAACTTTCTATGTTCTTACATTTCATACTTCGTTTCAATGTTCAATGGCATCATGCCTCAACTCAATACTCGTCAACCGAACGACCCGAAGGTCTTGAACACATTTCGAGGTATCATGTCATATTCGACAGTTCCGCCACATTCATGCCATAACTGTATTCTTTTGTAACGAAGCCATCTTTTTATGATCTCGTGCACGTAGGCACGTTTCGATACATTTATCATCTTTCCATCGCGTCGTGCACTTGCTGCACGCATCGAAGCCGTATTTCCATGTTCTATGCCATAGTGTTCAATGTTCGGGGCTTGCACGCTAGGGTGTTCGCCTATTGTCTTTCAATGTGCTAGTCTTTCTAACTCGTGCGCGAAGGCACGGAATGGTTCGCGCACTAAGGCACTCGTCGAATATAGTTATCCCATGTTCTTGCGGCTTGCGCACCAAGGCGCTTGCGATATCCAATGTTCCATAGCGACTCATACATTTGATGCACGTTTTATTTTAATTGTTTTAACTAGTGTTCGACACACACTATGATTTATCTTTCGATCGGACCACGCCCGTGGCGTCGATAGGTTAACTTAGCATACAATGATATATTCTGACTTAGACATAAAGGAGTAAAAAAGAGAGTCAATCCTTCCACCTTGAGTTGATACGCCTTATCGTTTCGTCGAGCCGATGCGGCTCTATTTCATAACTTCGTTGCACGACCAACTCTCCTGACTTAGCCATTCGAGCACTTCGTACTTTATTAAATTATACGTCCGATTTGGCTTATCGTGCCAATGCCTCAGTCCGTCACAAGGCGATGATTTGATTTCGCGGACTCCTTACTGAATAAGGCAAAATGTCGACCTATAATATTTCTGTGTAAACGTATAGCCTGTACATGAAACCAACTAAAATTAATACTTGCATCGATTCGGACTTGCGCCTTGGTCGATTCGATTTCTTAGAATCTTCGAGCCATCTCAACGCACTTATCCTTCGGGGCAATGCGGCGCTTCGCATCGATTCAACTCGATGCATTCTTTGGGACAATGTAACTCTTTGTATCGACTTATTTTTGATGCATTGCTCGGGACAACGTAACTCTCATATTGATTCGCATCGATACATTTCTTTCGGTCAACGCGACTCTTTGAGTCAACGTCTCAGCGTAATGTACCGTACGGAGCGGGGCATTAGACACCACGCCCTGGAACTCACTCAAGTGATCTGTAATGGATGCACCATCTTCGTACCGCAGACCCATCATCATTCGGATCAGGAACAGTTTGTTTACCCTAGTCTTTTTCGCGTACAAAGATTCTAGCTTCTCCCATAACGTCTTCGCATGCTCAATATTGGCAACGTGGTTGTACACGTTCTCGTCAACGAACTGCCGCATGTACCCACACACCTGTATATGCTCGAAATTTCAGTCCTCATCGGATTTGTCACTGGACTTCTCGGATGCAAATACTGGAAGATGCAGCTTCTTGACGAACAACAAATCCTTCATCTTGCTCCGCCAATAATGGTAGTTGGTACCGTTCAGGTTAACCATGCGCACCGGCTTCGCATTCATCTCTGCTTCCTGGTTTGACTGTCAACTTCTGACACTTCTTTGAACCCAAAGCTCTGATACTACTCTGTTGGAAACGAAGCGGGAAAACTGTTCTCCCAAACCAGAAAGTTCTGCGAGAGAACCGAGCAAAAGCACACAAACCAAAAATGCCAAACACAATCGCAGACACAAAGATTTTTGACATGGAAAACCCTTACGGAAAAAACCACGGGACGATCGGAGTCCAACCCTGAAGAACCTCCACTAATGGAATAAAGAGAATACACCCTCTATAAGCTCCTACCGATCCAACACGAATCACAACAACTCACTTGAAAGAAGAAATTTTTTGATTGCGGACTTCGAAGAACAAGAGATGCCAAAAAATTATTCGAAGCAATCTCTCCTTCACAATAGTCCTTATCCTCTCTCTCTCTCTCTCTCTCTCTCTCTCTCTCTCTCTCACACAAAGATTGTAAAGCACTCTTGTTTTGAGATAAGTTTTCAACTAGCATGCATCACCGTTTTATAAGCCCTTGGTAATCTATACATGGAAGGCCAATATATATGAAAACTTCCAATATGCATCAATCATATATTTAATGGAAATACAATCATAATTGGCTTGCCATAATTGGAAGCTCAATTATATGGAAAGCTACTATATGAAGGGTCCAATCATAAATATATGATCAAAGTAAATATGAAAATCCAATCATATATTTTCTTACCATATATGTTCCAAAATAGGATCCATACACTCCCCGAGCTTCTCCAACACACGGATGGCGCTCGTCGCTCTCCGGGGCATTCTCCACATAGGTTGGGAATCCCACCCACTCCAACAAGAGGAAGAAGAGATATGAAGAAGTTTATTTTCCTCATATACTTTCCTTGCTAGCTTTCCTTTACAATTTTCTTTTGAATTTCTTTCCAATGTCAGTTGTATCCTGCAATTTTCTTCAATAAGAAAACCCTAGTTTACTTCAAGTCTCCATTTACATTTTATTTACTGCAAGTTCTTCTCAATTTGATGTCAAATTCATTTCGAGCTTCACACATGGCTGGGCCGTTAGGTTGGAAACCTAACAGAATGATCCGAGGGAACAGGGGGAGGATAAGGAGGAGGAGGGTGGGGGCAGCAGGGAGGGGGACGCCCGCCGCCCCCATGGCCGGCCGAGCGGCCAGGAAGGGAAGCCGTGGATCACCCAGCAATATATATATATATATATATATAATATATATATATATATATATATATATATATAATATTAGCCAATATTCAATAGATTATGATATTCAATAGATTATGATGTGACGTGGTGCGTTCGAAACCGCTCCCCCTCCGTACGTCTGTCTAGAATTGCTCTTATATGGGGCTACCAAAGCCACAAACCACATAGCAGCACGAAGAAGAAGTGCCATTTGATCCCCATCTCTTCATAAGCTCCTCGTGCTCTTCGTTCTCCAGCGCCGCTCCTCCCCCCGCTGCTCTGCCGCTCTTCAACGCCTGTGACGCTTTCCTCAGCTCCGCCTCTGCTTCCTTTATCAAACTGTCCAGCTCTGCATCGTCGGTGCCACTCGTGTCCCGACTCGAGGCCAAATCCATAGCCCCCCAGTACTTCTCTTCCAGCTCTCTCAGGAACTCGTCCTCCACCTTCTCGACGTCGTCGAGCTCCGTCAGCAGGCAAGGCTTCTCCTCCTCCTCCTCCTCCGACTCCTCGAGCTCGTAGCAGTCGTCGTCGGTGTTCGTCAAGTCGTTGGAAGGCGGACGTGGAGAATGCCGAGTAGGGACGGCTTCTCGCTCGATGGTTATGAATCCACCGTCTTCGTCCTCCGGTGGACAATGCTCAGTGATCGCGCTCTTGATTGTTAAGAATTGTGTGGGCTCGGATAGGATAGGGGGAGCTCTCTCCACCGAAGGAGTCGTCGGCCTTGGCCGCCGAAGGCGGCGGCTTCTGAGGCATTTGAAGTGAGGAAGGCACGAGAAGCAACTGTGTTTGGTTTGCTTTTGACATGCACCTATTATGTCATCAGTCATGTCATATATGTCACATAATGAGAAATGATATCACCCAAAAAATTTGAGAGTCAAATAGCATTTTTGAAACATATAACAACTTTCTCTAACTAACTATTATTGGAAATAATCTAAAATTGAATGGATAATTTCAATAATTGTGTTTATTGGAAAGAATAATGCTATTTGTCCTTCCAAATTATTCTTCCAAACCATCATTTCTTACGTGGCAGTTGAGTGACATGCTGATGTAAAATCTGATATGGCAAATTTTAAAATTAAAATTAACATCAAAATTAATGTTAACATTAATATTAATATTAAAATTAAAATTAATATTAATATTAACATTAATATTAACATTAAAATTAGGTGTTTCCATTTTTCAATGGTTGTGTCTATTAGAAATGAGTCTCCCTTCCGAACAATGCGTTTATTCACATTTTGTCTCTTTGTCATTTATAAGAAGGAGAGTTATGTTAGTATTTGGGTAACTCATTCAAGCATTCGGCCCATCTAAGAGAGAGACTACCTTTATTGTTTCGTCCAATTTCTGCAGTATGAAGTCCCGCTACCTTGGGGAGAGTTCCGTTGTGTCCTGTGAGACAAAGTCGCCATTAATTCGTAAGTACTTGTGCAGGACGAATATTGCCTTAAAGGACATTGAAACCAAATTAAAGCCTGATCAAAGTATTTTTTTACATTATTTATATTCTTATTTTTTTTTGTCATTAAATAAAGAGTTAGAAATTTTTATATATACTATACATGGAAAGATAGTTACTAGTGTAATTGGGATGATTGGTTTCTTCCTCCATCATCTTGTAGAACACACCCACAGTTAGGGCTCCTCCAGTAGCAATTCCTTCAAGATCGAAGCTGAGTGTCCTCCCAACAAACTTTGTGCTCAAGCCATCAACCAAAAGCATCTCGCTCAAATCGTTCCCGAAGACGCCTATGCTGCGATCCTCCGCCGCGCCGTCGACGACCAACGAAACCGACAGGACAACACTCCCCAGCACCGACAGGACATGTTCGGCGTTGCAGTAATGCAGGAATATCTCGTCGAAGTCGGCAGTGCCTCGGCAAGCCTCGACGGGAAGCGTCGTCTCCCCCTTGCAGTCTTTAGTCCTCCAGCCGACGACGAGGACTCTGCCGTTCATTGCCGACGGGAGGCCGACGACGCGGTGGATATGAAGGCACAAGACGCATCGCGATCGCCGTCGACTGTGCGGCCTGCGCTTCGAGAAGCCGAGGCGGCCGGCTGCGGCTTGACAAGTCTTGTTCATCGTACTCGAGATCACTTGGAGGCTTGGGAGTGAAGTGAAGACTGAAGAGAGAGGGGTTTATATTAATTTGCTTGTTTTGTTTAAACAAATTAAAGAGTGACAGGCTCTCAATGCTGGTCTTTGAGAGGCTGCCATGAGTGGAGGAGTGAGTGCTACTCTTCAAAGAGTTGAGGGTGATGATGTTCTCCACCAGCAGGAGAGTGTTTCTTATGTCACTTTTCTTGCAACCACCACCTTTAGCTTTTGGTACAATGGTTGTTATATCGATCGTACGTTGATATTCTAAGTTGTATGGACACGAGGACGACACGGTATAGCTATGTGTATTTTGGAGTGTCCAAACAGATGTTAAAATTTTGGATAGGGGTGCAACTTGGACGGGTTGGATCGGATTTCAGCTCAACCAGAGTCCAATCCGATGAATCATAAGTCTAGTCCTAGTCCGAGTCCAAGTCCATTCCGACTCCGGTTCAACATATGAAGTTCAAGATCAATATCGTGTCCGGAGGAACAGAAAATGAACTCAGGTTCTTCGGATTGTGTCGGCCCATCGGGTTTATCGAGCTCTAATATTATATTTGAAATAATTTTAAACAAGATTAATATTAGTCTCAATCATTACAACGTCGAGAAGGCCGGGTTCGTGTCCGTGCCATTATGGCACGGGTTATCCACTAGTATATATATACATTGGAACTGGTAGTTAGTTTCCGGAATCGCTCTTAGGCCTCGTTTGGTTCACGGAAAGGAAATGAATTCCCTTGTATTTTTCATGGAAATGGAAAAGTATGATTCCTGTCACATTTCCTTTCCGTTGTTAGGTAAAACAAGGAAACTACCTAGGAAAGGAAAACAAAATATAACAATGTTCCAATAATATCCTTACCTTTTAAAATAAAAATAATATTATAAAAAATAACATTAATGGTAAAATAAGCAATGACACATGGTTACTTTTGTCATAACTTTTGTAATAAATGTTGAGAAAGGAGAAGGAAAAATAAATCCCATGAGTCTTGAGTGGAACCATATTCCCACCAATAAATATTAATATAATTAAAATTAATAATATTAATATTAGAACTAAACTTAAAATTAATATCCCACCAATAAATATTAATATTAGAACTAATATTAAAATTAATATCAAAGGTTAAAGGTTAAAATTAACATTAACATAATATTAACATTAATATTAACATTAGCGTTAACATTAACATTTAATTTAAAAATCATATTAATAAATATTAATATAATTAACATTAACATTTCTATTATAATTAACATTAATATTAATATAATTAACATTAACATTATTAACATTTTATTTAATATTAATATTAATATTATTTATTAAATCTTTTATTGGATCTTTTATTTCTAGGCAAACATATTTGGTAAGTTGTTCCTAGGCAAATATATGATAAGCTATTACTTATCAAATCTTTTATTTATATCTTTTTAAATTTTCTCTTCCAAGTTACTATTTTTTATTGATCCAAATGGAAGCCACTTGGGATGTCTCATATAAGAGTATGAGCCTATGGCTCATATCCCGTTTTCCCATATATATATATATATATATATATATATATATATATATATATATATATATATATATATATATATATATATATATATATATTGCAAATGACCTCTAGCAAAAAAAATAAAATAAAATATATATATATATATATATATATATATATATATATATATATATATTTATTTTTTTTGCTAGAGGTCATTTGCAATATATATATATATATATATATATATATATATATATATATATATATATATATATATATATATATATATATATATATATATATATATATATAGCAAATGACCTCTAGCCTAGTGGTTAAGAGAGATGCATGCGGCCCAAGTGGTCGGGAGTTCGAGCCCTAGTGGAGGCGAGTTCGCCACAAGTACCCATTGCTTCAATATATATATATATATATATATATATATATATATATATATATATATATATATATATATATTGTTAGATTATATTTGTAACTATTGTAAATATGGCCCATATGCCCAATCATGTAGACACTATATATATTGTAATCAGCCCCTATCAATAAACAAGGCATTATTATTTCCTACATGGTATCAGAGCTCATGAAATGGTTGAAGGAGTTATTGGTGTGTTTGGGCGTTCGCCAGGAGTCTGCTATGTCGGTGTATTGTGACAGTCAGTCAGCCCTGCACCTGGCTCAGAACCCGGTATTTCTGTTTGAAGTAAAAGTCCCCTCCTTCACCACAGTTCATCTGTTCCCGTCACTTCCTCAGGTACTTCGTATCCTCTAACATAATTTCTAAGTTATGACATATTTACTGCTGGACACAGAGATTTTCTTGCAGCTATCACTGCAGGTGTTGAGCCTACTTCATATCGCCAGGCCTCGCGAGATTCAGGCTGGCACGCGGCTATGCAAACTGAAATACAGGCTCTGGAAGATAATGGGACATGGAGTCTTGTCGATTTGCCTCCTGGTAAGAAAGCATTGGGAAGTAGATGGGTGTACAAAATAAAGTACAACTCTGACGGCAGTATTGAGCGCTTAAAGACACAGCTGGTTGTGTTCGGTAATCATCAGGTTGAGGGGATAGACTATTCAGAGACATTTGCCCCGGTAGCTAAGATGCCTACTGTTAGGGCGTTCTTGGCTGTTGCAGCTGTGAGAGGCTAGACTTTGCACCAGATGGATGTGCACAATACTTTTCTTCATGGAAATCTGATAGAAGAAGTGTATATGAAGTTGCCGCTAGGGTTTTCGCATAGTGAACCCAACAAAGTGTGTCGACTGGGTAAGTCTCTATATGGATTGAAACAGGCACCACGTTGTTGGTTTGCTAAGCTGACTGCTTCTCTGATATCCTATGGATTTATTCAATCTCATTTCGATTATTCCCTTTTCTCCCTTTTTCAAGGGAAGGTAGAGTTGTATGTACTTTTGATCTATGTGGATGATATGATTGTGTCTGGTAATGACTCAGGTGCTTTAGATGCTTTCAAAAAGTACCTTAGTTCTTGCTTTCACATGAAGGACCTTGGTGTAGTGTAAAACCCCAATATTTTTTAATTATTTTAATGCTTTAAAAATTATTTTTCTATATTTTTTGAATTTGATTGATATATGTACGTAATTATAGATGTATATAATATGTGTATGTTTGTGAGCTTGATATTTTAATATTAATAATTATAGCCTACATTGGTTACAAAATATTTTTGTTACTTATTGAGAATTTTAGAAAATTTTCTTATGAATATATATATATATATATATATATATATATATATATATATATATATATATATATATTATTTTTTAATAAAAAAAACAAACAAAAGGGCGTTGGTGGGGGCCGAACCCCCCATGCAGCAACATCTGCGGAAAGAGGGGGTGGGGGCCCGACCCCCCTTAATGGAATTACTAAGCAGCACTTGCTGTTGTGGTATTCAAACCCGAGCCCCAACTACCTAAGCCCCCCACAACTCGTTTCTTGGCAGCAGCTAGTAGCTGCAACCATTAGACCGGACCCCACCATCAAGTAAACCCAGCAGCACAGCTGCAATTCCTTTAGCAAAACCCGACCCCAAGTCCTAATAGGATTAGTAAGGAGTCGGCAGCAGTGTATTTAACTCCGCCCAAAAACCGAAACCCTAACCCTCCGTACATCTTCTCCTTCCACATCTCCTCTTCATCTCGAACCCTAGACGGACTACCCAGGCCGTTGGCGGCGCCGCACCACCGCGCAAACACTGTCGGAGAGCCCAAGACGACCGCACTCTAATACGTTCTCAGTTTTACGAACAGTGAGGTACCCTTCTTCCAATCCTCTTTTCTTCACGCACGCTCGATGATTTCTCGAACTATAAATTTTTGTGCGTAGCCCATATGAACCCCTCCAATCCCCTTCTGATAGAATCCTGGGAACCCCAAGGGATTGCTCGAAAAATTGAGGCAAAGTTGCCCCCAAAACTGTTGAAAACAGAGTTTTAATCCAGTCCCAAACCACAACTTAGAAGCCAGATTTCGAACAGTGTGTCGAGATTTTTCAGAAACTAATTCAACACATGTGAAGACAACATAACCACGATTAAAACACACTTTGTAGATCTGAATTTCGTTTTCTGTGCGAGAATTAAAACAGTGTTAAAGTTGGGCGAAAAACTGTCTTCAAAAGTGTTAATTTCAGAAAATTTCCACGATACGACGTACGCCCCGACAAACCGGGCGACGTGGTCGCACGTTATATGCATCGAAAGGCGCGTATGGATGTTGCTGACGTGTGGGAACTGACGGAACTCAGTTTCGTCGCGTGTGCGCGACGAAATCAACGCGTATCCGTCGAGATACCCCCGTATTGGCGTTTTGCAAACTTGTCCATAACTTCGTGTACAGTCGTCAAATCGAGATGAAACTTACGCCAACAGGTCCGAATCGAAATTCTGGTCCTGTGTGCCAAGTTTGGTTCGATTCTGAGAAGGTCGAATCAGAACCCCTTTTTGGCGGGCCCGCGACCCACTAAAACGGGCAAATTTGTACACGGCTCATCGGAATCCAAAACTGGACATACCGTTGAGTTCCTCTCCTCAAAATAAATCCGTAGACATGTAGTTTGACGACTTTAGAGACCGTAGATTTTGGCACGCGTTTCGGTACAAAGCGGGTCCAACGGCGGACATTGTTTTGACCCGAAATTACGATTTTGCCCCTGTTCCAGAATTGGACTTTTGGACAGGCGTTTCCTAGTTATATCTTCTTCACCGAGATCATTTTTGATGTTTGTTTCAGCGTTTGGAGTCATCTGTGATTTGTGAGTTTTGGTGCTGACACTTGCTACTCTTGGATTGCTTTTCTCGCACCGCAGGCAAGTATACCTTGCCATAGATTCTGATTGTGCTCATTTATTTTCAGTATATTTATTATTGCATATTTCTTTCTCTTATTTGTCATTTTGTTTCTATTAGGCGTCCAAGTCGCACTTGGGTGCATGCGGCTATATTTTGTCGTTATATTTATTTATGTCTTTATTTGCATGTCGACCTTGTGTCAGATGACTACCCTATGAGTATGTGGGATATTTTTCATATTCCCTATGGCCTTGACACATGTGTACCACGTGATGAGTGAGTTATATAGGACACGGACCTGCGTACTCGACTGGCCATCGATACGTACGGGACGTGCGACGGTTAGGAGGTACTGCTACTAGTGTGTTGAGTTAGAAGCCGTAGCAGTTGCCAACTGGACAGGCTGTGGATACATCTTGGACAGGAGCAGTTGGGGGGAGGGGACAGCTACTAGCGTAGGGGCTACATTTATTTTTTACACACTTTGGGGCCGAGAGTGACTCGTACGAGTACTACTTTCTGTCCCGGCCGATAGCGTCTCGGATGAGCGCTACTTACTGCCACTCTTATTATTCTGCTGATCCTACAGCCCCTGCGTAGAACGTTGTCCTCAAAGTGCATCTCACATAGACGGTTAGGAGATCCTGTAGAGTTATAGCTGCATATTTTATTTTGCACATTCATTTACTTGGCATGTTTTCTGTATCTTGTTACGTCCCTCTGAGGACCTGGTGATCTCTCCAGGATTAGACGAACAGGACTATCCCGAGGAGTACGATGCAGCATTGGATCCATCATACATCGGTGACGAGGCATCTCCCGCTCATACTTAGTTTTATTCTTTATTATCTGAGACCATGTTCTGGACATCTTTTTATCATTCTTTCTTGCTGTTTGAGGAGGTTGGACTCCATTTAGTTGAGACTATTTTTCATAGCTGTTTGGGTGAGAATGTCTACCCGGCTATATTTTGATATCATTATTTATCTTATTTTAGTGGACTTATTATATTCTCTGTGTTGAGCTGTGGATGAGATTTAGTTATATTATTGTGGCTTATCATGTACTATTATTACAGCTTATGTACTAATACGGGGATTACCATATATTGGTGTATTCTTCGTATAGTACAGCTGGTATGTCTACGTACTTAGTCCTACGTATTTTGGGACTGGGGCGTTACATGTTTTTGTGGTGGCCCATGCAAGTCAGATATTAATATTGTTGGGTTACATGACTATGTCCAACAAGCCTGCAAACTAGGAATAGGATATAAAATCTCATCCACTACTACTACCTTCTTTGATCTCTACTCATCTACTTTTTCCTATAGCTTATTGAATTCCTTTCAGTTTGAAATTGTTCTAACCAACTCTAATTCTTCGTGCCAATATAGGATGAATCTTCGTAGTGGACGCGCTACTCCCCTTGCCATTACTGACGGGAATACTACTGCTCGCGAGGAACCAGTGAATCCGCAGCAGCCAGCTATATCTCCGACCACTCCAGCACCATCCGGGCCATCCCTGCAGCCAGTAATGACCCCAGCTACGACTCAGCAAACTGGACCCGAGGATCCTGCTCCTCAGGGAGAGTACCTACCACCACCACCACCACCTTATCCACCTCCGTTCCCACCACAGATGCCACCCCCATATCCACCATCATCATATCCACCACTACCACCTCCACAATATCCAGCATCATCATATCCACCCCAACAACCACCACAGTATCCGCCATCGTATCCACCCCAGCAGCCCCCACCATATCCATCACCATATCCACCATCATATCCACCCCAGTATCCTCCACAGAATCCACCTCCGTATCCACCCACATACCCCCCACAGTATCCCTTTCCATACTCTTCATATCATCCACAGATCATGCCCTAGATGCCATACATGCCCCCACAGCAGCCCATGCCTCAGGCTGGTGGGACTACTACAGAGCAGATTCTCCAGAGCCTAGTACAGGCTCAGATGCAGCAGAGCGAGGCCATCAGGAGGAGTGTAGAGACAGCATTGGCCCGAGCACCACAAGCCACTGTGGGTTCTATCGAAGGGTTCCGCAACATGAATCCTCCACACTTCAAAGGCACTGAAGACGTCATTGGGATCACCAATTGGCTGGTTAAGACAGAGAATCTCCTGAAGGCTTCAGAGTTATCCGCAGATCTATGGATGACGGCAGTAAAGTTACAGCTGGAAGGAAATGCTTATGATTGGTGGGCCACAGAGGAGAGGCGGCTAGGACTTGATCAGACATGGGAGGAATTCAAGGAACTGTTTAATAAGAAGTTTTTCTCCGACACTGCCAAGGATGCTTTATATGAACAGTTTCTACACTTGGAGCAGGGGAATATGACAGTTGACGAGTATGATTGTAGCTCCCCTTCCCGAAATTTTTAAAATATTTTATTTTTACTTATTTTAATTAAATGGTAATTTTTAGATTTTATGAATAATTAATTATCATAGCTAATTGTTAGATATATATACCATTATTGGTTATTAAATTTCGTTACTATTATTATTGTTATATATTAGGATTTTTATTTAATAATATTGTTTTTATATTATTTTATTATAAATATACTATAATAGGTGTGTGTAATTGTGTGTATAGGTAAATACGACAATTCTTAGTTTTTGGGTTAAGAAGTTGTGTTCTGGTTAGGTCTCTATATACAAGGTGGCTTAAAGGCACATAGTATTCATTTTGTTCATTTTGTTTTTTCTCGTTTGTTGGTTTCCTTAGATAACTCTGAGTATAATTTGGTTTATACAAAGGTTTGCAATATCAGCCAATACCAAACTTGGTACTGAAGCTGCCAAGACTATCTAGACCGACTAATGCAAAACCAGAGAAACCCAAGGTTGCCCAAGCCAAGCCTTCGGCCCAACCCGGCCCAGTCCCACATCCCAGCCCCAAGGGGCCAGGCCAACCCGAGAACTACACACCCGAGCACCAGCCCACGTGGGCTCATTCTTCCCCCAAGTGGTGTTCACCTACTCACAATAAACCGAGAACTAAAGGAGCAGTATATATATGCGGCCTTGAAACCGAGAGTAGAGTCAAACCGAACACCCAAGCCCTAAATCGATAGCCGTGCGCCGACACCACAGCCCCGACGACCCTGGACTCCTAGGCGCGCCGCCCGCCGCCGCCTGGGCCGCGGCCGACCGTCGACCGGCCAGGCCAGAGAGGCCGTGCGCGCGCTCGGGAACGGCGCAGAAACAACAGCAGCAGCCGCCCTTCGAGGCCGGTTTCGCGGGGAGGAAACGATCTCCTCGGATCATCGTTTTGCGAACCAATTTGACTGGTATGTAGACAACCTATACGGCTTAATTTCCCTTCAAATAGTTTATTTTATTACGCCTTGTACGCGATGAAAACCGAGTTCCAAAAACGAGAAAAATCTCGATTTATGGATTCAGAATTTGTCCTGAAAACACCAAGTTGGCGGTCGATTTGCGATCAGGACATCGCGAGTTTTGGAAAACCGCTTGAACAAACTTCTAGATAACCTAACCAAGATGGAAACGCTATTTTTAGAATAAATTCTTGTGGATTAATTGTTGTTTAAAATTAGGGTGAAGTTGACGAAAAACCTGTTTCAAAAATAATAAAAATCATCCACACGACGTCCGCCCCGCCATTTCGGGCGACGTGGTCGTGCACCGTAAGCATCAAAAGCTGCGTAACGGCTTCGTGGTTGTGTGTACTTTGACGGAATTCAAATTGGTCGCGTGTGCGCGACGAATTCGACGCGTATCCGTCGAAATCGCCCCGTATCCGTCCAATGCAAATTCAGTCATAACTTTGTGCACGCTTGTCAGATCGAGACGAAACTTACGCCATCAGGACCGTATCATTTTTCTGGTCCTGCATGCCAAGTTTGGTCCGATTCTGAGACAGTTGAAATCGACATCGTTTTGCGGGCCCCACGGTCCCGCTCAACGGGCGATTTTGTGCACGGCCCGCCGGAATCCAACTCTGGACATACGGTTGGGTTCGTATCGGAAAACTGGATTCGTAGACATGTAGTTTGATGACTTTAGAGACCGTTGACTCTGGCACGCTTTTCGGTGCAAAGTGGGTCCAACGGCGGACATCATTTTTGCCCGAAATTACCGTTTTGCTCCTGTGTCCAGAATTGGACTTAAGGACAGGCAATCGTAGCTAATTTGACTATTCTGAAAATGTTGGTACTATTTATTTCAGCATCCGGAGACTTCTGCATGTGTTGATTGATTGTGGCTCGTGAGTGGTATTTATTATTGGTTTCTCCAGCTAAGGACCTCAGGCAAGTGCACTTTCTGATTGCTTTCCGATTCATAGTAGTCTTTTCATTTCATGTCTATACATATATCTTGCTGCTTGTTGACACGCTCGTCACACGGAGTAGTCGGGAGGGGAAATATCTTAGTATACATGTGGACTACCCAGAAATATCCCATGAGTCTATTCTTGAACGATAGCTGCTGCACACGACACGTGCAGTATGTCGGATTTTACCCCCTAGCCGTCCACATGGCGAAAGGATATTTCACACCACTTAGATAGATGTCTTTTATTAGCTTTTTCTTGTTTATTTCTCTATCGTGCTATGGCATCACTTTATCTTACAGTTTTCATTTCTCATATGCTATTTTCATGTCTTGATAATTCTATTGTGTTTTGCACTGCCGTCGGTTTGTGTACTTGTTCCAATCCTGACTGGATAACCAACATTTTTCAGGTTTCGCCGCGATCATTCTTAGCACTGGGAGACTTGGGTATGCTGAAGACAACCTAGAAATAGATAGCAGTGGTTTCATATTTCATTAATTGTAAAACTTGTATTTTCCTTCAAATATAAATGTTATAAATGTTGTAATAATTTAGAATTGTGAATGAGCAGCAAATGTTTATTTTTGAGCATTTAATTTTTTTGCGGGCTTGACAGCGTTCTACCGCCGACTCTGCGGCGTAGGCTGGCTTGGACACGTCTCGTATCTGAAAACCGGGTGCGGGTCGTGACAAGTTTTTGTGGTGGCCCATGCAGGTCAGTTTTCGCAAACCATGCGAACTCGTGATGGTACGTTAGTCGTACTATTGCGAGCCTGCCCTCAAGAAATGCTCATTCATAAATAGGATTAAAATAATTTAGGAGAATAACTAGGACTAGGAGTCCCTTGTTCAAATTGACCGTTGGGTAGTTAAGGTTGCCAGGCAGGTCATGCAATTTAGATAAGGAATTATTGATTTTGGATAGCTTGCTAGATACATAATTGCTTTTGATACGATGATATGCTTCAATGATAGTCTGTCATTCACTTGATTAGTTAGGCTTATCTAGAATTAAGGCTTTGATCTTGATGAAATGTTTAACTTTCTTTTGCTTTATTAGATGTAAATTTTATAACATAAGTTAGAACTGCCTATTTAAATTCTATCTTGTCGTAAGGAACTGGTTTATAATTTCTAATCCTGCTAATCATATATGAATCTCGAAGTAGATTTATTTGAGATTTTCCCCTCAACCATTTGAAATATTTATGAAATCAAGATTAGGATGTTATTATTTTATTTGTCTTCAGACCTTTCTTTTCGACCAGCCTTTTACCTTAAGGAATAAGAATTGTAAGCAGATGTTACACTATCTATCCTAGTCAAATAGATTGGACCCTTAGGTATCCTTGAAGTCTCAGGAAAATAGTTAGAATAAACTTTACGACTGCAATGGCCAGCCAGCAGCGCACTGACGAGACACAACCCATAGAATTGAAATCGTTTCGAAGAATCATAGTCTATGGAACATTCCAGAAACTAGGTTCTCGTTGACTTCTTTAGATCTTAGATACCCTTGTGACAATATAAAGTAGAGTACATGATAGCTTATCATCCCTGAATCACGGAACCAAGGGTTTGCCGTAGCCAGAGTATACGGGCAAGGCATAATTCTCGGTGAAACGATTTCAGATGTGATTACAAGTTTAGGATATTATAGAGAATAGAGACTGCCCTGTATGACCCTAAGATCCGAAACCAATACTAGTGTAAGTTCTGTAAGTCGAGTAGCATGTCTCCCAACCCGTGGTCCTTGTGTTTTATTAACAAGGTAATTGACTGACAATAACAGGTTCATCCAGACTATAGGAATTAGAATTCCATAACCCATTAGTCGACCAAGGCCTTATGGATAGAAGATAATAGGTTGACTGTATAGGCAATAACACCGGGTAAGGTTTTGATTCTCTCAAAATTCAAACTTTTGTCCCCTTTCCAAAAATCTTGCCTACTTATATTTTGACTATCTTGACCAACGCTGCTATTACAGCCTAGTTTTGCAAGCTTACTATTTTATCGAGCTTGATCCAAGACATATGTCTAGCTAACATATTGTCTAATCAGAATCATTGTATTACGGTCTGATCAACCATGATGCATTTGGTTCGCTTTTATTTAATTACTCTACGTGGAATGAGGTATAGAAGTATCTAGGATCTCACCCGCGACTACTTTGACAATCCCTCTTGAAATAATACCTTCGCCTTTGAATCACGTAATCGTACTCGGTGACCCCTCTCTTGAACTCCTTATTTGTTTTGTCTTTCACTGATTTGGAAAGACGAAAGCTCGCAATTGATAGATAGATAGATACAAAGTAGTATGCACCCGTGTAGCTACCATCGGCCAGCCCTGTGACAGGAACCTTGCCACCCTATTCTAGCCTCTAAGGTGGGTAGACTGTAAGACTTCTAAAATTTTGTGATATACGAAGACTACTGATTGATTAGAATAGTTTTTCATTAGAATGATAATTAGTGCCCTTGGACTCCCACTTTTCATTTAGATGATTTTGTGTCCTCGGCCGTGTCATTAATATTCGGAGCACGAGATCAGCTGTTATCTTCCAACAAATTTCATATGTAAGATCTAGACGAGTCCACCTTCATTTAGGTATAACATGTCCCATTCAAACCCGTCCTCTTGTACTCTATTTTTATGGTATGACTTTCAGGACAAAAGGATTAGCCATAACCCTTACCGTAATACCGGTATATTTTCCGACTTCCATTAGAGCCTCAACCTCGACTCAATTCCTTCGATCCAATATATGGTTGTGATCTATTCGGAGCCCACTATGCACATGCCACTAGTGTGCCATCCAATTGAGGTCTCATTTGCTCCTTAAACACAAAAGCCACCGAAGGCGCATTTTGGACTTTAGGAGCTTAGCTAACCAACTTGACTAGCAACTAGCTCAATCCCTTCCGTAGAAACCTATTCTAGGATACCTAATCTAATAGGAGTAGTTTTATCATTGGAATCTTGTCTAGTCCATACAAATTGAAACCCAATGTTCATTCAACCAACGACTAATGTCCAAATAGAGAGCCCATTAAGACCACAATCTTGATTTCTCAAATTCTATTTCATTATGGAACCTTGGTTGAATTAGAATTTTGAGAACGGGACTTCTGTATTGCACGGATTACAAGACCCTCTGAAAAATTTAGCAAACTACTGGACTAGAGTAGCCCAATCTAGCGAATAAGACTATAGATTCATAAATACCCTTTTCTATCTGTATTATTGTATATTCTCTACCGTTCTTGAAATTTCATTTGGCACTTAATTATTCTTCCTTATTTTCCTGTCATTCCTATTTCGGGATGACGAATGATCATGCTGTCTAGAATTCATCAGGGATTCTTAAGTATATTAGAATATTGTTTGATTTTGAATACTTGGTTGTTTGATAGATATGAGGGAATATAGATGTCATATGTCTTAGATATCTAGGGATAACGACTCTAGCAACTTGATGGAAAGTCATAAAGTTTTAGTGACATACCCTTGAGGGAGTAGGGTGACCAAAGGTGGGTAGAAGTCCTCGATGATTCGTAGCTACAGAATGGCTAAGAGAAGGTATAAATATTTCTGAGAAATTAAATTTGAAGAGATGGTGGTAATAGTGGATGTATTCCTTATTTTATGTTTGAATTTTGGCATGTTTATGAGTTAGAATTTCGAGGACGAAATTATTTTAAGGTGGGTAGATTTGTAGCTCCCCTTCCCGAAATTTTTAAAATATTTTATTTTTACTTATTTTAATTAAATGGTAACTTTTAGATTTTATGAATAATTAATTATCATAGCTAATTGTTAGATATATATACCATTATTGGTTATTAAATTTCGTTACTATTATTATTGCTATATATTGGGATTTTTATTTAATAATATTGTTTTTATATTATTTTATTATAAATATACTATAATAGGTGTGTGTAATTGTGTGTATAGGTAAATACGACAATTCTTAGTTTTTGGGTTAAGAAGTTGTGTTCTGGTTAGGTCTCTATTTACAAGGTGGCTTAAAGGCACATAGTATTCATTTTGTTCATTTTATTTTTTTCTCGTTTGTTGGTTTCCTTAGATAACTCTGAGTATAATTTGGTTCATACAAAGGTTTGCAATATCAGCCAATACCAAACTTGGTACTGAAGCTGCCAAGACTATCTAGACCGACTAATGCAAAACCAGAGAAACCCAAGGTTGCCCAAGCCAAGCCTTCGGCCCAACCCGGCCCAGTCCTACATCCCAGCCCCAAGGGGCCAGGCCAACCCGAGAACTACACACCCGAGCACCAGCCCACGTGGGCTCATTCTTCCCCCAAGTGGTGTTCACCTACTCACAATAAACCGAGAACTAAAGGAGCAGTATATATATGCGGCCTTGAAACCGAGAGTAGAGTCGAACCGAACACCCAAGCCCTAAATCGATAGCCGTGCGCCGACACCACAGCCCCGACGACCCTGGGCTCCTAGGCGCGCCGCCCGCCGCCGCCTGGGCTGCGGCCGACCGTCGACCGGCCAGGCCAGAGAGGCCGTGCGCGCGCTCGGGAACGGCGCAGAAACAACAGCAGCAGCCGCCCTTCGAGGCCGGTTTCGCGGGAAGGAAACGATCTCCTCGGATCATCGTTTTGCGAACCAATTTGACTGGTATGTAGACAACCTATACGGCTTAATTTCCCTTCAAATAGTTTATTTTATTACGCCTTGTACGCGATGAAAACCGAGTTCCAAAAACGAGAAAAATCTCGATTTATGGATTCAGAATTTGTCCTGAAAACACCAAGTTGGCGGTCGATTTGCGATCAGGACATCGCGAGTTTTGGAAAACCGCTTGAACAAACTTCTAGATAACCTAACCAAGATGGAAACGCTATTTTTAGAATAAATTCTTGTGGATTAATTGTTGTTTAAAATTAGGGTGAAGTTGACGAAAAACCTGTTTCAAAAAATAATAAAAATCATCCACACGACGTCCGCCCCGCCATTTCGGGCGACGTGGTCGCGCACCGTAAGCATCGAAAGCTGCGTAACGGCTTCGTGGTCGTGTGTGCTTTGACTGAATTCAAATTGGTCGCGTGTGCGCGACGAATTCGACGCGTATCCGTCGAAATCGCCCCGTATCCGTCCAATTAAAATTCAGTCATAACTTTGTGCACGCTTGTCAGATCGAGACGAAACATGCGCCATCAGGACCGTATCATTTTTCTGGTCCTGCATGCCAAGTTTGGTCCGATTCTGAGACAGTTGAAATCGACGTCGTTTTGCGGGCCCCACGGTCCCGTTCAACGGACGATTTTGTGCACGGCCCGCCGGAATCCAACTCTGGACATACGGTTGGGTTCGTATCGAAAAATTGGATCCGTAGACATGTAGTTTGATGACTTTAGAGACCGTTGACTTTGGCACGCTTTTCGGTGCAAAGCGGGTCCAACGGCGGACATCGTTTTTGCCCGAAATTATCGTTTTGCTCCTGTGTCCAGAATTGGTCTTAAGGACAGGCAATCCTAGCTAATTTGACTATTCTGAGAACGTTGGTACTATTTATTTCAGCATCCGGAGACTTCTGCATGTGTTGATTGATTGTGGCTCGTGAGTGGTATTTATTATTGGTTTCTCCAGCTAAGGACCTCAGGCAAGTGCACTTTCTGATTGCTTTCTGATTCATAGTAGTCTTTTCATTTCATGTCTATACATATATCTTGCTGCTTGTTGACACGCTCGTCACACGGAGTAGTCGGGAGGGGAAATATCTTAGTATACATGTGGACTACCCAGAAATATCCCATGAGTCTATTCTTGAACGATAGCTGCTGCACACGACACGTACAGTATGTCGGATTTTACCCCCTAGCCGTCCACATGGCGAAAGGATATTTCACACCACTTAGATAGATGTCTTTTATTAGCTTTTCCTTGTTTATTTCTCTATCGTGCTATAACATCACTTTATCTTACAGTTTTCATTTCTCATATGCTATTTTCATGTCTTGATAATTCTATTGTATTTTGCACTGCCGTCGGTTTGTGTACTTGTTCCAATCCTGACTGGATAACCAATATTTTTCAGGTTTCGTCGCGATCATTCTTAGCACTGGGAGACTTGGGTATGCTGAAGACAACCTAGAAATAGATAGCAGTGGTTTCATATTTCATTAATTGTAAAACTTGTATTTTCCTTCCAATATAAATGTTATAAATGTTGTAATAATTTAGTATTGTGAATGAGCAGCAAATGTTTATTTTTGAGCATTTAATTTTCTTGCGGGCTTGACAGCGTTCTACCACCGACTCTGCAGCGTAGGCTGGCTTGGACACGTCTCGTATCCGAAAACTGGGTGCGGGTCGTGACAATGATGCCGAGTTTAGCCGACTGAGTCGTTTTGCACCAGGGTTGGTTACGACAGAGCTGGAGAAAGCCAAAAGGTTTCATAGAGGTTTGAGTATAGAGTTGCAGAGGTACACCAGCTCCGAGTCGAGGGTCTCCCAAGCAGCTGTTCTGGCAGAGGCTGGAACTCAGGAGGCCATAAGCAAGAAGGCAAATCGACGAGTTACATCGACTATGGGACCAGCTAAGACCACTACAGGAGGGCCAGTGAGACATCCTCCCACACATCAGCATCAACAGAGGACAGGGCCATACCAGACACAGGAGAAGGTCTTTTGCCATTACTGTGTCAAAGTTGGTCATATTCAGAGAGATTGTAGATGCCGACTGGGACACTGTTTAGCTTGTGGATCGAACCAGCATCAGACCAAGGATTGCCACTTTCAGAGAAATACTTCACATTATCAGCAGCAGAGGCCAACGGTTGCGGGACCAGGAGCGCTACGACCACCCGTAGCCCCTCAGACAGCCCAGTTTCAGCAGGCCAAGGCACAGGCGGACAACCAGAGAGTTGGGAGGGTTTTTGCACTAGCTACAGAGGAGACCGAACCGGAGGTGGAGGTCATAGCAGGTATGGTTTTAGTTGCATCATTTCCTGCCATTATATTATTTGACACTGGAGCCACCCATTCATTCATAGCCACTAGCTTTGCCACTAGACACAGTATACCCATGTCATCTTTATCTAAACATATTAGAATCCTCACTGGAGGAGGAGTGGTACCTGTTAGTAGTATTTGTAGAGATTGTCCTGTAGTGATAAATGGTAGAGAGATGAAAGCATAACTTCTTGTATTTCCGATGTCGACGTTCGATGTGGTTCTTGGAATGGACTGGTTGAGCCAGCATTTTGCTCTCATTGACTGCCATGGGGGCAGTATCGTCTTTAGACCACCGAGTGATGCGGAGTTCGAGTTTACCAAAGAGGATGCCTTGAGGAGCGATGCATCTGCATCAGGGACTCACATGATGATGCAGGACACCCCTCAGCACCCTATCATCACCGAGTTCGAGGATGTATTCCCCGAGGAGCTGTCAGGACTACCGCCTGACCGAGACATTGAGTTTTCTATTGAGCTTATTCCAGGAGCCGAGCCTATTTCATCTCGAGTTTATCGGTTAGCGCCCAAGGAGTTGGTAGAGATGAAGATGCAGATTGATGACTTATTGGAGAAGGGCTTTATTTGTGCCAATGCATCACCGTGGGAAGCACCCGTTCTTTTTGTGCCTAAGAAAGACGGGACAGTGCGCATGTGCATCGACTACAGAGCATTGAATACAGTGACAGTGAAGAACAAGTATCCATTGTCGCGTATAGACGATCTATTTGATCAATTGAGTGGAGCAAAAGTATTCTCCAAGATTGACTTACGATCAGGCTATCACCAATTGAAGGTTCGAAAGGAAGATATTGCGAAGACCGCTTTTTGATCGAGGTATGGACACTACAAGTTCTTGGTCATGCCTTTCGGTTTGACCAACGCTCCCACAGTTTTCTTGAATTTGATGAACAAGATCTTTCACCAGTATTTGGACAAATTTGTAGTAGTCTTTATAGATGATATCTTGATTTACTCCAAGATTCAAGAGGAGCATGAGCAGCATTTACGGATAGTTTTGGGAACACTGAGGAATGAGAGACTCTTTGCGAAGCTTAGCAAGTGTGATTTCTTTCTCAAGGAGGTATCATTTCTCGGTCATGTTGTTACGGGTGCTGGTATATCAGTGGATCCAGAGAAGATCACAGCAGTCGAATCATGGCCCGCTCCCACATCAGCTACTGAGGTGAGAAGTTTCCTCGGACTTGCGGGTTACTACTGAAGGTTCGTAGAAGATTTCTCTCGAATAACGGGGTCGATGACTCGATTAACTTGCAAGGATCAGGAGTTTGTATGGACAAATGAGTGTCAAGCCTTATTTGATGAGTTGAAGAAGCGATTGACCACAGCACCGATCTTGACACTACCATCGGGTCCGGGAGGATTTGTGATCTACAGTGACGCATCCGGGAAAGGATTAGGATGCGTATTGATGCAGCACGGTCGGGTAGTAGCATATGCATCGCGATAGTTGAGGGTGCACGAGAAGAATTATCTGACCCACGATCTAGAGCTTGCAGCGGTTATTTTTGCTTTGAAGTTATGGAGACACTACTTGTACGGCGAGAATGTTGATATCTACACTGGTCATAAGAGCCTCAAGTATGTGTTCACACAGAAGGAGTTGAATATGCGACAGCGACGTTGGTTGGAGTTGATGAAGGATTATGGGATCGAGCTACATTATCATTCGGGCAAGGCTAATGTCGTGGCCGACACATTAAGTCGCAAGCCTATGGCACACTTTTTGACTACGCAGAAGGAGTTGATTAGAGACTTGGAGCAGCTTGGTATTGAGGTAGTATTGCCTGGAGCCGATGGCATATTAGCCAACCTCCAAGTACAATCATCATTGGTAGAGCGCATCAAGGCAGCATTGCCTAATGATGCCAGATTTTGACGGCTCAGAGAGAGGACCGAAGCAGGAGAGCAGACGGGATTGAGGATTCATTCTGATGGGACATTGCAATGTGGTGATCGCGTTTATGTTACTAATGGAGAGCTACGACAGGAGCTGATGGCTGAGGCTCACAGTTCGACTTATTCTATTCATCCCGGCGGAACCAAGATGTACCGTGACTTGCGACAGTATTATTGGTGGCACGGAATGAAGTGAGAGATAGCTTGTTTTGTTGCCAAGTGCTTGGTATATCAACAAGTGAAGGCAGAGCACCAGAGGACAGCTGGACTGTTGCAGCCGCTATCCATTCCCGAGTGGAAGTGGGCGCACATTACTATGGATTTCGTCACGGGTTTTCCTCAGGGTCCTAGAGGACGTGACGCAGTGTGGGTGATTGTTGATCGACTTACGAAGTCAGCCCATTTCTTACCTTTTATAGTGGGCCAGTCGACAGAGGTATTGGCAGAGATGTATATGGAGCAGATTGTGAGATTGCATGGTGTGCCTGTTAGTAATGTGTCGGACCATGACTCGTGATTTACCTCACATTTTTGGAGGAGCATGCAAGAGAGTTTGGACACTCGATTGAAGTTTAGCACATCATACCATCCGCAGACAGACGGCCAGTCGGAGCATACCATTCAGACACTAGAGGATATGTTGAGAGCGTGCATGCTTGACTTTGGCGGTTCATGGGAGGACCATCTTCATCTTGTTGAGTTTTCCTACAACAATAGCTATCAAGCGAGCATTCAGATGGCTCCGTTTGAGGCATTGTATGGTAGGAAGTGTCGGTCTCCTGTTTGTTGGAGCGACATAGGAGAGCGACAGCTATTGGGTCCCGAGTTAGTCTTGAGTACAGTGGAGACAGTGAAGAAAATTCAGGGCCATCTGCGAGCAGCACAGGATCGTCAGAAGCAGTGGACAGATAATCGTCGTCGACCTTTAGAGTTCAAACAAGGCGACCATGTGTTCTTGAAGATATCCCCCACTAGAGGCACGATTCGATTTGGAGGACGTGGCAAGTTGAGTCCAAGGTACATCGGGCCTTTCGATGTCTTGGAACGTGTTGGAGAGGTTGCCTACAGATTGGCCTTGCCACCGTCGTTGGAGGGAGTGCTTGACGTATTCCATGTATCTCAGTTGAGGAGGTACGTGGCGGACATCAATCATGTGCTTGATCACTCCGAGATCACAGTTGGACTGAGTTTGTCATACGAAGAGTAACCAGTAGGCATCCTCGATCGCCGATTGAAGGTGTTGCGGAATCAATATATTCCTTTGGTTCGCGTGGCATGGAAGCATCACTCGCCAGGGGAGTCTACTTGGGAGCGCGAGGACGACATCCGAAATCGCTACCCGCATTTGTTTGAAGATGAAGGTATGTCTTGCATTTTCAGCTCTTAAGTTACTATTATTTCCTTGCATTGCATTTTATCCCCCGACCTTAGTTTAATTTCGAGGACGAAATTTTCTTCAAGTTGGGTAGGTTGTAAAACCCCAATATTTTCTAATTATTTTAATGCTTTAAAAATTATTTTTCTATATTTTTTGAATTTGATGAATATATGTACGTAATTATAGAGGTATATAATATGTGTATGTTTGTGAGCTTGATATTTTAATATTAATAATTATAGCCTACATTGGTTACAAAATATTTTTGTTACTTATTGAGAATTTTAGAAAATTTTCTTATGAACATATATATATATATATATATATATATATATATATATATATATATATATATATATATATATATATATATATATATATATATATATTTTATATATATATATTTTATATATATATATATATATATATATATATATATTGAGAATTTTAGAAAATTTTCTTATGAATATATACATATAAATATGTATATATATATATATATATATATATATATATATATATATGTATGTATATGTATGTATGTATATATATATATATATATATATATATATATATATATATATATATATATATATATATATATATATATATATATATATATATATATATTATTAAAAAATATATATATATATAATATATATATATATATATATATATATATATATATATATATTTATATATATATATTTTTATATATATATATATATTTTTTAATAATATATATATATATATATATATATATATATATATATATATATATATATATATATATATAATAAAAAAAAAGCAAACAAAAGGGCGTTGGTGGGGGCCGAACCCCCCATGCAGCAACAGCTGCGGAAAGAGGGGGTGGGGGCCCGACCCCCCCTTAATGGAATTACTAAGCAGCACTTGCTGCTGTGGTATTCAAACCCGAGCCCCAACTACCTAAGGCCCCCACAACTCATTTCTTGGCAGTAGCTAGTAGCTGCAACCATTAGACCGGACCCCACCATCAAGTAAACCCAGCAGCACAGCTGCAATTCCTTTAGCAAAACCCGACCCCAAGTCCTAATAGAATTAGTAAGGAGTCGGCAGCTGTGTATTTAACTCCACCCAAAAACCGAAACCCTAACCCTCCGTACATCTTCTCCTTCCATATCTCCTCTTCATCTCGAACCCTAGACGGACTACCCAGGCCGTTGGCGGAGCCGCACCACCGCGCAAACACCGTCGGAGAGCCCAAGACGACCACACTCCAATACGTTCTCAGTTTTACGAACAGTGAGGTACCCTTCTTCCAATCCTCTTTTCTTCACGCACGCTCGATGATTTCTCTAACTATAAATTTCTGTGCGTAGCCCATATGAACCCCTCCAATCCCCTTCTAATAGAATCCTGGGAACCCCAAGGGATTGCTCGAAAAAATGAGGCAAAGTTGCCCCAAAAACTGTTGAAAACAGAGTTTTAATCCAGTCCCAAACCACAACTTAGAAGCCAGATTTCGAACTGTGTGTCGAGATTTTTCAGTAACTAATTGAACATATGTGAAGACAACATAACCACGATTAAAACGCACTTTGTAGATCTGAATTTCGTTTTCTGTGCGAGAATTAAAACAGTGTTAAAGTTGGGCGAAAAACTGTCTTCAAAAGTGTTAATTTTAGAAAATTTCCACGATACGACGTACGCCCCGACAAACCAGGCGACGTGATCGCACGTTATATGCATCGAAAGGCGCGTATGGACATTGCTGACGTGTGGAAACTGACGGAACTCAGTTTCGTCGCGTGTGCGCGACGAAATCAACGCGTATTCGTCGAGATACCCCCGTATCGGCGTTTTGCAAACTTGTCCATAACTTCGTGTACAGTCGTCGAATCGAGACGAAACTTGTGCCAACAGGTCCGAATCAAAATTCTGGTCCTGTGTGCCAAGTTTGGTTCGATTCTGAGAAGGTTGAATCGGAACCCCTTTTTGGCGGGCCCGCGACCCACTCAAACGGGAGAATTTGTACACGGCTCATCGGAATCCAAAACTGGACATACCGTTGAGTTCCTCTCCTCAAACTAAATCTGTAGACATGTAGTTTAACGACTTTAGAGACCATAGACTTTAGCACGCGTTTCGGTGCAAAGCGGGTCCAACGACGGACATCATTTTGACCCGAAATTACGATTTTGCCCCTGTTCAGAATTGGACTTTTGGACAGGCGTTTCCTAGGTATATCTTCTTCATCGAGATCATTTTTGATGTTTATTTCAGCATTTGGAGTCATCTGTGATTTGTGAGTTTTGGTGCTGACACTTGCTACTCTTGGATTGCCTTTCTCGCACCGCAGACAAGTATACCTTGCCATAGATTCCGATTGTGCTCATTTATTTTTAATATATTTATTATTGCATATTTCTTTCTCTTATTTGTCATTTTATTTCTATTAGGCGTCCAAGTCACACTTGGGTGCATGCGGCTATATTTAGTCGTTATATTTATTTATGTCTTTATTTGCATGTCGACCTTGTGTCAGTTGACTACCCTATGAGTATGTGGGATATTTTCATATCCCCTATGGCCTTGACACATGTGTATCACGTGATGAGTGAGTTATATAGGACACGGACCTGCGTACTCGACTGGCCATCGATACGTACGGGACGTGCGACGATTAGGAGGTACTGCTACTAGTGTGTTGAGTTAGAAGCCATAGCAGTTGCCAACTGGACAGGCTGTGGATACATCTTGGACAGGAGCAGTTAGGGGGAGGGGACAGCTACTAGCGTAGGGGCTACATTTATTTTTTATACACTTTGGGGCCGAGAGTGACTCGTACGAGTACTACTTTCTGTCCCGGCCGATAGCGTCTCGGATGAGCGCTACTTACTGCCACTCTTATTATTCTGCTGATCCTACAGCCCCTGCGTAGAACGTTGTCCTCAAAGTGCATCTCACATAGACGGTTAGGAGATCCTGTAGAGTTATAGCTGCATATTTTATTTTGCACATTCAGTTACTTGGCATGTTTTCTGTATCTTGTTACGTCTCTCTGAGGACCTGGTGATCTCTCCAGGATTAGACGAGCAGGACTATCCCTTGGAGTACGGTGCAGCATTGGATCCATCATACATCGGTGACGAGGCATCTCCCGCTCATACTTAGTTTTATTCTTTATTATCTGAGACCATGTACTGGACATCTTTTTATCATTCTTTCTTGCTGTTTGAGGAGGTTGGACTCCATTTAGTTGAGACTATTTTCCATAGCTGTTTGGGTGGAAATGTCTACCCGGCTATATTTTGATATCATCATTTATCTTATTTTAGTGGACTTATTATATTCTCTGTGTTGAGCCGTGGATGAGATTTAGTTATATTATTGTGGCTTATCATGTACTATTATTATAGCTTATGTACTAATACGGAGATTACAATATATTGGTGTATTCTTCGTATAGTACAGCTGGCATGTCTACGTACTTAGTCCTACGTATTTTGGGACTGGGGCGTTACATGTAGGGGTGAGTATTATTCGGTTTTGGACCGAAAATCGAACCGAACCGAACCGAATAAGGAATTCGGTTCAGTTTCGGTTTTGAAAATACTAAATTTTTTTATTCAGTTTCGGTTTCGGTTTTGGGATTCGATTTCGGTCCAAAACCGAAAAACGAATAAGAAAATTTAGTTTATATATATATATATATATATATGTGTGTGTGTGTGTGTGTGTGTGTGTGTGTGTGTGTGTGTGTGTTAATTATAGGTATATACTAAATATATATAAGTATATGTTATAGGTATATACTGAATATATCTAGGTATATTTAGTTATTATATATATTAACAAAAAAAACACAAAAAACACAAAAAACACAAAAACCGAATAAACCGAAAACCGAACCGATTTAATTCGGTTCGGTTCGGTTCAGTTATTGACCAATTCGGTTCGGTTTCGATTTTGTTTATTCGATTTCGGTCCAATTTGATTTTTGGTTATTCGGTTCGGTTGGAACCGAATAAACCGAATGCTCACCCCTACCTTGGTGTGTTGAAGTACTTTTTTGGCATCGAGGTGGCTCGGAGTGCAGAAGGAATTTTCTTGTGTCAAAGGAAGTATGCTTTGGACATCATTTCAGAATGTGGCTTGCTGGGGTCTCGACCTGCTGGCTTTCCCATGGAGCCCAATCACAAGCTGGCAGAATCGACTAGTCCAAAGATGGCAGATGCCGAGACTTATCGGAGGATGGTTGGGAGGTTGATTTATCTATCATTTACTCGCCCTGACTTAGCCTATGATGTGCATATCTTATCTCAATTCTTACAGGAGCCTCGAAAAGATCATTGGCATGCTGCTTTGAGAGTTGTCAGATATCTCAAAGCAGCACCAGGACAGGGTATTCTTTTGAAAGCTGATTGTGATCTCCGTCTTTCTGGTTGGTGTGATTCCGATTGGGCCAGTTCTCCCTTGAATCGCCGCTCTGTTACAGGCTGGTTGGTGTTTCTGGAGGGTCTCCTATTTCTTGGAAGACCAAGAAACAACCAACTGTTTTTCGATCTTCCGCTGAAGCTGAATACCGATCTCTTGCTGCGCTTGTTTGTGAGTTGAAATGGTTGAAAGAGTTATTGGTGTGTTTGGGCGTTCGCTAGGAGTCTGCTATGTCGGTGCATTGTGACAGTCAGTCAGCCCTGCACCTGGCTCAGAACCCGGTATTTCATGAGCGCAGTAAGCATATTGAGATGGATTTGCATTTTTTTTGCGATGCTATTAGAGATGGCGCCGTAATAGCCTCGCATGTTCCTACTTCTTCTCAACTGGCTGACATCTTCACCAAGCCCCTTGGAAAGCATGTCTTTGATTCTTTACTTTCCAAGTTGGGCATTTGTGACTTGCATGCTCCAACTTGAGGGGGAGTGTTAGATTATATTTGTAACTATTGTAAATATGGCCCATAAGCCCAATCATGTAGACACTATATATATTGTAATCAGCCCCCATCAATAAACAAGGCATTATTATTTCCTATATATATATATATATATATATATATATATATATATATATATATATATATATATATATATATATATATATATATATCGGATTTCGGATTTTTTGGGTAACCCGACACATGAATCCGAGCCCGCCCATTAACTAGTTTACTTGATCGGACTCGGATTTTGCTCGTCAGAGTTGCACCCCTAATTTTGGAATATTAAATGTTTCTCAAAGACTAGTTTCATTTTCATTTGAAATATCAAATGTTCTATTTCAAAGCAAAAATTATTTGTGGTTTTCGTCATCCATCTTAAAGGGGAACCAAACCATGTTGATATGAAGTATCGAACTTTGTAGTATGTTACAAATATATTGTTTAGTTGTGTGCAAATAATGTTGTTTTCCAAATTTGTTATTTGAAATAATGTTTGTAGTTGTAATATAAAGTTTGGTTGGGTGGTTGTGATGTTATGATGTTGAATGATGAGAGGACGAGAGTAAATATGTAATAATGTTGTTAATTCTCACTAATCTTAGCATTTGCAGTACGGTCGGGACATAAATGTGTTGCATGTGTAACGTATTTTTTTATTTAGTTATAAATGTTGATACATAGATGTTCAATATGCTATTCAAATTTTGTGAAAAAAGAAAACATATATTTACCCAAAAATAAACAAATGCCAAGACAATCTTCTTGAAAAAATAATGTCAAGATAACAAATTTCTGGTGGCTATCATTATGCATCCTGTAAGAAAATATGGTAGTAGTTGAAGTTCAAATTAATCTTCAATAATGTTAATGCATTTCAAAATAATTTAAAAACAAACTATTGTAATGTTTTGTAAATCCAACTTTATGTCCAAAATGAATTTTTGTAACTCTCATATTGTAAAATATTTGCTACAATAATAAGACTTTCATTTATGTAGTATCTAAAATTAAGTAGTACTTCGGAGAACAGATCATATTTGAAGAACATTTCAATAAGAGTTTAATTGAAATTAAGATGCTAACTGAGCGGTAGCCGGGACACAGTGCGGCGAGAAGGTCAACAATCCCCCTCATCGACAACGTCAGGGAGGTCTCCATTCGGCGTGTTGCACTAGATGTTGGTGTTAGATGGAATTTCCAAATATATGTGGAGAATATCCCAGAGTTCGACAAGCATAATCAGTGTGTCGGAAGCTCCGGAAGTAGAAGGCAACAAAGACAACCCGATTCAGCACATATCGGAAGCCATTGAAAAAATAGTATCAGAGCCAGAGGTATACCGAAGGTTACAAAGACTTCCATAAGTCTCTTTGTACTGTTTCTCAAGAGACTTCCAGAAGTCTCTTGCAAAAGGTTACAAAGACTGCAGATATACATGAAAATCGATGAACACAATTGATGGCAGCGCTATGGACTTATGGACTTGTGCAACCAGTATCACGTCCCGATTCCGAAGAATCGAAAGGTAGCCATTGGGCGTGATATCGTACAAGTCTACATTGCACTTTGTTACGTCCTGCTCCCAAAATACGGCGAGCCGAGTATGTAACATCATTTCCAGGCTACGTGACATACGAATACTCCAGTATTCATATTCGCTATTGTCGCCGGTAAGGTTCTAGGATAGGTTATCACAGGTCATAACTTGCATAATAAAATCAATATCATTCTAAAAATGACCTTCTACGCTATAAATAGAAAATTAGACTGTTCTACCGAGTACAACAATTAATCCCAAATATAATTATATATATAATATAAATATGTATACCTGGATTTGGTGATAAGATGATAATATGGTTCCAACATAATCACTTCAATCGCATCATCTTGATCCTGTTCTCCGGTCCTCTTCAATGTACAATAGCAGCTCCTTGGAAGTATGTCTACAAGTCTAGTGAACAATATTAGGTCGTCAAACGACATGCAAGCCCTCAGTCAAGTACGAGAAAATAAAATAAGTAAATTGAGAATCTCTGAGATGATCGGATTCTCAGAATTCCAAAGTAAAGAAATTGAGAAATTAATTCAGATGGATTATAATGTTAACTTAAAATATGACTCTGACTAGATTATATTCTAGTGAATTCCTCAGTGTTCGTCCTACGACTAAATCCTAATAATTCATAAATAACGACTACAATTACAATCACAGCACCCTAAATTCAATACTACGATCACAGTCAAGTTTCCTATATGATGATGCAATTTAGAGAACAATGTGGATCACGATCACTCTCTAATTTTCCGATAATAATCTCATTTATTCGGGACCAGGTGGTGTCTGGATTGGGTACGGTGCCTTAGATCCAACCTCCCACATCTTGTGGAAAACATGTATGCATTAACTTTTTAAATTCTGATTTTATATTCTCGAAATTTACTGGACTATTCTCTGTTGGTGAGCTAGGCCTTACACCGACACCGCAAGGCCGTACAGATGCGGGACTACTAATCAGCTTTTACTGGTGTTATTATATTGTAGGGATTTCGATAATGTGATCCAGTTGTTCTCTTCCACCCCATGATGCAACTACAAACACATACAATAGTCTATTGACTCCTACGTCTAATATCAAGTTCCAACTTAATTATCATCTCGTATGTGAAGGACAACACGTCATATGGTAATATCTTGTTGGCCGGAGATTATCCAACTTATTACCATCTCGTGCGTCGGAAATAACACGCCATATGGTAATAATTGTTGGCAAGAAATTATTCAACTTATTTTACCATCTCGTGTGTCAAAGGCAACACTCCATATGGTAATATCTTGTTGGTTAGGAAGCTAGATATAAACTTAGATTATTCTATTATGTTTTCCTAATTTTGGAATTTTCTATATTGGCTAACTCCCGAAATTAAAAAAAAAACCGCCAGAGTCTCCTTTGTATTTGTTGACCCGAAAATTTTACAATAGACTATATATATATATATATATATATATATATATATATATATATATATATATATATATATATATATAAACAAGTAATAAATTAGAACTTTCTTACCAATGTGCGACATTACCTTAGCAATTAGCAATTCTAGCAGTTATTATTGGTCCAGAGTTGCTACACAGGTCCATAAAATCCAAAGCAAGTCAAAGATCACAATTTTATACAAAACACTAAATGATACAACCATACAAGAGGAAGTACATTTAATAGATCATATATATCAAATATCTTGTTCTTAGGATAGTAATTATCTAAATATATTGAAAATTTCTTAATTGAGAACATGCACTTCCTTGCTATAAAACATATTCCGAAAATTTACGGGTTACTAGAAACTTAATGCTACCTAATAATCGAGAATCCACTTATATATACACAAAATTAGAGTCAATATTTAGCATGTATACTGATTTTAAGTAAATTAGATTTAAATTATGAAAAGTCAAATTTTGGATTCGATATGCTTAATCTATACTAGGTAATAGCCACCTAGTTAGCTTACTTTAAATTTCAATATCCAACTGAACATTATGACATTCTAAATTAATTGCAATTACTGAAATTTGAATTCAATTTGACTCCTAAAATTAGATTTTGTAAAAGTTTGGATCGATAAAATCCCCAAAAACTAGAGAATGGAACTATAGTCCCTTGGACTAGATTTTCTCAAAAGCTTAAACAATCCCATGAGTATTATATGTTGGAAAGAAAAATATTTAGGATTTCATTAACTAAATCCTCTAAGTACATTCATATCTACAGAATTTCGGTATTAACTTATACACATGCATAGGTGTATCTAGTTAGAGAACTAACTAGTAAAATATATTTATATTGTAGTTGGCTATAGGTATAATGACAAATAATTATATTATAGCATAATTACAATCATATATATATATATATATATATATATATATATATATATATATATATATATATATATATATATATATATATATATACGACCCGTCCTCGAATATTCGGATACGAGTCGAACACGTCCAGCCTACGTTGGAAGACTCAACGTAGTAAGCTATAAACATCTAAGGAAAAACTCCAAGAATAAACATGAAAGTAAACATCACAACATCTAACCGTCCCATAGAATCACTACATCACTAGTCATTAGTAAAATTTATACATAAAAGTACCAGAGACAAATCCAGTAGCAAGAATGAAATACGACTATGAAATCTCAATATAAAATATCTAGAAGTAAAGCTAAACAAATCTAAACCTGTAACCTCTAACTAAGTCATAGCTCCATCCTGCTCAGCTCAGATCCCGGGCTCTGGCCCATAAGGTGAAACGACATCCTCAACTACACCTATAATATATCCAGTCAGGAGCGGAGCAAAGTACATCTAAAGTAATGAACAAGTACATCATGAGATGGAAATAAGCACAGGGTACATGAGAATATAAAGTACAAAAAATAAGAACTTGAATGTTGAAAAGTAAATACAGGAAGTACAAGGAACATGAATGAAACCTGAACATGAAAATATACAAGGAACCTGACATGTGCAATATATCCAAATACATCCAGAATGTGTGACCGACTTGGGTAGCACAGGGTACAAGGTACATGAATAATGGTACAGCTTAGGTCCCGAGTGCACGGTGCGAAGCCTAAGCCTATTCACATGAATTTATTTTGGGTTTGGTCACATATCTGTAGTATTTTCCCTCACCGGACATAAGTAAAGTACATGAAACATGAACAAGGCACAAGTCTATGACGTATAATATCGTGTCCAAGATGAAAGTACAAGACATGAAGTAAATAAATAAACCGAAGAATGTAGTTGCCTTGCTCGGGTAATCGGGAGTATGAAGTAAAGCTGGATGTCCTCCTGAGTATAGGTACAAGTTGGTTAACTTCTATAACCAGCTATTGTTCTCTAATCTAGATTAACTATTGTCACGACACGTTCCGAATAATCGAACATGAATCGGACAAGCCCAGCCTTCATCGATGGACATGACGAAGTAAGCTGTAAAATTCTAAGGAAAACTCCAAGATACAAGATACATAAAACAACACAGCTGCTATACACGTTCCCAGAACAGATCTCCACAATCTACCAAGTCAATACAATATCATCCGGAGACAAATCCGGTAACCAGAATAAAATTATACAATCCTGAATCCTCAATATAATATACATGATACAAACTCTAAATAAAACTAGAAAATGATCTAATCTAGAGCACTGTAACTCTAAGTCCATCCTGAAATACAACTCCACCATCTTCGGACTCTGGCCCAAGGTGATACAATATCCTCAAGATACCTGCAACGTATTCTGTCAGGAAAAGATCAAAGTACAATACCGACAAGAAGCACTAAACAAAGTAAACTGAAATGCATGAATAATGAACCACAATATGAACTATGGTACAAGAACCAAAACAGGAAACTGTAGTACATGAATAACGATGAAACTATAGTACCAGATCAAGAACAATAAACTAGACTATCAGTGTAACATGTATTTGAAATAACTATCAGAGTATGTGACAGTCTGGGGTAGTACAGGATACAAGAGCACATGAATAATGGTACGGCTTAGAGTCCCACATGCACGATGTGAGACCTAAGCTATTAGTCAATACCAAGCTAATATAGAATTGGTCACATATCTGTAGTATTTTCCTACCCCAATGTACAAGTAAAGAACACTGAACAATGAACGATGAACAATCGTGTGTACAACGTGTCAATATGAGAACATAAAGTAAGACAGAAATACAGAGTAAAGTGTTCGAGTCGGTGTACTTGCCTTGCTCTTTGAATCAAATGAGCCTCAATGTCCTCCTAGTATAGGTAAGAATAGATTAGATTATAAGTAATAATAATTTAGCTAACATTGCTAACTATTTCTATAATTTACTAGTTTAACCATGGAATATTCCTGATTGTACACATATATTCACTACTAACTAGAATAACAGCTGGCATATAGTTTTCTAAAAATGTATATATTTTTAATTATCAAACTCCTTCGAATATCTTTCTCTTCTGCGATTAGTCATATTCTCAATTCCTTGCCAATTCTGTACGTACCTTATGTCGAACCTAACTAATTTGACCCTTTTGGACCCAATGGAACTGTCCATGTCACCATCAGAGGTCACCTTGCATAGTTGTTACACCAAAGTCGCAGTTCGTGCCACATTGATCATTGCAGTACACCAGCCGTTCTACCAGGCAAGACACCTTGCCATTTGCTGTTTATTTATTTAGCTCATATTTCATGCATTATTTATTATTTTCTTTATACAAATAAACTGTTATACATAGCATAACTTGTTAGAATTTACTGTTCAGTTATATTTCCTGCTATGTATTATTTTTCTTACACATTCAACCTAGATTTAAGGGAGCACCTTGTGTGTTACATTCATAGGCCTTGACACATCTATACCACGTTGTTGTGAGTCACATATAGGACTCAGACACGCGTGATTGGCTGTCCACTAGTACGTATAAGCCGTGCGTTAGGAAATAACTGCTAATAGAGTTGCATGCTAGAAGACTTAGCAGTTATGAGTTGGCATTGGACGGGAAGAACATGATTGGAAGTTGACTACCACCCTATCTATCGTAGACTCGCTCGCTACTGAGGAACGATAGGTGGACTATATGCTATAGACTCGCTCGATACTGATGAATAGTATATGGTGTTGTGACTCGCTACTGAGGTACTGTATTGGTATTTTCTTGACTTGACCCGATAGTCATGCAACTATGAACTGTTCTTAAAACTGCATTTACTTAGATTTGGTTAGGCGCCCTTATCCGTTAGGTATGAGTACTCTTGGTTCGGATACTTGTATCTGACCGTTGCTTGGAACAATATCTTGTCGCGAATTAGTTCGCCACACATTGTCCTTGTTTGGTTATAGGTGTGACTTACTACTTCGATGAGAAGGTATTGAACCTTGTTGGCGTCCGGATACCATATTGGATTCATAGCATGGAAAGATACGTCATCGTGAATTAGGTTACCATCTCCTGTCCTTGTTTGGTTGGGAGGATGGTACGCTAGTTCAATAGGTGTGTATTGTACCATGTTATAATTCAATTGACTTATTTATTTGATCAATATTTATTCAGTTTATATGGCATGATATTATGTATCTTGTTACGTCCCTCTGAGGACCTGGTTATCTCGCTAGGTGTGTGCTCTTGTCTTTCGCAGGTGTTCTAGTTCTAGCCGTGATCATCGCTATTTCTTCGAGGATGATTGCACTTGGATCGTCTTCGCTTCGCTCGCCAAACTCATTTCAATTTCCATTTATTTTTTTCTTACTTGTTGGTAGTGGATTTGTCTCCGCCCAACATATTGTATCAAGACAATTTATTATCATTATATGGTATCTTTTATTCATTTATTTTATGTGGATGAGATTAGTCATGGTTCTACTGTATTTTACAGCTTACGTATATTTATTATACGGCTGGCATGTCTACGTTCCTAGTCCTACGTATTTTGGGACTGGAGCGTTACATTAATATAACTAGATCATAACACTAGCAATTATTTTATTTTTAAAACTATATGAATCTTAACAAAATCATTTTATTAGTAATTTAGAAGATACTGCTAGCTACTAAAAATAATACCAATAAATTATATATACACTAGCCATCTAATCAGTAAGGAAGTAACTTAGTAAAATAACAGCGAGAATGTAATTACTAGCAACCCCTTAATCCCAAAATAGATAATATCAATTAATTATTTCATATACATTTTTCATTAAAATATTTACTAAAGAATATAGTTGACACTAATTAACAATAATATTTAACAGAAAAACCATTAACCTAAAACCAGTCCAAGCTCAACCTACAACCCAGCAAATGCACACCCAGCTTACATGCTGGCCGGGCCAACCCAACAAAACCGTCCTTATCTTACGCTCAGCAAAAATGTACAGAGCTAAAACAACTTTCCTAAAATTTTAGCTCATAACCTTACTTATATTCCAAATTTCTTCGTAGCCCAGTCTTTTGGCCCAAACCAAAAGCTTTAACATTGCAACCACAAACCTATATTTACAATTTTTGAACTTCACTACTGCCATTCAACACACAATTGAGCCCACTCAAGATCTAATAGCACACACAGAACTAAAATACACTTGGAATGTTACGAGCCCAACCCCAGCAACATTTATACAACTAAACCTGACAAAGCTCAACTCAACAGGAACCATTCCTGTCTGCATATAGTTTTAATTCCTCCTTTGTGCCAACTTAGTCTCAACAACCCAACCCAAAAGCTAAACAAAATAATACAATATAACCCAAATGAAAATAATGCTTAACAAATCAAAACTAAAAATCTTGCCAACACCTGCAGTCCCCAAGCCACATATTTAACTCCAGTTCTTTCTACAGCTCCAAACTAAACTCAAAGTTTGAAGGTATAGGAATAAAACAATTAAAATCTCACAATAATTACCATCTAAATACTACAAGAAAATTATACAAAATAGATATAACTACACAATCTAACATCAATCTGCTAAAACAAGGTTTAAATCTAAGATGAATAAAATTATTCAACCAAATAAAGTCAAAACTCAACAACCTCAAATGAATAATACAACCCAATCGAATTAGAAATTCAAACAGGAAAAAAATATACATCTAATGGAATTCAAACAATAAATCAACAAAAATAGGGCCAAGCTACTTCCAAATCCTGCTCGTCCCTAACACACGACCTCCTTATTGCACACGCACATAGGAACGATCCAAAATCCGGACACGGCCTGATACGAAGAATTGAACACCAAAAACTTGGACTCCCTGTACCCCGCCACATTAGACACGAGCACACTGGACCTCCAGTTCAACACAAACAAGACTTATGCTCAAAATAAACACTGCCTATAAAATCCAATCTGTCTAGAAAACTCCTATTAAACCCCAGCTATGAACTACCAAAATTTATGACAACGAAGAAGCAGGACAGTACCTGAATGGAAATATTGGCTTGAGGATGAAGACACGATTGAGAAGTCGGCACGTTCCCTTATGTCTGATACCAACTGGAACTCTCTGCGACGAAACAAGAATACCCCGTGCACAACGGAAAAATGGATCTCAGAGTAAGAATAAATCAAGAAAACTCTCTAAATTTCTCAGAGAATCTAAATCGAATGCTCACCGTTGGTTTGATGCCAGCTGATCACAACATCCGACTCAATCCCATGATCTCAAATCTTTAGTAATATCGTTGAACAGATTCAAATCACAAGGAGTAAACAAGATTCGGATAAGTTCAGCAATTTTAAGAACAATAAAGAAGTTTGATCCAGATTCTGAGTGCAGGATTAAAATCTTCAATCAAACTAAATTCTCCAAAGAACGAAGCAAAACTTACCATGACTGTCGATGATGACTCGCGGTGAAGAACGACGGAGAGGCGATCCGCTCGTCACCTCCATCGGGGAAGAAGGAGTCACGCCGTCGAAGAAGGATGGAGTTTAGCTGCTGGAGACGACTCAGTAGCCGGAGATGACAATCCTGCCGCCTAACTGCGGTGGAGGAGACGCCGCCGACAGGAGAAGAACAACGCTCACAGCCGACCCACTCGTCGCAGAGGAGTCTCCGTCGAAAACAAATGAGCGTCGCTCGTCGCCGATCTGGCCGCTAGTCGCCGAGAAGAGAGTGGAGTCTCAGCCGCCACTGCCCGCCTCTACGTAGATGGCCGTCACCTCCATCGCCACCGTCGGAAGAAAGATTTAGGGTTAGGGAATTTAGGGGAGATCAGAAAATTGGGAGAGGAGCTCTGCTCTCTCTCTCCAGGTTTTTTTTTACGGAGGAACAACTAATGAAATGTGAGAGAGAAAAAGAGAAATATTTGTGTGTTTAAATAAGTGAAATTGACATTTTACCAAAAAGACCCCTAAGATGTGCTTTATTACAAACTGCAGGAAAATCAGTTAGAAAAGGTTGTTGGGATTGTAGGAAGTTTGTTAGAAACTTGGAGAGAGGGAAAGGAAATGGAGGGAAACTTAATTGGTACAAAATTTGAATTGCTCTCTTAAGCTAAGTAACCAATTTAATTTATCAAAAATTTATTTTATTAAGAATAAGAAAACCAATTAAATAATTTTTAGATCCATAATAACTTAATAGCCACAAAATGTTCTAAACCACGTCATGATACTAATCAAAATTAATATTCTCATAAACAAACCATAAAAATAAATAGACTAAATTATAAAATCCCAGAAAAATACAAAAAATCAATAATTCGGGAAAGTGGGATTACAAATCTACCTTCCGTAGAAAAATTTCGTCCTCGAAATTTCAGGGGCATGATTAGACATGATAAAAAAAATCAGATACAAAATTTGAAATTGGCACGATTTAAAGTACTACCAAAGTGATAGTCACAGAAACATGATCAAAGGATAATAGTCAGTATCCGACAATTATACATATCCGGAGTCACTTTCCCTATAGTTCCTGCTCCGCCAGTATGTATCTGGCTACAATGAACCTTCGGTTCCATGGTCCCGATAATAATAGACTACCGAGATATTTAATCAACTTTATCCAATAATAATACAAATTTAGGACTTAGTCTTGATAGTATCCGAGAACCTGGAAATACCCGTAATTACTTTGATTTAGAGCCCCTGTCTCGCCAGTGCGCAACTAGCTGCAGTAGACCCACAGTCTCCATGATCGAGGTCATAGCAGGTTGTCGAATATTTTCTCTAAGAATAGATTAGATTCTAAGTAATGATAATTTAGCTAACATTGCTAACTATTTCTATAATTTACTAGTTTAACCATGGAATATTACTGATTGTACACATATATTCACTACTAACTAGAATATCTAGCTAGACAAATATTACTAGCGAAGTAATGTGACTAGATCATAACACTAGCAATTATTTTATTTTTAAAACTATATGAATCTTAACAAAATCATTTTATTAGTAATTTAGAAGATACTGCTAGCTACTAAAAATAATACCAATAAATTATATATACACTAGCCAACTAATCAGTAAGGAAGTAACTAAATAACAGCTAGAATGTAATTACTAGCAACCCCTTAATCCCAGAATAGATAATATCAATTAATTATTTCATATACATTTTTCATTACAATATTTACTAAAGAATATAGTTGACACTAATTAACAATAATATTTAACAGAAAAACCATTAACCTAAAACCAGTCCAAGCTCAACCTACAACCCAGCAAATGCACACCCAACTTACATGCTGGCCGGGCCAACCCAACAGAACAGACCTTAACTTATGCTCAGCAAAAATGTACAGAGCTAAAACAACTTCCCAAAAATTTTAGCTCATAACCTTACTTCTATTCCAAATTTCTTCCTAGCCCAGTCTTTTGGCCCAAACCAAAAGCTTTAACATTGCAACCACAGACCTATATTTATAATTTTTGAACTTCCCTACTGCCATTCAACACACAATTGAGCCCACTCAAGATCTAATAGCACACACAGAACTAAAATACACTTGGAATGTTACGAGCCCAACCCCAGCAACATTTATACAACTAAACCTGACAAAGCTCAACTCAACAGGAACCATTCCTGTCTGCATATAGTTTTAATTCCTCCTTTGTGCCAACTTAGTCTCAACAACCCAACCCAAAAGCTAAACAAAATAATACAATATAACCCAAATGAAAATAATGCTTAACAAAACAAAACTAAAAATCTTGCCAACACCTGCAGTCCCCAAGCCACATATTTAACTCCAGTTCCTTCTACAGCTCCCAACTAAACTCAAAGTTTGAAGGTATAGGAATAAAACAATTAAAATCTTACAATAATCACCATCTAAATACTACAAGAAAATTATACAAAATAGATATAACTACACAATCTAACATCAATCTGCTAAAATAAGGTTTATATCTAAGATGAATAAAATTATACAACCAAATAAAGTCAAAACTCAACAACCTCAAATGAATAATACAACCCAATCGAGTTAGAAATTCAAAAAGGAAAAAAAATACATCTATTGAATTCAAACAATAAATCAACAAAAATAGGGCCAAGCTACTTCCTAACCCGGCTGGTCCCTAACACACGACCTCCTCATTGCACACGCACATAGGAACGATCCAAAATCCGGACACGGCCTGATACGAAGAATCGAACACCAAAAACTTGGACTCCCTGTACCCCGCCACATTAGACACGAGCACACTGGACCTCCAGTTCAACACAAACAAGACTCATGCTCGAAATGAACACTGCCTATAAAATCCAATCTGTCCAGAAAACTCCTATTAAACTCCAGCTATGAACTACCAAAATTTATGACAACGAAGAAGCAGGACAGTACCTGAATGGAAAAATTGGCTTGAGGATGAAGACACGATTGAGAAGTCGGCATGTTTCCTTGTGTCCGATACCAAATGGAACTCTTTGCGACGAAACAAGAATACCCCGTGCACAACGGAAAAATGGATCTCAGAGTAAGAATAAATCAAGAAAACTCTCCAAATTTCTCAGAGAATCTAAATCGAATGCTCACCGTTGGTTTGATGCCAACTGATCACAACATCCGACTCAATCCCACGATCTCAAATCTTCAGTAATATTGTCGAACAGATTCAAAGCACAAGGAGTAAACAAGATTCGGATAAGTTCAGCAATTTTAAGAACAATAAAGAAGTTGGATCCGGATTCTGAGTGCAGGATTAAAATCTTCAATCAAACGAAATTCTTCAAAGAACGAAGCAAAACTTACCATGACTATCGATGATGACTCGCGGTGAAGAACGACGGAGAGGCGATCCGCTCTTCACTTCCACCAGGGAAGAAGGAGTCACACCATCGAGGAAGGATGGAGTTTAGCTGCTGGAGACGGCTCAGTAGCCGGAGATGACAATCCTGCCGCCTAACTGCGATGGAGGAGACGCCGCCCGCTAGAGAAGAACAACGCTCGCAGCCGACCCACTCGTTGCAGAGGAGTCTCCGCCGCAAACAAATGAGCGTCGCTCGTCGCCGATCTGGCCGCTCGTCGTCGAGAAGAGAGTGGAGTCTCAGCCGTCGCTGCCCGCCTCCACGTGGATGGCCGTCACCTCCATCGCCACCGTCGAAAGAAAGATTTAGGGTTAGGGTTAGGGAATTTGGGGGAGATCGAAAAATTGGGAGAGGAGCTCTGCTCTCTCCAGATATTTTTTTTTACAGAGGAACAACTAATGAAATGTGAGAGAGAGAGAGAGAAAGATTTGTGTGTTTCAATAAGTGAAATTGTCATTTTACCAAAATGACCCCTAAGATGTGCTTTATTACAAATTGCAGAAAAAACAGTTAGAAAAGGTTGTTGGGATTATAGGAAGTTTGTTAGAAACTTGGAGAGAGGGAAAGGAAATGGAGGGAAACTTAATTGGTACAAAATTTGAATTGCTCTCTTGAGCTAAGTAACCAATTTAATTTATCAAAATTTATTTTATTAAGAATAAGAAAACCAATTAAATAATTTTTAGATCCATAATAACTTAATAGCCACAAAATGTTCTAAACCACGTCATGATACTAATCAAAATTAATATTCTCATAAACAAACAATAAAAATAAATATGACTAAATTATAAAATTCCAGAAAAATACAAAAATTCAATAATTCGGAAAAGCGGGATAACAGCTATAAACTATCTATAACGAGGTACAAATTATCAATAAACGATAGCAAATAATATACTAGAATTTTTCATGACTTGTACACATATTTACAAGGGAAAATAGTTCATTAGAATTATTCTTCCTAAATATATTTAACAACTAAAAAATAAAAGAACTAATACAGACAACATTACCGTGTTACTTGTTTAGAGCCCATCTTTTCAATAGGCTCAGCCTAAGTTTGGAAGGTTTAAGCAAATCCTATATAAATAACTATCAGTTTAACCATATAGCTAGTCATATATCTACTAGTATGCTGCCCATAGTATAATACCACATTTTATAAAGAATATTACTAACCATAAATATTATAGAGAAATCTCATGGTTTACCATACATTTACTTATGTAAGTAATGATAAAATCTAGCAATACTTGAAATACTCACTACCAGATAATGATCTAACAGTTGCAACGGTCCATAGATGACTCCTCAATATTAACCGCTTACCATCCCGACTGGCCAACACCTTTTACTTTACTAGACAAAGCCCGAAGGTCCCCTGGACTGAGCAAAATCATAATTAAATTGAAATGGTTCTAAAATTACTGCTATTGCTAACCGACCATATACAAATAGAACTTCAAAACTAACCAACCATATACAATTTACTCATAAATGAATACGCAGAGCCAGTTCTTTTTCCTCCACTCCTAAATTGAAATATGACTTAAACTCAATAGCCAACTCTTCCTCTACAGCTACCAGTTTCCTCCTACCTCCACTGCAACTCTCCACACTGAGTCCAGTCGACCCTATCTTGATCACAAACCCACAGCCGAAGGCGAACACAACCGAACACGAACCCAGGGACACAAGCAACTGAAGGAATTCCACTCTGAATTGTGGACGATAAAGAACTCGATACGAACTAACACCTGGACACGGCTACACCGAATCACGAGCTACACATAACTCCCTACGACCAATCCTACCCTGTTCAATACCCTTATCAATCTAAGTCCGTCACAATGCATTGCCGATCAGCAGGAAGATAGAGTATTACCTGAGAAAGAGTCCAATCCGAGAAGAGACACGACCCCGAAGGTCGGATACGACCCCCTGTGTACAATTATGATCTGAGTTCTTTCTCGGTATTGTGTCAAACAATTCCAGATCAAGAAAAGGAGAAACAGATCTCAGAGCAATGTATAATAGGCTCTACTAAGATTTGATAAAGGAAATTCCAAAAATCAAAAGAACTCTAGTTCGACGCTCACCGTGTATTCTCAGATCCAACCCATTCGGTTCAATCCAACCCTGCCAGATCAAGAAACAATTGACGAATAGAGCGAATTAAACCAATTGGTCGATCGGCAGGAACGACCCGAACTCTCGAAATTTCACGAAGTGGAATGATAACATGAATTGAACAAAGAAGTAGAAGAAGTAGAATCAAGGACTCACCGACGAACTCATGCTAGTAGAGAAATTGTTGGGCTGATTGATGCTCTGTTCGACTCGCTGGAGTCCTCGGCGACCAGGTCGTCCCGTCGAGGTGAGACTTGGTTATTGTGCGCATCTCTCACGTTCGAGCCGGCATCTGCGCATGGAAGAGCGCTGCCTCGATCGTCATGGCCGAGCTCGACGTTCATTGTCGCTGGGAGGGATCTTGTCGTGATCTGGAGGGAGCGGCACCTACTTGTCGTTGTGGTGAACAAACCGTACGCCGGAGAGAAGAAGCTGCACCGGAGAAGCCGGTCGTCACCGCTGGGATGCGTCGTCGCTCGGCGATGTGGCGGTGCTGGTTGTTGACCCAAACTGGATCGCAGTCAACCTAATCTTGATAATTAACAAATCGGTATTTGACATGATCCAACTCGACACATACATTGTCATCAAAGCTACAAAACAGACGACTTACACACATCAAGTCGGACAATCATCATCGACGACTGCTCGACGAATTCTGCTGGAACTTGTCTTCGGAAGTCTGTATTTTTATATTTTATTTGAATCTAGGCTATTGTACGTTGAGTCGCACTGAGTACCTCAACCATAGACTAGATAACCAAAAAGTCCCACAAACAAAAAGCCAAACTGCCAAAGCCCAATAGCCCAAATGAGCATTCTGTCTCCAAGGAGGCAGAGTTCGGGCCGATCTCTGCCCCCACACAGAGTTCGGGCCGAACTCTGTCTTCTAATTTCCAGGAGCTGATTTTTAGGGATTGCTCATTGCAAGTTGTCCAACGGCCATTATTTTTGAATTTTGGACAGAGCTCTGGCCGAACTCTGCCTCCCAGGACTAGTATATATAGGTACCTTTTTCTCCTATTTCAATCCATCCAATCTTCTCATCTCTTCTCTTATAGCCTATACATGCCTAAGAGCCATACTCTTCTCATCTACTAGCCACAAAACTTTCTAAGCCTACAAGGTGCTCGGTGCGAGTCAATTAGAAGTTTTGTGCAAGAGTCTTCAAGAAGTCGCTTGGAAAATTCTAAGTTTTGCCTCAGCAATTTTTTCAAGAAGTTGGCGTGCTCTTCTGTGTAAAGGCACGTGGTTGTAAAGCTATTTCACAAATAGTGGATTTCAATCTTGAGCTAGAGTTCTCAGGCCTGGACTAGTCCTCCACGAGAAAAACCAGGTTAAAAATTGTTGTGTCTGCGTATGCTTTCTAATCTCTACTTTATTTCCGCATTATACTCTGATTAATCATTTACTAGTTGGGATTGAATAGAGTTGTTTTTTTAATTGTTCATTATTATCACAAGAACTCTATTCATCCCCTAGAGTTGCCTACACGTACTTCAATTGGTATCAGAGCTCTGTTCTCTTGATACAGGATTTACATCCTAGAGTTGATCCATGGCAACCACACAACCCATCTCTACCAACTATGGTGAGGGTCAATCCACAAATATGCCACCTCTATTTGATGGGACCAACTACACATATTGGAAGACTATAATAAGTTTTTATCTTAAGTCTCTAGACTTTGACCTGTGGACTGTAGTCACTGATGGCTACAGGAAACCTCCCAGAATAAATGTCGAAGGAAGTCTCGTCGAGAAACCCCACGACAAGTATACTGAGCGCATGAGAAGAAACAGACAAGTCTAGATGCTAGGGCTATTAATGCTCTTTTCTGTGCCATAGACAGGACTGAATTCAACAGGGTCTCCACATGCACCACCTCGCATGAAGTATGGAAGCTTTTGGAGGTGACTCATGAAGGGACCATGCAAGTCAAAGAATCGAAAGTCAGCCGTCTGACACAGGAGTACGAGGCTTTCAAGATGAAGCCTAATGAGACGATCACTCAAATGTTCACAAGATTCCTCGACGTCGTCAACCCGCTATCCTCTCTTGGAAAAGATTATTCCAACCATGAGAAGATACGCAAAGTGCTACGAGGATTGCCAAAGGTTTAGAACCCCAAAGTCACGGCGATCATCGAAGGCAATAATCACACGACAATGTCTCTAGAAACGTTGATGGGCAAGTTGGTGACGCATGAGCTCGATCTAAAAGACTTCGAAGAAATTGCTCCAAAAGAGAAGGAAATTGCATTGAGAGCTCATCGCCGAAGAACCAGCTCAGAAGAACACCGATGATGACGACTCCAAAGGTGATGATCAAGCTCTCTTAGTTCGAAACTTCAAAAAGTTTCTACGCTTCAACAAAAAAAAGAGAGAATAAAGAGACGATGAGGAAGAACCCACCTGCTTCGGATGCAAAAAAGATGGGACATGTCAAGAAAGATTATCCCTTAGCAAAGAAGGGAAGCAGATATGAGAAGCCGTACAAGAAGCCTACTACAAGGAAGTATGCCAACACTAGCATCTGGCATGAAAGCGAGGCTAGTGATTCAGACGAGGAAGAAGACTCTCCACAAAAAACGGCTAATGTCTGTCTAATGGTGACTTCATAAATGGTAAAAGACTCTTATAATGATTTCTCTTTTGATGAACTTGGTGATGTCTTTGGTGATCTACATGATGATATCAAAAGGTAATATATAAATTTAAACATGCAAAGGATAGGATCAAGGACTACGAAACCGAGATCCATAGACTTTCATATTTACTAAAAGATGTTAGAAATACTACACCCACAAAAAACACTGAAGAGGTATCCAAGCTTAAATTAAGCTTACACGATACCGAATCAATTATTGAGAAACAAACACTTGAGATCATGGCACTAAACAAAGAACTTGCTGAAGAAAAAAAAATAAGTTCAAAATTGCTACATGTAGAATACACGGTCTTACTGCTAAATGTGATGAGTTGAATGCTGTCTCTAAGAAATTAGAGATTAAGCTGGGCAAGCAGGTTGTACAATCGCAAGTTCACAATACGTACAAACACGTACCAACTCAACACAAAAAGGTACGTCACCAAAAGAACACTCATCCACGTGCTAAACAAAATCATGGTTTCATGTACACCTATTCACATGCAGCACGTAAGACACATACACGTAATCATTATCATCATCATGCTGCTGCACACAGTCACTATAATCACTATAGTTACCCTGCTATTGCACATAGTCACTATGATAATTATAGTTACCCTGCTGCTACAAACCATCACCATACTCACTCTACTGCTGCACGTAGCTATCATAGACACCACTATCAATATGCTCCTAGTATAAACATGCATGCTAGATGTACTTATTATAACCTACATGGACACATTTCTCTATAATGTAGGATTAGGAGATTAGTTGATAGAAATATATATGCATGGGTACCAAAGTCTAACCTCTCAGGACCCAAAAGTCTGGGTATCAAAGGTCACATCTACTCATGGTATAGGTGGACCTTCTCTCCTCAACAAGAAGCAAGTGGATTCTCGATAGTGGATGCTCGCGCCATATGACTGGAAATGCAAATCTATTCGTAACACTATCGATGAAAAAGGAAGGATACGTTTCCTTTGGCAATAATCTTAAAGGCTACATCATAGGTAACGGTATAATTGGTTATCCTCCCTCTTATGTCAATAACGATGTCTGTTTAGTGACCGAGTTAAAGCATAACTTGCTAAGCATTAGTCATCTTGCCGATCACGGTTATGATATTAACTTCGAGAAAACTAAATGCTTTATCTATGATCGATCATCTGAAGATATTGCTTTTGAAGGGATAAAGGAAGATAACATTTAAATTTTCTATCTATCTAGTAATACTAACAGTGCAGGAAGATGCCTTTACGCTCACAAGGACTAAAAGCTCCTATGGCATCAGCGTCTTGGTCATGCTAATATGGATACTATATCCAGACTATCTACCAAAAAGCTAATCAGAGGACTGCCGGATATCACATTCAAGAAAGACACGGTATGTGCCGAATGTGAAAAAGATTAAGGCCACCAAATCTTCTTTTAAATTAATAAACACTGTAAGTACTACCCGACCTTTGCAATTACTTCATATGGACTTATTTGGTCCTAGTAGAGTAGCCAGTCTTGGCGAAAACTCTACGTTTTTGTTATTATAGATAATTTTTCAAGATTTACATGGGTTTTCTTTCTTATAAACAAAAGTGATACTATTTCTGTTTTCAAAGTATTTGCCAAAAAGGTCCAAACCGAAAAAGGCTATATGATTACTCGTATTCGAAGTGATCATGGTGGCAAATTCGAAAATTCTGATTTTGAAAAATTTCGTGATTCAAATGGTTTTAGTCATGAATTTTCGTGTCCTAGAACTCCTCAACAAAATGGTGTTGTGGAGCAAAAGAATAGAACTCTTGGTGATATGACTAGAGTTATGCTAAATCAATTCTCTCTTCCGAAATACTTTTGGGCAGAAGCTGTCAGAACATCGTGCCATATTTTGAATAGGGTGTTGATTCGACCTATTTCGAAAAAGATACCCTATGAGCTTTGGTTTGGTAGGACTCCTAATGTTTCTTATTTTAGAGTGTTCGGTTGTCGTTGTTTTATCCTGAATACCAAAGACAACTTAGGCAAATTTGATGCCAAAGCTGACGAAGGTATTCTTCTTGGCTATGCGGCCAAGAGTAAGGGATATAGAGTGTTCAACAAGCGCCGAATGATTGTTGAAGAGTGTACTAATGTAACTTTTGATAAGGACAATAGTACAGTTGTTATTCCCAACGACGATGATGAACCATCTACTTCGACATCAATAAATGCAACATTTGAAACCAGCTCTCCAAAGGAATTATCAAAGAAGTTCTAATTTACTCTCTCTCATCAAAGGACTTAGTAATAGGTGAAATATCAAAAGGGGTAACTACTCGATCCTTTGTAAGAGAGACTATAGCTAGCACTGCATTCATTTCTCAAATAGAACCGAAAAATATTTTAGAAGCTTTTAATGATGAATTTTGGATTTCCGTAATGCAAGAAAAACTCAACCAATTTAAGAGAAGCCAAGTTTGGGAACTTGTTCCTAAACCTACTGGCCACTCAATAATTGGCACTAAATGGATTTTTCGTAACAAATTAAACGAGGATGGTTCAGTCACTCGCAACAAAGCTCGTCTCGTAGCCTAATGATACAGTCAAGAGGAGGACATCGATTATGATGAGACGTATGCTCCTATTGCCCGACTAGAATCCATTCGGATGCTTTGCACATTTACAAATTTTCAAAACTTTAAACTTTTCCAAATGGATATGAAAAGTTCTTTTCTAAACGGTTCTATCAAGGAAGAAGTTTTTGTCAAACAACCACCTGGTTTCGAAAATTATAAATTTCTCGACCATGTTTTTAAACTTAGGAAAGCTCTCTATGGCCTCAAACAAGCTCCTCGAGCTTGGTATGATCGTCTGAGTACTTTCTTACAAGATAAAGATTTTTCAAAAGGGAAAGTGGACACTACACTGTTTATAAAATCTCTTGATGACACAATTCTTTTACTTCAAATATATGTTGATGACATTATTTTTGGGTCTACTAAGGAGGGTCTATGCAAGAAATTTGCCAAGTGTATGCAGGATGAGTTCGAGATGAGCATGATGGGGGAGCTCAACTACTTCCTTGGATTGCAAATCAAACAACTCTCACAAGGCGTCTTCATCAGTTAATCGAAATATGTCAAGGACATGTTGAAGAAGTTTGAGCTTGACAGCATCAAACCTATCAGCACCCCTATGGCTACTACCACAAAGCTGTAACCTGATGAAAGCGGCAAACCAGTCGATCAACGTAAGTATCGTGGTATGATTGATAGTTTATCATATTTAACTGCTAGTCGTCCCGACATTATGTTCAGTGTTTGCTTATGTGCTAGATACCAAGCCAATCCTAAGGAATCACACATGTCCGCAGTTAAGCGTATCTTTAGATACCTTAAAGGAACTATTACGGTAGGCTTGTGGTATCCCAAAACCACTTCCTTCGATTTAATCGGATATTCCGATGCTGATTTTGCGGGATGCAAAGTCGACCGTAAGAGTACCAGCGACACGTATCATTTGCTAGAAAAGGCGTTAGTCTCATGGTTTAGCAAGAAGTAGAACTCTGTTGCACTAAGCGACACGGTGCACTAGTCTTCGAACTACCGCTAGCTGGGATCCGGCCCCTACATCTACCCCATGGCAGTTTCATCGTAATGATCGTTGTCATAAATCCTTGTTTATTATACGGTTTAATTTTATTTATAACTTAGTGAATTCAAAATTTTCTAAATTTTATTCTTTTTCATCAAAAATCTGCCACTTTCCAAACTTTTAAAATTTCATTCTTTTTAACCAACACTTAGTCATTTTTCAACTGTCCTATGTTCTGTGCCCATAGAGGAAGAGTTCGGGCCGAACTCTGCCCCACACAGAGTTCAGGCCGAACTCTGTGTCCCTGGTCACATAACCTTCCCTGATGCTCAGCCATTCATTGATTTGATCCAACGGTCCAGATTTCACCCGCTTGGCTCCTCCTATATCCTTTAAACCCGAAAAACACCCTCTCTCTTCACTTTATTCTTCTTCCACCTTCCTCCAAACACAAAATTCTCAAACCCTAACCCTAGAAATTCTACTTTTAGGGCTCTCTTTTTTCCAAAACTCAAAATTTCAAGCTTTTGGGGAGATCTCTTCCATCTTTTCTCAACTTTGTGAGGTATAATTTCATATTCCTTTCTATTTCCTTGTCAATTATTTTAAATTCTCCATGGCTCCTAGACTTTTTGGAAGAGGCAAGAGAAGAAGGAGTGAAAGTGCTTCATCCTCCAATCCATCCACTTTTTAATCCTTCACCACCTAATGACCCCCAACACATTCAATAAAAACATTTTTGTTTCATTGGAGGCTTCCAATGAATGGTTTAATGACTTTCGTTCAAGGAGTGTGTATGCGGGTCATTCTATCAATTTTATAATATTGTCACGACCCGCACCCGCTTTTCGGATACGAAGCGTGTCCAAGCCCAGCTACGCATCGTGCGGACTCCAGCCCGACTCGAGTACGTATAAGCTGTCAAGGCTATGGTATACTGCCAAATCTTGGCAAACAAATCTATATCTCAATCCACAATAAGATAATAAACAAGAATGAACACTATGAATCGTGGTCTGCAGCCCACTAGCATAAATGTCCGATAAGACTCTAAGGAAAATAACAAGAGTCTATAACTGAAACGAGAAACAGGATATCTCATGATAAGGAATGAAAAGCACGAGCGGATAATAAACACAATAACAATACCTGAATCCCGTAATGTATCATCACGTCTGCCATCCAGAACTACTAGCTAACTCCATGCGATCGCTAAACCTGAGGAGATCATCAGGTCCTCAGAGGATATAGCAAGATACATAATATACATGCCTATCTAACAGTTTTATCATGCGCAAGAAAATAAACAAGAAAGAACAAGAACAAGACAAATGACTATGAACCCGAACACGAATATGAATACTAGAACAACTACGCATAATGAACTGCCGGATGAACGAAACATGATGATCAATGGAAGAAACCAAACCCTCGTCCCGAGTGTGGACTCACTGGTTTGAACTAAACACTAACCCTCGTCCCGAGTATGGACTCTCTGGTCAGTACTAACCCTCGTCCCGAATGTGGACTCTCTGGTTAGTTCACGGCAAGGCACCCTCGTCCCGAGTGTGGACTCTCTGGTGCAAATACTACATCCTCGTCCCGTGTGTGGACTCTCTGATGTAAACACCCTCGTCCCGAGCGTGGACTCTCTGGTGCAAGTCAAGTCAAGTCTACACCCTCGTCCCGAGCGTGGACTCTCTGGTGCAATAATCGACATCCTAGTCCCGAGTGTGGACTCACGGATGTAAACAGATCAAGAAAAAACACCCTCGTCCCGTGTGTGGACTCTCTGGTGCCAAGGAAGCAATATCAAGGATTCAGCAGTTCACTACACGCACTCGTTCTAGGACACAACTCAAGCAAGGTACTGACGAGAAACTCCAAATGTGAAACACAAGGCCAAAACATGAACATGGCTATAAACAATAAAAACAACTCCACAGAAAATAACACGAAAAAGTACATGTCCATAAATAATCCAAAAGCTGGAAACTGAAATAAAATGCATGTAAATAAAACTGTAGAGGGAGACAAGGTATACTTGCCTGTGGTCCTGAGCTGCTGCACGGTTCGAGCACTGAGTCGGAGTCCAATAAACCTATATTGTGAATCAATTCTAATCAACACATGAAATCAATCAATGAATCTATTTAACTATTATAATTTATCCTTTAAACTAAGCCTTAGTGGTCTGGGGTTTACTATACTAGTGCCAATTCTAAGCCTCATGTATAGGTGCTTGTGTCCTACTGCAAGCTTAGGTTACTTAAAATCCTGTTGTCATAAAGGATCAATAGGGTCTTTCACATACAGTCTTGAATACCCTGTTAAGTGCAATAACCCATATCATAGCTTCTACTCGAGAACTGATACATAAGACAGGACACAAGATATTCTGTTGCAGTATCCTGTTGTCATGGGTTACTTCTTAATTCCAAGTACCTGCACTTGAATACAACATCTACTTCTAACTGAGTCAAATATGAAAAGTAACACTACAGAACTAATGGCCTCTAAAGTGGCTACCCAATCTGAAACTCACCCCATGAACCCCAAGCATTCGGATACAATTAAACCTGGTACATTCAAGCCATACCTACCTATTCCTAATGTTTCTTCATACATGCACTGAACCTGTAGCTAACCTACTGGACTTGGTATCCAGAGGTAAAATGCTTACCTGCGCAGGAATGGACTGATATCAAAGTAATATGTACAGAACATGTATATCCTAGAGACAGAACCAAAATCGAGTGGTTTTCTGTTTACAAGGACAGAATATAGTATAATGAGGACTGTATATATATATAATCATGGGTTGCACTAAGGATCCTAAAAAGTCTGAACTGATATGTTCCAGACTGGACATATGCAAACTCGAGCCATTCTCATTAATTGGACTGAACTACATGCAATGAACTTCACATCTAATTGAATTTGTAACTCAAAATAAAGCAAAGAAGACTTGCATATTGTAATTTCTGAACATACAAGAATAGGGGACTGTTCAGCCAAGGGAGAACTGAACTAATAGGAATAGGGTCTGCTACAACTTCAACCTGTCGACTGATGCAATATCAGTTAAGAATAAATGGTATTCTTAACTGGAATCCCACTCGATTTCCCTGTATCCTTGATATTCCTGGCTAATGATAGATACCCAAATGTACCCAACTCTCTACTGATACTGTGTATCCATAATTCCTTCTTCTACACGGCTGCTACCAAGTCCAAAGCTTCAGTCTCTCTCGTCCTCAAGGCTGCTACCTACTGAACTATTTGGTAGATTTGTATTTAAATGATACAGGTAAAGGATAATCCAGGAACAACTTTGACAGAAAACTGGAATGGTGAACAATAGGAACCTTTGGTCTGTAACCTACATATAAATTGGGATTAAAAATCAAGAGGACCAGGACAGACTTATGTGAACAGATCATTAGGAATATACAACTGATACGGCTCAAATGGACTTAATGTGGTTGCAGGACATATCCAAAATAACTGAACACTAAGGATGGAGGATGGACTGATATTAGAATACCTATCATCAAAAGCCCCACACTCGAGCCACACTCCAAGAACTGAGCAAGCTTGGGGCTGAACAAATCATGCCCAGATATCAACTGGACTCAATGCACAATGGGCAGATACCCCTATAGCTAGACATATTTGAATGACTGAACATCGCCTATAATAGAGCACAGAACAGTATATATATATATGGCTAATATCTAGATAGGCAACACAGGTAAGTGCTTAAATCAGAACATAATGCTTGACTGGGCATATAGATGAATGAATCAATTGGCAAGGTTGGGCAGTGAATAGCTTGAGAATGCTTAAACAAGTAGGCAACGGAGGAGCAGCACAACTGTGAAGCAGCACCAGTATAGTTCATGTACAGGAATGTCCAACAGATATACCCAAACCTCGACCAAAGTTAGGAGAATTCCTATAAGTAATCAGAAAATTACTCACGATGCAGACCATCATAAGAATGGAAGATACAACGATAAATATTAGCATGAAAAGTAATATTCTCATAACAACGTTTTATGGTAAACATCAGTTGGAAATATGTCCTCGTACTCGAACACCCACATCATATTCTCTGTTATTACTCGATTAATGAAGCTGTCTTCTATAGTTCAATTAATCCCAACCTTTCCTGCAGTGAAGTTGAACCCTGTTGTTACCCCCAAATTGCCTACAATGTCTCTTACACCCTGTTGATTTCTTCTTATTATACATTGGCACATTTCCTAGTCTAGGTTATTGCCCATATACACAGGCTTCCCCCTTTACATACCTGTCCTGTACAGGTACCTTCACTGAGTCGTCCTGCACCAAGCCTACCCTTAGTAACATCCTGACTTCCAAGGGTGCACAGAAAATCTCTTAGCCTAGGACTGGTAACCTATCAACCCTTGCATTAGTCATCCTATGTAGTAGTATCTATGTGGGAATTGACACATCTTAGGAGATGTTTGTATGACAGTGCAACATGTCGATCCTCTCAATGCTTATGTGGAATATGTAAGTTCATGCAACTAATGGACAGAGATGTCTGCAATAGAACCATAAGTATAAGAAGGATTCCAGTTTCCTGGATAAGCCCAAACGATGGTGCTCGTGCGTGTCACCCAGATGAGACTTGCACTCGTCTTACTATTGGCTTCTCTAGTACTAGCCTACAGTTCATATTCTAGGATTGCCTCTATCTATCCACCTCACCTACCCAGGATGCTACTGTAGTTGGTAAAGCTGCCTGAGTGTATGGGTGGCTTGCCATCTGCTAGTATCCTACTCCATTATCCTTAGCATGTGCACAAGAATTATGGACTATTAAAAGGACTAAGGATCAAGAGGTTCTGATTTGGGTTCTGTCCCAGATCTTCATCCAGGAATTGTATCAAATACCTAACAATCGTAATCTATGGTTTTGCTAATGTCAGGAATCATAAGTGCTTAAGAAGAAAATAGTTTACCTCTTGGTGTCGATAGCAGGGTTGGACTATCCTTCGATCCAACTGGAACTTCCTCTCCTAGGTTTCTCGAGTGGGGGAGAGATAGGTTGCTAGGGTTTTGGGGAATAGGTCGAGCCCCTCCTGCATATATATACAAACGATCGAGGCTTAAGGTGATAAGGGAAAGGATTGGTTTAAACCGATTTGGTTTAATCCTTTCGATCAAGTAGGAGGGAAAATCCTTTAGTTATAGTTTTGAACTTGAACACAAGTCTATTCCTATAACAGGGGCCGGCTTACCAGGTTTTACAATGGTGTAATTGCACTAAGGCCCTCCTAAGTTTATATTTTTCATGAATCCTCTATTTTACCTATTTGTTGTCATTGGCTTTGAACCACTTGATATATTCATATGTATATGCAAACAAAAATTGACAGTAATAATGAAAAAATTTCCAGCACCAATATTTGATCCAAGGGCTCACAAATATTTTCTAGATATGACTCATTGTTCCATAATCTTTGTCTAGATGAGTTAGTTTCTATATCATCTCTTATATATTTGAATGCTATCCAAATATTTTACTGTAATCTCACTTTTGACGACACACGAATCTATTCTCGTGTCGCCGAAATCGACATCACTTTTGATGATTTTGAACTTGCGAAATATCTCGAGATCCCGAAACCCAATTATTGGGAGAAACTTGTCGATGCACGCACGTTTCAATTTCCCAATAGATCGTCCCTTGAAAGTTTTAAGGATGATTTGTGTACTTCCAACAATCGTCCACGCAAGCTACTGGCTAAATTTCTTAACCTGTATTTCTATGAACTTCATCGTATCATTTTCTCTACGATCTTGCCCAAAGCGGGATCGACCGATGAAGTATCTAATTTTGAGATCTCTGCACTTTATTATTTATTATTGAAATCTTTTTATTGTAATTTTAATTACAAACAGAACAGTGTTACAATGTAGGACTTAGATGTAGTCCTAGGAGAACACTTTTGTTTATCTGGGTCCCTATGTCGATGGAGCGAGTGGTAATGCGTTGACTCCGTTGACGATCTGACGACGGTTCTCGGTTCTCTGAAGGTCTGAGTTGCTCTGGGTGCTGGAGCTTGCAGAGAGGAAGAAGACATTGAGTGTCTGTATCTGCCTCTCTCACTGTGTGTAGGTCTCTGTCTGTAGGTATGTCTCTGTGTGTGTGTGTGGATGAAGGAAATGATCCCTCTATTTATAGCTTGCAGGCTGGCTGCTCATGCGCGCATATATAGGATGCGCCTATTTATGGGGATGCCACATAGTAATTGCTGATGGAGGCGCATGGGCGATGCGCTCTGTTTGAGGAATTGAACCCTTCCTGTTGCCTTTGTGGGCTGCGGCCTGTTTGCCATTAAAATTCTTTGATGTAAATTTTAATACAAACAGAACAGTGTTACAATATAGGACTTAGATGTCGCCCTAGAAGTACACTTTTGTTTAATCTGGGTCCCTTGTGCCGATGGAGCGAGTGGTAATGCGTTGACTCCGTTGACGAGCTGACGACGGTTATCGGTTCTCTGAAGGTTTGGATTGCTCTGGGTGCTGGAGCTTGCTGAGAGGAGGAAGACGTTGAATGTCTGTATCTGCCTCTCTGGTGGTATGTTTGTTCGTATCTCTCTGTATGTGTGGAAGAAGGAAATAATTTCTCTATTTATAGCTGGGCAGGTTGGCTGCTCATGCGCGCATATGTAGGATGCGCCGGTGCGTGGGGATGCCACGTATTGATTGCTGATAGAGGCGCATGGGTGATGCACCCTGATCGAGGGGTTGACTTTTTCATACTGCTGTTGTGAGCCGGCACGTAGCAGAGGAGAAGATCTTTCTGTTGCTGAGATCTTGGATGAGTTGAGTCAAAGGACAGGTGTCATCGACCCATGGCTCGGGGATCTCGGATTTGGTGGGGAATGATGTGGTAGGATGCGCCTAGGATTGGGCGCATGAGGAGGCTTTGGCTCGTAACCTTTAGGAGTCACGAACCATTCTGGGCGCATGGCTTTTGAGGCGCATGCAAGCGACTTTCCTTCTGTCTTTTGGGATCAGAGAGCAGTCTAGGGCGCATGGCTTTTGAGGTGCATGCGGAGCTTCAGATGGAGACTTTCCTTCTGTCTTTTGGGATCAGAGAGCAGTCTGGGACGCATGGCTTTTGAGGCGCATGCAGGTTTGGGCGCATGGCCGCGGAGGCGCATACGGGTGGTTGAGTGGCCACGTGGCAGTAGCCGTCGGAGTAAAGTCATGATGATGCTGACGTTGCCGACGCTTCTCTTCTGAAAAAGCTGCCGACCGTTCAGGCTTTGGACGATGTGCTGCCAACTCTGTCAGTTCAGCATTTAATGTTTATGACATTCGATGGACAGCTGAGGGGGCGCGTCGATTGACGTTCCACTGGGTATGGGGGCGCATCCTCTGTGATGCGCTTGGCTCTGCAGGGCGCATCTGTGTGATGCGCCTGAAGTCGAAGGGCGCGTGCGGCTGTTTCGTTCCTTGAGTGCTTTTTAATAGTCGTTTGGCTGAATTCGAGGCGTCCGGTTCATCCATTAAATGCAAGTTCATTGCTCAAAATTCGGAGAACCATCCACTTGGCGTGTGGGTTTGATCTGTCCGGCCTATAAATAATGGCATGGAGAGAGGGTTTGCTTCTCGTTCTCTCACGTACTTCCAATCATGAACTTGGGTACTCGAGTGCATTCTGTTGACGAAGTGCTTCCGAGGGTGAAGATGAGACGCCATATCGTCGTTGCTGCACTTGAAGGTGACTGTTACGTCCAAAAGACGGGGTCGAGGGCTTCCGAGGCAGGCGGAAGGTGCCTGTTGCATCCAAAGATAGGGATGCTCGGGCCTCGTCTCCGTTGTTCCGGAAGAGCCGTAGATCGGAATGGCAGTGCTAGGCTCTTTCTTCCTTCAAAGTGGGTGTCGCCCACTCTGGTTGTGTTGAAAGCTGCTCCTTTAGTCGTGTTTCGATTACGGTCTTCCTTGGTCTTTGGAGGCTCTTTCGAAGCCTCCCCTGGCCATAGATTTACGGTGCTCTTCAATTCCTCGGTTCCAGCCAGAAGGTTAAATGCTTCATTAGTCGAAGCATTTATTAGGTGAGCCTGGCTGGAAGAGCGGCACATAACTGGGCTGATGAAGGGATGCACATAACTGGGGATACACATAACTGAGCTGCTGAAAGAATGCATCTTGCCGAGGGCGCATGGTAGGATGCGCCCGATTGAAGGCGCATGGTGATTGCTGCGCCTGACTGGAGGCGCATGATGGCTGCTGCGCCTGACGGGAGACGCATGGTGACTGCTGGCCATAGACTTAGGATCTTTCCTTTGTAGAAGTTTTTCCTTTGTACAGCCTTTTCTAGACATGTAATAGACTTTTATCTGTGAAAATAAGAAGTTCTCTTTCCATGTCTATATTTGTTGCTTTTGCTGTGGAGTATTTTGTCCAAGCTCTGGCGTATGTAGTGTCCGGCGCATGGGCTTTCTGTTTGTGAAATTCCATGCTTCTACAAGACCCCCTTCAAAGTTTTCAAAACTTTTGGATAAGTTTTGGAATACTTTGAATAAGAAGCATGGAGATCAGGGCACATGACTGTTTGGGGCGCATGCCTGTTCGGGCGCATGCTCCTCTCAGTTAATGATGATGATGCCTCGGTAACCGAAAAGATTAATGATGATCTTTTAGCTTTATTTGCTGTTATCTCTTCACAGAAGCCGAGGCGACGGCTGAGATCACACATCATCGGGTCACGCGTGCGACCAAGCCCTATAAATAGGCAAGATATGGAGAGAAAGAGTTCTTCTTCTCCTTGCTTTTGCTTTCTTTAGAGTTTTTCTTCAAAAAACCCTAACTTTTTCTTCTTGAGAGAATGGCTCCCAAGATACCTCACGGCGGTGCCGGCAAAGGAAAGGAGCCGATGGAGTATGCTGAGGGGGATGCCCCTATCACCATTGTGACTCCGGCCGACGTTCGCCCTGCTGTGACGGGTGGGTGTCATCTTTTCCACTACTTTCTTGTTCAGGCGGTCTTTGGATCATGCGACTGAGTTGACAACTCTCTTCTGCCGATGCGTACGGACCACTGTCCTTGCCGAGGTTTCACCCCGCCAACGTGCATAGGCTTAGGCCTTTATCATGCACCGAGGTTTAACTGCGGATGCGCATGGGTTCACACCCTAAATGCGCCGAAGCCTTTACTGATACGCATGGGTTTATGCCCTGATGATACGCCGAAGCCTTTCACTGAGGCGCATGTGTTTACACCCAAATGATGCGTCGAAGCGGAGGCGCATGGGTTCACACCCTGGTGATGCGCCGAAGCTTTTGATACACCTTGTCTTTTTGCCTGACCTTTGATTTTTGTTGTGCCAGTATCGATGACGATTCCGCTGCTGAATGAGGTCCTTCTGGATGCCTCCCTTTGTCAAATGGGAGTTGATTTTGACGAGGCTGTTGTCAATCCTGCCATGGGTGTTATCTTACAGGATCAACCTCCTGAAAGGGTGCTGCAGATCCAGAACCAGTTGCCAACTTTCCTCCAGAGTATGATGGAGAGTAGAAAACTGAAATCTGCTGAATCCGGCGATGTGACTTTCTTGAGGCCCGCCTTTTTGTTTGGTGACCGCCTGATCTCCACGGAAGCGAAGATACTGAAGGTCAAAGAAGACTGGTTCTTTTCAGCAAAAGGCATGGTGCTGTATATGCGACAACTCGACCGCCAGTTTCCGCTGACAGCCTTCTATCGTTTATCTTCGAAGAGAAGGATGTCCTGGGAACTTACTCCTTCTCAGGGAGGGGCTCTAGGAGGTGCTCTTTCGATTAATGCTACCTCAAATCAAAGGGATACCCTATCTGCTTCACGAACCAGTCCCTCGTTCAGTTGCTGAACTTTGCGTCCCGGGAGCCTCTATAGTGAGGTCCCAACTGACACCTTTGCCTTCAATGCTCCAACCTTTGCGAGCCGGATGTTGACATCGAAGGTTGTGTACCCGAAAGGTAGCTTTAGGGTCGAAGGTTGGTGTCATCACATCTCGAGGTGGGACGAGTTGACCACTTGGGTGCTTTCGAAGTTCAAGGCTGAACTTAAGGAAATTGGGCTGACAGCCGCCATCCGTGCCACACAGGCTGGTGTGGATCTCAATAAGCCTATGTTCCTTGCACTCTTGGAGTTGTTCAATACCCAGACTGGTACCTTTTACACTCCCGTGGGGGAGTTGGGGTTGGCTCTCCACGAGATGCACGAAGTGTCCAAGCTTCCCTGGGGCTCAGAGCCGTACGAGGAATATTTCCCCTCGAATGAAGAGATCCAGGTCCTGGAGAATAAGAACTCAGAGATGATGGCCGTCTTCAAGGAAGTGGCGAGCCACCATTATTTGATGCATCGGAAGGACAAAGTCAAGACTCAGCCTCATGTGACTGCTTGGAGGGATTATGTTTTCAAGCAGGATTTAATGGATCCTTCGAGGATTCGGTTTACAACTCCGCATGGGATGAAACCTGCGGAAGTGACTTCTGAGATAAGCCGGCTGGACGAGAGGACTCCTCGTTCCAATGAGGATGGTGAGAACGCGTATAGCTGCTTCTGGCATTGCGCACACCGGATGTCGTCTAAAGCGGTGCTGACATCATACTTGATGATATGGCTCCGAGATTGTGTGTTCGTGGGCGGATCTGGTACCGTAGAGAGGGTACATCAGAATCTCATTTTACCTGCCGTGAAGTTGGCCTTTGGACGACCTTTAGCTCTCCTTCCCGCGATGGTGTGTAACCTGTTGCGGGGTTTGAGGTCTTTTGCTGACGATGTGATCCTCGGGAAAGGAAACAACGACAACTTTCCCCGGGCCGAGCTGCCCTTCCATTATCTTATGGGATGGCTGATTTTACATCATCCGAACGTGATGAGTCCCAGTCCGGAGGAGGATCATGTTGAAGGAGATGCCTTCGTCCGCCGCTTCTACAAGAGGAAGTGGTTATACACTGGCGTTCCCGTTTGCATGAGGGTTTTGTCCTACCTTCAGGGGTGGAAGATTGTCAAGGTTGGCCCCATCTTCAAAGATTTCGAGGCCGATCAAGACTTAGTTGATTCGGGCGAAGATGCGATTACTTTGTCGAAATGGGGTTTTCGTTGGTTGCAAAGCATTCGGCCTTCTCACCTGGTCTACCGCAACCAAAATAGATGTTATCTGGAGCCATATCTGTCCAGCCGGTTCGCTCGCCAGTTTGGCTATACTCAGCTGATGCTACGGAATCCCAGTAGTAGTCTGGGGTTCATCGGTAGTTTGCTGGATGGAGCTCGGGGCTGGCAATTTTACAATGCCGGGTGTACTGGTGTTCAGTTTACGGCGCCCGTTTACAACCCTCAGCTACAGATCCTGTATTCGGCCGCCAGGCTGTATTGTACTATGAATACTGCATCTCCTAGTTATGACAGGGAGACTAGTTTCATCGTTGGAACTCAGCTGGAGGCCACGGCAAATATGTTGATGGTAGCCCGATCATATCATCCACCAGAATTGGCGGGATATCGGGCTGCTGCTGCAGCACCAATAAGAGATTCGTCTGTTGGGAAGAGGCGGGCCGACACAGAAGCTGGTTCTTCTGTACCAAAAAGGCCGAGAAGGGCGTCGACGCCACTTGAAATGCCAGCGGGATTTGCTGAGGTAAGGCATCCTCTGTAATTCCGGTCCATCTTGTCACTTTGGTGGCTTATGCTTTTCTTCTTATAGGGATCGAAGAAGAAGACCCGTGTTCCAAAACTGGGTGTTAGTAAACCGAAGGAGGTGGCAAGCTCTTCTGATGAGCGCATTCCACCGATGACCCGTGGAGGAGAGTCCCGAAGATGTTCCTGCGGAGATTTTAGTATCTTTTGACTTTGTTGAAAGAATTGCGAAGGTTACAACAACTTCCGGGAAGGTACAATCTGCCGTGGAGGCCTTAGACGTTGAGGGTCCTGCGGACTCGAGGCATCCTGATGATGAAGTGGATTGGAGTTCGTCGCCTTCCGATGACGTCCCTCCAGCGTTGCAAGAGTCTGTTGCGGGGGCAACAGACATGGTTGGAACAGAGGAGAGGGTTGATTCCCCTCTTTGTCATGATGAGGGGAGATCGGTTGTATCATTGCCAAGTCTTACCCCGGCCTCACCCGTGGAAGTTGAGGTGGCTACCGATCAGGCGGTAGCGACAGATCCTGTCCCTGCAGAGGGACTTGAGAAGGAAGAGACTCATCTGCCAGTCCTGTCTCCCGGAGCGGGCCAGGAGATGAGTGTTGATCACCCCGTTCTGCCAGGGGTGGTACTGACCGCTGATAGGACATTGGGGGCAGAAGAGGTGGTCGTTGACGTCGGTGGTTCCTCCGAACTTGAGAAGGTAAGGGTGTGGAACCCTCTGTTGCCCCTCCTACTTGGGGTACTATCTCGACGCCTGTGCCGGCTTCCTCTGTTCCTTCGGCTCCTCGGGCTAGTAGTCCGGCCCGTGTTGATGAAGAGCCTATTGATGCCGAGATTCCAGTCTCGCAGATTGAGGTTGGCGAATCTTCTTCCGGTCCGCTAACTACAGCAGCCCCTCCAACTCCTGCTATGACGTCGCAGGTGCTGGCGGACGCAGATGAATATGTGAAATTCATCGTTGAGGGGGTATATAAAATGCTACAGAGGGGTGTATCAGCTGTGATGGATGCCAACGGGAGTTTTACGACGGCAAGAACTCTGGCAATGCCTTATATCGGGCTCATCCGCATTCACTAAGGCCACGACCATATGGCCGAGATCCTGGAGGCTTCGGTGATTGAGCTGGACCAGCGGCTCACAGAACTTCAGCACATCCAGCGAAATGACCTTTCCGTCTTGATAGATACGGAGAAGGAGAAGTTGATCGCTGAGATTGAGTCTTCCTACCAGGCCACTGTGAGCGTCTGGGAGCGCGAGGTGGCTGAGACTGAGGCTGCGGTGGGGCAGTTGTCTCAGTCCATGAAGGAGACAATGGAAACGCGAGCTGCGTTGGACGCTAATATCGCGGAGATCAACGCCCAGATGCGCCGTCTTGAGGACCAACGGGCCCGACTCCAGTTAGATGCCGAACGTGTCCAGGCTGAACACGTAGCTTTCAAGAAGGAGGAAGCAACCTTCACTTATCGGGCTCTTGCCCTGGCTCGGCAGCGACAACAGCTTGATGAGAAGCATGAGAATGATACTTTCGTTGAGGCCGTTGAATTGATACGTCAAGAAGCTGAGCGTCGAGTCCTGGCGACTGTGGAGACTCATACAGCCGACTTGAGACATCGAGTTAGAGAGCTCTCAACCAACCCTGGAGATGTTTAGGGACTGTAGCGTCTCCTTTTTATGTTTTTGCCACTCTTGCTGGGGGATAGTATAGTTTTGTACTTTCTTTTTTTAGAAAATAAAGAAGTACGCAACTTTTTTTTTGTGATGTGTTCATTTTTGTTATCATGAACTTGATGATTTGTGTGGACCTATCATCTTTTGCGCACCTTGGCTTTTAGGTACAGATAATAGGTTTGAGGGAACCGACATATTTGCTCAGAGGTAATATGGACGTGGCAATCATTGGGGTTCAAATGATAGAATCTTCCTACTCCGAGGTATTATGGACGTGGTAGGAATGATCCTGGGGAATACGTTGAACAACTCAGAGGTGATGTGGACGTGGAAGTTCTACGATCAATGTACGATAACGCAAGGGTCGTTTGTATGAGATGTTTACTCAGAGGTAATGTAGACGTGGTAAACATGAAGGATAGCGTAGGCTTACGAAGTGTAAGATTCCGTTTTGCTGGGTGTAGAGGAACAACTCAGAGGTGATGTGGACGTGGTTGTCTTTCTACTGGAGGATGCTACGAAATAGCTGGGTTCCGGAAGCGTATGGTTTTATTGGAAGGGAATTTTCTGTGAATCCTGATGATTGGGTCCATAGATCCCCTTATGGAAGCACATATCTGGAAGATGTCAAGAGTAGTACTTCTTCAGGAACTTGTCGTTGATGGGCATCATGAACAAGTCCCCATTGGGCTTGACGAGGCGGTAAGCACCGTTTGAGTATACCGTCTCAATGATGAAAGGTCCTTCCCACTTGGGCTCGAACTTTTCTGGTGTCTTGTGAGTTAACACCATCGGCCTCCTGACTGCCAGAACCAGGTCACCAACTTGAAAAGTTCTCTGTTTGACCTTCTTGTTGAAATCCTGTGATATACGGGCTTGGTAGAGTTCGATACGTTGTTGAGCTAGGAGACGCTTTTCGTCAAGTGCCTCCAGCTCCTGCAAACGACGACGTTGATTGTCCTCTTCTGTGAGTTTGTTTGTGATTGCTACGCGGAGTGAGGGTATCTGGATCTCGAGAGGCAGTACCGCTTCACTCCCGTAGACCAGGAAGAATGGTGTGTTGCCTGTTGGGGTTCGTACCGTTGTGCGGTAGGCCCAAAGATATTCGCCCAACTTTTTGTCCCAGTCGCATTTGTTGGATGATACGACTTTTTTGAGTAGCCTAACGATAGTTTTGTTGAACGCCTCGGCCAATCCGTTTGCTGCCGGATTGTAGGCGGTTGATGCCACGTTTTGAATACGATTCTTGTCACAGAATCTGCTGAAAACATGGCTGATGAACTGAGAACCATTATCGTGGATGATCCTCCGGGGTACTCCGAAGCGGTAGATGACATGGTGTTTGATGAAGCTGACCACCCTGGAGCTCTTTACTTCCGCCAATGGGACTGCCTCTGCCCATTTGGAGAAGTAGTCGGTAATGGCCAGGATAAAACGGTGCCCCCTTGATGAAGGAGGGGTGATCGGTCCTACAATGTCCATACCCCAGGCTTCGAAGGGCCAGGAGGCGACTGTAAGATGTAGTGGTTCTGACGGCGTATGAATGAAGTCTGCGTGAAGTTGGCACGCATGGCACTTCTTAGCATAGTCGACAGCATCAGCGGCCATGGTTGGCCAATAGTAGCCCATACGTCGCAGTCGATCCTGCAACTTAGGACCAGGTTGATGAGCTCTACAAGTTCCGTCATGAGCTTCTCGAAGAGCTTCGGTCGCCTCTTCGTTGGACAGGCATCGAAGGAGGATCCCATCATAGGAGCGTCGGTACAGCATTTTAGTGGTTGTATCATAGTAGAATCGAAGAGAACGTCTCCTGACTGAGACGGCTTCCTTCGGGTCCTCTGGGAGAATTTCGTAGACGGCGTAGTCGATGAACGGGAACCTCCAGTCTCGGATATTAACACCAGTACCCGTCGGTATGGCGTGGTCCACTCGTAAGCATAGGTTGTTTTTAGGACAAACCAAGTCTCGGCCAACCACCGTGACGTAGTGTTGAGTCCCAAGGGGTGCTGCTAATGAGGCCGCGAGGCCAGCCAGAGCATCAGCCTCCAGGTTTTGTAGACGGGGTACGTGTTCGATGAAGAACCCGGTGAAGGTTGAAATGATGTTCAATACAACTTTATGGTAAGGGATAACATCTTCATGGCGAACTTCGTATTGCCCTCGGATCTGGTTTACAACGAGTTTCGAGTCGCCGTAGGCTTCCAGATGATCCACCCCCAGCTGTTGTGCCAGCTGGAGTCCCATAATGAGCGCGTTGTACTCGGCCACGTTGTTGGAGCACGGCTTCGAAAGAGAGTAAGCACGCTGGATGACTAGCTGATCGGGGGAGACTAAGACTACCCCCACTCCTGCGATGATCTGGCCTTTGGGGCCTGTTCTTGAAGCGCCATCGAAAAACATCCGCCAAACGGAGCCTTCTTCGGTGACATTTGATTCTTGGACCTCATCCGGGATGTATTCATAGAGACTTGAGGACTCCGGGATGGGGTGTGCAGCTAAGAAGTCGGCCAAAGCTTGACCCTTAACAGCCTTCTATAGAACGAACACCATGTTGTACGGCGTTAGCAAGATCGCCCATGTGGCTAGCCGGGAGTTCAGTGATCCTGGCTTCGTCATGAGGACTCTGAGTGGATTGACTCGAGAGATGACATGAATTGTCTGGCCCGAGACATAGTGGCGAGTCTTCTGGATGGCAAACACCAAGGCCAAGCACTCCTTTTCAATGGGGTTGTACCGGTGTTCAGCCCCGATGAGCGTTCGACTGAGGTAGTAGATCGCTTACTCGTAGCCTGTATCGCTGTTTTGAGCCAGCAGAGCACCCAGGGAATGATCCATGGCTCGGACGTAGAGGAGAAATGGTTTGCCGGCGACAGGTGCTACCAGGACTGGTGGGCTTGTCAAGTAAGCCTTAATGTCGTCGAAAGCCTTTTGGCACTCCTCTGTCCAGACGTAAGAGACTCCCTTCTTCATGAGCTGAGTAAAGGGTTGACATTTACTGGAAAGATTTGCTATGAACCTCCGGATGTACGCCAGACGTCCCTGTAGGCCTCGAAGTTCTCGAAGATTCTTCGGAGGGTACATGTTGAGGATAGCTTTGGTTTTCTCGGGATCGACATGAATGCCTTTTGCCGTGATGACAAAGCCCAAGAATTTTCTGCTAGAAACCCCTAGGAAGGATTTAGCGGGGTTCATCTTGAGTTGATGTGCTCGCATGAGATCAAAGACTGTCTTCAGGTCCTTAGGTGATCTCGTTTAAAACGGCTCTTGACTGCGATGTCGTCAACATAGCATTCGACTGTCTTGCGAAGATGTTGACGGAAGATGGTGCTCATGGCTCGTTGGTATGTCGCACCGACATTTTTTAAGCCGAAGGGCATTACTGTGTAGCAGAAAACACCCTTTGGAGTCCTGAATGACGTATGTTTTGCGTCATCGGGGAACATCTTGATTTGATTGTAGCATGAATACTCGTCCATAAAAGACATGCGTTCGAAGCCACACGTGTTATCGATCATCACATCAGTGATTGGAAGTGGGAATTCGTCCTTCGGGCAAGCAGAGTTGAGGTCTCTGAAGTCGATACAGACTCGTATCTTCCCATTCTTTTTGGTAACAGGTACGACGTTGGCTACCCAATCTGGGTGTTGCTCTTCATGGATGAAGCCGCTAGTCAAGAGTTTATCTACCTCCTGATCGATGGCGTTCATGATGTCCGGACGGAAGCGTCGCTGTTGTTGCTTGATAGGCTTGGCATCAGGCAAGACATTCAACCTATGCATCGCAATCTGGGGATCAAGTCCCGGCATATCTTCGTAGCTCCAAGCGAAGACGTCGATATACTCCTTAGCCAGTTGGATTAAAGATTCTCGGTCTTCTCCTTCTAGGCTTTTGCTGATGAATATGGGTTTGGAAGAAGACCCGTCTCCAAGGTCGATCTGCTCGACTTCATCCTCGGTGGGAGGTTCACATAATTCGAAACGAGACTCCCATTGTTGTCCCAGGCGTTGAGCCCAGGGTTCTTCTTCGAAGGGTTCCGGCGCTTGGTCTTCGCCTTCACCTTTTTGAGGCTGTGCTGACGTCATGTTAGCTGACAGTACTTTCCTAAGGACTGATCCGATACTGGTATCGGAATCCCAAGTCGATGCTTCGGACGAGTGGGAATGTTCTACGTCTTCTGCGTCGGAACTCTCTGGAGTTGATGGCGGCGTGACATAGCCTACCCCCCGTCGAGTTTTGTTGTAGTAGTCTTGCGGCTTTCCTTTAGGTGTTGGAAGCCGGAGAGGGAGACGTCGACCCTTGCCGTAGTTTAGGCCTTTGTCGTTTTTCAGGTCGTAGCCCATCTTTTGGATGAGGTACTTTGCCTTATCCGTGTACCGATAGAGTTGCATTCTGCCGGCATCTGGTTCTGGCTCGAGTGACGGGAGGTCTTGATGACGCTCGACCTTGCCGAAAATGATGGATCCTTCGTCTCGACTTCGTGGAGGGACTATGTAGCAGACTCCTTGAGACGGAACTACTCGATTTACATTATGGACGGTCGTTATTTGTGTTTGCAACGACCGTAGAGCGTTATCTAATGTATACATGGCATTCCAGTGCGAAAGACAAGAATAATTAAAAGACACTCTATTATTGATGAAATACGAGATTTTATCCCGTGGGATTACATTGTCTAAGGAGGGTGCATCTATATCAGCAGAGATATATTCGCCAAGCTCCTCATCTGTAAGCACTGGAGTTGGATCAGGAGAGTCCACCACAGTTTTGATTTTGGGGTCTGAGAGGGTTATGTGAGCCCTCCCTGGCGTCTTGGATGACTGCGGGGGCTTGCCCTTGAGACGCACCTTCAGTGGTTCCTCAGCTGTGCCTCCAGTGATTGGTGCCATCCCCTGTAATTTTACCACCAGGGGAGCCGATGTTTGAGGCGGCTTCCCTTTGAGGCGTATCTTCAGGGGAGCTTCAGGAGTTGGTGCTTTTCCTGGTAGCTTGATACTCATTGGGGGCACCTTCTGGGGCGGTTTGCCCTTGAGTTGGATCTTCAAAGGGGCATCGGGAGTCGTCTCAGGCTCCATGTCTGGCCCGACTGCCGTCTCTGCCTCGTCATCAGCATCATTGGCTTCCTCCTCGTCAAGTGATTTGTACAAGTCGGAATCGGTGAAGTAGGCTTCAATCCCTTTGAAAGGATCGATGTCTGCGAACTCCGTCCTGATAACGCCGTTGGTGGATACATATTTCATGCATTGGTGGAGCGTGGATGGCACCACCATGTACTCATGTAGCCATGGTCGACCAAGCAGGATGTTGTAGTTGACCTCGGCATCCACCACATAACAGGTTACCTCAGTTTTGAGGTTACCGATGTGACACTTCAGTCGAATTTTGTCCAGTGGCTCGCTTTTGCTAGCGTTGAAGCCACTGATGGTTGTATTGGAGGGCTCTAGCCGGTACATTGGGATCCCCAGTGTTGATAACAGCGCCTTCGGAATGATGCTGAGAGAAGACCCCGGATCGATCTGAATTCGGTTCACCTTGACTGAACCGACATACCCTGTATAATACAGCGGCCGGTTATGTCGTTGGTGTTTGAGCAGCATGTCTTGTTGGGTGAATGTTATGTTTGGGATAACTTCATCCGTACAATGACAGTGTGCACAAGTAGTTGGGAGGTCTTCAGGCTGCTTGACCTGACTGAGAAAGGATTCGGCATCCTTCAGAGCTTCACAGAGAGCTTCTCGGGAGTCTTTGGAAAGACGCAGGAGCTCGAACAAAGATAGGCGGACAGGAATACTGGCCAGTTGTGCCAGTATGTCGAAGTTGTGGGGCTTGGCTAGCCTCGAAGCATTCTCCTTTTGTAGAGGCCTGTCGAAACGAGCCTCCACCTGCTTCTGCTTATTGGCTGCTGAGGGCTTAGACGGGCCCTCTTCCTGGACAGCATGGACGGTGCAAGGAGGTACCAGCTCGGCGACAGCTTCGCCGGGTTGGATGTTCTGTTGTGAACGCGTCTGCACTGGAAGTGCCTCTTCTGTTGAAGAAGAGACCATGCGGCAAGACTTGATCTTCCTGTCTTTGGATTTGGAGGTAGGACGTACCTCTGGTTGAGTTACCTCGGAGACGAGGTCGGGGTGGACCCATAGGACCTCTCCTCGAGATGTGGTGAGTGGAATGAGTCCACTCACATTACCACGGGTAGGTAGTAAGTTAACCACCTCCATTGTCGCCTTAGGGATAGGGACGACGCCATCTTGTGTGGTAGTCGGCGGCAAGGTGCCGAACTGGAGTGACACCACATGGGCTGACACCGTCTTCTCTTCGTAGTCGACGGAGATTACATCCGCATTGATCATGCGCTGGATGTAATTTTTGAGGACATAGCAGTCCTTGGTCGGGTGTCCGACAAACCGATGGTAGTGACAGTACCTCGGGTTGTCCACTTTCCCAACTTCATCGGGCCGCTTTGGGTCGGATAGCTTGATCTTGTCACCCTGCTTCAGTATTTCAAAAAGTTACAGGGTGTCTTCGTCGTTGAACGAATAAAGCTCCTTGGGCCTTGGTGCAAGTGGAGGCTTCTGAGTAGGCGCAGATGTACCTTTTGAGGCATTAACAGTCAATGCCTGCTTCCCCTTTATCTCACGTCCAGGGTTGTTGGCCGTAGACCTTTTTCCCTTGTCATCAAAGGCAGGGAACCTAACCCCCAGAAGAGGTGCATTGGCCGCCTTCTTTTCTGCGGCTTCTGCTTCGATGATCAAGGAGCTCCAGTCGGAGGGAGGAGTAGAGTTGAGCCAGAGCTTGACTGCAGGCAGCATGTTCATACTGCAAGAGGAGAGGAGCGCATGTTTCGGCATGCCTGGAGGTAGTCTGAAGCAGGCTTGTCGGAAGCGTTCGATGAACACCCGAGCCGTTTCCTTCTCCTTCTGGCGTATCTCTATGAGGGACGCCATCGTCATGTCCTTCCTGCTGTCATAGAAGCGGTCGAGGAAGAGGCACGTCAAATCGTCGAAGGATGATATGGAATTGTCGGAGAGGCTGCAGTACCAGTCATACGCCACTCCCTTCAATGCTCCGACAAATATGCTAGTGAGGAGCGCGTCCTCCTTCGGAAGATGTCCTGTTTGGGACTGGAAGTATGTCAGGTAGCGACGCGGAGAGTCCTTCCCGTTGTATGGCGTCAGCGTTTGTGGTTTATAATTTGGAGGATAAACCACCTTGTTCCACTCGAGGGGATAGGGTTGGGGGATGCCCATCTTCTGGCGCTCCTCTTGCCTGTTCTTGGATTCGAAGCGCTCCCGTAAGTCCTTGATCATTTCAACCACATCCTCCGTGGAGCTCGGTATTGGAGAAGGTGGTACCACCTGGAGTTGAGCGTTTGAGGGCTCAGACGTCCGGGGTACTTCTCGGCGGTCTGTGCCTGAGGGTACCCGTTGAAGGGGTACACTCGACTCCCCATTGGCCCCTGGGTCGGGACTGGTCGAAGGCGTTTGGGTCAAGGCCGACCGTATTTCAAACACTGCCTAAGTCAGTGTTTACATGGAAGCAGAGAGGGTTTTGAGCCCACCCTCTAATGTGTCTATGCGCTGGACGATATCCTGCGGCGGCGCATCAGACTCGACATCAACCTCAGTCACGTTCACTGTCACGACGCGGCCGGGAGTGGAGGGATGAGTTGAGGTCTCACTCTCAGCCTCACTCTCATGTAGGGAGTCGCCTCTCCTGGAGCTTCATCTTGGCCACCCCCAGCCACGTTCTGGAGGTCATTCTCGACGGGCGCATCTGCAAGGGTCTGATTACCCTCAGCTCCGTCTTGAAGGGCCTCTTCGTCTCCGAAACTACCCCCAGCTGTGTTCTAGGGGACATCCTCGTTTTGAGGGGCTTCTGGGAGGCTGACTTCGCCTCGAGGATGAAGATCCGCCGCAGCTGTGCTTTGGACATCTTTGTCTCCGGAAACAAGGGTCTGACTACCCCCAGCTTCCTCCAAGAACTTCTTCCTCGACCGAGTGCTTTCGAACACTCCGGAGGACGAGACAGCCGCCTTAGTTTTCCTCGGCTGGCTTTTGGATGAGGACGAGGAATTGCTAGTTGCTTTCGGACTGATGAGGAGTTGGAGATCACGTTGCATAAAGCAATCCTTGGCTTCTCTTATGTCGACACCTTCCTCCCAAGGCGATGTCGGAGGGGTGTCGATGACTGCAGCCGCTGAAAGACTGACTGCCTTGGTGGTACTGCCGCCTTCCAACAGCAGTTGATGGTGACCACCGCACAAGTATGCCCCTTGAGAGGCGTATCATGCTTGTTGGTCGACTCTCCTGACCGGCGTTTGTGAGTGATCACGTTACGCAGGTCGTTGGAGGAGAGTGCTACCTTCGCACCCCCTTCAAGCGCATGGCAAGGCCGAGCGTTGGGGTGGTCAAGTGAGTGCTGTGCCTCCTAATCTGATACCAAACAGGCATCCCGATCAGTAGTGGGGGAACCACAATATTTGTTTGTCTTGTTCGACTTGGTTGTGCACGCAGTAGATGTGCCCAAGTGAGACAAGGGTTTTAAAGGTCGACTCGTTCTCGGTGCCGCAGCACTCGAGTCGACCTTGTACAACTTACCATCAGCAGTGCGTATGATTGTGAGCGCATGCTTCTGGCTTGTTTCTGGCATAGCACGTTTGGGACGTATGGCCCGTGCTGCCTTGGACTTCTTCGTACCAGGCCGTTGGGGCGCGTAGTACTCAGAATCCAAATTCTCCTCGCCACTACAGCGAGTGAGTCTGTCAAAGACAGAGATCTTCTGTGGCGCATCAGAGACGATGTGCGGGCCATTGGCTGCGCCCCTGCTCCGTCGACGCATCTTCCTCGCCTGAGAGGAAGATGGCTGGGGAATGTGGTTAGCCACACGTTTTCCCGAGAGATGCGCTGCATCAGCGGGCGCATCTTGGTTGCTGAGGACGTCAGCAGGAAGGGAAGGCTGGATTGGCGCATCCCCTTCGGTAGTGGTGCTCGAGGCGTCGACCTTGCGCACCCAGACTCGGCGGGTCTTCTTCGGCTTCGGCAGCCGCTTCGAAGGACTCGTACTGCCTTCAGATATGAACTCCTCATACGCCTGTTGATTGAGGCGTATGACCAGCGTCTTGTGGGAGGAGCCCACCTTCACGTCGTCGGCTTGCGACACAACTTTCTCGGTGGAGGAGAAAGAGGTCCCCAACAGAGTCACCAGCTTGTTTGCCATTAAAATTCTTTGATGTAAATTTCAATACAAACAGAACAGTGTTACAATATAGGACTTAGATGTAGCCCTAGAAGTACACTTTTATTTAATCTGGGTCCCTTGTGTCGATGGAGCGAGTGGTAATGCGTTGACTCCGTTGACGAGCTGACGACGGTTATCGGTTCTCTGAAGGTTTGGATTGCTCTGGGTGCTGGAGCTTGCTGAGAGGAGAAAGACGTTGAATGTCTGTATCTGCCTCTCTGGTGGTATGTTTGTTCGTATCTCTCTGTGTGTGTGGAAGAAGGAAATAATTCCTTTATTTATAGCTGGGCAGGTTGGCTGCTCATGCGTGTATATGTAGGATGCGCCGGTGCGTGGGGATGCCACATGTTGATTGCTGATGGAGGCGCATGGGTGATACGCCCTGATCGAGGGGTTGACTTCTTCATACTGCTATTGTGAGCCGGCACGTAGCAGAGAAGAAGATCTTTCTGTTGCTGAGATCTTGGATGAGTTGAGTCAAAGGACAGGTGTCATCGACCCATGGCTCGGAGATCTCGGATTTGGTGGGGAATGATGTGGTAGGATGTGCCTAGGATTGGGCGCATGAGGAGACTTTGGCTCGTAACCTTTAGGAGTCACGAACCATTCTGGGCGCATGGCTTTTGAGGCACATGCAGGCGACTTTCCTTCTGTTTTTTGGGATCAGAGAGCAGTCTAGGGTGCATGGCTTTTGAGGCGCATGCGAAGCTTCAGATGGAGACTTTCCTTCTGTCTTTTGGGATCAGAGAGCAGTCTGGGGCGCATGGCTTTTGAGGCGCATGCAGGTTTGGACGCATGGCCGCGAAGGCGCATGCGGGTGGTTGAGTGGCCACGTGGCAGTAGCCGTCGGAGTAAAGTTATGATGATGCTGACGTTACCGACGCTTCGTCTTCTGAAAAAGCTGCCGATCGTTCAGGCTTTGGACGATGTGCTGCCAACTCTGTCAGTTCAGCATTTAATGTTTGTGACATTCGATGGACAGCTGAGGGGGTGCGTCGATTGACGTTCCACTGGGTATGGGGGCGCATCCTCTGTGATGTGCTTGGCTCTACAAAGCGCATCTGTGTGATGCGCCTGAAGTCGAAGGGCGCGTGCGGCTGTTTCGTTCCTTGAGTGCTTTTAATAGTCGTTTGGCTGAATTCGAGGCGTCCGGTTCATCCATTAAATGCAAGTTCATTGCTCAGAATTCGGAGAGCCATCCACTTGGCGCGTGGGTTTGATCTGCCCAGCCTATAAATAGTGGCATGGAGAGAGGGTTTGCTTCTCGTTCTCTCACGTACTTCCAATCATGAACTTGGGTACTCGAGTGCATTCTGTTGACGAAGTGCTTCCGAGGGTGAAGATGAGACGCCATGTCGTCGTTGCTGCACTTGAAGGTGACTGTTACGTCCAAAAGACGGGGTCGAAGGCTTTCGAGGCAGGCGAAAGGTGCCTGTTGTATCCAAAGATAGGGTTGCTCGGGCCTCGTCTTCATTGTTCCGGAAGAGCCGTAGATCGGAATGGCGGTGCTAGGCTCTTTCTTCCTTCAAAGTTGGTGTCGCCCACTCTGGTTGTGTTGAAAGCTGCTCCTTTAGCCGTGTTTCGATTACGGTCTTCCTTGGTCTTTGGAGGCTCTTTCGAAGCCTCCCCTGGCCACAGATTTGCGGTGCTCTTCACTTCCTCGGTTCCAGCCAGAGAGTTAAATGCTTTATTAGTCGAAGCATTTATCAGGTGAGCCTGGCTGGAAGAGCGGCACATAACTGGGCTGCTGAAGGGATGCACATAACTGGGGATGCACATAACTGAGCTGCTGAAGGAATGTGCCTTGCCGAGGGCGCATGGTGGGATGCGCCCGATTGAAGGCGCATGGTGATTGCTGCGCCTGACTGGAGGCGCATGATGGCTGCTGCGCCTGACGGAAGACGCATGGTGACTGCTGGCCGTAGACTTAGGATCTTTCCTTTGTAGAAGTTTTTCCTTTGTACAGCCTTCTCTAGACATGTAATAGACTTTTATCTATGAAAATAAGAAGTTCTCTTTCCATGTCTATATTTGTTGCTTTTGCTGTGGAGTATTTTGTCCAAGCTCTGGCGTATGTAGTGTTCGGCGCATAGGCTTTCTGTTTGTGAAATTCTATGCTTCTACACGGCCGAGCTGACACGTAGCAATGGAGAGGATCTTTCAGTTGCTGAGATCTTGGGTGATTAGCACCCCTTCATAGGCTGAATCGAGTCAAAGGACACGTGTCGTAGGTCCATGGCTCAAAGATCTCAGATTTGGTGGAGAGTGATCTGATAGGATACGCCTGGGATTGGGCGCGTGAGGAGACTTTGGCTTGTAACCTTTAGGAGTCACGAACCAGTCTGGGCGCACGACTTTTGAGGCGCATACGAGGCTTCAGTAGTGACTTGACTTCTGTCTTTAGGGATCAGAGAAAAGTCTGAGGCGCATGGCTTTTGAGACGCATACAGAGATTTGGGCGTATGGCTGCAGAGGCGCATGCGAAATGGTTGGGCGACCACGTGGCTTGTAGCCGCCAGAGGAAAGTAATGATGATGTTGACGTCAGGGACGCTTCGTTTTCTGAAAAAGTTGTCAACCGTTCAGTCCTCGGGGACTGGCTGCTGTCGTGTCAGACTTCAGCATTTAATGTTCTTTGACGGGTGATGGACTGTTGAGTGGGTACGTCGATCTGCGTTCCACTAGGCGTATGGAGACGCATGGGATGCATCCTTATGAGGCGCTTGGTGCTGATGGGTGCGTCTGTATGATGTGCGGTCTGACCGGCGCATCCGTTTGCATGACACGTCTTTGTTGGTCCGGCTGTTACGTTCTTCGAGTACTTTAAATAGCCATTTTTGACTTGGTCGAATTCGAAGCGTCAGGTTCATCACCATTAATGTAAATTCATTGTACGGGATTCGGAGAGGCCGCCACTTGGCGCATGGGTTTGATTTGCCTGGCCTATAAATAGTGGCAAAGAGAGAGTTTGCTTCTCGTTCTCTCACGTCCTTCCGAAATGAACTTGTTTGCTCGAGCACATTCTGTTGACGAGATGCTCTCGAGGGTGAAGATGCGACGACTTATCTTCGTTCATGCACTTGAAGGTGACTGTTACATCCAAAAGTCGGAGTCGAGGGCTTCTGAGGCAGGCAGAAGGTGCCTGTTGCATCCAAAGATCGGGATGCTCGAGCCTCATCTCCGTTATGCTGGAAGATCCGCAGATCGGAATTGCGGTGCCCCGATCATCTTCCTTGGGCTTTGGGAGAGCTCCTCCTCCTGCTAGAGTGGGTGTTGCTCATTCTGGTTGTGTTAAAAACCTCCTTTTGTCGTGGATCGATTGCGGTGCTCTTCTCTTCCTTTGGAGAGCTCTTCCTCCCGCTAGGATGGGGTTGGCCGCCCGCCCTCGTTCTGCTCAATAAATGCTTCATTAGTCGAAGCACTTGATCGGGTCGTAGCGAAGCACATACGCTGAGACTTTATGATGCGCTTGACTGAGACGCTGAAGGGATGCACATAACTGAGCTGCTGAAGGGATGCGCCTGGCTGAGACGCGGAGGAGATGCACCTGGCTGAGACGCTGAAGAGATGCGCCTGACTGAGAGCACAAGGCGAGATGCGCCTGACTGAGAGCGCATGGCGGTTGTCGCGTCTAGCTGTAGACTTAGGGTCTTTTCTTTGTAGAAATTCTTTTTTGTAAAGCCTTTTTAGACATATAATAGACTTTTATATGAAATAAAAATCTTCTTTTAATGTCTATGCTTTTGTTGTTTGCTGTGCCATGTACTTCATCTGAGTTCCTTGGCGCATGTAATGTTAGGCGCATATAATTTTCGATCCTGAAATTTCATGCTTCTACAAGACCCCCTTCAAAGTTTTCAAAACTTTTTGTCAAGTTTTGGAATACTTTGAATAAGAAGCATGGTGGTGTCTTCTCTGGGGCGCATGACTGTTCGGGCTCATGGTTACTCCGCGCATCAGTGATGGGGCGCATGCTCCTCTCAGTTAATGCAAATGATAACGCTTCGAAGTAACCAAAAAGATTAATGATGATCGTTTTGGATTATTTGCAGTTATCACTTCACAGAACCTGAGACGACGGCAGATGTCACCCTTCATCGGTTCACGCAGGCGATCAAGCCTATAAATAGGCGTCCGATGGAGAGAGAGGGTTCTTCTCCACTTTGCTTTCTTCTTCTCTAGAGTTCTTCTTTCACGAGATGGCCCCCAAGACTCCTCGTGGTGGTACAGGGGAAGGAGCCTGCGTAGTTCGCCGAGGAGGACGCTCCTGTCACCATCGTGACTCCGGCCGACGTTCGGCCTGCGGTGACGGGTAGGTGTGATCTCCCAACTTTTTAGACAAGTCTAGAGCACATGGATGAGTTGCATCATGTTGTTGTGCCCTAACTCTTCATCGTCGACGCGCATGGACTTCTGTCCTGATGATGCGCTGAGGTTATTCTGCCGACGTGTATGGGTTTAGGCCCTGATTATGTGCCGAGGTTTTACTGCTGACGTGCATAGATTTAAACCCTAATAATACGTCGAAGCTTCACTGCTGACGCACATGGGTTTAAACCCTGATGATGTACCGAAGCTTCCCCGCTGACGCGCATGGGTTTAAACCCTGATGATGCGCCCGGCTGCTTGACACACCCAATATTTTGTCTTCTTAAGGCTTCTATGTTGCCTGACTTTTGTTTTTGCTGTGTCAGTGTCGATGACTATCCCTTTGCTGAATGAAGTCCTTCTAGATGCTTCTCTTTTCCAAATGGGAGTTGATTTCGATGAAGAGGTTATGAACCCCGCAAAGGCTGCTATCCTACTGAATCAGCCTTCCGAGAGACTGCTGCAAATCCGGGAACAGTCGCCTGTTTTCCTCCAGAGTATGATGGAGAGCGGCAAACTAAAATCTGCCAAGTTCGAGGATGCGACTTTCTTGAAACCTGTCTTTCTATTTGGTGACTGCTTGACCTCCACCGAGGCGAAGGTACTGAAGATCAAGGAAGACTAGTTCTTCTCTATGAAGGGCATGGTTCTGTACATGCGGCAACTTGAACGCCAATTGCCGCTGACGGCCTTCTACCGTTTGGCTTCCAAGAGAAGGATGTCATGGGAACTTACTCCTTCTCAAGGAGGGGCAGTGGGGGGTACCCTTTCAATTGATGTTACTTCGAATCAAAGGGATACCTTAGCCGCCTCGCAAGCCAGGCCCTCGTTCAGTTGCCGAACTTTGTGCCCTGGGAGCCTTTATAGTGATATCTCTAATGACACCTTTGCCTTTGGTGCTTCGACCTTTGCAAATCGGATGATAACATCGAAGGTTATGTATCTGAAAGGTGGCTTTAGGGTTGAAGGTTGGTGTCACCACATGCTGAAGTGGGACGAGTTGACCCTTTGGGTGTTGTCGAAGTTCAAGACTGAGCTTAAAGAGATTGGGCTGACGGCCGCTATCCGTGCCACACAGGCCGGCGTGGATCTCAACAAGCATATGTTCCTTGTACTCTTGGAAATGTTCGATACCCAGACTGGCACTTTTTTTACTCCAGTAGGGAGTTGGGATTGGCTCTCCATGAGATGTACGAGATGTCCAAGCTTCCCTGGGGCTCGGAACCGTACGAGAAATATTTCCCGACAAATGAAAAGATCCTGGTTCTGGAAAAAAAGGACCCGGAGATGATGGTTATTTTCAAAGAGGTGGCGAGCCATCATTATCTGATGCAACGGAAGGACAAAGGCAAGACACAGCCTCATGTGACTGCTTCGAGGGATTACATATTCAAGCAGGACCTGGCAGATTCTTCGAAAATTTGGTTTACGACTCTGCAGGGGCTGAAACCCACGGAAGTAACCTCTAAAATGAGCCGACTAGGCGAGAAGGCCTCCCGTTCAAATGAGAGTGGCGAAGATGTGTATAGCTGTTTCTGGTATTGCATTCACCGGATGTCGTCCAACGCAGTGTTGACTGCCTACTTAATGATATGGCTCCGGGACTGTGTGTTCTCAGGTGGGTCAGGCTCTATGGAGAGGGTAACCCGGAACCTCATTTTGCCATCAGTGAAACTGGTTTTTGGTCGCCCTTTGGCTCTCCTCTCCGCGATGGTGTGTAACCTGCTATGGGGTTTGAGGGATTTTACTGACAACGTGGTCCGTGAGAGGGACAGGAAAGACAACTTTCCCCGCACTGAGCTACCATTCCATTATCTGATAGGATGGTTGATTCTACATCACCCGAACGTGATGAGTCGGGGTCCTGAAGACGATCACGTTGAAGATGACGCCTTTATCCGCCGCTTCTACAAGAGAAAGTGGCTGCACACCGGCGTCCCCGTCTGTAGGAGAGTCTTGTCTTATCTTCAGGGGTAGAAGATCGTCAAGGTCAGTCCCATCTTCAAAGATTTCGAGGCTGACCAAGATTTGGAAGACTCTGGGGAGGATACGATCACTCTGCCGAAATAGGGGTTTCGTTGGTTGCAGAGTATTCGACCTTTCCACTTGGTCTACCGCAACCAGAATAAGTGTTATCTGGAGCCAAGTCGCCGTTGAACATTCTCTTGTGGCGTTGTGTTTTGTCGAGCCGGTTTGATCGCCAGTTTGGTTACACCCAACTAATGTTACGGAACCCCAGTAACATTCTGGGGTTTGCTGGAAGTTTACTGGATGGAGCCCGGAGTTGGCAATATTATAATGTCGGGTGCACTGGGGTTCGTTTCAATACACCAGTTCACAACCCTCGGCCATAGATCCTGTATTCGGCCATTAGCTGTATTGCGCCATGAATATTGTGCCTCCTGATTATGATAGGGAGACTAGTTTCATCAGTGGAACTCAGCTAGAGGCTACAAAGAACATGTTGGCGGCGGCCCGGTCATATCTTCCACCAGAGTTGGCGGGATATCGGTCTGCTGCTGCAGCGTCAACGGGAGGCACTCGGGAAGATCCCCCAGCTGGAAAGAGGCGGGCTGACGCAGAAGCCGGTTCGTCTGCACCAAAAAGACAAAAAAAATAACGACTCCAAAGGCTACGGGAGTGCCGCCTGTAACGCCAATGGAATCAGTTCCTGCTGAGGTAAAGACATTCTCCATAATCTGGCTCCTTCTGTCATTGTTGTGACATATGCTTTCCTTTTTGTAGGAACCGTTGAAGAAGAAAACCCTAGTTTCGAAACCGGACGTCAGTAAACCGAAGGAGGTGGCGAGCTCTTCTGATGAGCGCATTCCTTCGATTGTAATGTCTCCCGTGGAGGAGAATCCTGACAATGTCGTTCCTGCGGAGATTTTAGTATCTCCAGATTATGTTAGAAGGGAAGCTGAGGTTGAAGCAATTTCCGGGAGGGTTCAAGCCGCCGTGGGGGCCCTTGGCATTAAGGACCAAGCAGATACGGGGCTCTCGGATGAGGAAGTGGAGTGGAGTTCGTCGTCTTCAGATGACGTTCCTCCAGAGATGAGTGAGCCTGTTGCAGGAGCAACAGACATGGTTGAAACAGAGGAGAGGGCTGATTTTCCTTCTTGTCATGATGAGTGGAGGTCAGCTGCAGCGTTGTCGAGCCCTACCCCAGACTCAGCAGCGGAGGCTGAGGTGGCTACCGACCGGGGGTAGCGACAGATTCTATCTCTGCGGAGGGATTCAATGATGAAAATGAGACTCGTCCGCCGAGCCTGACTCCAGGGGAGCCGAGTCAGGAAACAAGTGGTGATCTCGCTACTTTGCCAGAGGGGGAAGGTCCCGTACGGCCTGCTGATAGTGTGTTGGAGACGGAGGAGGTAGCCTCTGACGTCGGTGGTTCCTCCGAGCTTGAGAAGGGTAAGGGTTTGTTGGAACCCCATGTTGCTCCTTCTACTTGGGGTACGATACCGACGCCCCTCTCGGCTCCTTCTGTTCTTTTGGCTCCTCGGGCTAGTGGCGAGGCTTAAGCCCCTATTGAGGGAGAGTCCGTTGATGCCGAGGTTCCAACCTCGCAGATTGAAGTCGACGGGTCTTCTTTCGGTTCGCCGTCTAGAGCAGCTCCTCCAACTCCTGCTATGACACCGCAAGTGCTCACGGATACGGATGAGTATGTGAAGTTTATCATTGAGGTGGTGTACGAGATGCTGCAGAGGGGCGTATCGTCAGTGATGAATGCCAATGGGAGTTTTGTGACGGCAAAAACCATGGTGCTCTCTCACATAGGTCTGATACGTTCCCACCAGGGCCATGATCATATGGCAGAGATTCTGGAGACATCGGTGGTCGAGCTCGACCAGCTGCTTTTCGAGTTTCAGAGTATCTAGTGAAATGATCTCTCCGCTCTGATAGAAGCAGAAAAGGAGAAGTTGATCGCTGAAACTGAGTCATCTTATCAGGCCACCGTAGCTGTCTGGGAACGCGAGGTGGCCGAAGCTGAGGTTGCGGTGGAGAGGTTATCTCATTCCACGCAGGAGAAGGTGGAGTTGCGAGCTGTGTTGGACGCTAGTATAGCGGAGGTTGATGCCAAGATTCGCCTCTTTGAAGACCAGCAGGCCTAACCCTTATTAGATGCTGAGCGAGTCCAGGCTGAACATGTAGCATCTAAGGAGGAGGAAGCAGCTTTCACCCGTCAGGCTCTTTCCCTGGCCCAGCAGCGGCAACAGTTGGACGAGAAGTATGAGGATAACACTTTCTCTGAGGCCGTAGAAATGATGCGTCAAGAAGCCGAACGCTGAGTCCTGGCGACCGCGGAGACTCGGGCGGAAGACTTGAAGAGTCGGATTGAAGAGCTTTCATCCAATCCCGGTGATGCTTAGGGATTGTAGCCTCTCCTCTTTTTTTGTTATTTTGTGTAATTTACAACTCCAGCTGGGGATGTAATCCTTTACTTTTAAATAAAGAATAAAGAGTTTTGTGGTGTGTTTATTCTTGCTATCATGAACTTGATGATTTGTGTGGACCTATTATCTTTTGCGTACCTTGGTCATTAGGTACAGATAATAAGTTTGAGAGAACCGACATATTTGCTCAGAGGTAATATGGACGTGGCAAATATGGGGTTCAAATGATGGAATCTTTCTACTCAGAGGCGTTATGGATGTGGTAAGAATGACTCTGGGGGGATACGCAGAACTACTCAGAGGTAATGTGGACATGGAAGTTCTGCGATCAATATACGACAATACAGGGGTTGTATGTACGGAATGTTTACTCAGAGGTAATGTGGACGTGGTAAACATGATGGGTAGCGTAGTCTTACGGAGCGTAGGATTCCGCTTTGTAGGACGTAGAGGAACAATTCAGAGGTAATGTGGACGTGGTTGTCCTTCTACTGGAGATAGAATGCAATGGAACAACTGGGTTCCAAAAGCATAGGATTTTTGTGAAAAAGGGGGGTGTATGTGAGCTCTGATGATCAGGTCCACTGATTCCCTTGTTAGGTAGAGGTGGAAGTACATATCTGAAAGATGTCAAGAGTAGTACTTCTTTAGGAACTTGCCGTTGATGGGCATTATGAACAAGTTCCCGTTTGATCGGGCGAGGCGGTAAGCACCGTTTGATTATACCGTCTCTATGATGAAAGGTTCCTCACATTTGGATTCGAACTTTTCTGGTATTTTGTGTGTCAACACCATCGGCCTTCTGACTGCCAAAACCAGTTCGTCTACTTGGAAAGTCCTCTGCTTGACCTTCTTGTTGAAAGCCTGTGATATACGGGCTTGATAGAGTTTGATGCGCTGTTGAGCTGTGAGACATTTTTCGTCAAGTGCCTCCAATTCTCGCAGACGGTGACGTTGATTATCTTCTTCTGTGAGTTGATTTATGATCGCTACACGGAGTGAGGGTATCTGGATCTCGAGAGGCAGTACCGCTTCGCTCCCATAGACAAAGGAGAATGGTGTGTTGCCCGTCGGGGTCCGTACCGTTGTACGGTAGGCCCAAAGGCATTCGCCGAGCTTTTCGTCCCAGTCGTGTTTGTTGGATGATACGACCTTTTTGAGTAGCCTGACGATAGTCTTATTAAATGCCTCGGCCAATCCATTTGCTGCCAGATTTGTATGTGGTCGATGCCACATTCTGAATGCGATTCTTGTCACAGAATCTGCTGAAAACATGGCTGATGAACTGTGGTCCGTTGTCATGGATAATCCTACGGGGTACCCCAAAACAGTAGATGACATGATGCTTGATGAAGCTGATCATCCTAGAGCTTTTCACTTCCGCCAGTGGAACTGCTTCTGTCCATTTGGAGAAGTAGTCGGTGATGGCTAGGATGAAGCGATGTCCCCTCGATGAAGGAGGGGTGATCTGTCCTACAATGTCCATGCCCTAAGCTTCGAAGGGCCAAGAGGCGACCGTAGGATGTAGTGGTTCCGACGGTGTATGGATGAAGTCGGCATGAAGCTGGCAAGCATGGCACTTTTTGGCATAGTCGACAGCATCGGCTGCCATGGTTGGCCAGTAGTAACCCATGCGTTGCAATCGATCCTGCAACACTACCAAAATATATCGTTTTAGCGACGCCTAAAAACGTCGCTAAAACAACAAAATACGTCGCTAAATATAATTACCGACGTATTTACCGACGTTTAGGCCTTGTCGCTTTTTTCTTAGTCGCTGATCTTTTAAACGTCGCCGAACGTCGCAAGTACCGACAATCAGCGACGTATTGATACGTCGGTATTTTACCGACGTCTTCTGTCGTTTCGTCGGTACAGTAGCGACGTGGCTAAAGTCGCTACACGTCGGTCTCCGTCCTGGGATTATTACCGACGTTTTACCGACGGTTTTCGACGTATAAGTATCTCCGACGTATCATGACGTCGGTAAACGTCGGTACTCTTGATCATTTTCTTTGCAGCTTTTCTGTCGGTAAACGTCGCAAAGTACGTCGCAAGACGTCAATAATCGTCGGTAAACGTCGGTAGCCTGGATATTTTTTGCAGCTTTACCGTCGGTAAACGTCACAAAGTTGCGTCGGTAGACGCCGGTAATCGTCGGTAAACGTCGATAAATTTGCAAAAAAAATAAAAAAAATAAAACACAGAATGTCCTTTTCTCCCTGCAGTTTAAAAAAATAACCATAAACACAGAATGTCCTTCAGGCAGAGTATCATATACATTAGCAGCTATTCAAAAAGCTGCAGTGAATCCATAAATGGAAGAACTCCATTCTGCTCTAATCATAAACTGTAATGTATCATATCTAGCATGCTTCAACATCCCAAAATATGCAAGAACATACCCACAGAGAACCGACAAATATCTAAGTCACAAACGTATGATGATACAACCAAATAACCAAAGTCTACACACAACCAACAAATAGAATAGGATCCAACAAATAGGATCCAAACATCCAAGTCTAAACAACCAACAAATATCCAAGTCACAAACATACGATGATACAAACACAAACAAACAGTCACAAATGATCAAACAAACACAAACAAATAGTCCTAACTAGGACTACTACTGATCTGGTGCAGGAGGGGCACCGCCCTGACGAAGGCGTAAAAACTCCTCATACTCCGCAAGTGAAATCGATACAGATGGAGCGCCAGTCGGTGGAGTCGGTGTCGAAGAAGAAGGCGGTAGAGGCGGCGGAGTCGACGACGATGAAGGCGCACCCAGAGTACCAGCATGCTCCAACGCTGTAAGTCGCTGGTTGTATGAATCCATGATAGATAACATTCTACCACTGCTCTGGACCATCGAATCCTGCGCCAATCTCACCCTCTCGGCCATGGTCACCTGTCCTGTCTGCAACTCCGTCACCGTGCGCTCTAACCCTCCAACGGCGCGCTCTGTCCTCTCAGTCGTCTCCCTGAGGTCCATAATGCCGCGGTCGAGCGCATCCAATCGTGCTAGCAGCGCAGGATCGTCCGTAGGATGCTGAGACTGCTGCTCGATCTGTCGTAGCAGGTCGTCACGGAGAGACTCCATCATCTGGTGGACTCGGGCAGACTCCTGGGACGGCTGTGGACCATGCACACTAGCAGGAGATGTCCTAGAGGACTGGGTCGCAACTAGGGTGCCATAGGATCCCGTACCGTAGTACGTACCCCTACGGAGGCCACCAGCGGCGGTCATCCACAGCTCGTCCTCCGACGGAGCTTGAGTGGGCTGCGAGGAAGTACCGGCCTCTCCTGCATCAGGTGCACTAGCAGCCGCCCGTTCCCGCAGCCTCTTATACTCGGCCTAGAAAGTATGGATAGTACTCTATGATTTCTAATTTCTAATTAATGTACTTATTTTTACTAACTTCATGAATATTTATTTGCATCATATTTACTAAGTTATATTAAAATGGACACGAAGTATTAAATTAAGATAACGTATTGTAATACTTACATAGGTCTGCTCGGCCCTCTCGTCAATAAGGACTCCGCCCTTCCGATGGGTGGCCAGAAAGACGGTCACCATGTCGGCGTTACCGACCTTCCTTACCTGTAATTAAATATATTATCTTAGTAATAATTTATCGGATTTGCATTAAAATAATATTTCTAAAAGAGAAAGACATACCAGACGACGGAAATGTTCCGTCATCGGAATCGACCCACCGCACCACTTCGAGGCATGTTGCCTAGCCGCCTTAGCCTTCTCCGACTTCTCCTTGTACCTTGGCTCGTTGAATCGAGCCTTCATCGCATTCCACTGATCGGGGGTGATCCAACCTTGGATCGGCTTTCCGGCACGATCACGATCCTTCTGATCGTTGATAGAGTCGCGGATCAGCTTGGCAGCGACGGAAGGAAACATCCCCTCGATCTGCTCGGCCCGGTGCGACGGATAGTAAAACATATCCTAGAACAGTACGAAACCAAATATTTATCAGTTATATATAATATGCATAAATTAAATGATTCATGTTAAAAACAAATCTATTTTAACCTTGAAGCGCGTAAACCAGAAGTTCTTCCTTTCGTCTGGAGCATCAGAGTAGTTAATCCAGGGACCACCATAATTATGCCTCAGCATATCGCCTAGGCGTCTCTGTACCCCTGAAGGACGATATCTATACATACATATTATATTCATGAAAAAGTTAATTTATGATAAAAACAGAAAGAAAGAAAAAATAATAAACCAAAATACCTACTTTGTACCGTCGGCCCAGATCTCCGTCCTCCCCTCCTCCGGAGGTGCGCACGCATCATCTTCATGATGCTGGTCGGCCGTCGGCGCATCCTCCTCGGCCATCTGCTCATCCGTCTCCATCGTCGTATCAATATCAGGAACGCTAGACGGGGGAGCCCTCTCAACAGGTCTGGAACTACTCGTCCCAGGAGATATGCCACGTGACGTCGTCCCAACCGGCCCAGCTACTGTCCGATATGGAGGAGTAATCGGCGACGAGGATCCAGAGCCGGTACCAATAGGAGGTACCGAAGGCAAACTCCGTCCCCTAGCAGTACCTGTAGGAAGTACCGGATGATCCCGACCTCCTCGTGGCCCTCGCAAATGTCCGCGACGACCTGCCATACCTGATAACAGCATATGATAGTACAAGATATAATAGAGACTAGAAATATGACAGTACAATAAATAATAGAGACTAGAAATATGACAGTACAACAAATAATAGAGACTAGAAATATGACAGTACAACAAAGATAATAACCAAGGTAACATATGATGATACATTCTACAATAAACATCTAAGTCCAGATAATATCTCTCTCAATCATCTTCAGAATAATCATCTTGTTCGTCTTCCTCGACCTCATCTTCCTCTTCCTCCTCATCTTCACTTTCGTCTTCACCTTCGTCGGCTTCGCCTTCCTCTTCGGATAATTCTACATCTTCTACATTATGTGTCGTGTAATGCGTAACTTCCGTGGAGTCCACATCGACAATATTGGTTACAGGAGGTAGCTCGTCCTCCTGGTAAGCTTTTTCATCAACATCAAAAGTATCTCTAGCTTTAGTCTTGCATACTGCCCACCAGTCAGACTTCGTTGCTCCCCGTCTCGGATAAGCTGTAAAATACACGAGCTGAGCCTGAGTTGCTAGGACAAACGGTTCGTAGCCTTGATATCTACGCTTGTAGTTTATATCCACAAGACCATGCTTGTCAATTTTCCAGCCTTGATTTTCAATCGGATCGAACCATTCACACTTGAACAACACGATATTTGCAGGTTCTCTGCCATAATTATATGACAACTCCACAATCTCTCGCAAGATGCCAAAAAAATCATTTCCTGGATCGACGTCTTTGTAGTTCGAAGACTTGATACACAAACAACTGTTCTTCGTGGAATCAAGATCCAGGAAGCTGTCTCTGATCGGAGCATTTGTCGACTTGAACCGAAAGCCATTGACACAATAACTTGGCCATGTTTTAACAAAAGTAATTGGTCCCTTGGCAAGAGTTCTAATTAATTCAATCTCGGGTGAAATTAGACGATCGACCTGAATATCAAAGAAGAGATAATAAGTTATTTATTGCGCAGTTGCATTAGAAGAGGCCAGTAAATATTACCGAACTGCTTACATATTCGCTCAACCAAGAAGGAAAATGACGTCTCATTTCTTGTTCTAATGCTTCGTCTGTTAGGTAGGGTCTAACCAGCCTCAACTCATCATTATATGTGCTGGAAAACAACGAAGCATTAGAACGATTAGTACAATAATATTAGCTTATACTATTACATTGAGATGACGTAAACTCATCATTCCTTACTTACCCTTCTAGCTTCTCCACTTCATCCTCGTCGCAATTGAGTAATACATACAACTGAGCAGCCCTTAGCTCTTCGTCATTCAAATATCTCTTCTTCATTTTTCCCGAAGGCTTTCCGGACGCATTGAATACTTTCAGTATTCCATCATTAAATTCTTGATATCCGTCGTCGTTTCTCGGAGCCCTCGTTCTATTCGTAGCAACATGAGGTTTGAAATAGGAGGAGCAGAAATTTGTAATCTCCTCGAGAATATAGGCTTCACAAATAGAACCCTCGACCCGAGCCTTATTTTTTACCTTTCTTTTTAGGTGATTCAAATGTCGCTCGAACGGGTACATCCATCGATATTCGACGGGTCCACCAACACGTGCCTCGTAGGAAAGATGAATCGGCAAATGCTCCATAGAGTCGAAGAATCCAGGAGGAAACACCCTCTCTAGCTTGCACAGTGTTACCGCAATGTCCTTCTCTTGCTTTTCTAGACGATCAACGAGCAATTTCTTAGAACAAAGGTCCCTGAAGAATATGCTAAGCTCCGTCAATGGATCCCAAACTGCCTGCGGTAAGAATTCCCGAAATGCAATCGGAATTAACCGCTCCATGAATACGTGACAATCATGGCTCTTCATACCTGTCAGTTTGTTCTCCTTGAGGTCGACGCATCTTCTCAAGTTTGAAACATACCCATCTGGAAATTTCAGACCTTGAATCCACCTACAAAGCCTCACTTTATCCTCCTTCTCCAGTGAGAAAATTGCCTTAGGCTGCTTCAACTTTCCATTCCCGTCCTCTATCAAATGCAATGCAGGACGTCTACATATTTCTTTCAAGTCCAATCTAGCCTTAGGATTGTCTTTCGTCTTCCCCTTTACGTCCATTACAGTATTAATTATGTTGTCAAACACATTCTTCTCAATATGCATGACATCAAGGTTATGTCTAATCAGATTGGTGCTCCAGTATGGCAGATCCCAGAATATACTCCTCTTCGTCCAGTTATGAGTGCGACCAAATCCGTCACACTTGTAGCCCGTAGCAGGCTGCTCAATAGCACTTGGTAAATCTCTAACCTCCTCCCATATCGTGGCTCCGCACCACCTTGTCGGTGGATCACCCTTCTCCACAACGCCAGCACGAAAAGCATTCTTGTTCCTCCGGTACGGATGATCCTTCGGCAGGAATCGTCGATGACAATCGAAGAAGCACGGTTTGCCTCCGTGTTTCAAACGGAAAGCCTTAGTGTCGTCCATGCAACACGGACATGAAAGACGACCATGCGTGCTCCATCCAGATAACATTCCATAGGCCGGAAAGTCGTTGATGGTCCACATAAGTGCTGCCCGCATCTGGAAATTTTGTTTTCTAGATACATCGTACGTGTTGGAACCTACTTCCCACAGCTGATTCAACTCATCAATCAATGGTTGTAAATAAACATCAATGTTCCTTTTCGGATTGTTCGGACCTGGGATAATAACGGTGAGGAACATATATGGAGTCTTCATGCACATCCAAGGCGGTAGATTATACGGGGTGACGATCACAGGCCAACACGAATACTGGGATCCTGAAAGTCCGAATGGGGTAAAACCGTCAGAGCAGAGACCCAATCTAACATTACGCGGATCAGAAGCAAAATCTGGATACTCTCGATCAAAGTGCTTCCATGCTTCTCCATCAGATGGGTGATCCAACACTCCTTCGGTATGTTCCCGCTTATGCCAACTCATGTTTTCTGCAGTTTCCTTCACCATAAACAACCGCTGCAAACGCGGCGTCAACGGCAAGTAGTGCATCGAAGAGGTAGGCTTCCTGGTACCGACAGACTTTCCTCTACCACAGGCCTTGTAGCGATCGACACCACAAAATCTGCAGGCGTCTTCATCCTTGTCGTCTTTGTAGTACAACATGCACCCGTTGCGACAGGCATCGATTTTTTCATATCCCATCCAGAGCGATCTAACCATCCTCTTAGACCGGTAAAAGTCTTTAGGCAACTTCGCACCCTCAGGCAATATTTCTATAAGCAACTCCATAATACGGTTGTAGCAATCTTGCGACATGTTAAAATCGGACTTGATGCTCAACAATCTTGTAACCACCTCCAACGGTGAATGATCCTCACAACCAGGATATAATGGAGTCCTTGCATTCTCCAGCAACTCCATGAACTGTGCAGCATCGGGGTTCGGTGCCTCCTCAGGTGCATCATGATCATCCGGATCGAAACTAGGCCCGGCCGCGTCAAAAACCATGTTCACCAACCCATCGTCGTAAGGAGCGTTGTTGTGGACATCAACATAAGGCTCGTACTCCGATGCTAAAGACACAAGTTCTCCGTGCTCGCTCCACTGATAGTAATTCGGCGTGAAACCCTTCGAGTACAAATGATACGTGACATCCACTTCTGGATGATATTTCAAGTTACGACATCTCACACACGGACACTTAATTTTGGTACCGTCCATGTACTGAGGGAACGCCTTGGCAAACTGCAGGAACTGGTGTACACCCTCTATGAATTCATCCCGCACACCGCACATGTCATCAGGATGACGGTTGTACATCCAAGTACGATTCCGCAGATAGTAATTCAGCTCCATAATTCTGTAAGATAGATACATCAAGGTAGTGAATGATATGCAAGTGTCAAAGCTTTTCCGATGGATTGCATTTATCTTTTCATCCATTCATTCATGCATTGTATTTATCTTTTCAGTTTTGCATATCATTACCTACTATTATACATGCATACTTTATATATACATCAAGGTAGTAATACTAGTTGACGTTCTGAAAAGGAGAGTGCGATGTCTAGTAGAGGATTCTTTTTTTTGAGGAGCTGTCATATCATGGAAGTCAATATAAAATAAAAGAAGTATACATGCAATTCTATATGATTCCTAGGCCAATCAAGGTCAAAGTCAACTATTGGTCAACTCGATCAACAATCTAGTAAAATGAATGAATATTAAGGCAGTTTATTTCGTAAGTAGTAATTCATATCCATATCCAATTGAGGATAATTCTGTAAGATAGATAGATGCACATTGCAGTCAGTGAATGAATATTAAGGCAGTTTAGATATGGGTGCGCAATTTAGATAGAGGTCAGTAGAGAGCGACAGTTTAGAGAAAACTGAGATTATTGGTGAGGTATAATTGTACTTGTAGGAGTACACGACACCAACTGTCCAATATCGACCCTTTGGGTCTACAAGAGTTACTTCACTCAGTTTGTCAAGACAAGTAAAACTTTTTAAATTAATACCCAATATCGACCCTTTGGCCTGTGCTTGAGCAGTATCCTAACTCAAACTATCTATCCTAACTAATAAATTAATATCCTACTTTAACATCTACTAACTCTCATATTCCTTCTAACATAAACTAATATCCTAATCTTAACTAACCCTTTAACTGAAACTAATATCTAAATAATGCTAATCATGAACTAACACCCTAACCTGGAAGTCCACACTGCTTAAGCACAGGCCATAGGCCAAGTTATAAGGCAAAATGCAGGCAACTGCCTGTAGCTACAAGGCAAAACCAAATGTTGACGGTATATATACCGTCAACATTTAAAAAGTTTACTTGTCTTGACAAACTGAGTGAAGTAACTCTTATAGGCCCAAAAGGTACTCTATACACTCTTACTTATACAAGCCTTTTGAGGCAATCAGCGTTATACTAGATTTCCGAAAAAAATCTATAACTCTGATAGGCCCAAAAGGCTTGGCATAAGTAAATTTAATTTCTAAAGAATGGCTCAAAACACTGTACCAATCATACCTATATTTCTAAGATACTCTATATACTCTAGGTACTAGGACTGAACTAACTCTCTAACACTCTAATGATACTCACTCACATATACCCACTCTTACTTAGGAATACTAAGATCTGACACATACTGATAATCACACACACACTAACACTCTCATTAAGGCAGAGTCATGGGAGAGGTCAAAATTATGGAAGAAAAGAAAGAAGAAGGATTCAGAAAAGAGAATAGCAGGGAGTTTCTCTCCTCTAGACCCTCAATTTATAGGTACAGGCTAGAGCACTGTCAGCCATAGATGATGTTCTGATTTTCAAAAAATCATACGTCGGTGACACTTCAATTGAAAGCGATGAATCATGCTAGGTATCGTGAAGTATACCAATTCTTAACGTCGGTGACACTTCAATTGAAGTCGATGAATCATACGTCGGTGACACTTCAATTGAAACCAGAACTTACAAGTCTTAGTCTTGGGTTCTTAGTGACCATCTTTCTAGAGTTGTTACTTGGTCAAGAGGATCTTATTTTAATTATCCTATTTTTTGATGGGCTCATCTTTGGACTAATAGGATATGTTCCCAAATGTTGATCCTCAAAATCATGCTAGGTATCGTGAAGTATACCAATTCTTAACGTTGTTGTTATTATTATTATTATTATTATTATTATTATTATTATTATTATTATTATTATTATTATTATTCACATACGCACCGACACTCTAAACAGTTACTAACACTCCGACCTGAAAACTACCCTAGTGGTGATCACCAAGTATGTTTTATTTTCTTGTAGTGGTGTTTGTGCGTGTCGTGTGTTTCATGTCTGTGTGTGTGCATGTCGTGTATGTCGTATCGTGTCTGTGTCAGCACGTCAGGAGGAGGGAGTTAGGGTTAGGGTTTACCTGCGTTGGTCGGGGTCGGGTCGGGGTCGCCGGGGCTGGAGCAGCGGTGGATACGGGTTGGCGTCGGAGTCGGGTCGGTGTCGACGAGGATAATCAACGGTGGAGGGGGGACGCCGGAGAAACGGGGGTCGCCGCAGGGAAGGGGGTAGCCGGAGGGAGGGGTCGCCGGAGGGAGGGGGTCCCTGGAGAGGAGAGAAAAAGGGGGAGAGAAATTTGGGAAGCGGGAGATTGAAAATTTTAGGTGAAAGAAAATAAATGATCGATCGGGTGGAACCCTATATGAAACATTTTAGCGACGTCCACAAAGGACGTCACTAAACGTCGCTATTCAATAAAAAATTGGCGACGTCCCTAATGTGGAGTCGCAAAATGTCGCTGAGTTAAACAAAACAGCGACGTTTTGTGACTAGACCGCGACATCAGCTTTCCAAAGCATAATGTGTGGCGCTAACGGTCGCTAAACGTCGCTGATAGTGACGTTCAGCGACGTTTTTATAAAACGTCGCTAAATTCACAAATATTACCGACGTATATGACTTGCGTCGCTAAATTCGTCGCCAATACGACTTATTTTGGTAGTGTAACTTAGGCCCAGGTTGATGAGCCCGCAAGTTCCATCATGAGCTTCTTGAAGGGCTTCGACTGCTTCCTCGTTGGATAAACATCGAAGAAGAAGTCTATCGTAGGAGCATCGGTACAGAATTTTAGTAGCTGTATCATAATAGAATCGAAGGAAATGCCTCCTGACTGAGACGACTTCCTTTGGGTCCTCTGGTAGAATTCCGTAGACAGTGAAGTCGATAAACGGGAACCTCCAGTCTCAGACATTAACACCAGCACTTGTTGACATGGCATGGGCCATTTGTGAGCATAGGTTGTTTTTAGGACAGACCAAGTCTCGACCAACTACCGTGACGTAGTGTTGAGTCCCGAGGGGTGCTGCCAATGAGGCTGCGAGGCTGGCCAGAGCGTCAGCCTCCAGGTTTTGTAACCGAGGTACGTGTTCTATGAAGAACTTGGTGAAGGTTGAAATAATGTTCAATGTAACTTCATGGTAAGGAACTAGATCTTTATGGCAAACTTTGTATTGCCCTCTGATCTGGTTAACGACGAGTTTTGAGTCATCGTAGGCTTCCAGATGATCCACCCCCAGCTGTTGCGCCAGCTGGAGTCCCATGATGAGATCGTTGTACTCGGCAACAATGTTGGAGCACGGCTTCGAAAGGGAGTAAGCACGCTGGATGATCAGCTGATCGGGGGAGACTAAGACTACCCCCACTCCTGCGATGATTTGGCCTTTGGGGCCTGTTCTTGAAGCGCCATCGAATAACATCCGCCAGATAGAGCTTTTTTCGGTGACGTTTGATTCTTGGACCTCATCCGGGATGTCTTCATAGAGTCTGGAGGACTCTGGGATGGGGTGTGTAGCTAAAAAGTCGGCCAGAGCTTGACCCTTGACAGCTTTTTGTGGAACAAACACCATGTTGTATGGCGTCAATAGGATCGTCCATGTAGCTAGCCGGGAGTTCAATGATCCTGGCTTTGTCATGAGAACCCTGGGCGGATTAACTCGGGAGATGACATAAATTGTCTGGCCCGAGACATAATGGCGAGTCATCTGGATGGCGAACACCAAAGCCAAACACTCTTTTTCAACGGGGTTGTACCGGTGTTTGGCCCCGATCAGTATCCTATTGAGGTAGTAGATAGCTTGCTCATAGGTCGCATCACTATTCTGAGCCAGCAGAGCACCGAGGGAATGATCCATGGCACGTACGTAGAGGAGAAATGATTTGCCTGCGACAGGTGCCACCAGAACTGGCGGACTTGTCAGGTAGGCTTTAATATCATCGAAAGATTTCTGGCATTCTTTTGTCCAAACATAGGAGACCCCCTTCTTCATGAGCTGGGTGAAGGGTTGACATTTTTCGGAAAGGTTTGCTATAAACCTTCGGATGTATGCAAAATGCCCTTGCAGGCCTCGAAGTTCTCGGAGGTTCTTCGGAGGGTCCATGTCAAGGATGGCCTTGGTCTTCTCGGGATCGACATGAATGCCTTTCGCCGTGATAATGAAGCCTAAGAACTTTCCACTAGAAACCCCAAGGAAGGATTTAGCGAGGTTCATCTTGAGTTGATGCGCTCGCATGATATCGAAGACTGTCTTTAGGTCTTGTAGGTAATAACCTTTGAGACGACTCTTGACAACGATATTATCAACATAGTATTTGACTGTTTTGCGAAGATATTGATGAAAGATGGTACTCATAGCTCGTTGGTATGTAGCACCAGCGTTCTTCAAGCCAAAGGGTATCACTGTGTAGCAGAAAACCCCTTTCGGTGTCCTGAATGACGTGTGCTTTGTGTCATCGAGGAACATTTTGATCTGGTTGTAGCCCGAGTACCCATCCATGAAAGACATGCACTTGAAGCTACATGTATTGTCGATCATCACATCAGTGATTGGAAGCAGGAATTTGTCCTTCAGACAAGCAGTGTTGAGATCCCTGAAGTCGATACAGACTCGTATCTTCCTATTCTTCTTGGTGATAGGGACGACGTTGGCCACCCAATCTGGGTGTTGTTTATCACGAATAAATCCGCTGGTCAGGAGTTTGTCTACCTCTTGATCGATAACGTTCATGATGTCAGGACGAAAATGTCGCTGTTGTTGCTTTATAGGCTTGACATCAGGTACGATGTTAAGCTTATGCATCACGATCTGGGGATCAAGTTCCGACATATCTTCGTAGCTCCAGGCGACGGCGTCGATATATTCTTTGGCCAATTGGACCAATGATTCCCGGTCTTCTCCTTTTAGGATTTTGCTGATGAAGATGGGTTTGGAAGAAGATCCATCCCCAAGGTCGATCTGTTCGACTTCGTCTTCGGTAGGGGGTTCGCGTAATTCAAAACAAGACTCCTACTGTGCTCCTAGGCGTTGAGCCCAAGATTCTTCCTCGAAAAATTCTGGCGTTTGTTCTTCGCCTTCATCTTCTTGAGATTGTGCAGATGACATGTTCACTGATAGCACCTTCTTGAAGACTTAGCCGATACTGGTATCGGAATCCCAGGTTGATGCTTCGGACGAATGAGAATGTTCTACTTCTTCTGCCTTCGAACTCTTTGGAGTTGCCGGTGGCGTGATATAGCCCACCCCCCGTCGAGTTCGATGATAGTAGTCTTGCGGCTTTCCTTTAGGTTTTGGGAGCCGCAGAGAAAGACGTCGACCCTTGCCGTAATTCAGGCCTTTGTTGCTTTCTAGATCGTAACCCATCTTTTGGATGAGGTACTTTGCCTTGTCCATGTACCGGTAGACTTGTATTCTGCCGGTATCTGGTTCTTGCTCGAGTGGCGGGAGGTCTTGATGACGCTCGACTTTGCCGAAGAAGATGGATTCTTCGCCTCGATTCCGCGGTAGGACTATGAAACAGACCCCTTGGGATGGGACTACTCGATTTACATGATTGACGGTCGTTATTTGTGTTTGCAACGATCGTAGAGCGTTATCTAATGTATACATGGCATTCCAATGTGGAAGACTAGAATAATTAAAAGACACTCTATTATTGATGTAACACAAAATTTTGTCCCGTAGGATTACATTGTCCAGAGAGGGTGCATCTACATCAGCAGATATATATTTCCCTAGCTCTTCATCTGTGAGTACTGGGGTTGGATCGGGAGAGTTCACCGCAGCTTTGACCTTGGGGTCTGAGAGGGCTATGTGGGCCTTCTCCAGCAGCTTGGATGAGACAGATGATTGCGGAGGCTTGCTTTTAAGACGCACCTTCAGAGGTGCCTCAACTGCGCCTTTAGTGATTGGTGCCTTCCCTTGTAGTTTTGCCACAAGGGGGGCCGATGTTTGAGGCGGCTTTCCCTTGAGCCGTATCTTCAAGGGAGCTTCAGTAGGTGTTCTACCTAGAGCAGTTGGTGCTTTTCCAGGTAGCTTGATGGTCATGGAAGGTAGCATCTGAGGTGATTTTCCTTTGAGTCAAATTTTCAAAGGAGCGTCGGGAATCATCTCTGGTTCCATGTCCAGTTCTACTGCCGTTTTTGCTTCATCGTCAGCATCATTGGCTTCCCCTTCGTCGACGACTTGTACAGGTAGAATCCGTGAAGTAGGCTTCGACCCCTTTGAAAGGGTCAATGTCCGCGAACTCTGTCCGGATGATGTCGTTGGTGGACACGTACTTCATACATTGGTGGAGTGTAGACGGCACCACCATGTACTCATGCAGCCACGGACGACCTAGTAGGAGGTTGTAGTTGACGTCAGCGTCCACGACATAGCAAGTCACCTCCGTTCGGAGGAATATGACACTTCAGTCATATTTTATCCAGCGGCTCGCTTTTGCTAGCATTGAAGCCGATGATTGTAGTGTTGGAAGGCGCCAGACGGTACATTGGGATCCCCAGTATTGAGAGTAGCGTCTTCAGGATGATGTTGAGGGAAGACCTGGATCGATCTGAATCCGTTTTACCTTGACGGAACCGACATACCCGGTATAATACAGTGGCCTGTTGTGTCGGTTGTGCTTGAGCAGCATGTCTTGTTGGATGAAGGTTATGTTGGGGATAACTTCATCCGTACAATGGCAGTACGTACATATGGTCGGGATATCCTCAGGCTGCTTGACCTGACTGATGAAGGATTCAGCATCCTTCAGGGCTTCACAGAGAGCTTTACGAGTGTCCTTGGAAAGACGAAGAAGCTCAAACAAAGATAGGCAGGCAGGAGTACTGGCAAGTTGTGCCAGTATGTCAAAGTTGTGGGGCTTGGCTAGCCACGAAGCATTCTCCTTTCGCAAAGGCTTGTCGAAATGGGCCTCTACATGCTTCTATTTATTGGCTGCTGGAGGCCTGGATGGGCCCTCTTCCTGGGCAGCAGGGACGGTACAAGGAGGCACCACCTCGACGACAGCTTCGCCAGGTTGGGCGTTCTGATGTGAACGCGTCTGTACAGAAAGTGCCTCTTCCACAGAGGAAGAGACCATGCGGCAAGACTTGATCTTCCTGCCTTTGGTTTTGGAGGCAGAGCGTACCTCCGGTTGAGTAACTTCGGAGACGAGGTCAGGGTGAACCCATAAGACCTCTTCCCGGGATGTGGTGAGTGGGATGAGTCCACTCACGTTGTCACGAGTAGGTGGTAGGTTAACTACCTCCATTGTCGCCTTTGGGATGGGGACGACGCCATCTTGTGTTGTGGTTGGCGGCAAGGTGCCAAATTGGAGTGACACTAGGTTGGCCGAGACCGTTTTCTCCTCGTAGTCGACGGAGATAACATCCGCATTGATCATGCACTGGATGTAGTTCTTGAGGACGTAGCAATCCTTAGTTGGATGTATATATATATATATATATATATATATATATATATATATATATATATATATTTTTTTTGGAGAGATGCCCGATCCCTCTCCCCCGCTCTTCCCCTCCTGGCCCCCCCCCCTCCGTCGCACGTCGACTCCGTCCCCCCGTCCTCCGGTCAGCCGAGACCGCCAGACTCCCCCTGCGCCCTCCGGCGGAGTCGGAGTCGGAGTAGTGGCCGCTACCGGCGGGTCTCCTCATCACCACTCCCTCGTCCTTCCGGTTGGACCAGGACTGGCCGCCCCCGCTTCGGGCTGCGGCGCCGTCCATCTCGCTCCACTCTCCCCTCTATTCTGGGATCCCCTCCTCCTCGGAGTTCCCCGTCATCCTCCACCGTCTCGAAGTCTCCCGGCGGTGCCCTGTTCGTCCAGGGGCGTGGAGGAGGTCAGCTCGCGGTTCTCGCCGGACGCCAAACCACTCCCCCTAACCCACCCCCCCACCTCTCCCTCCCCCCGTCAGTTCCCTCCCTATTCCTCCTCATCGCGCTCGCTGGCCGCAGGAGCTTACTGACCTGGTCGACCGCTCCTCGTCGCTGCTCCGGCAGAGTCACAACGTATTGGCGCCCCCATTGGGCTGGCCGCCCACCTCCGTCTCTGGCGTAGGCCGCGTTACCCCTTCTCCCGAGGTTGTGCAGGGAACGGAGTCTCTCGCTTCGCCGTTGGCCGCCCCTCTGCGATGGCCTCATCCTCCTGGCGGGCGTCTCCCAGTGGACGAGAACGCGGCAGGCCCGCTCTCGTTTCCCCCTCTGCTGGTGTGCTCGATGCCGCTGTCAGAGTCCCATCAGTCCCGTCCTCCCACGTGGGTCGGTAACGTGGGAGGGAGCGCACCTCGGGAGTTGAGCGTTGACGAGCACGCTCCCCAGTCCTCGGTTGGCCCGCCTTCTCATTCGTTTGCGCCCTCCAACTCTGTGCTGTTTAGCGCAGGGGATCTTAACCCCTCTTCTGTCTGGTCCGGGGTCCCCCCTGCTGGATCAGCTTTTGGTGGCCCCCTATGAGCTGGAGTCTACTGCGTCCCTTTGCGCAGGGCTCCCTAAGTTTGGTTTGGCACAGGTCGTGGACCCTCCTGCGCAGTTGGGCTTGCGTTTGCTAGCCCCCCCTATCGTGGGCCCCTCACACGTGGCAGCTTCTACTGCCCATCCTCCGGCGTAATTGAGCAGACTCATGTCAGATCCCCCCCTATCGTGGGACCCCCGCCTCATTCTCCTTCTTCTGCCCTCCTTGTGGGTCCATCCCCCTAGCGGGCCTCCACCCTCCTGCCCCTCCCCCTCCGCGGCCACCGGGCTCCATCCCCTCCACCCCTTCTCGCTGAAGGTTCCTCCCCTCTCGGTCCTCCGACCGTCCCCCGTAGTGGCGTCTTGCGATTCCCTCCTGGGCAGCCCCTTGCCGGGTTAGGCCCCAGTTCCCCAGGCAGTCACCTGCGAGATCTGCTCGGGACTTTCCTTGGCTCATGCCCCCTCTCCCCCGGCAGCGGCCGATGTGGACAGTCAGGCCGGCATTCGCTCCCTAGCACCACCCTCCAGCAGTGCTATCCCGTCCTCCTCGACAGATCCCACCCCACCCCGGACCATTGCCGATGTAGCCCCCGCCTCGAGACGCGGCTCGCCATCGTCCCCTGGCCTGGACCCTCCGTTATCCAGTACCCTACCCAGCTCCCTCTCCTTCGCGGATGTCCTGCGGCCTGATCGGATGCAATCTGGTCTCTTTCCGGCCGCGGAAGTGGTTCTGCCTAACGTCACTCTGTCGCCTCCTCCGGACGGATACCCTATCTGTGTCCCCTTCTCCAGCGAGGAGATCCGATCCCTATCCTCCCCCTTCATCAGAACTTTGGTCCTCAAGTTCGGCTCCGGATGTCCTAAAATTTCTATCGTTCGGGAGACCGTCACCGGCTGGGGTCTCTCGACGACTTACCGAATAGCCCCTCTTGATCCCAAACACTTGTTCCTCCACCTCTCCTCCGACCAGGACTTCAACAAAGTGTGGGCGAAAGGTCCAACCAAAATTGACACTCAGTTTGTCAAAATTGTCAAATGGTCACCGAACTTCAACCCCAAAATTGACTCGACCATCATCACCTCCTGGATCACACTTCCCAATCTCCTCCTAGTGTGCTTTCCTGCAGCAGCCCTCAAGAGGATTGCCAGCTCCTTCGGAGTCCTTGTGGCCATCGCCGAAGAAACGAAAAACCTCTCCAAATGCAACTACGCAAAAATATTCGTCGAGCTGGACCTAGCAAATGAGCCACCAAAATCGATCGAGATTGAACTCGGAGATCAGTCATTCAGCCAAGCGCTGGTTTACGACAACAGCATAATTTTCTGCCAACACTGCCAGATGTGCGGCCACTCTCTACAACACTGCTTTCGTGCACACCCAGAACTCAAGAAACCTGTTCCCAGGAAACCGTGCGAGACAGGCGCGACACCACCATCCCGCCCTACTGCGCAGATCCTGCACCACAACCTCTCATCTCCCGCTCGAAGTTCCCCCACCCATACCGCTTCCGTCTCCGCACCACCCCCTTCTCTCGCCATCATTCTCCATAAGTCCTCCGGTGCTCCAGGATCGGATCCAGCTGTTGGCGCTTCTGAAATGCCGGTAGCCGTTCGCCACCCTAACCCCCAATCCCCTTCACTCGCCATCACTCTTCATAATTCCTTCGGAGCCCTAGACTTTGAACCGGTTGATTGCTCCCCGGAGACGCCCACCTCCGATGACCTCCCTAACCTTACATCCTCCCCCCTAATGGCCTCGACATCGTGCCCCTCCAAATCACCACCACCACCCCTATCTCCAACGCCTCCCCTCCTCAAGCTTCCTCCTCTGTACCTGTGATGTCCTGTGTTCTGTCTTCGGTCGGTCCTAGATCGCTCCCCTCCAGTGAGGAAGCTGGGGCACAGTCCTCTGTCGATCCTCCCAACCCCCTCTGCTCGACCATCTTGCCTCCTTGCCAGTCCTCCCCCTCACCGGCAGATTTTGGCAGGCACAGAAAGTGGGTGTCCTTGATCGCGACAACCCTCTCTGTGCTCTGGCAGAGTGTAAAGACTCTGGCACTTCCCCCTCGGCTGTTGCAGCCTTTAACTCGAGCTCGGATAGGGATTTTGAAGCGGTCAGCACCATCCCCAAACACAATTCTCTTAAAAATAAAAAAAGATCCAAGAAACAAAGACAGCGTACGGCGATGACCACGAGATCCGCCGCAAAGCTGCAAAATACCCCTACCTCCCCCTTTAATGCCTAACATCCTTTCTTGGAACGTTCGTGGCATAGGGAATAAACAGACTCTGAATCGGATCATCAGCCTCACCAAATCCAATCGTATTGATCTTCTGGTCATTATTGAACCCAAAATCCCCCACAAAAGAATGAAAGAAATCTAACTCAAGCTGGGATTCCCTTCCGCGATCTCCGGATGTCACGACATTTGGATCTTCTTTGCCGCTGAGTTCCGCTTCGGCATTATGAACGACTCCCACCAGGCCCTCTCCTGTTGGATCGAGCATCCCGCCTTTAAGTCCCGCGCCCTTCTTTCGGCCATCCACGGTAGCTGCTTCATCCCGGAGCGTAGACTTCTTTGGGAATTGCTGTCGGGGAACTCCCTTCCCCACGACGACATGTCGTGGCTTTGCATCGAGGATTTCAATACGGTATCTTGCAGAGAGGAAAAATCCGGTGGTCGGGACCCCCCTCATTCGGCCATGGAGGACTTCAAAAACTTCGTCTTAACCGCGCACCTGTCAGATATCCCCTTCCACGGCAACCAGTTCACTTGGAGCAACATGCAAGAAGGAACACGTAGGCAGTTCTCCCGCCTTGACCGCGCCATGGTCAATGACTCTTGGTCGGATTTGGGAGTGACCAGTAATCTTTCGTACCTGAACTCCACAGAATCAGACCATTCCCCCCTTTTTCTAGAGATCAAAAACACTCATAACCACATCAAAAAACCCTTCCGCTTCCTCGACTTCTGGCGCCACCACCCACAGTTCTTGCACATCGTAGAAGAGGCTTGGACTTCTGTCAATCATCCGGATCCTCTGGTCAGAATAGCTACCAAACTCAAAGCTACTAGAAAAGCCCTTACGGCCTGGAGCAAAATTGCGTTCGGGGATATTTTTCAAGCCATTAAGGAGGCAGAAGATGATGTCACCCGTGCGGAGATTAATTTCGTCGTCGTAACTTCCCAGGAAAATTGTGCTTCTCTCAACCTTGCCAAGGCCATCCTTAAATCCAGGATCAAGGTTGAGACTGAATTTTGGAGACAAAAGGCTAGATTAACCTGGGACATGGAAGGGGACAAGAACTCTGGCTTCTTTCACAAATGCGTCAAAGGCCGAAGAAGCTCTCTTAAGATCCATCGCATCGGCGACGGGAATGGTCAAATTCTGAACGATCAGGAAAACATTCAGATGGCAGCCACGAACTTCTTCTCCAACATGTTTACCAAAGAGGCAGTGGTTAAAGACGACGGATTCCTGTCCGAGATCCCATCCCTGATTTACGACAGGGATAACGAGACCCTCTGCGCCCCCCCTCTGTCGACGAGGTTAAGACCGCTGTGTGGTCCATTAATGCTAACTGCGCTCCGGGTCCGGACGGGTTCAACGGGGTGTTTTTTCGAACTTGTTGGGATATCATTCAGTCCGACCTTTGGGATGCTACAATTGAATTTTTTCAAGGAGCCACGTACCCGAAATCTGTATCTTTCGCCCACATCATCCTAATACCCAAGAAAGATAACCCGGAGACCTTTAAAGACTTCAGACCGATCAGTCTCTGCACTTTCACCAACAAAATTATTTCTAAAATCATCGCCTCCAGAATGTCAGACCTCCTCCCCAGAATCATCTCCGAAGAGCAAAGCGGTTTCGTCAAAGGTCGTAATATCACCGACAATATCCTCCTAGCGCAAGAAATGATCACTTGCATGAAATTCTCGTCCAGAGGAGGGAACGTCGCCATCAAACTGGACATGGAAAAAGCTTACGACCGTCTTGACTGGCAGTTCATGGTCTGGGTGTTCAGAGCCTTTGGCTTTTCGGAACCTGTTATCGATATCATCTTCAGATCCATTAACAACTCCTGGTTCTCCACCGTCATCAACGGCCAAGCTCAGGGCTTCTTCAAAGATACTCGCGGAGTTAGACAGGGAGATCCCCTCTCCTCCACCATTTTCATCATCACGGCTGAAGCCCTGAGCAGAAACCTCAAAATCATGCCGCGTTACCCCAGATTTTAGCACTTTCACACAACGACAGGTTGCCCTCTCATAACTCATCTTGCGTACGTAGACGACATCCTCATTTTCTTCGCTGGTACGATTGGAGCAATTGAGGTGGTTATAAGAACTCTTGCTAACTACACTAGATGCTCTGGTCAGAAAATTAACAACAGCAAGAGCGTGATCTACACCCATCACAAAGCCGATAGAACTCACTCGGCTGTGCTGTCCAATATGACCTCCTTCTCCACAGCTTACCCCCCTTCCTCTACTTAGGCTGCCCGCTGGTGTACGACAGAACGAACTCTGGCATTTTCGACCTCATGGTGAGCAAGATTCGCAAGAAAATTTCGGGCTGGCACAACGCAACCCTTTCCCCCGGAGGAAAGTTAATTCTCATAAAGCACGTCCTATCCTCCATCCCCATATACACCCTTGCGGTGTGCTCGCCCCCCCGTCAAAGTGCTCCATGCTATTGAATCCATCCTCGCCAATTTCTTTTGGGGTCATCTCGAGGGAAACACTACCAAAATACACTCATTTAGCGACGAATTATTAGCGACGGACTTATTCCGTCGGTATTAGCGACGGTTTCATGGCCGCTCAGCGACTGCTTACCGACTACAATCCTTTGTCATTTTTATTTTAATTTTAGGGGGAGGAAAGGTCGCACATCCGTCGCTAGAGTGTCGGTGCTGTAGCGACGGAGTTTTCATCGTCGCTACACAGTCGATTATTTGGCGAGAATTGTGTAAGAAATTGGCAGAACATATTTTCGACGCCTTAGCGACGGATGTGTAGTCGACACTTATCCAAAAAGGCGACCGCGTGGCGACAATTTTTTACCAGTCGCTCGTCCGTCGCTAAATAAACGTTCCAGACTTTAAATGGAATGGCGGGGGAAACTTTTTGCATTCCCCCCAAATTCACTCTCTCCCCTCTCTCTCTCTTTCTCTCTCTCTCTCTCTCTCTCTCTCTTTCTCTCTCTCTCTCTCTCTCGCCGATGTCGGCTTCGGTGATCGGCGTCGGTGTCATCGTCGGCGTCGGCGTCCTCTCCTCTCTCTCTCTCTCCCGAAGGTAACCCCCCCTCTCTTTCTCTCTCTCGATCTCTCTCTCTCTCTCGGTTATAGGGGCTGGGCAGCGCGATTGGGCCTGGGCCGTCCGTGGCTTGGCGGCTGGCTTGGGTCGGGGGCTGGGCGGTGGGCTTGGGGCGGAGGCGTCGGGGTCTGGGAGGCGGGCTTGGGGTTGGGGCGTCGGGGGCTGGGCGGGGGCGTCGGGGTCTGGGAGGCTGGCTTGGGGTTGGGGCGTCGGGGGCTGGGCGACTGGCTTGGGTCGGGGTCTGGGCGGTGGGCTTGGGGTGGGGGCGTCGGGGTCTGGAAGGCGGGTGGGCTTGGGGCGGCGGGCTGGGCGGTGGGCTTGGGGTTGGGGCGTCGGGGGCTGGGCGGCTGGCTTGGGTCGGGGGCTGGGCGGTGGGCTTGGGGCGGAGGCGTCGGGGTCTGGGAGGCGGGCTTGGGGTTGGGGCGTCGGGGGCTGGGCGGGGGCGTCGGGGTCTGGGAGGCTGGCTTGGGGTTGGGGCATCGGGGGCTGGGCGCTGGCTTGGGTCGGGGTCTGGGCGGTGGGCTTGGGGCGGGGGCGTCGGGGTCTGGGAGGCGGGTGGGCTTGGGGCGGCGGGCTGGGCGGTGGGCTTGGGGTTGGGGCGTCGGGGGCTGGGCGGCTGGCTTGGGTCGGGGGCTGGGCGGTGGGCTTGGGGCGGCGGCGTCCGGGGCTGGACGGTGGGCTTGGGGCGGCGACGTCGGGGGCTGGGCGGCTGGCTTGGGGCGGGGCGTCGGGGGCTGGGCGGCTGGCTTGGGTTGGGGGCTTGGGGCGGCGGCGTCGGGGGCTGGGCGGCTGGCTTGGGGCGGCGGCGTCGGAGGCTGGGCGGCTGGCTTGGGGCGGGTGCGTCGGGGCTATTTGTAACCGACGCACACCCATAAGCACTCTTCATATATATATGCAACCGAACTACGGGGCGGCGGGCTTTGGTCGGGGGCGGCGTGTGGCTTTGCTTCTCAAATTCATCTGAGTTTATATATTGGCTAAATAATGTGTTATCCATATTGGGTGTTCCATTAGTTTGGTGGTGTTTGGATTAGTAAATGTAAATATATATGGGGTTTGGATTCATGGTGTATATGTTCACTGTCTCAAGGACAGTGCGAGTTCTATCAGTTGTGTGCTTCTGTATAGATGTATATATCTATACATCTAGCTGTGATATACATATGTGTATGTGACAATCTCAGTTAGCGACGGACTAGTTACCGGTTAGCGACGGACATTTCCAGCTCCATTAATTGCATTAATCTACGGTACGACATGGTGACGGATATTCCCTGCAGCCATTCGACTGGCGAGGCAGAAACTATGTTGCCGTAGATAAAGTTGCCTGTCCTCCGACCCTTATCCCTCGGCAATGATGATACGACAACCTATCACTATATCTTATATAGTAGTAGATGATGTCTTAGTATTACATTAGTGAGTTCATCTTGATTCTGTTACGTACGTCCTTCAGATACTAGATACGATAAGGTTAACATATACTACATGATATGTATACAGAATATAGATGATTCACACTAATGTATGCTAGAATGAATCTTGGGTTGTGTTCTGAGCCATCCGTTCTCACACTTAAAACACATAGGGATTAGTAGTGTGAGAGCGCCAGAGAGAGTGAGAGCGCCGGAGGGGGGAAGGAGAGAGAGAGTAAAATGGTACAACATGGTGATGTAGTACTGTATTTTGGCTCCAGTTCCAGCTCCATTTGATCTACGGTACGACATGGTGATCAGGACATAGTACCTGCAGCCATTCGACTGGCGAGGCAGAAACTATATAGCCGTAGATAAAGTTGACTGTCTTCCGACCCTCATCCCTTGGCAATGATGATACGACAACCTATCACTATATCTTATATAGTAGTAGATGATGTCTTAGTATTACATTATGTGAGTTCATCTTGATTCTGTTACGTACGTCCTTCAGATACTAGATACGATAAGAACATATACTACACCATATGTACAGAACATAGATGATTCACACTAATGTATGCTTGAATGAATCTTGGGTTGTCTTCTGAGCCATCCGTTCTCACATTTGGCAAAAAATCGAACTTTTTATACTTTATCGGCTTTCGAAAATGTACTCAAATTACATGATGGTTCCTTTAGTTAGCTTGCTTCTGTTACAATTATATTATTTGTGACTATCGATCTTACCAGATGGCACTCATGACCCGAGGAGCGGCACGTCGTTTGAGGATAACAGTGAATGCTGAAGTGGCTCCTCCTACAGTTAAGGAGGAAGTGGCACCGGTTGCTAGTGAGACCGGAAGTTCTATTCATCCAGCACCGGTAGCTAGTGAGACCGAGAGGACTCTTCATGCAATCCTTGCAATGGACGACAGCTCTCCTCGCACCAAAAATCTTGCTTTTTCGAGGTGGTTGTGTGAACGTATCACTGAGCATTTGCGTGAGCAGCGTGGTTCTCATTAGCTATTAGTACTTATTTGTATTGGACTATTTGTATTGGGTTGTTTTTGTATTAGACTATTTGTATTGGACTACATATTGAGTTGTTTTTGTATTAGACTATTTGTATTGGACTACATATATGAACTAGAACTGTGTCAATCTCTGGATTGTATTGCACTACGACATGGTGATCAGGACATATATAGTCCCTGCAGCCATTCGACTGGCGAGGCAGAAACTATGTATCCATAGATAAAGTTGACTGTTCTCCGACCCTCATTCCTCGGTAGTGATGATACGACAACCTATCACTAGAGGATACTCTAAGAGATCCATCTGTGTAGGACGTATACTCTGAGATATCACCTTTACAAGAATGATATCAGTAGTGGGATCGAGTGTTGGATGAGATACTATCAGAGTATACGTCCTACTCAGATGGGTCTCTCACCGTTACTATTTTTTTCTGACAGCAAGGTGGATGTGCTCCATCAACAGATTCTTTCTTCGAGCCAAAACTTTGCCCCGGAGCTCAAGTGAACATCCTTCGTGTAGAGCTCGAGTGAGAGGTTCCTGACAGCATGGTGGCCTCCTTTGTCAAAGTATCCGTGCTCATCCAATATTGGTTGTGGGACGAACACGGATACTTTAACAAAGGAGACCACCATGCTGTCAGGAACCTCTCACTCGAGCTCTACACCAAGGATGTCCACATGAGCTCCGGGACAAAGTTTTGGCTCGGAGCAAGAATATGTGGACGGAGCACATCCACCATGCTGTCAGAAAAAAATAGTAACGGTGAGAGACCCATCTGAGTAGGACGTATACTCTGATAGTATCTCCTCCAACACTCGATCCCACTACTGATATCATTCTTGTAAAGGTGATATCTCAGTTATACGTCCTACACAGATGGATCTCTCAGAGTATTCTCTCCGGTTGGGTTGTGTTCTGAGCCATCCGTTCTCACAGAGGGTCCTATTTTGGATTCTATATTTTGTATTTTGGTTTCTGTATTTTGTATTTTGGTTTCTGTATTTTGTATTTTGGTTTCTGTATTTTGTATTTTGGTTTCTGTATTTTAATCTACGGTACGACATGGTGATCAGGACATAGTCCCTGCAGCCATTCGACTGGCGAGGCAGAAACTATAGCCGTAGATACGATAATTGGTGTGCATTAAAATCGTATGTGCATATTTGGTCTATGTGATTCTTGGATAATTGGTGTGCATTATATATTGGTTTGGTTTATGCATATTTTTGTGAACAGGGAAAGTGCTGTAATTTTTTTTTAAAAAAATTCTCAGTTACCGACAGACTAGTGATCAGGACATAGTCCCTGCAGCCATTCGACTGGCGAGGTAGAAACTAGGCAAGTAGCCTTAGATAAAGTTGACTGTCCTCCGACCCTCATCCCTCGGCAATGATGATACGACAACCTATCACTATATCTTATATAGTAGTAGATGATGTCTTAGTATTACATTAGTGAGTTCATCTTGATTCTGTTACGTCCTTCAGATACTAGATACGATAAGAACATATACTACACCATATGTACAGAACATAGATGATTCACACTATTGTATGCTAGAATGAATCTTGGCTTGTGTTCTGAGCCGTCCGTTCTGATCAAGCATCTTTTTTCTCCTCGTCCTCCACCATGGCTCTGAACAAACCTGCTCCTCCCTCTACTTCTCTTCTTCTTATTTGACTCTCTCAACAACATATGACATCCACCTCAAGTGTAGAGTCGGGGGAGAAGAAGTGGACAGGAAGAGGAGGGGAAGCAGCACAGCCGACGGCATGACCCGGAGGAAGTACAGAGGTTTTCTTCAACAGCCGTAGGAGAACTATAAGGATATATCTTTTTAGCGACATGTCATCTTGTCAAAGACCCTTCATGTGAATATCATGTTACCGCGGTATCGGAAGACTAACATGTATAAGTTTTTAAGCCGTGTGTTTTGATATAATCTTCCCAACTCTTTCCTTCTATGTAGTAATCTTGCATTATTACATAGCAGGAAAGAGTTTTGAGGATTATGTCAAAACACACGGCTTAGAATCTCGCTTGACATTTTAGTCTTCTGACACCACGGTAACATGATTGTCACATTAAGGGTCTTTGACAAGGTGATATGTCGCTAAAAAGATATATCCTTATAGTTCTCCTACGGCTGTTGAAGAAAACGTCTGTACTTCCTCCGGGTCATGCCGTCGGCTGTGCTGCTTCCCCCTCCTCTTTCTACCCACTTCTTCTCCCCCGACTCTACACTTGAGCTGGATGTCATATGTTGCTGAGAGAGTCAAATAAGAAGAAGAGAAGTAGATGGAGGAGCAGATTTGTTCAGAGCCATGGTGGAGGAGAGGGTAAGGAAGATGCTTGATCAGAACGGATGACTCAGAACACAAGCCAAGATTCATTCTAGCATACATTAGTGTGAATCATCTATGTTCTGTACATATGGTATAGTATATGTTCTTATCGTATCTAGTATCTGAAGGACGTAACAGAATCAAGATGAACTCACTAATGTATGCTAGAATGAATCTCGGGTTGTGTTCTGAGCCATTCGTTCCGATACTTGGCAATTAAGCCATTCGACTGGCGAGGCTGAAACTATAAGGCTACTTGTACGTTCTTCCAACTTTAAATTACAAGATTACTATATTAGGTTAAATAAATCACTAACCTCATCACGGTGAGTCTTGGTGTAGCACTCAAATGTGGGGCACCTGTAATCTATGTGAGTTCATCTTGATTCTGTTACATCTTTCAGATACTAGATACGATAAGAACATATACTACACTATATGTACAGAACGTAGATGATTCATACTAATGTATGCTAGAATGAATTTTGGGTTGTGTTCTGAGCCATTCGTTCCCATACTTGGCAATTAAGCATGTGAAATAGAACTGATTATGTTTAGTTTGTCTTACGATACAGATTTTCACATCCAAATTGAAATGGATCGTTACTTCGTTGATCGTACATGGGTGTACTATAGCGGATCAACCTCCTGGACCGTAGGTACTTATAAGTATTGACCGTATCGGATTAGTATCAATCTATCGTTTTGGTATGGGCCGTATCGGTTGGTATTGGTCTTAGCGAATTGGTATCGTCCTATCCGATATGTATCGGCCGTATAGCTAGGATTCATATTGGCCTTATCGATTTGGTATCTGTCATATCCGATAGGTATCGACCGTGTTGGATTATTATATACCATTTTGGATTAGTTTCGTAGAAGGTTTAGTAACAACTGTACTTGGATTTCTCTCTTCTAGAGCTAGATTACCATTGCAAGAGAGTCACGAGAGCGTAAATGGCCAGTTACAGAACATACATACTTCCTTTTCAATCTCGCTTTTCCTGATGGAAAAGGAAGTATGTATGTTACTGTAACTGGCCAATCACGATCTGGTGATTCTCTTGTAATGGTATTCTAGCTCGAGAAGAGAGAAATCCAAGTACAGTTGTTACTAAACCTTCCATGAAACTAATCCGAAATGGTATATAATAATCCAACACGGCCGATACCTATCGGATATGACCGATACCAAATCGATAAGGCCAATATGAATCCTAGCTATACGGCCGATACATGTACATATCGGATATAGGACGATACCAATTTGTTAAGGCCAATACCAATATGATACGTCCTATACCAATCCGATAGACCGATACAGGCTTAATACACTAGATACTAAGTACATCTGGCCTATACCAGCGGATCCACAAATTACTGCACGATAGGCCCAACGACTCCAGTTACATCCGGTTATTGGTGAGTACATGATTACATAGTAATTCTGTTAGTCTTGTGATACAGATTTTTACTCATGCTACCAACGTCACAACTTTTCCAGTGCTGCTCCCTCTAATGATGATGAACGCAAAAAACCAACGTCACAACTTTTATAACTTGAGTAAATTTCTTTACCCTATATAAAAATTTCTGTTGTCAGAAAGATGGCTCCTAGGACTCGTCGAGGTGATGCTGCTAGTCGAGGAAGGGGTCGAGGCAAGAAACCCTTAGAGGTCGACATGGAGGAAGTCTCCGTCGTCAAACAAGAGCCGGTGACTGTTAAGGAGAAGGTGTTACCAAAGGTCGAGGTCAAGGAAGAACCGATGACCATCAGGGAAGAGATTGCTCCCAAGCTTGAAGCTAAGGAGGAGCCACCGTCAGAGAGTAGTAGCATCGGGACCGACCCTTCTGTCCCTACAGAAGACCTCAACCAGATTGAGCCTTCGTATGCAAAGTGGCTGATAGAATGGTACATGCCTCAACGCAACTATCATCCCTGGCTGTGAGAATTCATCGTCTGACTTGTGGTCATTGTTGAGGCGAAAGTCAATTTTCCTATGTGTTTTGGAATATTTGTGAAAATTTTGGAATATTTGTGTTATGATCGGTCGCCAGGATTGGATATTAGGTTACTGTAACTAGCCAACTCTTTCCTATGTGCTTTGGAATATTTGTGAAAATTTTGGAATATTTGTGCAATGATCGGATTATAACGATGGATATTAGGTTACTCTTCCGGATAATTGATGTCTATTTTATATTAATTTGGTTTGGTCTATATGATTCTTGGATAATTGGTGTGCATTAAATTCGTATGTGCATTACTTGGTCAATGTGATTCTTGGATAATGTGACTGCATTATATATTTGGTCTGTGTGATTGTTGGATAATTGGTGTGCATTATATATTGGTTTGGTTTATGCATATTTTTGTGAACAGGGAAAGTGCTGCAATTTTTTCCCCAAAAAACCCAGTTAGCGACGGACTAGTGACCGTGTAGCGACGGATACTCCCAGTTGCCGACGGGTTATCGACGGATAATCCGTCGCTATCTGAAGTTTTTAAACTGTTTTCAGGCAGCGACGGGTTATCGACGGATTATCCGTCGGCAACGTTCTGGTGGTATAAGCTTCGACGGACTAGCGACGAAAAGGCCGTCGCCAGGGCGACTGGTAGTCAGCCGCTAATCAGTCGCTCTAAATAATGACGGCGTAGCGACGGCAAATCCGTCGACATGGTTCTGGAAATGCATAACATTTTCAGAACCATGGCGACGGATAATCAGTCAGCAATCCGTCGCTGTGGCATCGCCGTACCTTCGTCTTAGCGACTACTATTCCGTCGCCATGGTGCTGGATATGCCAAGCTTTTCCAGAACCTGCTCGACGGATAGTCCGTCAGAACTCCGTCGCAAAGCGGTCGTTATTTACCGACGACTTGCGACGCATTAGCGACGGAATGATACAATCTGATACGCTGTTACGACGGGTTACCGACGGAAATGTACGTCGCTATAGCCTACACAGCTCAGTACTTAAAAGCTGAAGTGGACGACAGTCCGTCGGAAATCCGTCGCTAAGGCTTCGTATTGTAACGTCGAATATCCGTCGTTAGTCCGTCATGTGACGACAACTTAGCGGCGGAAGGTTATTAGCGACGAGCTGATTGCCGACGGATGTTTTTGGCCAATATCTGTCGGTAATCGGTCGCTAATTGTAATTACCGTCGTCTTAGCGACGGATGTGGCCGTCGCTAAAACGATAAATTTTGGTAGTGAAAGAACAAGTACCACTGGGCCAGTTGGGCTACCATGGCCAAACCCACAGAAGAGGGTGGTCTGGGATTCTGCAGGCTTGCTCACATGGTCGACGCCCTCTCGGCTAAATTATGGTGGAAACTCCGCTCCGAAAACTCGATCTGGACTAGGTTCATGAGAGCGAGATACTCCAGATTCTGTCACCTAACGGTAGCGTCTGCCAACAACAGATCCTCCGCGTCGTGGCGGCGCATCATCCGGGGCCGTAACCTTGCGAAACCGTACTTGCGTTTGACATTGGGCAATGGTCACTCGCAAGCTTGCAAGGAACGCTGGTTGGGGGACGTCATCCTCAGGCCCAACGATATTACTTCGACGTAGTGCGAGATCCGTGATTTATGAGATGAGGACGCGGCAGGGTGGAATTGGGATAGAGTTCGTGATTGGCTTGGCACGACGGCCATGGCGAGCCTGGCCGCTTCTCACTTGTCAATCAATGACGCCCATGACGTCCTCAGATGGTCCCCCAACCCCAGTGGCCTCTTCACCCTCGCTTCGGCCAGAGCCATCACCAGAAACATCCTGATTACGACCTCCCCTGCCGCCAGGTTTTGGCACGCTTGTATTCCAGCAAAATGGTCTATCCTCCTCTGGCGTGCCGCACGTCGGAAACTTTCCACGGACGACGCCGTCCAATCTTTCGGCTTTAGTCTGGCGTCCAGATGCCACTGCTGTGTTGAACACCGATCAGAATCCGCAGATCACGTCCTTCGTTCTGGCGAATCTGCCTCCCACATTTGGACGCAACTTTAATACAGGTGTAAAATGGAACACGTCTCACGGGCATCAGATCGTCGCTGCCGCCGCTTTTTAGGTTTTATGGAAAAACAGAAACAAACACAGATTCGAGGGCCATCACTTCCCGCCTCCTTTATTGTACAGAGAGGTTGTGCGACAAATCTTCAAAAGAAAGAGGCTTTGCACTCACACATCGAACCAATTTTGGGCCATCCTGGACTGACCTGATCGCCGCGTGTAATATGCTGTCTCTTTGGCCTTGTTCGACCGAGGGACCGGGGCGACTTTTCCTTGGGGGCTAACTTTGGCTGCCTATCCTTCTGATGCTCGGTCCTACGACCGTTTTGCGGGCAACACTTCGACTTTTTTTTTCTGTTTTTGGGGTCGTGCGTTGCGCACGGCGTGCTTTCTTGTATAGGCTTCGGCTTTTTGCGCCTGTCAATCAATAAAGTTCTCATTCTCTATATATATATATATATATATATATATATATATATATATATATATATATATATATATATTATATTATATATTATATATATATATATATATAGTCCGACAAACCGATGGTAGTGACAGTACCTCGAATTTCCCACTCTCCCAACCTCGTCGGGACGCTTCGGGTCCGGCAACTTGATCTTGTCACCTTGCTTCAATATCTCGAAGAGTTGCAGGGTATCTTCATCATTGAAAGAATAAACCTCCTTTGGCCATGGTGCAAGTGGAGGCTTCTGAGTAGGTGCTGATGCACCTTTGGAGGCATTGACAGTCAATGCCCGCTTCCCCTTCGTCTCTCATCCAGGGTTGTTGGCTGCAGGCCATTTTTCCTTGTCCTCAAAGGCATGGAAACTGACTCCCAGAAGACGAGCATTGGACGCCTTCTTTTCTGCTGCTTCGGCCTCGATGATCAAAGAACTCCAGTCGGGAGGAGGAGTGGAGTTGAGCCAGAGTTTGATCACAGGCAGCATGTTCATGCTGCAGGAGGAGAGGAGTGCATGTTCTGGCATACCCAGGGGCAGTCTGAAACAGGCTTGTCGGAAACGTTCGATGAATGCTCGAACCGTCTCCTTCTCCTTCTGACGTATCTCTATGAGGGACGCCATTGTCATGTCCTTCCCTCCATCGTAGAAACGATCGAGGAAGAGACGTATCAAGTCATCGAAGGAAGATATGGAGTTTTCGGGGAGGCTGCAATACCAGTCGTAAGCCACTCCTTTCAGTGCCCCGACAAATATGCTGGTGAGTAGTGCATCTTCCTTTGGAAGATGTCCTGTTTGAGACTGGAAGTACGTCAGATAACGGCATGGAGAGTCCTTCCCGTCATATGGCGTCAAAGTTTACGGTTTATATTTGGAAGGATAAACCACTTTATTCCATTAGAGGGGACATGGTTGGGGGATCCCCATCTTCTGGCGCTCCTCTTGTCTGTTCTTGGGCTCAAAGCGCTCGCGCAAGTCCCTGATCATCTCAACCACGTCTTCCATGGAGCTGGGAGTCGGGGAAGGTTGTACAGCCTGGAGTTGAGCATTTGATGGCTCTGACGTTCGTGGTGCTTCGCGGCGATCCGTATCCAAGGATACCCGTTGAAGGGGTACACTTGATTCTCCATTGGCCCCTGGGTCAGGACCGGTAGAAGGTGCCCTGGCCAAAGCTGACCGTATCTCAAACACTGCCTGACTCAGTGTTTCCATGGAGGCAGAGAGGGTTTTGAGTCCTCCCTCCAAGGTATCTATGCGCTGGACGAGGTCTGCTGGCGGCGCATCTGACTCGTATCACCCCTAGTCATGTATACTGTTATGACATGGCTGGAGCTTTATCTTGACTACCCTCAGCTATGTTCTGGGGGATATCTTGGCCTTCGGGATCGGCAAGGACTTGGCTACCTCCAGCTGTGCTCTAGAGGACGTCTTCGTCTTCAAAAGGACGATCGACAAGGGCTTGACTACCCCCAGCTATGCTCTGGAGGACGTCTTCGTCTTCAGAAGGAGGATCAACAAGGGCTTGACTACCCCGTGCTTCCTCCAAGATCTTCTTTCTCCTCCGAGTGCCTTCAAATACTCCAGAGGACGGGACAGTTGTCTTGGTTTTCCTCGGCTGGCTCTTGGACGAGGACGAGGAATTGCCAGTCACCTTTCGGATTGACGAGGAGTTAGAGATTACGTTGCATGAAGCAACCTTTAATTCTAGCTCCTCTTTAATTGACACCTTCTTCCCGAGGCGACGTCAGAGGGGTGTTGATGATTGTAGCCGCTGGAACACCGACTGCCTTGGTGGTGGGACTGTTGTTTTACAACAACAATTGATGGTGAATACAGCACAGGTGTGCCCTGTGAGGGGTACATTGTGCTTGTCAGTCGACTCTCCTGATCGATGCTTGTGACTAATCATATTACGCAAATCATTGGAGGAGAATGTCACCTTCGCACCCCCATCAGGCACATGGCAAAGCTAAGTGCCGGGGTGGTCAGGTGAATGCAGCATCCCCTGAACCAATACAGAAGATGCGCTCAGATCAGTAGTGGGGGCATAAAATTTACAATGACTTGAACCAGCCACAGACGCACATCCTATGTAGGCGCTGGGGTTCAAGACCACAGAGTTTGCCTTGCTCGACTTGGTTGCGAACGCAACAGATGCGCCCAAGTGAGGCAAGTACTTTAAAGGTCGGCTCGTTTCCGGCGTAGAAGCACCCGAGTCGACCTTATACAACTTACCATCAGTAGCGTGCATGATTGTGAGCGCATGCTTCTGGTTTGCTGTCGGCATAGCACGTTTGAGGCACATGGCATGTGCTTCCTTAGACTTCTTCGTACCAGCTCGCTGGGGTGCATAGTACTCAGAGTCCAAATTCTTTTTGCCACGACAGCGAGTGAGTCTGTGAAAGACAGAGGCCTTCTGTGGCGCATCAGAGGTGATGCGCAGGGCATTAGTTGCGCCCCTGCTCCATCGACGCATCTTCCTCGTTTGAGAGGGAAATGGCTGGGGAATGTGGTCAGCCATACGTTTCTTCGAGAGATGCGCTGTACCGGTGGGCACATCTTGACTGTTGAGGACGTCAGCAGAAAGGGTAGGCGGCATCGGCGTATCCCCTTCGGTGGTGGTGCCAAAGGCGTCGACCTTGCGCACCCAAACTTGGCGAGTCTTCTCCGGCTTCGGCAGCCGCTTCGAAGGACTTGCGTTGCCTTTAGAGATGAACTCCTCATACGCCTGTTGATTGAGGCGTACGACCAGCGTCTTGTAGGAGGAGCCCACATTCACGTTGTCGGATTGCGACATAGCTTTCTCGGTGGAGGAGAAAGAGGTCCCCAGCAGAGTCGCCAGCTTGTTTGCCATTAAAATCTTTTTATTGCAATTTCAATTACAAACAGAACAGTGTTACAATGTAGGACTTAGATGTAGTCCTAGGAGAACACTTTTGTTTATCTAGGTTCCTGTGTCGATGGAGCGAGTGGTAATACGTTGACTCCGTTGACGATCTGACGAAAGTTTTCGATTCTCTGAAGGTCTGAATTACTCTGGGTGCTGGAGCTTGCGGAGAGGAAGAAGACGTTGAGTGTCTGTATCTGCCTCTCTTAATGTGTGTAGGTCTCTATCTGTAGTTATGTCTCTGTGTGTGTGTGGAAGAAGGAAATGATCCCTTTATTTATAGCTTGCAGACTGGCTGCTCATGCGCGCATATGTAGGATGCACCTGTTTGTGGGGATGCCACGTGGTGATTGCTGATGGAGGCGCATGCACGATGCACTCTGTTTGAGGAATTGAACCCTTCATGTTGCCTTTATGGGCTGTGGCCGAGCTGACACGTAGCAATAGAGTGGATCTTTCAGTTGCTGAGATCTTGGATGATTAGCATTCCTTCATAGGATGAATCGAGTCAAAGGACACGTGTCGTAGGTCCATGGCTCAAAGATCTCAGATTTGGTGGAGAGTGATCTGATAGGATGCGCCTGGAATTGGGCGCATGAGGAGACTTTATCTTGTAACCTTTAGGAGTCACGAACCAGTCTGGGCGCACGGCTTTTGAGGCGCATGCGAGGCTTCAGTAGTGACTTAACTTCTGTCTTTAGGGATCAGAAAAAAGTTTGAGGCGCCTGGCTTTTGAGACGCATACAGAGATTTGGGCGCATGGCTGCGGAGGCGCATGCAAAATGGTTGGGCGACCACGTGGCATATAGCCGCCAGAGGAAAGTAATGATGATGCTGACGTCAGGGATGCTTCATTTTCTGAAAAAGCTGTCAACCGTTCAGTCCTCGGGGACTGGCTACTGTCGTGTCAGACTTCAGCATTTAATGTTCTTTAACGGGTGATAGGCTGTTGAGTGGGTGCGTCGATCTGCGTTCCACTAGGCGCATGGGGACACGTAGGGCGCATCCTTATAAGGCGCTTCGTACTGATGGGTGCGTCTGTATGATGCGCGGTCTGACCGACGCATCCGTTTGCATGACACGTCTTTATTGGTCCGACTGTTACGTTCTTCGAGTGCTTTAAATAGCCGTTTTTGACTTGGCCGAATTCGAAGCGTCAGGTTCATCACCATTAATCCAAATTTATTGTATGGGATTCGGAGAGCCGCCACTTGGCGCATGGGTTTGATTTGCCCGGCCTATAAATAGTGGCAAGGAGAGAGTTTGCTTCTCTTTCTCTCACGTCCTCCCAAAATAAACTTGTTTGCTTGAGCACATTCTGTTGACGAGAAGCTCCCGAGGGTGAAGATGCGACGACTTATCTTCGTTCATGCACTTGAAGGTGACTGTTACATCCAAAAGTCAGAGTCGATGGCTTCTGAGGCAGGCGGAAGGTGCCTGTTGAATCCAAAGATCGGGATGCTCGAGCCTCGTCTCCGTTATGCTGGAAGAGCCGCAGATCGAAATTGCGGTGCCCCGACCATCTTCTTTGGGCTTTGGGAGAGCTCTTCCTCCTGCTAGAGTAGGTGTTGCCCATTCTGGTTGTGTTGAAAGCCTCCTTTTGCCACGGATCGATTGCGGTGCTCTCCTCTTCCTTTGGAGAGCTCTTCCTCCCGCTAGGGTGGGGATGGCCGCCCGCCCTCGTTCTGCTCAATAAATGCTTTATTAGTCGAAGTACTTGATCGGGTCGCAGCGAAGCGCATACGCTGAGACTTCATGATGCACCTGACTGAGACAATGAAGGGGTGCACATAACTGAGCTGCTGAAGGGATGTGCCTTGCTAAGACGCTGAGGAGATGCGCCTGGCTGAGACACTGAAGAGATGCGCCTTACTGAGAGCACATGACGAGATGCGCCTGACTGAGAGCGCATGGCGGTTGCTGCGACTAGCTGTAGACTTAGGGTCTTTTCTTTGTAGAAATTCTTTTTTGTACAACCTTTTTAGACATATAATAGACTTTTATATGAAATAAAAATCTTCTTTTAATGTCTATGCTTTTGTTGTTTGTTGTGCCATGTACTTCATCTGAGTTTCCTGGCGCATGTAATGTTAGGCGCATAGAATTTTCGGTCCTAAAATTCCATGCTTCTACATTTATCATCTTCACTTCTATGTCCCTTTTAACTTTTCGTGCACTATGATGGACTGGATGATTAGTGCACGAAAGAAATCTCGATCATTGGTCTACGCCCTATATTTGTCAATAATTTTTCGTGCGTTCAATGTTCCTCTTGATGAGTGCCAGTTCCTCACAGCCCCTGCCTATCTGTCTAAAGCAAGGCGGCTTCTAGCAGCTGTTGAGTCTTCTGTTGAGTCTGAGCATTCCAAGTCTGATGCTCAGGCTGATCCTTTTGCTCTTGGGCAACCTGCGCACGAGCCACCTGCTACTCTTAAGTCCATTCAGACCATGCTTCGTGATTATTTTTTCTTGGAGGACAATCGCTGGACTCAGATGGACTATCACACCACCTTACAGATGTCAGCCATCAGTAACACTCTGTATGACATCCAGTACTCATTGGCCTACGAGACCCTTCTCGCGAAGGTTATCGTATCGATGACGCCTGGGTCAGGCGGTATTTGGATCCAGAAGCAGAATTTGTTGATCCTCGTCGCTCTACCAGCGACCCATCCGACTCTGCTAGACCTTCCCGTACTCTATGACGGTCGTGGTCCATTTTATGATGCTGCTGATGCTTAGGATGTCTTTCGTTTCTGCACTTTGTTATTTTCGTTCAGTGATTATGTAGTTGAACACTATGCTTTGTACTACATTATGCTTTATGGCTTTATTTGTATTGTTTACTAGTTACCTCTTACGTTGGACTTGAGCTTGGTTATGTGATTGCATGGTTATTTTCCTACAGGGGAGCTTCTATCTCATTTTGCTAAATGTCAAAGGGGAGAAATATATGTGATATATGTGATATTTGCTTAACCATGTATGTATAAATACTTGTGCTATATTGTGCTACACTTGTGCTATATTGTTTGGACTAGTACTTGTGTCAGGACTTCTCTATTTACGGGGGAGCCGAATTGTCCATCTACGGGGGAGCAATATATGTGTCCAGGTATGAATGTTGCGACACGCAAATATCGTAATTTTGTCAATTATCAAAATGGGGGAGATTGTTGACCCAAACTGGATCGAGTCAACCTAATCTTGATAACTAACAAGTCGGTATATGACATGATCCAACTCGACACATACATTGTCATCAAAGCTATAAAACAGGCGACTTACACACATCAAGTCGGACAATCATCATCGACGACTGCTCGACAAATTCTGCTGGAACTTGTCTTCGGAAGTCTGTATTTTTTTATTTTATTTGAGTCTAGGCTATTGTACGTTGAGTCGCACTGAGTACCTCAACCATAGACTAGATAACCAAAAAGCTCCATAAACAAAAAGCCAAACTGCCAAAGCCTAATAGCCCAAATGAGCATTCTGTCTCCAAGGAGGCAGAGCTCGGGCCGAACTCTGCCTCCACACAGAGTTCGGGCCAAACTCTGCCTCCACACAGAGTTCGGGCCGAACTTTGTCTCCTAATTTCCAGGAGCTGATTTTTAGGATTGCTCATTGCAAGTTGTCCAACGGCCATAAATTTTGAATTTTGGACAGAGTTCTGGCCGAACTCTACCTCCCATGACTAGAATATATAGGCACCCTTTTTCTCCCATTTCAATCCATCCAATCTTCTCATCCCTTCTCTCTTATAGCCTATACATCTCAAAGAGCCATACTCTTCTCATCTACTAGCCACAAAACTTCCCAAGCCTATAAGGTGCTCGGTGCGAGTCAATTGGAAATTTTGTGCAAGAGTCTTCAAGAAGTCACTTGAAAAATTCCAAGTTTTGCCTCAGCAATTTTTTCAAGAAGTTGGCGTGCTCTTCATTGTAAAGGCACGTGGTTGTAAAACTATTTCACAAATAACGGATTTCAATCCTGAGCTAGAGTTCTCAGGCCTGGACTAGTCCTCCACGAGGGAAACTAGGTTAAAAATTGTTGTGTCTGCGTATGCTTTCTAATCTCTACTTTATTTTTGCATTATACTCTGAATATTCATTTACTAGTTGGGATTGAATAGAGTTGATTTTTTAATTGTTCATTATTGTCACAAGAACTCTATTCCCCCCCCCCTCCCTCTAGAGTTGCCTACACGTACTTCACTGGTCGCCACGGAGACCACCTAACCGTCTACGGCGGTGGGGCGGCTGCCATGGACGAAAACGAGGGAATTAGGGTTAGGGTTTGGGGGATCTTGGAAATTTTGGTGAAGAGGGAGAGCTCTCGAGCTCCCTGCTCTCAATTCCAATCAGAAGAGAAGAATAATGAAAGTGAGAGTGAAAACCCCACTTAAATAGAGATTAAGAAAAATATGAAATTACAAAAGAACAATAATTTTATTACAAATGACATGTTTATTACAATCTAAGTGAAAAGTCCGTTAGAGGATTGCTAGGAATCATGGAGAACACTCCAAGTTAGTTATTGGAACCTCCTCTTAAATCTTTTAATAACAATACACCACATTTTCCTTCAAAATTATAAAGAGATTACTAATCAGGAAAGATAATATTTCCCAAATAAATTGAAAATTACTATCTCTAAAATTCTAAAATACCAGGAAATAATCAAAAATTAAGATTCCGGGAAGCAGGGTTATATATATATATATATATATATATATATATATATATATATATATATATATATATATATATATATATATTAGTTCATGGTATATTCATATGTATATACATATATTTGTTTCCGTAAGGAATGAACTAATATACATTCAACTCTTAGCAAATCATACGAGCAAACATCAACCATTTGTCCAATTCAAATATCCAATTGTATCTAGACATCTTATTGTGCCTAGTCCTCGTGTCCATGTCATACAACCACACGTATTATGGATATATGAGTATCAATATCATAATTCCATAAATTCAGAAATTAAAACTCTAATTCTATACAAAAATTTCTAGATATATACAAAATTCTAGATCAAAATTTGAAATAAAATTTTTAGAAGAGGAAGGGAGGGCTTGTCTTGGGAATATAGGGATTGAGATTTGGGGAATAGGATTTTCTCTTCTTCTTCTTCTTCTTCTTCTTCATCTTCATCTTCATCTTCAAGCTTCTTCTTTTTTTCCCTTTTTTGGAAGAAGGGGGTTAGGGTTTGATGATTATGGTAATGATGGAGATGAAGATGATGATGGTGATGTTGGAGGTGGTGATAGAGGCTGTGGCCACGAGGGAGGCCGTCGGGGGTGGAGGGGCGCCGGGTGAGAGGGAGTGAAAGAGAGATAGAGAGAAATAGAGAGATGAGGAGAGGCAGAGAGATGAAGAGGGGGAGGGGGTCGGTTGAGGGGAGAGAGGAAGCTGAGAGGGAGAGAGTAGCAGCGGGTGAGGGAGAGAGTGGTTGTCTCTCTCCTCCTCTCTTCATTTGTACTCTCTCTTTCCTCTTTTTTTTCATAATGATTATATCTTCAAATATAATCACCAATATATCCATGTCCTTTTTCATGCATGAAGACATGTGTCCCCAAGTGAAATTATAATTTTTCCTATGCTTCATGCATGAGGACATGTGTATAGATTAGGTGTCATGGTTAATTTATAATTTGCAAATATTTACAAGGGCTTATGTGTAAAAAAATTATTTTAGAAAAGGAAATGGGATCAATTGAAAATAAAATAATGATAATAAAATTAATGATAAATTTTTTTTAATATTAACAAATATAATATAGAGAAGAAAATAATAAAAGTAATATTTTATTAGGTGGCTATTACACACATGAACAAGGAAAACGATTATAGTTAATAATACTCTTAGAAGCAACGACATTACAACGGAACCAATAAGATAAACTGAAGTCACAATAAGATATATATAGAAATGAACATTTTATTGATATTTGTAACGAAGTACAAAGCTTGTACCAGAGTACAAAACTTACAACGGAACTAAAGGCTCTTGATAGCAAACTGAAATAATTGCCATCTAGACTAACAACTCGATATGCCGATTTAGCTTACAATCTCACTGGTACAACCGAATTATAATGTTACATACATTATACCATTTCTAGCAGAAGACATATCTTATTAGAAAAGATTCAACACGCCCATCTGATTCATCGATGCCACAACACTGATCAAACAATTTTTCATACACGAATACATGTAAAGAAGCCCACAAACATGGGTCGGTACATTGTCGTGTGCTTGTAAGCGGTGCTTGCCCAACTCACCTAAGAAGACAACACTAAGTAATCATATGGTAGAAATATTATTAAAAAGTGGTCTTTCTTGTTGTTTAGGGTCAATTAATAGTTCATATCTGAAAGAATATAAAACATGCATTTTCTATAACCAACAGAATGTAAAGTACATATGTTATCACCCTTTGGTGATTCTTACCCACGGTCATTTAGCCTTCATTGTAATTGAGTAATACTTACTCTGCTTGCAAATGACATTGTTAGGAAACAATGTCATACTTATCAGCATTTCGGTGATTCCTATCAACAGTCGATATCCTTTCCTATAACGAATGATAACTTACTCTACATGCATAAAACATCATTAACATGCAACTTATCTACATGAAGGTTACTGGCGACACGCCATCTTGGACTATATGGTTAGATGAGCTAGTATATCTCGAAAGTTTTCGTATCACCGTGCTTCTACTTCAGCACCCAACTACTACTTCACCACTAATGTTATTACCTAAAATGAATTGGATCTGTGGCCCCAGATTATCGTTCGAGGAACTAAACCTTGTGTACAAGTTATCCATGACCATGCAAGTATATGAAACTTAGCTATAAAGAAATATATAATTTATAATAATAAAAACTAAAGCAAATAGCCACAGTTCTCATTTGTTTTGCCACATTTGCCTTGAGTCGTAGCTTGCAATATCAACTTTCCAATCTAGGTTCTTAGTGTAATCAACATTCTACAACAACATCAATTAAAAGAATGTGATTACTTCGTCATTTTTATATCTTTGATACCATATATTCTTCGAGCCGTATGTCACGCCCCGGTCCTAAAATACGTAGGACCCAGCCACGTGGCATTGGCCAGCTACGTATTCAACTAGACTCTGGTCCGAATTGAATACGTATAAGTTGTTTTAAATGGTGTAAATATCACTATATCAACTCTATATCTCAATCCATATAACAAAAGCATAAAGAAAGAAAAAATATGAATATTAGTCTGTAGCCCAATAATCATACAAGCCCGAGTAGACTCAAGAATAAAAGAGTATATAAATACTACGCAAATCCAGCAGGTATGAAATATAGAAATGAAACATGCATACTACTGAAGAGTTAATAACTGCAATAAAATGGGTGCTCAGCAAATATTTGACAAGAACTCTGTAAACCTACTCACCTAACCTGGAAGAAAATCAGGTTCTCAGCGGGACGTAACAAGATACATAATATACATGCCACTATGAATAATGAAGAAGTATAAAGAATCAAGGGGTTTCTATCAACTATGTGTAAATACACTGAGAACAACTTTCGACGAATGGAGCTCTCCGAACCAGAGATCATCTCGCAGTGTGGTTCGTCCGAACCGCCTCTCTGTCAACAAAAAATACCAATAGCAGCCCCTCCTTCTAGTAACTGTCCTCTCCATCTGATGAATCTAGAGTGAGTCGACTCCACGACACACACAATCTCCAGTATGGGGCCTAATATGTCATAATAAAATATCTAGCATGAACTATACCATCACACGTTCTGGTCGCACTGATGATCAATCAAATGCGGTGGTACGTGTCCTATATCTCTATATCACATCACTGTGTCCAAGCATGTGTCATGGTCCAGAGAGATACTAGTGTATCCGCTCTGCAGTACATGTGTAGTCTCTAATGGACTAGGCTAACTACTACCAAAATATGGCATATTTGCGATGAATTTAGCGACTCCATGAACGGACGTCACTAATTTTTGGGAATTTAGCGACGTGGTAATGTACTGTCGCTATTCGTCGCTGTTGGCGACTAATAGCGACGAATAGCGACATTAATTTATTAAATGGGAATCTGTGTCGCAATGTCGTCGCTATACGTTGCTAATTATTTAAATATAGCGACGCGTAGCGACAACTGTTATAGAACGTCGCCGTAGATTACTAATCAGCGACGTTTAGCGACGTCCGCATGCTGACGTCGCTAAATATTTCATATAGGGCATGAGGGTTTTCTTTTCAATCATTCCCCAAAAATTTTCTTCCCCTCCCCCAATTTTCCCACTCTCCCTCCTCCGACGCTCGCACCCTCCTCCGGCCTCCTCCTCCTCCCTTCTCCTTAGGTAGCCGCCCCTCTCTCTCTCTCTCTCACACACACACAAAACCCCTCCGGACGCACACGGTGGCTGGGAGTGTGCGGGCGAGGGCCGGGAATGGGTGGGAGGGTGGCCGATTTTTTATTGATAATTTAGGATTTATCTGTTCTCTACTTATGATATCCCAAGTGTCGGTCTCTTTAATTTTATCTATGGCTGTATTCTGTCAAATTTAACAATTTTGTTTCATAGATGTTCTACGGACATAAATGCATATGACTGCACAGTCGAAAGAATTCGTTGAAGGCACTGGAATTGTCTGAAGCACAAAACTTGCCCCTCTCATTATCGCTTGTGTATTCACTCAAAATTTTGTTAGATTGAAACAAAAAATTGATTCATTCAAAAAAAAGTTCTTTCTTTTTTCTATTTGTGATTAATGTGGCAAATTGGCCACTATTGCCCCACCGTTTCTGCAATTCTAATGCTTCATGTGTGCCTATATAATCTTTCAGCTTATTATTGCCTATGTCCATGAGAATTATTGAACTTGGGCTTATTTTAGGTCCTCTTTCAGTAGTCTTTCTTAGTGCTTTCATCTGTGCAACAAAATTAGTGATTAAACATATTTAATCTAATTTAATTTTTCTTTTGTGTTGAGGTAAGGGCTCAGATCCAGGACCTCTCTAATAACCCAAATCAGCTCAACCGTTGGGCTAGTTTCTGGTGGCATCCCAATTTACATCCTCAATTGGCTAACTTACAATAGAAAAAACAAACTTGGGAAAATATGTATATAAAAGTGCACATTTACTAATAATGAGTTATGATAACTCTAGCTATGTTTTTGCTATTTGAATAATATAAACATATAACATTCAACTCTTCTAACAATTTAGAATTTCAGTATAGTGGCAAGGACATTGTATCATATAACCTATAGGTTGAAATCTCGTTTAGAAGACTTCATAAAATATGTACTGTTACAAATCTAGTTCTTAATTGATAATATAGATTTAGACTTGCAGTGTATATTAGATATTCTAGTTGGAATATTATATAATAAAGTATATATATGAATGAAAGTGCATCAAAAGTGAAATAAATTTTATTTATTAAATAACAAGTATGTATTTACTACTTAATATACATACATGTCGTAATGACCATCAATCTCTCGATAGACACTGGATTGGTACCAGCCAGACACTGTTCCTGCAGCCATTCGACTGGCGAGGCAGAAATCTATGTACGACATTTGCTATAAGGAATTTGCATTAATCTACGGTACAACATGGTGATCAGGACATAGTTCCTGCGGCCATTCGACTGGCGAGGCAGAAACTATGTAGCTGTAGATAAAGTTGACTGTCCTTCGACCCCCATCCCTCGGCATTGATGATACGACAACCTATCACTATATCTTTTAGTAGTAGATGATGTCTTAGTATTACATTATGTGGGTTCATATTGATTCTGTTACATTCTTCAGATACTAGATTCGATAAGAACATATACTACACCATATGTACATAACATAGATGATTCAAACTAATGTATGCTAGAATGAATTTTTGGTTGTGTTCTGAGCCATTCGTCCCCACACTTGGCTATTAAGCATGTGAAATATATCGTTGAAAAATATAAAACTTGTGGTCGTTACTGCAGAAAGTGCAGACTGACATGAACTGATGCGCGAAAAGGAGGGGATCACAGCTGTAACAAGTAAAGTTGTGTTTTGGATGTTCTACTCTTGTAAGCTCTTTGTTCACAAAGCAAGATATAATGAATACAGAACAAGTATCGAGTTTATAACTCTTGTAAGCTCTATACTTGAGTTACAAACTCGATACTTGTTCTGTATTCTTTAATTATAGCTTGCTTTGTGAACAAAGAGTTTACAAGAGTTCTTTTTCCAAAGTACAACTTTACTTGTTCCAGCTTTGAGCCCCTCATTTTTGTACGTCAGTTCATGTCGGTCTTCACTTTCTGCAGTAACTTCCTCCAATTAACCTCCATCCCTCAGAAATGATGATACGACAACCTATCTTGATTCTGTTATTATAGTAGATGATGTCTTAGTATTACATTATGTGAGTTCATCTTGATTCTGTTACATTCTTCAGATACTAGATACGATAAGAACGTATACTACACCATATGTACAGAACATAGATGATTCACACTAATGTATGCTATAATGAATTTTGGCTTGTGTTCTGAGCCATCTGTTCTTACACTTGTCAAAAAATTGAATATAACCTTTTTATCTGCTTTCGAAAAAAATCAAATATAACCTTTTTACCTGCTTTCGAAAATGTGTTCTGAGCTATCCGCTCTCACACTTGTTTCTTTTCTGGAATTACAAAACATATATGAATTATACATTGAGTGTCAATCTTTGCAGAATTATCTTAAAATGGATATGAATTACTATCTGCGGGACCATTTGTGGATGTACAATCATCATCCTGATGACATGTGCGGTGTGCAGGATAAATTTATACAGGGTGTGCAACAGTTTCTGCAGTTTGCCAAGGCTTTCTCTCAGTACATGGACCGTACAAAAATTAAGTATCCATGTATGAGATGTCGCAACTTGAAATATCATTCGAAAGTGGATGTGACATATCATTTGTATTCGAGGTATTTTATGCCAAATTATTATCTGTGGACCGCACACGGAGAACTTGTGCCTTTAGAATCCGAGCCGGCGCCTTATGTGGAGCCTTATCTAGATGTCCACGAGCATGCTGATTATGACCAAGGGTGGACAAACATGGTTTTCGATGCTGCGGAGCCTAGTTTCGATCCGAACAATCAATATGCAGTTGAGGAGGCGCCGAATACCGATGCTGCAAAGTTCATGGAGTTGCTGGAGGATGCAAGGACTTCTTTATATCCTGGTTGTGATGACCATTCACCGTTGGAGCTGATTACAAGAATGCTGAGCATAAAATCAGATTTCAACATGTCTCAAGATTGCTACAACCGAATCCTGGAGTTAATTAAAGATATATTGTCGGAGGGTGCCAAGTTACCTAAAGACTTCTACTGATCCAAGAGAATGGTGAGATCGCTCTGGATGGGGTATGAAAAAATTGATGCATGTCGCAACGGATGCATGTTGTACTATAAGGACGACAAGGATGAAGACGCCTGTAGATTTTGTGGCGCCGATCGCTTCAAGGCCACTAGTACAACAAGGACTTCTGGTGCACGCAAGCCAACAGATTCGATGCACTATATGCCTTTGACACCGCGGTTGCAGATGTGGTTTATGGCAAAGGAGATAGCTGATAATATGAGTTGGCACAAGCGGAAACAAATAGATGAAGTACTGGATCATCCATCCGACGAAAAAGCATGGAAGCACTTTGATCGAGTGTATCCCAATTTTGCTTCGGAGCCGCATAATGTCTGATTGGGGCTTTCCTCCGACGGTTTTACCACATTTGGACTTTTGGGCTGACAATATTCTTGTTGGCCTGTAATTGTTACTCCGTACAACTTACTCCGCAGAAGTCCGTTCACGGCACCGTTACTAGGATAGCAGCTTGCATGGAGCAATACAGCGCCAGACTGCTAGCCCTAGAGGAGACGCGGACGCACCCATCTCCAGCGGTTACACTGTCTCCTTCTCCAGCGGTTACACTGTCTCCTTCTCCAGCGGTTACACTGCCTCCTCCTTCATCGTCGTCGGTGATTCTTACACCGGAGCAGTATACTTACCTTCTTTCCAGGAGCGGTGATGCTCCTCCTGATCAGCCGTAGTCGACATATTGTTGTGTGATGGCCCATTGTTGGATCTTTTATGTGTTTCTGCATACATTATTATTGTATTATATTTTTGGATAATTTGTGTTCGTGATTGTATTTCATATTTTTTGACACTATTGTTGAAATGTTTTCATATATCTGTGTTTTGCTATTACTATCTTCTACCGGTGTTGAGTATTCCACCGAAGGGGTTGACGAATCCAGGGATTTCTACGGAGGGTTGCTTCAGGGCTTGCATTTGCCAGTAAATGCTGCTGCAAATGCTGTTGTAGATGCTGCTGCAAATGCTATTTTTTTTTAAAAAAAAAATCCCAGTTTAGCGACGTTTAGCGACGTACAACGATGAAAGAAACGTCGCTAAATAAGTATCGGAACGTCGCTAAATACGTGTCAACACGTCGCTGATAGTCGCTAAACGTCGCTACCCGTGCTGACTGGCGAAACCGCCATTTAGCTATAGACGTCGCCGATACGTCACTATGTGTCGGTAATATAGCAAGACATAAAATGTAACAAAAAAAAATTGACATAGTGGCAAAGTATACCTGCCTATAGCCGGAAGCTGAGTACGCCAATCAGGTATCGAGCCCGAGTCTAGAGTGCCCAAGTACCCATAAATAAATTAGGATTTAAATTAATTATTCGAGCTAGCACCACTACTTATCAATTAACACGTATTTAGTTTATCGAGGAAAAGTATTATTAGGGCTATATTAAAGACAACCCTTCCCGCTAAACGTTTATGTCCTACTACTCCCTAGCATGTCGTCATAAACCATAGGCATAAGGATGGCAAATAAATTGATGGCCAAGTAAAAATATATCAAGTTGATTTAATACAAGAGATTATAAGAACCAAAGCACAAAAACTCCACGAACACATCCTAGGATTTGAACCCTGCATCACACCTATACAACCCCCATACACTCAACCAAGTGGGCTAAACTTCGCAAATGTACGTATAGAGATAACACCAATCTATTTATATGTTGTTGGCATGGCTAGGGATCATGGTGTTTTCGGTCCGGTCCGGGCCGGCCCACGGTCCAGGGGCGGCGGGCCTGACCGGGTTCGGGCCGGTCCAGGACCGGCCCACACATAATTTCGGTCCGGGCTAAGCCCGGCCCGGTTATTTTCAACGTGGCCCAGCCCGGCCCATTGAACCGGGACTAGTGGGGTCGGGCCGGTCCGGGCCTAGGCCGGTTCGGGCCGGTTCAGGCCGGGTTGACCGGACCGGCCCGGTTTTTTGGATTATTTTTTTTTTTTTTTTTTTTTTTTACAGTTTTTTGTTTAATTTAGTTTTTTAATAAAAATTTTTTTGTATTTTAATTTTAAATTTTTTTAACTTAAATGTTTATAAAAAAAATATTTATAAAATGTTTATACAAAATATGTTTAAAAAATATTTATAAAATGTTTATAATTTTATGTTTATACAATTGTTTATAAAATGTTTATACAAAATATGTTTATAAAATGTTTATAAAATGTTTTCTTTTTAATAAAAATGTTTATAAAATGTTTTTACAAAATATGTATTTTCTTTTTAAAACCATTTTAAAAACAATGTAAAAGTAATCATTTTTTTTGTATTTTAATTTTAAAAATAATCATGTAAAAGTAATCATTTTATAAAAATGTTTATAAAATGTTTTTACAAAATATGTATTTTCTTTTTAAAACCATTTTAAAAACCATGTAAAAGTAATCATTTTCTTTGTATTTTAATTTTAAAAATTTGTAACTTAAATGTTTATAAAATGTTTATACAAAATATTTATAAAAGTAATGTTTATACAAATATATACAAATGTTTATACAAAAATGTTTATACCAATATTACAAATGTTTATAAAAATTTATAAAAATTTAAAAAAAACATTTCTCCCTCTTCCTTTATCCGGGCTTGGGACCGACAAATGCTTGTTTGGCATAGGCGGAGTTAAAAAATATTTTTTTTTTTAAGTAAAAAATAGTTTTTGAAAGTATAAGTTAAAAAATTTGAATAGTATAAGTTAAAATTAAAAATTTGAATAGTATAAGTAAAAAAAAAATAGTTTTTGAAAGTATAAGTTAAAATTTAAAATTGAAATGTATAATGTTAAATTTACATACCTAATACCTTGCACAGTAGCCTCATTGTTGTTCGCCTTCATGCAATGAAAGCGATTCCAAATCCAGCTCGTGGATGTCATGATCTTCTCCATCTTTCTGGTTTTGTGTTCTTTTATCGGCAGCCAACCAATCTTGTACGCACACGATCGCTTCCAAAATATCGGGCTTCAAGCGGCTCCTCCTATCGCTCAACATCCTCGAACTTGCACTAAAACAGGACTCTGATGCTACCGTCGACACCGGAACCATCAGTAGATCACGTGCTATGTTAGAAAGCACAGGAAATCTCTTGTCGTGTCTCTTCCACCATTCTAGAACGGCGAAGTGATCTGGAGTCTCATCTTCGTCTTGATAAGAGTTAAGGTAAGCAGACAACTCTTGAGTAGGTTGGGAAGATTGCTTTTGTTTCTTCCTTTGTAGTATGCGACCGGCTGCTGATAGCTTAGACGCCAAGCCGGAGCTACTACTAGCCCTCCCCTGAGTTGGTCGGGTCGACGTTGCTCCTTCTTCGTACAGTATAACTAACCTGTCCAAAGCCACTTTAACTTCTGCCTTCATGTCAGTAACGTCTATACTCATATATTCTCCATATCCTTCTAATAAAACCTCTACGCCATCCAATTTGATTGTAGGATCAAATATGGAAGCCAAACAATATAAAAGAGGTACTTCACCCCAATATTTCCTGAATTTGGCTTCCATATTTCTCACCGCAATTTCAAAATTTGGATAATCTCTATATTTAGAAAATAAATAAGACATGTTACAAAGTTCACGTAAAGCTAAGCAAGATGTGGGATAATAAACACCAGAAAGAGTTAATGTAGCATTGTAAAAAACTTCTAAAAATTTACAAACACTTTCAGCTGCTAACCAATCATCATCTGTAACCTGATAGTCAAAGGTGACATCCGAAGTACAATAATATGAAATAGCACTCTTAAAAGGAATTGCAGATTTCAACATCAAGTAGGTGGAGTTCCACCTAGTTGGTATATCCTTCACAAATCTTCTAAAAGTCATACCAAAATGTGCGCAAGCGCATGCAAAACTTTGTTGTCTACTTGGAGACGAGTTTAGGTGGAGCAAGCATTGTCGCAGAGTGTCTAAATGGGGTTCAAAAATTTTTAAACATTCTTTAACAACTAAGTTAATTATATGGCAAGCACACCTAACATGCATAAGTCTACCTTCTAAAATAGGCTTAAAAATTACTGACAAAGAAGACATAGCAGCATTGTTGTTTGATGCATTGTCCAAAGAGACAGAAATTTTTTTTGCGTGAATATCATATTCACGCACGTGTCTTGAAATCTCACTTGAAATTACAGCTCCCGTGTGTGGACATTCTATAAGTTTAAGAGAGATGATGCGTTTTTGCAACATCCATTGTGCATCTATATAGTGTGCAGTAATACAAATATAAGCATAACTCCATTTAGTAGTCCAAATATCAGAAGTAATAGCCAACTTACTAATATTTTGAAATTCCGCTTTCAAAGCGGCTTTCTGCTCGTTGAAGAGACGAATAGCCTCCTTTCGAGTTTGTTGCCTACTCACTTTAGTAAAGGAGGGGTTTAGAGAAAGTGATACATAATCTCGTAAAGATTCGCTTTCACCCGTCGTGAAAGGAAGTTCGTCACGAATAATATGTTTAGTTAACTCGGTTTTATGCCGAGCAGCTGAGTAAGTAAAGTTACCAATTGAAGAACCGATGGCGCTGAAGCTTATTTGGGTTTGGGACGCTTGAAGTGTGTCCTTCCCGTAGCAAGTGTCGTAGTGTCTGGATATGGTCCCGGTGCCACCGCCCTTCTTCCATGCGTACTGGTTGCAACATTTCTTGCATTGCGCCTTGTACGGTTTCGGTTCCCCCTTGGCATCTAAAACCAAAGAACCATCAGGATTAGTTTCAAAAATTAAAGTAAAATAATCCCAATACTTAGACCTTTTTTTCTTTTTAGGACGTTGGGTTGTACTAGCGACTTCCGGAGGAGATTGTTGGCACCCCTCCGGAATCGGATTAGTCGCAACTTGCTCAGGTGGAATTTCAGTACCGTCAAAAAAAGAACTAAAATAGTGGTATGTCTGTCCAGCAAGATCAGGTGGGTTTGAACCTTCACCAGCCATATATAAAATAAAATAAAGTAAACTACGTTAGAAGAAAGTAAGAGATTGAGAGGAAGATCGGGAAGCCGTAGAGCCGGAATGGAGTTGGGAGCGAGATCGGGAAGCCGTAGAGCACCGGGGAAGGAAAGTCGTAGAACACCAGAGCACCGTAGAGAGATGTAGAGAATTTGTGAGGAATGAGTTGTGTATGAAAAATGGAATTTTTGGGCTATTTATAGGAATTTTTTGGGGTTATTTTGGTAATTTTAGGCCAAAAAAGACCAAAATACCCCTCCCAATGTTTTAATAACGGCTATATGGGAGGGGTATTTTGGTAAAAGAACCCCCCCCCCCCCCCCCCCCCCCCCCCAAACGGTCAAAAATTTGAAAAAAAAAAAAAAAAAAAATCAGCCTCCCAACGGTCGGCTCAGGCTGGACCGGTCCCAGCGGGCCGGGCCTATTTTTTTTAAAAAAAAAAAAAAAAAAATTTTGACCGGGCCGGGCCGGGCCAGGCTGTGGGGGGGGGGCCGACCCGAACCGCTATAGCGTGGGGGGCCGGGCCGGTTCGGGCCCAATGCGGGCCGGTCCGGACTTATAGGGGGGCGGGCCGGTCCGGTCCACGGGCAGGCCCGGGCCGAACCGGCCCAGTTAACACCATGAGCTAGGGAAGAACACAAAAAGAAAGGAAAACCCCCACAGCCAACTAACCATCATAGGGTTTGAACCCTACCCTACCCTACCCTACCGAGCATTAGCCCTCCACCCAACTAGTGGGCAAGAGCACCCATGTATTTATATATGGCTCCATTGTTTATTTAACCATGAGAAGATCCCAAAGAACACACATAAACAAACACACACAAAGAAAGAACTTCAAAATCCTCACCCTGCATTTCGAACCCAGGATCAACCATATACCAATCCATCTTCCCAACCAGTGAGCTAATGGCCTCCATCATTTGATTGAAGTTCTAATTTTTTTCTCTCTGAAATCCGGCGAGCTAAGTCCCTTCTCCTTCCCATGTTTCTTTGGGCTTTCAATTTAGAGGTTACAAGTTCAAATCTCACCTCTCACATAATAAAATATTTTACATATTTTATGTATAATGTTTTGCTTCTTTTTTTTGTAACAATTTAAATATATTGGCTTTATTATTTTGCTCATTCTTGTTTGAGTTTTAGTATATATTTTGCTATTGAAGTCCCCAATTAACATGACAACTTTAAGGGGACATTTGGTTCAAGTTTTTGAGGCTTGGGAATGATATTTGAATTCCTTACCCATGTTTGGTATGTTTAGGATTGGGAATGAGGAGGAAATAGGAAGGGGTTATGTGGGAAAGCTATTTCCATGGATGTGGAAAAGCTATTCCCAAGCTCCTCCTTGGAAATAGATTTGCTTTCCTAGGAATGATGTTTGACAATTTTGTTTGGACGGTTATACCCTCTCTTTATTTTCAAAAGGGTTATTTGCACTAACTACCCCTATGTTTTTGATTTATAACACGGGGTACCCCTACTTTTAAACTATTTACACTGATCACCCCTACTTTTTTGGTTTATTACACGGGGTACCCCTACTTTAAGATAAAAATAAAAAATTATAACACTAACTACCCCTATTTTTATTTTATTTTTCTAAAGGGAGGGGTGGTCAGTGTAATTTTCTGAAATCAGGGGTACCCCTTGTTATAAACCAAAAACATAGGGGTGGTTGGTGTAAATAACCCTTTTCAAAATTTTAACTTCTATCCCAAACATGTGAATCATCATGAAATTAGTGAAAGGGTATTAAAGTAAAATAAATAAATTAAGATTCCTATCCATGTGTGAACCAAACATGAAAATAATTTTTTTTTTAAATTTTGAACTACCTATTCCCAACCTAACTAAACATGGGTATGAAAATGTTGAATTTCTTTTCCATGGAAAAGGAATTGAAAATCTATTCCTAGGAATCCAAAAACTTGATTCAAACGAACCCTAAGAATTTCTATATGTAGTAGCACGGTCCCTCTGTAACTTTAATATTGGCTCCGCCCCTGTCTACTGCCACTTGGCCTCTATCAGAGCCTTCACTCCATGTCATGGCTACTCTACTAACAGGTGGTACACGCCCACTGCCTACTGTAACAACTCACATACTCTCACTCCATGTGTTCACTGCTCTTAGTGAAGCACACCCACACGCCACCAAATGTCCTCACCAACATGCTGTCCCCTAACTATAAATATACATGGACACCATTACTCTATCGTTAACCATCCTCATATGTCCTAATGAAACAGGAAGTTCGTAATAATCTGGCAAGGAAAGAGTGCAGTAGGGAGGAGAGGATACCAGAGATGCATGGTAGGGGGGCTCGTCGAGCACCGGAAGTAAGTGGAGCCACGCACGCGCCGACCTCAACGTGCCGACGAAGGCAGCTCTGGACTCTGGTGACAGTCGCCGCGGCGGACGCCCGACTTCGCTGGGAGTTGAGCACTGCCGAGCTTCACCCACACTGCCGGCCGACCAAAGGAAGACCTGGAGAAGAGTGGCGGCTAGGTTTGGTTTTCTAGGGTTAGGGTTAGGTCGCGCTGCAACTGCATATCTATAATATAAAGCACAGTGGATTTTGGTCCGACCCATGTGCTTTGGTTCAACGATGATGAAAGAACTAAATTGTCCCTCTCTCTATAAGAGAGGTTGAGGTCCCATGTTGGGTGCAGAGCAACCGGTTGTTCCAACGGCACCCCCGTCTCCAGCTCCTCTTGCACCGTCCCTGCCTCAGCCGCCTCCGCTCCATTCTCGTCCACGCCGTCGTCGCCGGCCTCTTTCGCAACCCCTTCGTCGCAAGCAGCCTCCTCCACCGCACCGCCGACGTCGACCCTTCCTTCGCCGTCTCTCTCTTCTCCGCCATGACCAACCCCAACTCCTTCCCCTTCAACACCGCCATCGTCATCTCCGCCGACCCACTCTCCATCTACTCCCAAATGCTCCGCCGCCGCGTCCCTCCCGACTCCGACACCTTCTCTTCCTTTCTCAACACCACCACCGCCGCCGCCGCCGCCGCCACCAGGTCGCTCCACGAACACGCTCCTCCTCGGATTCCAGTCCGACCCCTTCGTGCAGACCGTCTTGCTCACCGCCTACTCCCGACGCGGCTCCGCCGACCACGTCCTGCGAGTGTTCGACGGAATACCGCACAGGGACGTCGTCTCCTGGACCGCCGCCGTCTCGGGCCTCGCCGCCCTCGGACGTCCTGCGACGGCCCTGCACGTCTTCGCCTCCATGAGGTCCCATCGCACCGAACGCCGCCACCGTGGTCTTTGCCGTGTCCGCCTCCGCCGGGCTCGGGTCCCTGGCGCTGGCCCGGTGCCTGCACACCTACGTCGAGAAGGCCGGATTCGGAGGCCGCGTCTCTGTCCGGAACTCCCTGGCGCTGGCCCGGTGCCTGCACGCCTACGTCGAGAAGGCCGGGTTCGCGTCCGTGCCATTATGACACGGGTTATCCACTAGTATATATATATAGAGAGAGGAGATGAGAGAGAGAGCCAGCCTGTGCAGTCGTGGCCGTACGCGTCTGGCGCCTGCAAGGCCTGCGCGCCGCAGAGCGCGCACAGGCGTCGCTCTCGACCCAATAGGGAAGAGAGTGAACAGTGCTCTTTGTGAGAGCCGTTGAGTTTAAACCGTATGGGTTGGGTCGGGTTAGTGGGTCCGGGTTGCGGTCGCGCGCCCGACCGGGACCCAATAGGTTAAAGCTTAAGCCTGTGGACAGTGGGTTGGGCCGGCTGGAATGTGAATGGAAAGGAAATCAGAATTGGGCTGCTTGGATTGGTATTTGGAGAAAAAAAAATTTAGGGAAGTATATTAGTGTATATATACTCCTATATATTTATGATTATATACACACACACATATACTTATATATACAAATTATAATTTATGTATATGCAAAATATAGATACATATATATACATACACACTAAATGTTTATATACTTATGCATGTACTCACAAATATATATGTATACTCTAATATATATACAAGTACATTTATAAACCCTACATATATATCTCTAATATATACACTCTAAATCATATATATATATATATATATATATATATATATATATATATATATATATATATATATATATATATATATATATTCCACATTATATATATATATATATATATATATATATATATATATATATATATATATATATATATATATATATATATATATATATATATATATAATGTGGAATATATATATATATATATATATATATATATATATATATATATATATATATATATATATATATATATATTCCACATTATATATATATATATTAATATATATATATATATATATATATATATAATGTGGACTCATCCTAATTAAACTAAAAGTATTCAAAAAGAAATAGGAAATATTGTAATAATATTGGCAAAAAAAGGAGGGGGTTTTACATCGTAGCTCGATATACTCACTGCCAAAGTATTTGGTACTTTGTTTCACATGTTCGACATTGTTACAGCAATACACAATTCATAGTTGATTCATAATAGCTGGTCATGTGATTATTATCTTTCATTATATTTATGGGTTTCATGCTAGGTACCATAGCAACACAACATGCAAGCATACATAATCATTTTTATTAAGCGTACAACTAAAGAATTTTCAAAGGACTCGCACTACTCATACTATCAAGATGATTACGTACAGCCATGATCGCATAGCTTTCTGAGCGATCCCTCCTCATAATTCCAAGTCCAACAAGACTTTCTCAAAAAAAACCAACCATCATAATGCACCATGCGGAGCGGGACATTACAACCAGAGTGTAACTCATATTCTGACTACAACTTGTACGGATATCATGATTACAAACTATGAAATAGAAAGCTTGCAACTACAAGTTGCTTGAAACAAAAAGCAACTAAATCACATGCAAACATAGCTGCTATAGTCGGAACGAAGAAAGAAACATAATTACAAACTGACAATACAAGTAGAATTTTTGCTGAGGTGATGAAGATCATCGTTACTCAAAGCAAGATTCAACCCTTTCATTCGATCTGCTCCCAAAATCCAAAAAGTTAAAAATATAACTTCTGGAACACTCTCACTGTGGATCTCGAATTGGACGACTGAACGACACTTCGTGGATCTTCTGCGGCTGATGCTAACTCTCCTTTCGTAGCTATAAATTTTGTTTCTCCCTCTCTCTAAAGAGAAAAGAAGAGAATATATATATACGTATCGATCGGACTTTAGCCCGACTCGAATACGTAAACGCTACCAAGGCTATGGTATCCTGCCAAATCATGGCAATGCAATCTATATCTCAATCCACAATAAGATCATATAAACATGAATGAACAATTATGGGTCATAGTCTGCATCCCATTAGCATATTGTCCGATTAGACTCCAAGAATGATATGAGTCTATAAAATAAGCAGAATATATCATGGTATGGAATATAAAGCACGAAAGGATAACAAACGTAATAACGATACCTGAATCCCGCAAGCGTATCATCACATCCGCCATCCAGAACTACTAGCTAACTCTATGCAATCACTAAACCTGAAGAGATCATCAGGTCCTCATGGAACATAGCAAGATACATAAAAATATGCCTATCTAGCAGTTTATCATACAATAAAGAAAATACAGAAAATAAACGAGAAAAGACCAATCAACACGAAAATACGACTATACATGACTGGAAGAACCACTACGCATAAACGAACTGCTGGAGGAGAAACAAGAGAACACAATGTCACGAATGTCAACGGATAATCAATCGGATACTCAAACCCTCGCCCCTAGTATGGAATCACAGGTTTGAACAACTACTAATCCTCGCCCCTAGTGTGGACTCGCAGGCTAGCATCAAGAATCACCTTCGCCACTAGTGTGGACTCGCAGGTGCGGAACAGATAACTACTAACCCTCGCCCCCTAGTGTGAACTCGCAGGTTAGCTTCAAGAAATCACCCTCGTCCCTAGTGTGGGCTCGCAGGTACGGATAGATATCTACTAACTCTCGCACCTAGTGTGGACTCGCAGGTTAGCTTCACGAAATCAAGATACAGATAACTACTAACCCTCGTCCCTAGTGTGGACTCGCAGGTTAGCTTCAAGAGTTCAAGGTACAGCAGTTCCGTTATGACTTATTCATCCTATGACACGATGTGACTCAGTCCAAGTACAGGTGATGACACGACACGACCCAATCAAGATACACGAGAGAACCAATCCAATATGAACCGCAAAATTAACTATAAACCAGGACTATATATATACTAGCATGCACGATGTACAAATCACATGTCAATAATCAACTAGTAAAACTATATAATAATAGAAATATGTATGTAAATAAACTATAGAGGGAGGCAAGGTATACTTGCCAGGAGGTTGCACGAAGAACTGACAAAATACTGTCAACTAGCAAGCCAATGAGTCCAAATCTTACAACTGTCTCCGAAAGCTGAAACAAACAATGCCAATATTCTCAGAATAGTCAAATTAGTTAGGATTGTCTGTCCTTAAGTCCAATTCTAGACACAGAGACAAAACGGTAATTTTGGGATAAAACGGTATCTGCCGTTGGACCCGCTTTGCACCAAAAGCGTGCCAGAGTCATTGGTCTCTAAAGTCGTCAAACTATATATCTAAGGATTCATTTTGATAATACGAACCCAAAGGTATGTCCAGGTTTGGGTTCCGGTGGGCCGTGCACAAAATCGCCCATTGAATCGGATCGTGGGGCCCACAAAACGACGATCCTATCAATTGTCTCAGAATCGGACCAAACTTGGCATACAGGACCAGAAAATGATACGGTCCTGTTGGCACAAGTTTCATCTTGATCTGATGAACGTGCACAAAGTAATTGAGAAATTTGCACAGAGGTCGATATGGTGAATTTTGACGAATATGTATCAAATTCGTCGCGCACACGCAACCAATTTGAATTCCGTCAAAGCCCACACGTCCACGAAGCCGTTATGCACCTTTCGATGCTTTCGGTTCGCGACCACGTCGCCCGGATTGGCGGGATGTACGTCGTATCGAAGGATTTTTCGATATTTCTATTGTTTTGAAAATAAGTTTTTGCTAAACTTCGAAATCCGATTTCTTGGCACGTAGTCGATAAAATCAGATTCTGTAAATTGGGTTGTGAGGCCCTATAGGTTGTCTAGGTCTGTATTTAGTTTGTTTTTGAAAACTCGAACTGGTTGGTTCAACAACGGCCTTCCAAGTTGGATTCCAAAACAGTTCTAATACTCTATTTTTTTATGGTTTTTCCTGAAGTTTCAGGAATTTCTATAATTAATCTAGAGCAAACTAGATCAATCTAATTGCAAGGTTGCGTAGGTGGTCAACTAGGCTATCATTAGAATTTTACGGGTCGGATAATCGTTGGACGATTAGGGAGAAACGTACCTCAAAAAATGCCCAGTTGTTGCCATTGCTGCTGTTGTCATGCCCTGCATTTGGGTGCGCACGGCGGCTCTGTCGTCGGCCGACGGTAGCCCAGGGCGGAGTCGCACGCGTGGGGTGCGCCCAGGTGTGGGGGTCGGCGTTGTGTTTTAGGGTTTAAGGGTTTCCTCGCGATCTCTCCTCTCTGTTTCGCGATTATATATATACGAATCTCTCGGGTTGAAGCTGCTGAACGTGGGAAGGTTTTGAGATGGGCTCGGCTTCGTATGAATTTGGGGAATGCCCGGGCTGATGTGGGCTTATGCGATGGGCTGGGTTGCTTTGGGCTGAGTTGCTATTTTATTTCTATTTATTATTCCCTTGCTCATATATAAGTCCTATAAGTAGGCATATATATATATATATATATATATATATATATATATATATATATATATATATATATATATATATATATATATATATATATATATATATATATATATATATATTCTACTATATAATAGGAAAACTTAGATGGTGAAACTTTTGAATTCCAAAAATACCCTTACATACTTATACTAATTAAAAATAGTTCATTAATTTTAATAAGGACAACTTAGTAATTAGGAAGATTACCCTTTGGTCTTCCTAAAGAGTATTTCTAAATTAATTAAGAAATATTAAAATACATGCAAGACATACTAGTATATATATATATATATATATATATATATATATATATATATATCTATATATATATAATATATATATATATATATAGATATATATATATATAAAATATATATATATATATATATATATATATATATATATATATATTTTATATATATATTATATATATATATATTATATATATATATATATATATATATATATATTATATATATATATATATATATATATATATATAATATATATATATATATATATGACTCTCTCTCTCCTCTAACTATAAGTATACATACTTAGATACTCTAATTAATACAAAATCTGGAAATACCCTTATTAACTATTATCATAATGCAAAAGTAAATATCATTATATCTAGTAATATTATATATATGATATTTATATATATATATATATATATATATTATATATTATATATATATATAATATATATATAAAATTACCTTAAAAGTAATAATCGTTATAACAACAATAATAATAAAATGAGGGTAATGAAATTTAATAAACCAATAACGGGTGTACATACAAATATATATACAGTCTAATAATCCAAAAACGTACAAGGACACATTATATACAATTATCATTGAATATCAACTAATATTGATATCCATAATATTTATTAATAAAATACTTATAAAACCTACATTAGATCATTAAAATGGAATACGGCATAATCCTACCAGAAATATATCAACATGAACGTCTTTGGACGGGTCGCACGACTACATGGGCTCGATTTCGGTTCGGGTCTAGTCCGAGCTAAATCGACACAACCGGTCTCTTACAAGCCAATAATATAATTAATAATTAATTAAAATATCTTTAGAGGTTAAGTCGCAACTTGGTCTGGTTTTCCTAGTTAAGACACACCTATGGCTGGGTCTTCCTTGGCATGGCTAATACACTAGTCAAGGCACGCCACTGCACTATCCGTGCCATGATTCCTAGTCGTCTGGTACATCAAAACTCAACCATGGCTAAAGTCATCTACCGTAACAATTAACTAAATAATTATTTATAAAAATTCTAAAATCACCATTTAAATCAAATAAATAAATAGAAAAAATTTCAAAAATTTTCGGGAAGGGGAGCTATATATATATATATATATATATATATATATATATATATATATATATATATATATATTGGTGTTTTTGCCTTTGGATTAGGAAAGATAGACCCACATCGACTACACCAAATGGTGAGTATCTCAATATAATGCATTGCTTGTGCTGAGGTATGCACATGAGGTGCAGTGGGGCACAAGTGTGTGCCATGTGGGAGTATTTTTCTAGAAGGAAAAAGGATTAATTCCAACAAAAAAGTAAGTTGATTCTTGTTGTGCGAACTCGGACTCGGACACGGACTCCAGGATGTCTCGTACATGCACGGGAGTGTTCTGGGGGTAGGCGTGGACTGTCACGCTTCTATGCAGATTGTGGGATGATCTAAAATATCAAACTCTATTTTTGAGCATTGGTATTTTAGTCCCATATCGGATAGGAGAAGAGGTGAAGTCTCACTCCACTCTATAAATAGAGCCCCTTGATCGCCTTTGAAAGATGCACCAAGAAGGGAGTTAAGGGAGTCTGTAAAGTCCAGGAAGCCCGTTCAAGTCTCAAATATTGACTTACGAGCGTTCTAGAAGTTCTTCGTGAACTTGCTGGTTCCTGGAAGTAGATCGTTGTAACGCCCCAGTCCCAAAATACATAGGACCAAGTACGTGAACATGCCAGCTGCACATATACAAAGAACACTCCAATATATGGAATTTCTCATATATGCACATAAGCTGTAAATAAATAATCACAGGCCAGAATATCATATCTAATCTCATCAAAGCTCAACACAGAAGATAATGAAGTCCAAATAAATAAATAAGAGTATCAAAAGATAGCCGGATGAACATACTCACTCCAAACAGCTATGAAAAATAGTCTCACAAGATCGGAGTCCGACCTCCGCAAAATAGAAATAAAGAGATGTAAAATAATGTCCACAACTGTCTCAAATATGGAATAGACTAGAAATCAGTAGTGACTGTCTCGTCATCAATGTAAGATAGCTCCAATGCCGCTCCGTACTCCTGTCGAAAATTGTCTAAACCTGGAGAGATAATCAGGTCCTCAGGGGACATAGCAAGATACAAGAAAACACCATGCCATATAAACTGTGATAATATAATAAGAGAGAAGGTATGCATGCAACCGGGTTCCTGACCATTCTAGATACAATCCTTCGACGCATGAGCCCTGGCTGAAAATAGGATCGGTATAGTTCCCATAGAGGGTACCAGGGGCCTACGTCCATAACGCTCGGGAAGCGTCAGAGGGCACCATGTGCAAGGGGCTACGTCCATAACGCTCTGGGAAACGTCAGAGGACGCCTGGAGCCTGCGTCTCCGGTGGAGCGCACAGGTAAATCATGGAAGTATAAAGAAGCCCATACGTCAGGTATTGTTCTTCCCACCCAATGCCTAGTATTATCATCTCCATGACTGATATGAACCTCTAGTAACCGCCAAGTCTTCTAACATGCAATACTATTGGCAGTTACTCCTATCCGTCGCACGCTCCATACGCATCGGTGGCCAGCCAACTGCGCGGAAACGTATCCTATATGTGACACACATCACGTGATACAACAAGTGTCAAGGCCATATGAGATATACCAATACCTCAACATCAGTGGGTGGTCAATAAACTAAGTCAATACAAGAGAATAAATAAAGCAAGAAAAACGACCAATAGAGTCGCTTGCACCCAAGTGTGACTTGGACGCACAGTTTAAATATCATGAAACAATACTGAAAATAACAACTAAAAATAAGAATATAATAATCACAGAGTAGGATGGCAAGGTATCTTGCCTGGTGGTACAAAGTGGCAAGTCCAAAAGTAGCAAGTGTCAGCACCAAAACTCACAAATCACAGATGACTCCAAACGCTGAAACAAACATCAAAAATGATCTCGGTGAAGAAGATATACCTAGGAAATGCCTGTCCAAAAGTCAAATTCTGGAACAGGGGCAAAATCATAATTTTGGGTCAAAATGATATCCGCCGTTGGACCCACTTTGCACCGAAATGCGTACCAAAGTCTACGGTCTCTAAAGTCGTCAAACTACATGTATACGGTTTCAGTTTGAGGAGAGAAACTCAACGGTATGTCCAATTTTGGATTCCGAGAAGCCGTGTACAAAATCGCCCGTTTGAGTGGGTCGCGGGCCCGCCAAAATTGGGTTTCGATTCGACCTTCTCAGAATCGAACCAAACTTGGCATGCAGGACCAGAATTTCGATCTGGACCTGTTGGCGCAAGTTTCGTCTCTATTCGACGACTGTACACGAAATTATGGACAAGTTTGCAAAACACCGATACGGGGGTATCTTGACGGATACGCGTTGATTTCGTCGCGCACGCGCGACGAAACTGAGTTCCGTCAGTTCCCACACGTCCGCAACGTCCATACGTGCCTTTCGATGCGTATAACGCGTGACCACGTCGCCCGGTTTGTCGGGGCGTACGTCGTATCGTGAAAAATTTTCTGAAATTTTATTATTTCAAAAACTGTTTTTTACCCAAGTTTAACACGAATTAAATTCTTGCACAGAAATCTAAATACCAATCTACCAGTTACGTTTCCATCGTGGTTATGTTGTCTTCAAACGTGTTCAATTATTTTTGCAAAACAGTCGAGGGATCGCCAAGAATTTGGCTTCCAAATATGGGTTTGGGACTGCCCTAAAACTGTTCTGTTTCGACAGTTTTTTGGGAAGTTTGGGTTCGAATACCGAGCGATATATGGGGTTTCGCTCGATTCTACCAGTTAGGGTTTTGAGAGGGTTATATCTACTACGCACAGCATTCGATAAATCAAATTTTTGTTGAACACAAACAAAGAAAATCGGATTCGAAAGTGGGTACCTGAGTTCTGAACCAAACAGAGTATTCTCTGTTTATCTGTCGACTCCGAGCAATCCCGACGTCGTCGACGGCGAGTAGGCGGCCGACGGTGAACGCGAGGTGTGGAGGAAGATTGGCGGCCTCTGGGTCGAGAAGTTATTGGATGATATGAGGGGGTTTAGGGTTTCGGGTTGTCGATGCAATTATATATACTGCCAAATCCTATTCCGTATAGGAAATGCTAAGGCTCGGGTTATCTCTTAGCAGCAGTTGCTGCTATGTCAATATGGGGGTGTGGGGTCGGGCCCACCCCCTTACAGCAGCTGGTGCTAGTTAATGAGAACATTGGATTTGTAGGGGGTTCGGGTGGAGGTGGACCAGCCCCACGTGGGTTGGTCCCCTCTACTCATATTTATATATATATATTTTTTTACAACTAACAGTAACTAGTTATAATAATAATAATAATATATATATATATATATATATATATATATATATATATATATATATATAATAATATATAATAATATATTTTTTACCTATATAATATATATATTTATATATATTACATATATAATTATATAATATATATATTTATATATATATAATATTTTTTTTTACAACTAACAGTAACTAGTTATAATATATATATATATCTATATATATATCTATATATATATATATTATATATAATATATATATACTATATATATATATATATATATATATATATATATATATATATAATATATATATAGATATAATATATATATATATATATATATATTATTTATTTTATTTTATATTTATATTTATATAAATATAAAAATATTTATATAAATATAATAATAACAGTAACTAGTTATTGCTTCTTAAATATATATTATATATATATATATATAATATATATATATATATTATATATATTATATATTATTATATATATAATATATATATTATCAAGCAAGCAAAAAAAATATATATATATATATATATAAAAGCAAGCAATAATTTCCTAAAAATTATCAATAAATTCCTAAAAATTTTAGAATTTACTAACACCATATTTAATAAGATATTAACAATACACATATAATATAAACACACATGCATTTATCTACTAATAATAGTATCATTAATTTCGTAATTAATAAAATGCATAACCACATTAATTAATTATAAAAATTAATAAAAATATGGGGGTTTACATCCTACCCAACTTAAAGAAAATTTCGTCCTCGAAATTAAACTAATGTCGGGAGATCAATGCAATGCAAGGAATATAATGGTACTTAATATGCAAGACATACCTTCGTTTTCAAACAAATGCGGGTAGCGGTTTCGGATGTCGTCCTCGCGCTCCCAAGTAGACTCCCCTGGCAAGTGATGCTTCCATGCCACGCGAACCAATGGAATAGATTGATTCCGCAACACCTTCACTTGGCGATCGAGGATACCTACTGGTTGCTCTTCGTACGACAAGCTCGGTCCAACTGTGATCTCGGAGTGATCAAGCACATGATTGTTGTCCGCCACGTACCTCCTCAGCTGAGATACATGGAATACGTCATGTACTCCCTCTAGCGATGGTGGCAATGCCAATCTGTAGGCAACCTCTCCAACACGTTCCAAGACATCGAAAGGCCCGATGTACCTTGGACTCAACTTGCCACGTCCTCCGAATCGAATCGTGCCTCTAGTGGGGGATATCTTCAAGAACAGATGGTCACCCTCTTTGAACTCCAAGGGTCGGCAACGATTATCTGCCCACTGCTTCTGACGATCCTGCGCTGCTCGTAGGTGGTCCTGAATCTTCTTCACTGTCTCCATTGTGCTCAAGACCAACTCGGGACCCAATAGCTGTCGCTCGCCTATGTCGCTTCAACAGACAGGAGACTGACACCTCCTACCATACAATGCCTCAAACGGAGCCATCTGAATGCTCGCTTGATAGTTATTGTTGTAGGAAAGTTCTACAAGGTGAAGATGGTCCTCCCATGAACCGCCAAAATCAAGCATACATGTTCTCAACATATCCTCTAGCGTCTGAATGGTACGCTCCGACTGGCCGTCTGTCTGCGGATGATACGATGTGCTAAACTTCAATCGGGTGCCCAAACTCTCTTGCATGCTTCTCCAAAAGTACGAGGTGAATCTCGAGTCGCGGTCCGACACAATACTAACAGGTACACCGTATAATCTCACAATCTGCTCCATATACATCTCCGCCAATACCTCTGTCGACTGGCCCACTCTAAAAGGCAAGAAATGTGCTGACTTCGTAAGTCTATCAACAATCACCCACACTGCGTCACGTCCTCTAGGACTCCGAGAAAAACCCGTGACGAAATCCATAGTAATGTGCTCCCACTTCCACTCGGGAATGGGTAGCGGCTGCAATAATCCGGCCGTCCTCTGGTGCTCTGCCTTAACTTGTTGACATACCAAGCATTTGGCAACGAAACGAGCTATCTCCCGCTTTATTCCGTGCCACCAATAATACTGTCGTAAGTCGCGATACATCTTGGTTCCTCCGGGATGAATGGAGTAAGTCGAACTGTGAGCCTCTGCCATCAGCTCCTGCCGTAGCTCTCCATTGGGAACATAAATGCGATCGCCACATCGCAATGTCCCATCGGTGTGGATCCTCAATCCTGTCTGCTCTCCTGCTTCAGTCCTCTCTTTCAGCCGTCGAATTCTAGCATCATTGGGCAATGCTGCCTTGATGCGCTCTAGTAATGATGATTGCACCTGGAGGTTAGATAATACGCCATCTGCTCCCGGTAATACTACCTCAATACCAAGCTGCTCCAAGTCTCTAATCAATTCCTTCTATGTAGTCAAAAAGTGTGCCATGGGCTTACGGCTTAATGCGTCTGCTACGACATTAGTCTTGCCCGGATGATAATGAAGCTCGATCTCATAATCCTTCATCAACTCCAACCAACGTCGTTGTCGCATATTCAACTCCTTTTGTGTGAACACGTACTTGAGGCTCTTATGATCAGTGTAGATATCAACCTTCTCGCCGTACAAGTAGTGTCTCCATAGCTTCAAAGCAAAGATAACCGCTGCGAGCTCTAGATCATGGGTCGGATAATTCTTCTCATGCACTCTCAACTGTCATGATGCATAAGCTACTACACGACCATGCTGCATCAATACACATCCTAATCCCTTCCCGGATGCGTCGCTGTAGATCACAAATCCTCCTGGGCCCGATGGTAGTGTCAAGATCGGTGCTGTGGTCAATCGCCTTTTCAACTCCTCAAAAGCGGCTTGACACTCGTCTGTCCATACAAACTCCTGATCCTTGCAAGTCAATCGAGTCATAGGCCCCGCTAATCGAGAGAAATCTTCTACAAACCATCTGTAGTAGCCCGCAAGTCCGAGAAAACTTCTCACTTCCGAAGCTGTTGTGGGAGCGGGCCATGATTTGACTGCTGTGATCTTCTCTGGGTCTACCGATATACCATCGCCCGTAACAATATGACCAAGGAATGATACTTCCTTGAGAAAGAAATCACACTTGCTAAGCTTCGCAAAAAGTCGCTCATTCCTCAATGTTCCTAAAACTATCCGTAGATGCTACTCGTGCTCCTCTTGACTCTTGGAGTAAATCAAGATATCGTCTATAAAGACTACTACAAATTTGTCCAAGTATTGGTGAAAGATCTTGTTCATTAAATTCATGAAGACTGCGGGTGCATTGGTCAAACCGAAAGGCATGACCAAGAACCCGTAGTGTCCATACCTCGATCGAAAGGCCGTCTTGGCAATATCTTCCTTCCGAACCTTCAATTGGTGATAGCCCGATCGTAAGTCAATCTTGGAGACTACTTTTGCTCCACTCAGTTGATCGAATAGATCGTCTATACGTGGCAAGGGATACTTGTTCTTCACCGTCACCGCATTCAATGCTCTATAGTTAATGCACATGCGCACTGTCCCGTCCTTCTTAGGCACAAAAAGAATGGGTGCTCCCCATGGTGACGTACTGGCACGAATAAATCACTTCTCTAATAAGTCATCAATCTGCGTCTTCATCTCTACCAACTCCTTGGGTGCCAAACGATATACTCGAGATGAAATAGGCTCAGCTCCGGGAATAAGCTCAATAGAAAACTCAATATCTCGGTCAGGTGGTAGTCCTGGCAACTCCTCGGGGAATACATCCTCGAACTCGGTGATAATAGGGTGCTGAGGGATGTCGTGCATCATCATATGAGTCCCCGCTGTGGGTGCCTCACAACTATCTCCGTCTTCTTTGGTGAACTCAAACTCTGCCGTATTCGGTGGTCTAAAGACAATACTGCTCCTATGGCAGTCTATGAGAGCGAAATGCTGGCTCAACCAGTCCATTCCAAGAACTACATCAAATGTCGGTATAGGGAATACAAGAAGTCATGCCCTTATCTCTCTGCCATTTATTACTACAGGACAAAGTCTACAACACCACTAACAGGTATAACTCCTCCTCTGGTGAGGATTTTAACATTCTTAGCTAAGGGTGTGATGGAAATGTTGTGTCTAGTGGCAAAACTAGTGGCTATGAATGAATAAGTGGCTCCAGTATCAAATAATGTAATAGCAGGAAAAGATGCAACTAAAACCATACCTGCTATAACCTCTGTCTCAGTCTCTATATCCTCAACAGCCATTGAGAATACCTTTCCATAATTTTGTCCGGGGCCCTGAGCTCTGGCCCTCTCGAACTGTGCTGACTGAGGTGGTAATGGCGGGCGCGGTGCTCCTGCCGCTGGCTGGGGTGCTGGAAGTGCTGGGGCTAAGGACTGCTGTTCCGGACAATCTTTCACTTTGTGCTGTCCTGACCCGCATCTCAAGCATGATCCAAGTCGAATTCGACAGTCCTTCAAGACGTGTCCCTGCTTCCCGCAAAAGTTGCAGGTGGGCTTCTGATAAGGTGTGTGCCTCTGCTGGAACTGTCCTGTGGCCCTCCTAATAGGTCCCCCCTGTGTAGCTCGGGCTGGTGTAACTGCTGGTGTATGACGCCTCGATGTCTGCTGCTGTTCCTTGCGAAGAATCTCCGGAGCACGAGCTTCTTCGAAGACAGCTGAATGGGAGACTCGAGACTGAGTAGTTGTATAAGACTTGAGCTCTGGTGCAAGCCCCTGGTGAAATCTCCTCGCCTTCTCTAACTCTGTCTGAATCAATCCCGCACCAAATCGACTCAGGCGATTGAACTCCGAGTCATACTCGTCAACTGTCATATTCCCTTGCTTCAGATGAAGGAACTGGTCATAGAGACCATCTCGAACATGTATAGGGAAGAATCTCTCATAAAATACATCATAGAACTGCTTCCAAGTGATCCCAGTGCCTAATCGTCTCTCTTCTGCCTTCCACCAGTGGTGAGCATTGTCTTCTAACAGTAAGTCCACTGCTGTCATCCAATCTCGAGCTGGCAACTGGGATGCCTTCAGTAGCTTCTCGGTACTAATAAGCCACTGTGACACCTCTAATGGCTTCTCCGTCCCTCTAAAGGCCTTGGGGTTCATATCTGTGAAATTCTTGATAGAGCCTTCATAGGGATGCAGAGCCGGTGCTGGTGCTGGTGCTGGTGGTGGAGGTCTAGCCATAGCTGCCACCATCGTCTGTCTCATCAGCTCAGTCTGCTGCCACTGAGCCTGCATCATGGCATACATAAACTGAGTAGTAGGGCTCCCATCAGTCGGTGGAGGAGGCATCTGAGGTCCCGACTGTGGAGGAAACTGCTGAGGGAATGGTGGTGGTGGAGGAAGTGGTACATTCCCTCCCGGTGACATGGTAGTAGTCTGTCCAGCCTGGCTGCCTGGGGGTGCTGCGACCTCTGGGTACTCCGTCGTCGGCGTCGTAGTAGGCTGCGACAGTCCTGGCTGGTAAGGTGTCGCTGGAGTCATGGGAGGATTTTGTCCCTCCGGAGTAATCTCCTCACCAGATGTGAGGGCCAAGGCAGAAGTGCGTCCGCTTCATAGATTCATATTGTTGGCACGAGGAAGATAAGTTGATATTAGAAAAGATTAGATATGAAGTAAATCGAATAATCAAGGAAGTTTCAAAAAGATTGGAAGTCAAGGGATAGTAGTAGTTCTGGATAAGAAATTCTTATTCCTATATGCAGGCTTTGTTGGGCACAGTCATGTAACCCAACAATATTAAAGTCGACCTGCATGGGCTACCACAAAAACATGTAATGCCCCAGTCCCAAAATACATAGGACCAAGTACGTGAACATGCCTGCTGCACATATACAAAGAACACTCCAATATATGGAATTCCTCATATATGCACATAAGCTGTAAATAAATAATCACAGGCCAGAATATCATATCTAATCTCATCACAGCTCAACACAGAAGATAATGAAGTCCAAATAAATAAATAAGAGTATCAAAAGATAGCCGGGTGAACATACTCACTCCAAACAGCTATGAAAAATAGTCTCACAAGATCGGAGTCCGACCTCCGCAAAATAGAAAGAAAGAGATGTAAAATAATGTCTACAACTGTCTCAAATATGGAATAGACTAGAAATCAGTAGTGACTGTCCCGTCATCAATGTAAGATAGCTCCAATGCCGCTCCGTACTCCTGTAGAAAATCGTCTAAACCTGGAGAGATAACCAGGTCCTCAGGGGACATAGCAAGAAACAAGAAAACACCATGCCATATAAACTGTGATTATATAATAAGAGAGAAGGTATACATGCAACCGGGTTCCTGACCATTCTACTGTAAATATGCAGTTGAGATACAATCCTTCGACGCATGAGCCCTGGCTGAAAATAGGATCGACATAGTTCCCATAGAGGGTACCAGGGGTCTACATCCATAACGCTCGGGAAGCGTCAGAGGGCACCATGTGCAAGGGGCTACGTCCAGAACGCTCTGGAAAACGTCAGAGGGCACCTGGAACCTGCGTCTCCGGTGGAGCGCACAGGTAAATCATGGAAGTGTAAAGAAGCCCATACGTCAGGTATTGTTCTCCCCACCCAATTCCTAGTATCATCATCACCATGACTGATATGAACCTCTAGTAACCGCCAAGTCTTCTAACATGCAATACTATTGGCAGTTACTCCTATCCGTCGCACGCTCCATACGCATCGGTGGCCAGCCAACTGCGCGGAAACGTGTCCTATATGTGACACACATCACGTGATACAATAAGTGTCAAGGCTATATGAGATATATCAATACCTCAACATCAGTGGGTGGTCAATAAACTAAGTCAATGCAAGAGAATAAATAAAGCAAGAAAAACGACCGATAGAGTCGCTTGCACCCAAGTATGACTTGGACGCACAGTTTAAATATCATGAAACAATGCTAAAAATAACAACTGAAAATAAGAATATAATAATCACAGAATAGGGTGGCAAGGTATCTTGCCTGGTGGTACAAAGTGGCAAGTCCAAAAGTAGCAAGTGTCAGCACCAAAACTCACAAATCACAGATGACTCCAAACGCTGAAACAAACATCAAAAATGATCTCGGTGAAGAAGATATACCTAGGAAACGCCTGTCCAAAAGTCAAATTCTAGAACAGGGGCAAAATCGTAATTTTGGGTCAAAACGATGTCCGCCGTTGGACCCGCTTTGCACCGAAACGCGTGCCAAAGTCTACAGTCTCTAAAGTCGTCAAACTATATGTCTACAGTTTCAGTTTGAGGAGAGGAACTCAACGGTATGTCCAGTTTTGGATTCCGAGGAGCCGTGTACAAAATCGCCCGTTTGAGTGGGTCGGGGGCCCGCCAAAATTGGGTTCCGATTCGACCTTCTCATAATCGAACCAAACTTGGCATGCAGGACCAAAATTTCGATCTGGACCTGTTGGCACAAGTTTCGTCTCGATTCGACGACTGTATACGAAATTATGGGAAAGTTTGCAAAACGCTGATACAGGGGTATCTTTACGGATACGCGTTGATTTTGTCGCGCACACGCGACGAAACTGAGTTCCGTCAGTTCCCACACGTCCACAACGTCCATACGCACTTTTCGATGCATATAACGTGCGACCATGTCCTCCGGTTTGTCGGGACGTACGTCGTATCGTGGAAATTTTTCTGAATTTTATTATTTCGAAAACAGTTTTTCATCCAAGTTTAACACGAATTAAATTCTTGCACAGAAATCTAAATACCAATCTACCAGTTACTTTTCCATCGTGTTTATGTTGTCTTCAAACGTGTTCAATTAGTTTTGCAAAAAAGTCGAGGGATCGCCAAGAATTTGGCTTCCAAATATGGGTTTAGGACTGCCCTGAAACTGTTCTGTTTCGACAGTTTTTCGGGAAGTTTGGGTTCGAATACCAAGCGATATATGGGGTTTCGCTCGATTCTACCAGTTAGGGTTTTGAGAGGGTTATATCTACTACGCACAGCATTCGATAAATCAAATTTTCGTTGAACACAAACAAAGAAAATCGGATTCGAAAGTGGGTACCTGAGTTCTGAACCAAACAGAGTATTCTCTGTTTATCTGTCGACTCCGAGCAATCTCGACGTCGTCGACGGCGAGTAGGCGGCCGACGGTGAACGCGGGGTGTGGAGGGAGATTGGCGGCCTCTGGGTCGAGAAGTTATTAGATGATATGAGGGGGTTTAGGGTTTCGGGTTGTCGATGCAATTATATATACTGCCGAATCCTATTCCGTATAGGAAATGCTAAGGCTCGGGTTATCTCTTAGCAGCAGTTGCTGCTATGTCAATATGGGGGTGTGGGGTCGGGCCCACCCCCTTACAGCCGCTGGTGCTAGTTAATGAGAACATTGGATTTGTGGGGGGTTCGGGTGGAGGTGGACCAGCCCCACGTGGGTTGGTCCCCTCTACTCATATTTATATATATATATATATATATATATATATATATATATATATATATATATTTTACAACTAATAGTAACTAGTTATAATATATATATATATATATATATATATATATATATATATATATATATATATATATATATATATATATATATATAAGCAAGCAATAATTTCCTAAAAATTTTCAATAAATTCCTAAAAATTTTAGAATTTACTATACACGATATTTAATAGAAATATTAACAAGTACACATATAATATATACACACATGCATTTATATCTACTAATAAGCTAGTATCAATAATTTCGTAATTAATAAAATGCATAACCACATTAATTAATTATAAAAATTAATAAAAATATGGGGGTTTACAATCGTGTTGGGGCGAATCTTGCTTTGAGCAACGGTGATCTTAATCACCCCTGTAAGAACTTTCCTCTTCTTCTTTCTTCTTTCTTCTCCTTTATCTGAGTTGTAACTCAGTTCTGTCTGTCAGCAACTGCGATTGCGAGAAAGAACATGAGATTTATTTTCTGAACTCAGTTCTGTCCGTCAGCAACTGCGATTGCGAGGAAGAACGTGAGATTAATTTTCTGATTATTGTTGCTTTTGTAATCAGATTCATATTATAGTGTTCCTCTTGGATCTCGAAAATTATCAAAAGATGAACGTTTTCTTGAACGTCTGATCTCGACATCGAGTCTACTATCTTTGATCAAGCCCCGGGACTAACAATCTCAAAGCAAGATCCTTGTCGATGGAAAACTCTCATGCTTCTCTCATCGATACCAGCTTTAACAAGTTGGAGAAATTCGACGGAGAACATTTCTAAATATGGAAGAGGAAGGTCCCCTTAATCTTTAACTCGTGGACATAGACCATGTGTTGATTGAGGATGAACCACGATTCCAGAAGGAGGAACTGTCGATGCTATTGCTACTGCACTCGTCAAGGAGAGCAAATGGAAGAGAGAAAATAACATCTGTAAACTGCTGATTCTCAATTCTATGGAAGACTCTCTGACAGAGTCATATTCCAAGAAGGTGAAGGCCAAAGAGATCTGGGATTCTTTGGGTAAGCTATATGAAGATGATGAGAACAGGTCCAAAATTTTCATTGTCGAGAAGTACCACAAGTGGCTCTTCGAAGACGAGATGGCGATGCTATCTCAAGTGAAGGAATTCCTGAAGTTGCGCCAGAAGTTAGATGACGAGAAGATGCCCCTCGTCGACAAGTTTGTCGTTGGAGGGATAGTCTCAAAACTTTCTGCTAGTTGGAGCAACTTCTATGCTTGAATGCATCGGAAGAAGCTGGACATTAGCTTGGAAGATCTTCTACAAGAGATCCACGTTGAGGACAAAATACGATCTCAATAGAAGATGGACTCTCTGTCCAACCAACTGGCTAAGGCCAACTTGGTACAGACAAGAGAGTTCAAAGGAAAGCAGGTGGCTTCTCATCACAAGAAGAAGGACTCCACTAATCTGAAAGTGAAGGGTCCTTCGTTCAAGCAACAGAAGTCCAAGTCCCATGTGACTTACTTCAACTGTGGCAAGAAGGGCCACTACAAGAGTAAATGCAAATCCAAGCTCAAACAAGCTGAGCAAGGTGAGCCTAACAAGATTTCCATAGTTTCTAACATTGTTGCTATGATTGCTCAGGTCACAGCCGTGGGGGCTGACTCTGACTGGTGGATAGATACTGGTGCGACATGCCATGTCTGCTCTGGCAAGGAATGGTTCATCACATACCAGCCAACTTCTGAGAAAGTTATCATGGCAAACCAAGCCCAAGCTGAAGTTCTGGGGATCAAAACTGTGGAGCTGAAACTCACATCCGGAAACACTCTGACGCTTTAAGGTGTGAAGCACGTTTCGGTGATTGCAAAATACCTGATCTCTGGAAGCCTGCTTAGCAACGCAGGCTTGAGGATGGACATCAATGCTGGCCAGATGGTGATGTCCAAGAAGGGAACATACTTCGGAAAATCTTTTCAAACCGAAGGGATGTTCAAAATTCAACTTGTAAACCAGTCAAATGTAATCAATGCAATCGCTCGTTCTGATTATTCTCTCGAGTTGCATAATAGGCAAGGACATGTTTACTGTAAAAGAATTAACAAAATGTCCAGTCTAGGACTTATTCCCAAATGTGGAGGTAAGGTAGAGAAGTGTGAATTATGTGCTCAGACAAAAATCACAAGGAAATCTTTTCTTCGGGTTAATCGAAGCACATATCTTCTAGAGTTGGTGCACTCCGATATCTGTGACTTCAAGTAATTCTCTACAAAAGCCGGGATAAAGTATTTTATAACCTTCATCGATGACTTCTCAAAGTACATGTTCGTCTACTTGCTCAAGTCTAAAGACGAAGCGTTCGAGAAGTTCAAGGAGTTCAGGGCCGAGGCTGAACGACAAACTGGACAACAACTCAAAAGGCTAAGAAGTGATCGAGGCAGAGAGTATCGGTCTCATGAATTCATATCGTTCTGTAAAGAACATGGAATCATAAACGAGACTACTGCTCCGTATTCTCCTCAATATAACGGAGTAGCAAAGAGGAAGAACAGAACGTTGACAGAAATGATGAACTAATGCTGCTAATTGCGGGTCTTCCTAAATGCTACTGGGAAAAGCTGTATTGACGACCATTTTTATTCTAAATAGAGTGCCGTATGCAACTTCGGACGTAACTCCTCATGAACTCTGGTTCAGAGTCAGACCTAACTTGAATGTCATTCGAGTGTAGGGGTGTCTGGCTTATGTAAAGCTCCCAAATCTGAAGATTCAGAAGCTGGGACAAGGACTATGAAGACGATCTTTTTGGGGTATGCCGAGAAGAGTGATGCTCGAAGATTTCTTGATATTGAGTCAAATCATATCGAATCTCGCGATGCTGAATAATTTGAAGACAAGTTTGTAAGGCACAATAACTTTGTTCTAACGGACATTCCGGAGAATGATGAAGGTGCAATAGAGACTGAGATCTTCAATGAGCCAGTTGTCCAAGATGACGTTGTTGCTGAGGAGACAACGATTGAACCAGAACTCGCTGAGCTATCATCGAAGCGGGCGAGGAGTCCGAAGAACTTCGGAGATGACTTCATCACCAATCATGTGGAAGCATATCCGCTTAACAATGATGAGGCGATAAAGACCAGAGATGCTATTTTTTGGAAGGAGGTGATAGACAATAAAATTGAATCAATCACCTCCAATAACACTTGGGTGTTGGTTGATCTACCTGAAAGAGCAAAACCAATCGGATGCAAGTGGATCTTCAAGCAGAAGATGAAAGCTGATAGAACCATTGACAATTTAAGGCCAGGCTAGTGGCAAAGGAGTTTTCTCAGAAGCAGGAGATCGACTACTTTGACACGTATGCTCCAGTAGCCCGGATGACCACCATCAGAATGTTGATTGCTCTCGCAGCGATACATAAGATGGTGATACATCAGATGGATGTGAAAACGGCATTCCTGAATGGCGAGCTGACCGAAGAGATCTACATGCAACAGCCAGAAGGGTTTGTCGTCAAAGGTCTTGAAGACAAAGTCTGTAAGATGGTGAAATCTCTGTACGGTTTAAAGCAAGCTCCCAAAATGTGGCATAAAAAGTTTGACAAAGTCATAAGGTCAAATGGCTACAGGGTCAGTGAAACAGACAAGTGTGTCTATACGAAGTTTGCGGACGGAAGAGGAGTCATCGTTTGTCTATACGTGGACGACATGCTAATCCTAGGTACGAATATAAGCTGTGTCACGGAGATAAAGAAGTTTCTCTCGACGAAGTTCAATATGAAGGACTTGGGGGATGCTGATGTTATCTTGGGACTCAAGATCATCCGGACAGACATTGGACTAGCGCTGTCATAGTCTCATTATGTTGAGAAGATGATCACTCGTTACGGGTATCAGGATCTTCCAGGGATCGATACGCCATACAGGTTGATCTGAAGCTGAAGCCTAATTCAGGAAAAAACGTCAGACAGTTGGAGTATGCAAGCGTAATTACGAGTTTGATATATGCTACTACTGCCACAAGGCCTGACATAGCTTTCGCCGTAGGAATCCTAAGTCGTTTCACGAGCAGCCCAGGCATTGAGCACTGAAAAGCTGTGAAACGGGTTATGAGATATCTCAAAAAGACTCAGACATATGTACTGCACTACAGCGGAGATCTGTCGGTAGTGGAAGGCTTTAGTGATGCCAGCTGGTGCTCAGAAGTGGAGAGCGAGAGGTCCACAGGTGGATACATTTTCACAATGGATGGAGCTGCTATATCATAGAAATCGAAGAAGCAGACTATGATCTCGCGGTCATCCATAGAATCTGAGTTTTTTGCACTTGATATCGCAGCGGAGGAAGCAGAATGGCTTCGGGAGCTTATGTATGATCTTTCAGTGGTTGGGGTGCAAATATCGGGGATACCGATATATTGCGACTGCGGAGGCGGTATCAAATGACCTATTCAACTGGAAAAAAGAGGACTGTGCGGTTGAAGCACAGGGCAGTACATGATCTCATCAAGAGGGGTATAATTACAGTGATTGATGTTCGGAGTCAGGAGAACCTGGCAGATCCGTTCACCAAGGGCCTCAAGCGCCAGCTGATTGATGGTACAGCTTGTAAAATAGGCTTGAAGGCATTCTGATATTGTGTTATTACATTCCTACCATAAAGTTTTATGCTATTAGTTCAAAGAGAAATCTACTAGGCATCTAGCTTTTGGTTTAAGGGAGGACTATTAACCAGAAGAATATCAGGAACGTGGGTACTTGTCCTCTGTGACATAAAGAGGTTACGGACCTACAACCACTATTGTCTACTGTTGTTTTCTGCAAAAAATGGATCATATGGGTGTTTACCATTAAAATATCAAAGACAGGTATTACAGAAACACTGAAATTGATTGCAAACTCACTTGTACAAAGAAAAGACTAGAAAGAAATCCTAGGAGACAATCTAAGTACAATTGTTTAGTTTTTGATTCTGGGGGGTGACGGTGGAGGCTCGGGAAAGTGTATCAACTCTGCCTTACTCCTTGGACTATCCGACGCAGTCTTTAGCTCTTGAAGAAATTGCCCTTCGTAGGTTGCCAGCCTTGGATTGCCAACCATTTGCATGGATGTGGTGCCCTGTTATTTATAGTGATTTCGGGATGAAAGATATTTTAAGTCGCATAGATGGCCACGTGGCCACGTGATGGCAACAGCACATGAAGACTCGCTCTTTGACTGTCAACTGGTGGTTGGTTGAGATTTCTTTGTTGGAGTAAATCTGGGTGGTTGAGACTTGGTCAAATTGCCAAGTGTCCCCCCACAACAGAGTAAAATCAATCTCTCTACGACCCGAATCAACTTGGCCGCATGCGGTACCAAGAGTCTTTCTTCTGCAGCCTGGATCGGCTTGGCCGCATGAAATCTCAAGAGCCTTCCTTCTGCGGATCAGATCATCTTGGCTACATGAGGTCGCAAGAGTCTTCCTTCGGCGGCTTAAATTGGCTTGGCCACATGAGGTCTTCAAGAGACTTCCTTCTGCAGCTCGGATCATCTTGGCCTCATGAAGTCTGAAGAGTCTTTCTCCTGTGGCTCGAATAGGCTTGGCCGCATGAGGTCTTCAAGAGACATCCTTCTACAGCTTGGATTATCTTAGCCGCATGAAGTCTGAAGAGTCTTCCTCCTGCGGCTCAAGTCCACTTGGCCGCATAGGGTCTCTAAGAGCCTTGCATCTGTGGCTCGGTTTTACTTGGCTGCATGGGTTCTTCGAGAGCCTTGCTTCTGCGGCTCGAGTCAACCTGGCCGCATGGGATCTTCGAGGGCCTTGCTTCTGCGGTTTGAGTCTACTTAGCCGCATGGATCTTCGAGAGCCTTGCTTCTGCGGCCTAGATCAACTTAGCCGCATAAGGCTCATACGGCTCTTTCTTCTGCGGCCTGGATCAACTTGGCCGCATAATGCCTATACGGTCAGCAATGATTTTGAGAGAATTTTATTTGTCTCTCTTTTGACTTCTCAATGAAGATGAATTTGATCGATCCTCCTCCTTGGCGAGTGCTGTCACTGCGGAGTTATGGATCTCCTTGTTCGAAGAAGATTTGACGATGAACTCCCTCAAAAGATTGTGATGTGCCGGGCTGAGACAATGCACCTAACTGAGACATCTGAGTAATGCGTATAGTTGAGAGTAGGCTGTTACGAAGTCTTTAATTGGCATCATGCTTCCGAGATGATGTCGAAAAGACACAACAGGTTGCGGTCGCTGGAACACAGACTGCTTTGGTGGCGGAGCCACTGTCGTATGGCAGCAGTAGCTGATGGCGGCTTGGGTACAGTGATGTCCTAGAAAGGGCTCCTCATATATCAAGGTTGCTTCTCTCTCCTTGTGTTTGTGAATGACCACCTCTCGCAAGTCGAAAGCAGATTGATCTACCTTTGTATTATTTTTGTGGGCCCGGGTATCCAGAGCGATCGGGTGCATAGGTATCATATTTGCTCCCTGATCTGAGGCTAGTAAAAGCACTTGCTCTCGATCATTGTAGGAAGACTTTTGGGACCATCATATTTGCTTCCTGATCATCGGCTAGTAAAGCACTGCGCTCGATCGTTGTAGGGAGACTTTTGAGACCCACCCTGTCCGTTAGCCCTGGGGGACTGGACGCGGGTGGTTTTGTACAACTTTCCATCAGGAGCCCATATAATTAGTTAACGGTGCCCGCTGACGATCAGCAGCTTGGACAGTTGACTGGGCTTGTTAGGCCCGTACCGTCCTAGACTTCTTCGCCTTAGCACCCGAAGGTGCGTAATAGAAAGAGTCCAAGTTGGAAGCTTCGACATTCTCAATGGACCGCATGGGGTCTGGTCCGCAAGAGATTTTTCTCCTGACTTGGTTCAAGCGCAAGAATTGCACCCAAGTGGGAGGGAGACTTTAAAAGTCGGCTCATATCAGGTGCAAACGCACCCGAGTCGATTCTGTACAGTTTACCATCGGTAGCGCGCATGATTTTGTGCGCGCCTCTCTAGTTTACTGTTGGCATAGCACGTTTGAAGCGCATGGCCCGTGCCACCTTAGATTTCTTTATACTAGCCCGTGAAGGCGCATAGTACTCAAAACCCAACACATCCTCGCCATGACAGCGAGTGACTCAATTGAGTGATTATTTTCTTTTTTTATTTTGGTGCCCTTTTCAAAGGGGCAAGGGGGCTCTATATATAGAATAGAATGAGCCCCTTTCTTCTTCTCCTTTCCGATGTGGGACTAAAATCAATATCCTCTTTTCCATGCTTCTACAAGACCCCCTTCAAAGTTTTTAAATTGTAAATTTGGAATAATTTGAATAAGAAGTATGGAAAGTAGAGCTGTTTAGGTGTGGCAATCCTATCAGAGGTAGCATAGATGTGATAGGTTTGGGTACTTCCGCTAGGGATTTTATGTGGACTTATCATCCTTGGCGTACCTTGGTTTTAGGTACGGATAATAAGTTGAGAGAGGGAACCGTCATATTTACTCAGAGGTGATGAGAACATGGTAAATATGGGGTTGATGGTAATAAGGACGTAGTGGGAGTGGACTCAAATGAGGATACATAGAACAACTCAGAGGTAATATGGACGTGGAAGTTCTACGTAATGGGTAATGAATGCCACGGAACAACTGGGTTCCAGAAGCATATGATTGTGAAAAGGGGTGCATGTACTAGAGGACCTAATACAATATTTGTGGTCAACATAGGACATTTGTGGACCTATTATCCTTTTTGTGTACTGGCGGTACGAGTACGGATAATAAGTGGAGAGAAAATTAACATATTTACTCAGAGATAATGAGGACGTGGTAAATATGGGTCTAAAGTAGAGCCTTCCTACTCAGAGGTAATGAGGACGTGGTAGGAGTGGGCCTAATGAGGATACACAGAACAACTCAGAGGTGCTATCAACGTGGAAGTTCTATGTATTGGGTGGTTAGTTTATGATGGATGGAAAAATAACTCAGAGGTAATATGGACGTGGTTGTTTTTTTCGTTGGGGAATTTTGTGGACCTATTACCCTTTTTGTGCACTGGTAGTACGACTAATAGATTTTGAGGCAAACTTCGGTGGGGGAAAGCATTTAGTTTGGAAGTTCAGAGGTATGATCATACATGACTTGTTGCCCAAAAGATGCGATAAGAATCCACTCAGAGCGGTCAGAGAGTAAATTCGACGGTACCTGAGGGTACATAACTCAACAATCTGGGAGATTTGGGGTCAGAGTATAAGTTCAACGGTACCGGAGGGTACATAACTCACAATCTGAGAGATAGTTGGAAGATGTCGTTTAGATATAATTTTTCTTGAGAAGACGGTCCTGCAACTTCGGGCCCGGTTGGTGAGCCCCACAAACGCCATCGTGAGCCTCGCGTAAGGCTTCTTTGGCTTCTGCATTTGACAGACATCTTAACAGTAGTCCGTCGTAAGATCGTCGGTACAACATTTTGTTTCCATGTCATAAAAGAATCTGAAAGAACGCCTTCTGAGTGAAGTTGCTTCTTTCACATTCTCAGGCAGGATTCCTTAAACTACAAAGTCGATGAACGGGTGTCTCCAGTCTTGCACATCATTGGTTATCTGGGTAGAGTAACTCATATCTAGTTGAACGTTGATTTTGGGATATACCAGCTCATGGCCTAGGACGTCAACTGGATGATGAGCATAATTTGGAACTGCCAAAGAAGCAGCGAAGCCTGCTAGGGCGTCGGCTTCAATATTTTGGAGCCTAGGAACATGTTCTATAAAGAACCCCTCAATGCTTGCTATGATAGCAATTGCTGTCTGATGATAAGGAATCAGGTCCGCGTTGCGAACTTCGTACGAGCCTCGGATTTGATTGACAATCAACTGCGAGTCACTGTATGCTTCTAGGTATTTGACTCCCACTTCTTTTGCAAGTCGGAGCCCGATGACCAAAGCGCTATATTCGGCTACATTGTTTGAACAGGGTTTCGTGAGAGAATATGCTCGGTTGACCACCAATCCAGAGGGAGAAATTAACACTATCCCGACTCAAGCGACAATATCACCTTGGGGCCCCGTTCTTGAGGCACCGTCGAAGAACATTCGCCAAACGTCATCATATGAAGTCATGTTTGAGTCAATGACTTCATCTGGGATTTCTTCATAGATTCTGGCTATTTCTGAGCCTGGATGGGCCGCCAGAAAGTCAGCCAAGGCTTGACCTTTGGCAGCCTTTTGCGGAACAAAGATCATGTCATCGGGAGTGTATCGCCCACGTGGCTAGACGAAAAATGAGTGCGCCTGGCTTGGTCATGAGAATCCTGAGGGGATTGACTCGCGAGATAACAAGGATGGTCTGCCCTAACAAATAGTATCGTGTTTTCTGAATGGCGAACACCAAGGCAAGGCATTCTTTCTCTACGACGGTGTACCTATGCTCCGGCCCCACCATCATTCGATTGAGGTAATAGACGGCTTGTTCGTGCCCCGCATCATTGTTTTGTGCTAGCAAGGCGCCGAGGGAGTGTTCCATTGCTCGTACATATAGCATAAAAGGCTTTTCAGCAACCGGGGCTACCAGAACTGGCAGATTCATCAGGTATTCCTTAATGTCATCAAAGGCACGTTGGCATTCCTCGTTCCAAACGAAAGAGATGCCTTTCTTCATAAGTTGTGTGAAGGGTTGACATCGTCCTGAGAAGTTAGACATGAACCTCCTGATGTAGGCTAGTCTTCCCTGACGGCCGCGAAGTTCACGGAGGTTCTTCGGCGGACTCATCTCCAAGATTGCCTTTGTCTTATCGGGGTCTATATGAATGCCCCGGGAAGTGATGACGAAGCCCAGGAACTTTTTGTTGGATACGCCCAGGAAGGACTTGGCAGGATTCATCTTCAAATTGTGCGCTCGCATAAGATCGAACACCGTCCTCAAATCGTGTAGGTGGTCATCCTTGGAGCGGCTTTTGACGGCAATGTCGTCAACGTAACATTCCACCATCTTGCACAAGTGATCCCTGAAAATGACGCTCATTGCTCACTGATATGTAGCACCGGCGTTCTTCAGGCCGAAGGGCATGACTGTGTAGCAATACACGTCGATCGGTGTTCGAAATGATGTATGCTTCTCATCGTCAGGAGAGGGACTATCCACCTTTGCAATAAGATACTTCGCGAGTTCTGTATCCTCTTTAGCTACCCCCTGCGTGATCGGAGGTGGGGACACTGTCCTGGGCAACTTGACCACCAAGGGTTCAATTTGTGGCATTGGCTTGCCTGAGGGTGTCGGATTGACATTTGGTTGCCGGATCGTCTTGGGAAGACGGATGACCATCGGCTCGGTAGGGGACTTTGTGTCTTCCGGTTGCTTTTGACTAGATCTTGGCAATCGGATCACCATCGACTCCCAGAGGGCCTTTCGTCTTCTAGTCGTCTTTGATTGGATTTTGGCAATCGGATCATCATAAGCCCTATGACGGGTTCTTGGCTGGTCATTGGGAGTCGGATGACCATTGGTTCCAACTGTGCAGCTGGGGTGGAGGAACTGGGCACCTCTTTATGCAAAGTTGCGACAAGGGGTACGGCTTTACCCAGTTTATGGGCCTGGAGATGAATTCTCAAGGGTTCCTCTAGCCCTGTGATGGCCTCCAGTTCGTCAGTTATGTGTTTCTTGGATTCGTTATATAGACATGCCTCCGAAAAATAATAAGACTTAACCCCCTTGAAAGGATCGATGTCGGCAAATTCAGTCTTCATGAAGCCGTGCTTACTGACATATTTGAATCACTGGTGGTGGGTGGATAGCACGATCATATAGTAATGTATCCACAGACGCCCCAAGAGGATGTTGTAGGACGTATCTGCATCTATGACGTAGCAGGTGACCTCTGTCCTTAGGTCACCGATCTGACATTTCAATCGGATATTTCCTAAGGGATAGCTCATTCCCGAGTTGAAATCGCTAATGGCAGTATTGGTCTCCGCTAGCCGGTGCATAGGGATGCCGAGGACTTGAAGCAAGCTTTCCGGGATGATGCTTATCGACGAGCCAGGATCGATGTACATCCGATCCACCTTGATGTCGCCTATGTATCCAGTATAGTACAAGGGGCGATCATGTATGTTGGTCTTGATTAGCATGTCCTATGGGGTGAATACGATGTTGGGCATTGCATCCGCACAGTTGTTGCCCTGGAGATCTGCCGACGAGTCTTCCCCCGTAAGTTTGACCTGGGCTAAGTAAGCGTCAGCATTCTGGAGCGCTTCTCTCAATGCGACACGAAGATCCTTGGAGAGCCTTAGGAGCTCGTATAACAACAACTTTTTCGACGTATTAGACAATTATGCCAATATGTCAAAGTTGTAAGGTCTCTCCAATCCTTGAGGTACATCTTTACGGAGTGACCTGTCGAAGCGGGTTTCCTTCGGCTTGGCCCTGTCTGCCGGTGGAGGCTGAAATAACCCCAGAACATCAGTGGCGGGCAGCATTGTCGGTTGAGGGTCTTCAACTGAACTACCCAGAGTGGGCTGGACTTGTGCCCCAGACCGGGTAACAACGGCCGCCGCTTCCTCAGCTTCGGTTGAAATGTATGGTAGGATCTGGACTTTCTGATCTTTTTCTTGTTGGCTGGAGATGATGCCGCCTGGGTCACTTCGGGCACTAAGTCTGGGTGCACCCACATGATCTCTCATCGTGACGTGGTGAGAGTTACCAAGCCAGTCGTCTGGTCCCGGACGGGGGAAAGATTAGTAACTTCCATCGTTGCCTGGGGGATAGGTATTACCCCGTCTTGTGTACTTGTTGGAGGGAAGTCGTCGAACTGAATTGACACCATGTTCGTCGCCACGATAACCTCTTCAAAGTCTAGCGATAGAGCTTTGGAGTCGATAAGATTCTGGATGTACCGCTTTAATTGAAAGTAGTCATGAGTGGCATGATGAACATAGTGTGGAAATGGCAGTATTTTGGGTCCTCATTCTCTGTCGCTCAGGGCTCGCGCCTTGGTGGAGGGAGCTGGATCCTACCCCCTTGCAAGAGCATATCGAAGATAGGTTTAACATGACTATCTTCAAATGAGTAATTCACCTTGGGCCATTGACCTTCCGCCTGTTTTTGTTAAGGCTTCTTGGTCGCATCAGCGACCATGGCCTGTTTGACTTTATTGCCCCGATTGGAGGTACCGCTACTGTTGTTGTTGCTAGAGGTGGAACCGGTACGTTTGTCCTTATCCTCTCCCTCTGGGATGTGTAATCCCAACTGGCGAGCCTTCTTTAACTTTGCCTCCGTATTGGTAGCACTTATGATGAAGGTCGTCCAATCCCTAAACTAATCGTCGCCCATCCAGAGGCTAATTACGGAGAGCAACTTTTTTTGGCAGATCTCAATCAAGGAGCTTTCGGGATTGCCTTGCGGCAATCTCATTGCGGTTTAACAAAACCGCTCGATATAGTTCCTTGTTAGCTCCCTCTCTCCCTGGTTGTCCGGAAGGTTGCGATACCAGTCGAACGCGATCCCCTCCAATGCTCCGATGAATAATCGTGAGAGGATGGCATCACTATGCGGCAAGTGGTCAGTTGTGACCTCGAAATAAGTCATGTACCGACTGGTAGAGGTCTTCCTGTCATATGAATTGATATGAAATGACTTATAACTTGGTGGAAAAGGCACATCTCTCCATGCAACGGGATACGGCTGCCGTATCCTCAGGCCCGGGAGGAGTCTCGGGCATTGAACATTGCTCGAAACTCCTGGACTTCCCTCCTTGCTTCCCTGGATTCATCTGCAGCTGAAGGAGCGAATACTCCTAGAGGATTGTCACCCAAAGGGGGAGCAGTCGTGTTGGAGTCCCGTTGACTGCGGGTCCCAAGCTTGTTTGTCCAGGCGTACTTGCTGGTTGAGTTGGTAAGGCAGCTTTGATTTCGTCTACTGACTTGACCAAGGAGAGGAGCATGGATTCAAGTACTTCTAGACGTTATCGGTCAGTAGGCGCTTCATGATCATCGTCGGCCATAAAGACTGTTCGCACGTGGGTAGAGGTGGAAGGGATCGTAGCATAGGTGCTCTCTGTGTCGTACCCCCGTATCGAGAAATCGTTGGGGAAATATCGAAATGTCTTCCTCCTCGGACTCGGAAGAGGTGCCACCACCTGTGCAGGAAGCCGCATCGTCTTGGCGAGGGCGATCATCCTCAGGGACGTCTACGTCTGTTGCATAATTTCAGTGGATCGCTACCCCTGTGTATGCTCTTGGAACACCGGGTTGTCGTATACTTTGAGGGGACTGCTACCCCCGGCATCATCTACCCCCAGGAAGGTCAAGGATGCACCCCCAGGTGTTGGCAACTTCTTTTTGGATCGAGTGCCTAGGTAGACACCCCCTGTGGTTGTCGGTGGTAGTCCTCCAGACGAGAGTTTTCTTGCAATGCTGGTTGAGATTGTCGGGTTGGAAGATCCTGTCTTCTTTCCCCCTTGCCGGGAGGAACCTTCCGAGTTGAATTACAGGAGGTGAAAGGAAACTCCTCGTCTCCCAAAATTTGCACATGTTTCTCGAGTTGTTGTCGGACAGGTGCTGGCTGCTGCAGTCGTTGGAAAACGGACTGCCGATCTTCAGGTGCTGCCGACTTGTCGCAGCAGCAGTTGATGATGACTTGGGTGCAACGACGTCCCAAGAGGGGCTCATCGCATGCCAAGGTTGCTTCCTTCTCCTTGCGTTTGTGAGTAATCACCTCACGTAAGTCGATAGCATGCTGATCTACCTTTGCATCAAACTTGTGGACTCGGGTATCCCGAACACACAGGTGCGTATGTATCATGTTCGCTCCCTGATCCGAGGCTAGTAAAAGCACTTGCTCTCGATCGTTGGAGGGAGACTTTAAAGACCCACCCTGTCCGTTAGCCCTGGGGGACTGGACGCGGGTCGTTCTGTACAACTTTCCATCAGGAGCCCGTATAACAGTTAACGGTGCCCGGCGACGGTCAGTAGCTTGGACAGTTGACTGGGCTTGTTGGGCCCGCACTGTCTTGGACATCTTCAATTTAGCACCTGAAGGCGCATAGTAAGAAGAGTCCTGATTGGCATATTCCACACTCTCAATGGGCCGCATGGAGTCGGGCCCGCATGAGAGACGGTCGAACACAGAGCTTTTGACAGGGCCTTTCCAAATAGTGGAGGAGATGGTTCCGCTACCACCCAAGGATTTACTTTTACTCCAAATTTTCTGCATTTATTATAAAAATTTAGAACTAAACTATCCCTACTGGCCTTTCCAAATATAATTATTTTTTAATAAAAATTATAATTTTTCAAAAGAAAAGAAAGAGTCTTTCTTTTTCTTGCCTGAAGTCATTCTTTGTTCTTTACCAGTAAAAGGAGACATCACAGCACATCACATGCTCATAGTTCACAACAGTGGCCATTCATAAGTAATACAAAAATGATATTTTGCCCAAGGTATCGCCGGCCGACGTGTCGGCCGACCATTGCCCCCCTACTATCTCGGGTCCCATCCGGATCAGGGGGCCAATGGCCGGCCGACACGTAGGCCGACGGTCACACCCGCGGTTACATACCGCGGGCAACCTAGCAACTCCGTAAGTAATAATCACTAAAACACTAGTAAGAAATGAAAAGAAAAAAATATCACACAGCAGAGCGTATCTGTATCTTAACTCTGTTTGCAGGCTGAATTCTACCTTCCTTCGCTTTATAGTCTTGCTTCCATTGTCATTATAAATGTGAAAGATCAACTGGGCTTCTCTATGATATGTCTGCCAATGCAGGTTAGGAGCCATAACTGTCTACAAATATATGCAGAGGAATAGGGCATTGTGTAACTTCATATTAAGATCAGAAACAGTTGTATCGTCATAAAAAATTATGATGTTGATGCCGCCACAAAGTTCAAAAAATATTTAGGTGAAGTCTTAAGAAAAGGTGCAAAGAAAACATCTAAAGCAACGTGGACATCTGATGCACTTCAGAACATTATATAAACACACCGAAAATACAGAAAAATTACCCGGCAAAACAGATGCAACCCGTCCTCAACTATATTACTTATACATATTGATAAATAAAGTTAAAAATAATAGGATGATTTTATTAATGAAGAGAGACTATATATATATATATATATATATATATATATATATATATATATATATATATATATATATATATAGGAGAGGCTAACCCCTCTCCTATTATTCTAAGCAATGTGGGACTAAAGTCCATTAACTAATAACTCTAATATAACACTTAACACCATCTGTCAAGCTAGAGTATAGATGTCAATCATGTCCAGCTTATTACATAGAAATTGAACCAGATGACCCAAATGAGATTTTGTGAAGATATCAGCTATCTGGTCACTAGTTCTCACATGTTGAAATTTTATCACTCCCTTTGTATACTCATCACGAACAAAGTGGATATTAATTTCAATATGCTTCGTCCGTTCATAAAATACTGGGTTGGTGGCAAATGAATAGCAGATTAGTTATCACACCATAGATCTGCCGCTTGAAATCCTGCGTCTTCTTCTAGTTCTTGTAAGAGATGCTTTATATATAATACCTCTGATGTGCCATGAGCAATAGCTCGATATTCTGCTTCTGAGTTTGAGCGTGTTATCACACTTTGTTTCTTTCTCTTCCATGACATTAGATTTTTGCCAATAAATACTGAGTAGCCAGATGTAGATCATCTATTTGTCATACTTGCTCCCCAGTCAGCATCAGTAAAACACTCAATACGAGTGTATCCATTATTCTCCATTCGAATGTATTTTCCTGAATTCTTGACTAGATAACACAGAATTCTGAGAATGCCTGTCAGTGTGGAACTCTTGGAGAAGCCATAAATCAACTTGCAACACTCACTGCAAAAAAAATGTCCGGACGAGTCACGACTGCTAAGTAGTTGACTTTTCCAACTACTCGACGATACTGTTCTAGGTTGGTCATCAGTGCCCCTTCGTCTGGAAGTAACTTTGTCCCTAGATCCTTAGGTGAGATTGCTTCCTTGGCTTGCATCATGCCTACATCATTTAGTATGTCAAACACATACTTTCTCTGGGGCATTAAAATGTCCCGCTTACTCCGTGTGACCATAATGTCCAAGAAATAGTTCAAGGATCCCATATCCTTGGTTTAAAATTGTTCGTCCAAAAACTTCTTGAGGTCTGCAATACCCTGGCTGTCGTCTTCCGTGATTACAATATCATCAACATAAACACCAAGTAGTATTCTTCCAGTAGATGTGTGTCGATAAAAGATCGAATGGTCCTTCTTTGTTTGACACATGCCAAACTAAGTAACAACATGTGTAAATTGACTAAACCATGCACGAGATGATTATTTTAGACCATAGAGGACCTTTCGCTAATGACACACTCTACCTCCCTTGCAACGAACCCGGGAGGTTGCAATACATACACCTCTTCATCAAGGTCCCCATGGAGGAAAGCATTCTTGATATCCAGCTGAAGCAGCGGCTAGCCATAGCGAACAGCCAAGGCCATTAGGACACGAATAGATGTTATTTTGGAAACATGAGAGAAGGTCTCGAAATAATCATCGCCATATGTCTGAGAATATCCTTTCGCCACTAAGCGAGCCTTTAGTCGATCAAGAGTGCCATCCGGCTTTACCTTAATCGTGAACACCCATTTGTAACCTACTGCATGTTTTTCAGTAGGTAAGTTAACTAAGTCCCAAGTATGATTATCCTGAAGAGCTTTCATCTTCTCGTTCATAGCAGCACGCCAACCAGGATGTTTGAGACCCTCCTTAGCATTTTTGGGAATCTGAATTCCATCAATAGTAGACACCAGAGTCTGAGTGTGACTTGTAAGTCCTTTGTAGCTGTCAACATACAAGGGAAGATCATGACATACACGACGAGGACGACTGTCGGTAAATAAGGGGGGTCTGCTGGTGGAACAAGCGGTGGCAAATCAGTAGAGCCAGAGGAGGAGGACCTTGTAGGTACCCGTGGCAATGTTTATGCCGGTGACGTTGGAGCTGACTGAATCGGTGTATGTGGACCATCAGACTGGTTGACTGCCTCGGTAAGGGAGGGCACCCATAAGGGGGGCTGTAGTAATTGAGTATGAAATAAAAAAAAATCATCTTTTGGATAAACTTGGAAAACCGGACCCGTTGATTGTGGGAGTGGAGAAAATTCGGATTCGACAAAGGTAACATCCCAAGTGAAAAAAAATCTTTTCAGGACAGGAAAAAAACCGATACCCTTTTCTGATCTTTAGGATATCCAAGAAAAATACATTGTATTGCCTTATGATCTAATTTTGAAAGAGTTGTTCGGGTATCCCCAACATAGCATAAGCAACCAAAGATTATAAGGGACAGAGGAAATGACTCTTGTCCAGGAAAGAGCCTATAAAAGGGAGTATTACCATTGAAAACTGATGATGGCATGTGGTTAATAAGGTAACAAGCGGTAAGAACCGTATCCGACCAAATTTTTTGGGAGTACGTGCCTGAAACATAAGAGCGCGTGTTGTTTCTAAGAGATGACGATTCTTGCACTCGACCACATCATTCTGTTGTGGTGTGTACGTACAAGAAATTTGGTGGATGATACCATTGCGGGTCAGATGACTATCGAGCTTACGAGATAAATACTCACGACTATTGTCACTTCGAAAATTTTTAATTGGAACGCCAAATTGTGTTTTTATTTCAGCATGAAAATTGCACCAAATGTTAAATAATTCAGAACGATCTTTCATGAGATAAATAAAAGTGACACGTGAGTAATCATCAACAAATGTAACAAAGTACTTAAAACCCTTTATTGATTCAACTGAATAAGGTTCCCATACATCAGAATGCACCAACTCGAAAGGAGTAGATACAATTTTATTTTGACTCACCGAATACGAAATCCGGTGATGCTTAACTAAACTACACGACTCACAATAAAACAAAGCAGGGATATCTAAAAAAGGGTACATAGATGGCCTAACTGACAATGTAACTTGAAAGGATCGAATTTCACGCCGGTACAGACCACCGAAGAAGATGCGTCAAACAGGTACAAGCCTCCAGCCACATGCCCCTTACCGATAATCTTTCTAGTTTTCAGGTCCTGAAAAACACAACCATCAGAAAAAAAAAATGTTACCGAACAATACAGTTCACGAGTAATTTGACGAATATAAATTAAGCTGAACGAATTTCCAGGTGTAAGTAATAGAGATTTGAGTGACAGTCTGGAAGAAAGACTAGCACTTCCACGTCCTGGAACTGTCAAGAAACCTCCATTAGCAACAACAATGCCAGAAACACGACGGACAGGTACATAATCATGTATCATACCTGCGTCACCAGTAACGTGAGAAGACGCACCAGAGTCAATTACCCACTGCTTGGGCTTTACTATGCACGCTGCTGGGTATCTAGCTGGGGATCCAGACGTGGAAGCTTCACCACGATGTTGAGCCTAGAAATCAAGGAACTCTATATATGAGACTGAAGTCATTTAAATAGATCGAACACCATCATCAAGAGCATCAGTTGTGGCATTAGCAGTAGGTGATTTAGTACATTGCCAGTAGAAATGCTTACCACAATTTAAGCATATACGCGCTCTTCCTCCATCACGACCGCCATTGCCACGTCCCCCATCTCGACCAGCATTTTGGCCACCACGTCGACCAACACGACCACCACGAAATCCCGTACGAGCTGCACCAAGAGCAGAGCGATGCCGAAGTATCGCCCGGAGTGCTCTTAACGACTTTTGCTGTCCGAAGGACACGATAGTGCACTTCCAACAGGGATGGAACTTCAGATCCAGCAATAATCTGAGAGCGAACGGAGTCCACATCAGGACAGAGAGAGGCAAGATAAACCATGACATAAAACTGCTTACGTTGAACCCTTGCTTCATTAATATCCGACGCTAATGGTAATACACGATCGATCTCATAAGACATAGCCTTAAAGGCCCGAAAATGGTCGTTATGAGATCTATCTCCCTGATTTGCTCGATATACACCAAAGACCAAGTCATAAATACGAAACAAATCGCGTTTTCCATCAAACGTCGCTGCCAGTACCCCCCATAACTCCTTCACGGAGTCCATATTCTGAACCATGTCTCCCACCGATGGTTCCATTGAATTCATCAACTGTGTAAACAGTCGACTATCATCCGTCTCCCATTGCTCAAATATGGGATCATCTTCTGCTAGAGGATTGTTAGTCAGATGTTTAGACAACCGCGTACCGCGAAGAGAGACTACATATATATAGGAGAAGCTAGCCCCTCTCCTCCTATTCTAATATCACACTTAACAGTACTAAAACATGCAACCTGACAGAAAAGGAACTGGTCCAGAACAACGAGGACATAAAATGTATACACCAAAACTGTCCCAGGCCTATATCAAATCCCTGTACACGATTTCGAAACTACAATGTATTCATTCTACAAGCTAACTAGGCCTGCTGTTTTGATCATCCGATATTGTTTCCTCCGAAGACGCATCACTATCTATAACCACCAACTCGCTTGGTCCAACAGAGCCTGGATATTTCTTATTCAGATTAGGTACACTGTTCTCTTCTGGAGCTACAGAATCCAACGTAGACTTATCAGAAGCCTTGCCCAGAGGGGGGAGAACGCCAGCATCCCAGCCCCATGGATCATTAAGCGAGGATGACGCTTCAATGATCCTCAAGCCGCCACCACTTCTCTTACCAGATCCCGCACTCTTCCTCTTCAGAATCCCACGGCCTCGAGAATCTTTAAGTGGCACAGCCGGCTCACAGTTGTATGCAAAAGGACTGTTAAGTCGCTGGTCATTATTTAGCAAACTCGCAGAATGGGGACGGGCTGAAATAACCGGTGAGAGTGATTCTCTTAGTCTAGGAGCTTTGTTAAGAGCATCTTTGAGCCATTGAGGGAGAGCACTGCTTGGGCCAGCAGATGTATCCTCATGTGTAAATATTTCATTTGGTTTTTGCTGTGAAGTAGATGCCTCCCAATCGTACCTTGTGCTTTGCATTCTGATTGGAAAGTTGCCTAGGAAAGTACTTGTGGATGAACTTTCGCCTGCTAATGTATTAACCCTGCCTGCACCCCAAGAATGGAAAAAATTTCTAGTCCGAGGATACGAGTCACCCAGAGAAATTCTAGTCTCAGATGTGAGAATAGGGAATTCTGAACCAGCATGAGGCCATACATTTCCACTACTGAATTGATTTGTAGCTGCTTGTCTTGCTAGTGAGTCATCATCCATAGCGTGAGAAGAATGGTATACACTGGAGAGGTTCAACGGCTGAACAAATGTTTCATGTAGAAGTTTTCTTTGCTCTATATCCCATTGTGTCGCCAAATCCTCTGCCGTCCTTGATTCTACAAAGTGCAGTCTTGGGTCCCTTAGCATACCATTCCAATTGCCTATTCCATGTCTTCTCACACCAATCCAGAGAAAATCTAGCTCATCTTCCGACCATTCATTTGAATACCTCCTGAACTTATCTAAAAAGGATATTTCCCTTTCGTTTAGCATCCTTGAGCCATTCATGACACTTTCAAAGTTCTGCTCATGCCTTTGTGATGATGAATTGTCCTCCTGGGCATGCCACGGCAGATGCCTGTTAAGTGTAGGAATACTGTCTTTAACTCCTAAAGTTGAAGAAGACAGCATACTGTGGAAGTCCTTAAAAGCATCAGCACGTGATCCATGATTCAGACGCAGACACTGACCTAAAGAGTCGGTACAAAATGATCTGTTCGAGGCTTCTTCTTTTTGCTGTCTGAATCCAGGGTCACCTAACTTCGTCAAAGCTACTTTTCCCTGCAACAAGATCATGGGATGTGTTCAGGAGCTGCAACTAGAAACAAAGATCTGAATATAACATAAAACTGAGAGGTGAGAACTTGCAAGTAAGAATATAATAAAGTTGTAAGCAGCACAGTAAAATCAGACACAATTTCCATCCATCATCTGAAGTCTATCTCCCTGTTCTTAAGGAGTAAGCTTGTTTGTGAGAAATCACTCTCCCAAGAGAAACAGAAGCACACCCTCGACAATACAACAAAAGATTTGTTTAAGGGTCAAGCCTAATAGTATAGAACAGGCCGTAGTTGCATATGAAACCAAAGATAAAAGTTTCCATAACTCACCTTATCACAAGAACTTTGGCCCCAGGACTTGGTTGAGATCAGAGGTAAAGTATTCCCACTAGATGCCTGTCCATGGTTGCCACCACTTTTCTGCAAGAATTTGTATGTGACTCTTTTTGTTGATGTGCATGTATCTCTTTCTTTCTTCTTATTCTGCAATACTTTGTCCAAGTTCTCCAACCATGCCAATTCTTTGCCCTTCTCATCCTTTTCTTCTGCCAAGGCTATTGCAGCGCAGCTTTGATCTGAAGAACTTTGAGACTCCACAACATCTATAGGTCTACTTGATTCTACATTACTTACACAAGTAGATGCAGGTGGTGCAACAGAGAAGTCCAATTCACACTTTTGGTCTCTCTCCTCTGGCGCATCATATGGCAAAATTGTTTTTTCTGGGTCCAAAATGGACTCCTTACATCCAAATTCCCCTCTTGCAATCGTCCCAATGTTGGCCAAGTTTTCCCTCTCACTGTCTTGAATTACTCTGGAACACTTGATAATATCAGTTGCAGGCGCTGCCGTGAATTTGTCAGATGGATCTCCAGAATCAAGAACATCTAAAGCAGGTTGTGAAGGCAGTGAATTGCAGATATTTGGATCACATGCACGAGAAGCCAATTCTTCACACTCATCAATAGCACTGTTTTCACGGAATAAAAGTAAGGCAAATCCATACCACATCTTACCAAAAAAAAAAATCAGTATATGTACATTTTTGTTTCACCAGAACCTCCTGCTGGTGCTGACTCGGACATGCTATCCCTTTTGATGTTAACCATCTGTCCAGCATAGTCACATGTAACAAACTATCAAGTTCCGACTATAAACCATAAAGGAAAACACAACTCACTTTGCTAAGAGCCTAATGGAATTTATTCTACAGATTTGTTGCTTACAGGTAATTAAATGCCAACACAGACTTGCCAAGTTTACATATGAGCATTGTGCACAAATTGCAAGAGATGAGCCAATGAAGGCCACAAAAATGAATTTCTTGCGATCTAAACTCACGGCATCTAAGAGAAGAAGCAATTATGTAAATGATACACACAGTACATTGCTTGTGGCTCTTCTAGATTACAATCAGCCATGAAATACTCGTGTTAAATGAAGAATCACATTCATTTAGAACTTACTAAGATGTCTCAAGCATTGGGCAGCTGAAAAGAACTAGAAATTATCATGCATTAAAATTCAGAGATTATAAAGGATACGCATGGAGTTACAACTACTTAATGAACAACTGGGAAAATACTTACATCAAGAATCATCATTAAGTTTTTACCTCTTTGCACTAGTTATGGATGAAATTATAAGGTACATTCAGGAAGAGGCCATTGACTATGTTGTTTGTTAACGTTTGCTGATGACATTGTGTTTGTTGATGAGAGTAGAGAATATAAGCTTCAAAATAGAATCGAGAAGGCGTTAAAATTAGTAGGACAAACAGAATATAAGGAGTGTACTTTCAGCAGCAATAATTCAAAGGGTAATGAGGGGGTTGTCCATATAATATTAATGAACAAGAGACCCCAAAAAAGTGAACAAGAGATACCTAAAAGTGATAGATTCTTGTATATTTAGGATCAATTATTCATTATGATTAAGAGATTGAGAAACTTGTTTTTCATAGAATTGAAGTAGGATGATCAAAGTGTTCTTCTAAAATCTTTGTGATCCAAATAAGGTATGCCTGAAGTTGAAAGAAAAATTCTACAAGGCAACTATTAGACCACTATAGTCAATGGTTATGCCTACAACCCAATGAACCATGTTCTGGTTTGAGCGTTCCTAGTCGTGGTAAATTTTCGTTCCTGATTGCTATGGTACTCAATTTGGAACGCTAAATTTGGTGATGTGAATCCATTATCAAATCTTATTGACTTGTTTTTGCAAGAGTTTCTTTTAATACAAACAAAGTTGGGAAGAAACTTAAAATTTCTGGTCAATTGGGGTACCATAGCTACACATTCCGTATCAACTTTGACTTCGTAGTTCGTATTGTTGTTTCTTTATTGCTTATGAGCCACAGTCTGTTTTGCAAGTTACTTATACAAAGAAGCGAATGAGCTTATGATGTTTTCTGATGCTTTTTTTGTTGTTTTGTAGGAAGGTACCGAGTCGTTTCCTATTTTATTTTGTTTTCTGGTTTATGTACATGTTTCGATTTGGCACAGGTGTACCGTGTTATTTTGTAATGTTGTGTTCCAGATGTATGACAAACAATTCAAAATTTTACATAGTAGTAGCCTTTTTTTAATGTTTTACATAACTTGTAATTTTATTTTGTATATAACAATTATTTAGTTGAATTTAAAAAGACCCAATTAGTATTTTAAAGCATAGCACAAGCCAAATTGACAAACCAACTCACTCTATCCCGTTTGTACCAAATATTAAACAAGTGGCGTATACCATGACCCAGACATCGTTTTCTACGCAACTATTTAACAAACCAAGCAAACAAGAGTGGTAGTAACATACCCAAATGTTTTAGTCAATTCAGCTTGCAAGACAAGCATAACAACCAAGAGATCTGGACACGGGGGCGGCGGCCATGGCCCAAGGGGTGACGGCGGGCTTGGAGACAGCGGCGGCCCAGGAGGTGACGGCGGAGGTGACGGGGTGGAGGCAGCGGCAATGTGCGGAGGTCGCCATGGGTTAGGGAGCTCGAGCCCCTGGGGTCCGCGCGGTGTTTGTGGTGGTGGGGGGGGGGGGGGGGGGGGGGGGGTGAGGGATCACGGCGGCCCTGTAGTGGGCGAGCCAGGGCTGGCGAGGAGTGGTGGCACCGCCGGCGGAGCAGTTCTAACTTCTAAGGCAATCCCGAGTTCTAAGGCAGGCGGCGAAAGGGTGGCGGAGATGGCGTTGGATGTGACGGGTGTTGTTCGCAATGACGGAGGAGGTTGGTCTACCGTCGTCTACAAGCGGAGGAATAGCTACTCAGGAGCGGCTGATCGGCTTCAGAGAAGGACGCCCCCGTTGCCTGCGGGACGTTCGCTTGGGCGCCCGGGCAACGGGATGGCAGTGTGATGAATGACGAGGGCGGCTACACAACAGCGACCCTTATTACCGGCGGGACGGACCCAATCGGTGAGTAGGTATAACATGGTGTACCCTTCGACGAGGTAGGCGAAGACTCCAGCTATAGGTGTTAACAAAGGAAAGCAATTCTCGGTGCTTCATGTGGACACACAAAAAAGAAGAAAACATTGTCTTTTCTTTTATTGGCGCAAGGCACCACAAATCGAGTACGCCTGAGAGATCTGCGCTGAGGATCCCCGAGTACAAAAAAAAAGAATTCTGGAGAATGAGACGATGGAGATCGAGCAACAGTTGCTCCTTTACTCCGTTGATACTCCGATTACAAAAGTGGAAGAAAATCTAAGAAAATTGCTAACTCTCGGCTAACTGGCAAGAAGTGCAGCAATTTGGCTCTTGAAAATGCTTTCCGTTCTGTGTTTTGAAGAGGGATGAGGCCCCCCCTTTTATAGTCGTTCTTGAGCTAGAATGATGTTATGCGCCCACATGAGGAAACACGCTGGTTTTTATGTGGGCGCATAGTCCTGCTTTGGGCGCATAGGATGTAGGCGCATACAGGCTGCGAGATCGTGGGTTGGTCGTGGTGTTGACGTGGCCGCATGCTTCGGTGCACGACTGCTCGCGGAGACTGACGTGGCCGTGTGCTTCGGTGCACGTTTTGATCATGGCTTTGACTGAGTCAGGCTTGGGCGCATAGCCATGTCTCAGGCTATGCGCCCTCCTTTCGGGGGAGCTAGTCTTGGGCGCATGAAGCTACACTGACTGGGCGCATGAAGCTTCACTGACTTGGGCGCATGGAGCTCCACTGACTGGGCGCATGGAGCTATACTGACTGGGCGCATGGAGCTACACTGACTTGGGCGCATGGAGCTACACTGACTTGGGCGCATGGGGCTTCATTTGCTGAAAATTTTCATGCTTCTACACTTCAGAAGATCAGAGCCACAGTGGCCGCACTACCCATTTCCCGGGGGTTCGAAGGGGCGGACATTTATTGCCCAAGCACGTCCCCCTCAGCTACGGGGATAAACTTTGTGCGCCGATAAAGGTGGGCGATGGCTACCATGCTTTATTCCTAGCGGAGGAGATAGAGGAGGTGACGGAATACTGGAAGAATACGCTAATCTTATATGTGCTTGGTGACAAGCCATTTTACGGCTAGATTCGTGCTTATGGCTACAGGTCTGGCGTCCAAAGGGTAGTATGGAGATATTTGCTAGGAAAAATGGCTTTTACTTTGCCAAATTTGACCTACATGAGGATGTGGAACGCATTATACGGGAGGTGGAGGGGGGGGCATAGACATTTGACGGTCGTCTCACTATAATGAAGGAGTGGACCCCGAAGTCAACATGCGAAAAGGATGTTCTTCATGCGGTGCCAGTATGGATACGGTTCCCTGCATTCCCTATCAAATACTGGAGCGTATCGCTGCTGATAAGGCTTGCTAGTCTAATTGACAACCCTATCAAGGCAGATGATGCTACAGCATACCGTACCCGACTGATGTATGCTCGTGTTTATGGAGATTGGAGCAGGATGTGGGCTTCCACGGGTGCTGGAATAGGAGATTCCATCAAGCGAGGTACTCACACAAGCGCTGGAGTATGAATGGGTCCCCCGTGGATGTAGCAGTTGTGCTTGCTTTGGTCATGATTCTTCAGCTTGTATACTCGCTACATCAGTTGCTCGCCATACTCAGTTGACTTCTTCGAGTCGTGCTGGAGGTGAGCACGAAAGATAAGAGTGCAACTATACACGACGATGTAGTCGATGACACAGTCACAAAGGCCATGGTGGATGTGGCTCCCGTCTGTATTGGTAGAGTGGATTTCGTATGGACGATAGCAGCGAGGCTGTACAAGGACAGTTGATTGTGTTTCAAGTACAATGTGGGATGGTTACAAGGGGTATGTCTGCTTTGACCAACATGGGCACCTCTTGTTAAGAGACCCCTAAGGTTGGGATGTTTACAAGTAGAAAGCGTCATGCTGGACCATTACGCGAGTGAGTCTTCTCGTGCGACCTCTTCGCCTGGAGGTATTGAGGATAATGTATAGACAACCCTGCATGGGCCAGACTACTTCTGCTGCAATCAGCGGATGAAAACAATGGTGTTGTACATGGTATCAGTCAAGCAGATCCAGTATCTACCCCAAATGTTGAATCTGATGCGTTATAGGGGGGCATAATTATTTCTTAATGTCTACTCTCTCATGGAATGTCTGTGGAGCTTGCTCGCTAGGCAGATGGAAGAAGATTTGTGAGGGACTTAAATCTGCGTAGTGTTCTATCAATACGCTGCTAGAAACAAAGATTAGGGCAGAAAGAATATTGGTGAAGAGAACTCCGAGGTACTGGGCACACGTACATAACCTCAATTTATGCAACATAGCCAGGATCTAGGTTCGGTGGGATTGTCGAAGTTGGGATGATAGGGTGATTCTCCCGTCTGAACAATTAATAGTGGTGGAGTACTCTAATAAAGGTGGCTTCAAGTTCATGTTTTGTGCGGTATACGGGCACAAGATAGGCGGAGGCGACATGATTTATGGCAGGAAATCTTCTATGTGAGCGTGTTGGCTGATGGTCCAAAACTTTCACTTTTACTTATGGGTGACTTCAGTGCTCTCTTGCACATGAGGGAGAAAGTGGGGGGACGGTTGGTTCCGGATCCCATCTTGCATGACTTCCAGCGATGTTTGTTGCAGTCTGGTCTACGGGGTTGGATAGATCTTGGCATATATGGACATGGTACAACAAAGTTGATCGGAAGAGAGTTGTTTGTCAGTTGGATATTGCTTTGGACAACAGTGTATGGTTCAACGTGTTCCCTCACTCTGTGGCGGAGGGCTTGCCTGCAGGGACTAGTGACCACTCTCCTATCTGTGTTAGGCTCACGGAGAAGCCTGCCTGGAAGGCCAGACCATTTCGGTACAACACCAGATGGTACTTATCTGAGGGGTATCAAGATGCGGTAGCATGGGGGCTCCAATAAGTGACTACGGGCACGACCCAATTTTACAACATACTCTTAAATATGTAAAGGGTGCTTTGAAGAGATGGATCAGGGAGCGGCCTCGGAAGTCATTAGCTGACAAGGAATTTGAGCTCAGAACAATCCAGACTGCTTTACAGACAGACATGATGAGCGAATCCCTAGTGGCACGAGAGAAGGCCCTGACCCAGAAGGTCAATATCCTTCGGCTTCAGGATGAAATTCAGATTGCATAACGGGCCAAATGCTCCTGGCTCAAGGATGGAGACAAGTGTTCAAAGTTTTGCTATGATGTGGTTCGTGCTCGCCAGCACCGCAATAGTTTATACCAACTATTGGATGGAGATGACATGCTGATTGAATCACAACGTGGCATTCAGGAGGAGACGGTCGGGTATTACTCTCTGCTCTATAATTAATCTGATTATGCTAATACATTTCCTATTCTCGGTAGTTGGTCACGTACCATGGAAATGCTATATTGTTAGCTCCAGTTCAAATGGAGGAGGTGGCAAGGATTGTCAAGGACGCAGACCCCAACATTGGAGCAAATTGTTGAAGGAGCTCAACCACACCTTCCTCACATAGGTGCAAATTCTTCAAAGTTCACTGGAAATCTATTAAATATACAGTCTTGAAAGCGGTACAGGAGTTTTTCACTAGTGGCAAATTGTTGAAGGAGCTCAACCACACCTTCCTCACATTGGTTCATAATAAGGAAGGTGCATCCTCCTTGGCGGACTTCAGACCCAATGCATGTTGTAATTATTTGTATAAAATAATTACTCATCTTATGTATTGGAGGATGGAGAAGATCATGCAGGGCCTGGTGTCATCGAATCAGACAGCATTTATCAAGGGTAGATCTATTCTGGAGCATAGTCTGCTTGCCCATGAGATGGCGCGGGAGTCTTAATAAGCCTGGTGGTATGAAGACTTGTATCGATCTAGACTTGAGGAAGGCTTATGACATGGTCAATCGTGACTTCGTCTGCCATCTGATGCTGGCCATAGGATTTGACAGGCTGTGGGTTGACATGGTCCGCGAGTGCATTACTTCCCCTTCGTTCTCGGTCCTTATACGTGGTCACCCGCATGGTTTCTTCCGTAGCAATCTGGAACTTGAGCAGGGCGACCCGCTCTCCCCATATCTGTTCACATTAGTAATGGAGTACTTTACTTGCAGGATGGATCTGGCGGTCCACTAGAGGCAAATCACCCCCCTATACAAGATGGTCACCCTGCATATTTCCCATCCCATATATGCGGATGACTTTTTGGTCTTATTGCGGCCTACATCTGTGGGACTTACTACTCTCTTGGAGATAATGGAAGAGTTTAGAAGAGTTTCTGAGCTCCAAATAAACATGGACAACAGTAGAGTGTTCTATAGCTCTCGACGCACTCGCAAGGAGGAACGGTCGGCGAAGTTGGAGATTGAGAAAGGGGAGCTTCCTGTTAATATCTGAGAGTCCCTTTGTCTGTCAATTATGCGAGGGATATTGATTGTCATAGCTTGGTGGAGTTCACTCAACGCCGGGTGAAGGGTTGGCAGGTCCAGAGTCTCTCATTTGGCGGTCGAATTGAGCTGGTTCGATCAGTCATATCAGCTTTAGCCCTATTCTGACTCCAGTCCATTATTCTGCCTACTGCTACTGTCCGAAAAATTGAGCGCTTATGTGCTAATTTTATCTGGCGCGATGGAGACATGATATTGCCTGGGATCAGTTTTGTCGGCCTCGGGAGGACGGGGGTTGGACTGGGATCTTTGCGGATACTTAGAGAGATAGCAGGGATGAAACTTGCATGGAAATTTTTTCAAGGGAGATCCTTGTGGGTGAAGTGGATGAGTAGTAGATATTTGAAGGAAGGTAACTCCTGGTCCTGCAGGTATAATAGCAATACTTCAGTTACTTTCAAGTGCCTATTGTATCAGCGTGCTTCTATGAAAAATGTCATTTATCGTGTTTTCCGAGATGGGCATAGTACGGACATGTGGCTCGATCTATGGATCAACTACACGAGCTTGCTGGAGAGGGTTAGGGATCATATGTTACGAAACAGGAGACTAGGAGTTCAGCACATTCTACGGCAAGGGGAGTAGCAACCTGAAAGCTACGCATACACGACCAGGTTCGCTGAGATTATCCGGGTAGTACCTGTCGACTCCGAAGCATAGGGTGATAGGTGGGTTTGGCAACTGTCTATAGCGGCCACTGGGACAGGAAAGTTCGACTTTAAATCATGTTATGATTTTCTACGGACGTCTCATACTAGACTGGAGGAGTTTGATTTCATTTGGGTCAGCAGATTGGCCCAAAAAATACAACTGTGCATATATAAATTGTTGTTGGGATGATTTCTAACCATGGATAGGCTTGCTCGATTTGGAGTTCAACTCAATTCACAAAGGTGTGTCATGTTCAACCAACATGATGAATCGATTCGCCATCTATTCTTTGAATGTGTGGCGTCTTGGTCTATATGGCAGGCACAAGGTAGAAGAGGATTAGGTGGATGTACAGATTTGAGGGGCGTTTGCGACATTATTGCTTAGATTAGGCAGGCCGCAGAAAAATCGAGATGGGATGTAGTGTATGGAAGCACGGATCAGACTTGCTACATCAGTTTGGCATGTATGGAGAGAGCGAAATATGTAAATCTTTGAGAGACTACTACCCCCATTATAGGAATTTTACACAATATTGATTTTGATGTATCTGCTTTGAAGAGGCATACTGAGCTTTGAAAGTGTGAAAGTTGTACTTGATGTTGTAATTATATAAAATTTACCTTTTTTCATATATATATATATATATATATATATATATATATATATATATATATATATTGGAAATGGTAATTGTGTCGAACGCTCCTACCGGGAAATTGATCTCCTGACCACTTTGGCCACATACCTCACCGCTACTACTAGACTAGGGGATATTGGCAAAAATATGCATTAAATAGTCTTTCGATCAATGGAATAATCATATTATTTCTCTTTTACATGATATCAGAGCCAAAATTCTAGCCACCATATCCCACGCCAGACCATCGTTGTCGACGAATGCCCTCCCCCCCCCCCCCCCCGCCCCTGCCCCTGCCCCTGCCCCAGCTGCTGACCACCCTCTCCAGGCCGCCCCCCTTCCCCACTGATGTTGACCATACCGCCTACCCTGCCATTGTTCCCTGCCGCTACTACATCCAGGCCGTCTCCAGGCCGCCTCCACCTATTGACCTCGACCTCGCCCCGCATCCACCCCAGCCCCCACCGACATAGCCTCGTACCCACCATAGCCACCACCGCCACGGGCCCCGCGACCAACCCCCCTCCCCCATTGCATGAAACCCTAGCCCTAGTCGCCTCTCCCTATATGGCTTCAAACCCTACCCTAAACTCTTCAACCCAACTGTGCAGCCGCAACCCCTACCCCAAATCCTAGTTCTGTCAAAAAGAGCAAATCCAAAAAAAAAAATCATAGGAGTCAAGGTCTTTAAAGAAACTATGATTGCTTACATGAACCTCTAAACCTCGACAACGACATCATGAGTTAACAGAGAGCAAACTTGATTGTCTATATGGATCACTGTTTCTGGTCCGATATCCACATCAAGATCTAACAGAGAATAAACATGGTTTGTGTGAATCTCTGTCCTGACTTGTGTGAGCCACCTTAGATCTCTATCAAAATTGTGCGAGCCAGTCCTGGCACAGTTGATGTGAACATCGCGCATTGGCGAGGCTGACGCGAATATCGAGTCGGGACGATCAACGATAGTCGAATAAAAAACTTGAAGGATGATGAATACTAAGACGAGTAGCAGTGCTAATAACACCAGTGTCGAGAATGTCGTGGCAGGGACACTGGGCACTGGTACGACAATTTTATTGATTCGACTTGTCAATCGACAAGTCCGGATGGTTACTCTATATGGCGCAAGGTCGAAAAGACGCTTCGGAGAATGCGGTTGTCAAAGCATCTGACCGACAACCCCCAGCAGTGGATGATCCCACATATAAGCAGTGGGAAACGGACGACAATAGACTGTTTACACAGTTAATAAATTCGATGGAACCATCAGTTGCGGACGTGTTTCAAAATACGGATTTAGTGAAAGAGTTATAAGAGGTCTTAGCGACTGCATTTGACAGAAAACACGATTTGTCTCGTATCTATGACTTGGTTCTTGGCGTCTACCGAGCTAATCAAGGAGACAAGTCAAATAAGGATCACTTCCGTACCTTTATGGTCCTCACTGATAAGGTGAATCACATGTTACCCTTGACGACGGATATCAATGAGGCACTGACTGCACGACAGTTGCTCTATGTCATGGCGTATCTTGCCTTACTTTGTTCTGATGCAAACTCTACATAGTCTCAGATTACTGCAGGGGCGAGATTCCATCCCTGCTGGAAGTCCACTTTCGTATCCTACGGACACCAAAAGTAGTGGAATCTGATACGAGTGATACATTTGCTAATCGATCTGCCTTGGGTGCCGCTTGTGGTGGATTCCATAGCGGTCGTGGTGGTAAACATGGCGACCGAAATGCTGGCCGAAATAGTAGACGAGGTGATGGCAGTCGTGATGGAGGACGACCGCGCACGTGCTTCAACTGTGGTCAACCAGGACATTCAGTAGCAGTACCCCAAAGTTCCTGCTCCTAATGTTGCATCAGATGCTCACGATAATGAAGAGCGATCCGTGAAGATGACGATAGAGACCTATGCAGAGTTCGTTGAATTTCAAGCTCAGAGCCGTGGTGAACCCTCTACATTTGGATCTACAGCCGGATACTCAACGACATATGTAGTAAGGTCAAAGCAGTGGATAATCGACTCAGGTGCGTCCGATCACATCACAGGTAATGCAGGTATTCTCTGTAATTATGTATCTGTGGGTCGTATGACAAATATTACATTGAGAATGGCACTTCCGTAAAAGTTTATAGAAAAGGAAGTATTTGTCTTTCTCCCAGTCTGCCACTCAATTCAATTTTACACACCTAAAAATCCATTTATACTCATGACTTGCAATGCTTAGTAACCTTCTTTCCTAATGGTTGTGTTTTTCATGACCTGAAGACTAGGAAGGCTATCGATAAGGGGCATTTGGCGGCTTGTACATGTTTGAAATAAATTCTTTGTTGCTTGTGCCAGTGTGACACGCCACCCGTTTAAGTTGTACTGACGGTTAGGTCATTCATCTATTCAAGCTCTACAGAAAATGTGTCAATCTCTAGATTTTTTAATTCATTTTCATTGTAAGTCGTGTAGTCTGGCTAAACATCATCGTGTACCCTATCCGGTGAGTCTAAATAAAGCTACCCCATCTCCTTTTGAATTAGTGCATTCTGATATATAGGGTCCATGTCCTATTGAATCTGTGATGGGTTTCAAGTACTTTGTTTTCTTTGTTGATGGCTACTCACCAGTTACTTTTGTCTACTTAATTAAAAATCGCTCCAAATAATTTGATATTTGGTGTAATTTTTTGCTGAAATAAAATCCAATTTGGGATTTCTATTAAGTGTCTTAAGAACGACAATGGCATGAGCATGTATCTCGTGAATTCACTTCCCATCTGGCTAGACATAGGATTATCCACCAAACTTTCTGTCCTTAGCACAACAAAATGGTGTAGTCGAACGTAAGAATTGTCACATTTTGGAAATAACATGTGCTCTTATATATATCCGTACTATCAGAAAATTGAGGTCGAATGTTATCCTTACAGTTTGCTATCTGATCAATCGTATGTCATCTACTGTTTTCAATGGCACTAATTATTCTCGGTTATCCCAGTTATGTCATTTTTTTCTACCTCACAAATTTTGGGTGCTTGTGTTACGTTCAAGATACTCGACCTACCATTTCTAAATTGGACCCGAAGGCACTCAAGTGTATGTTTCTTGAGTATCCCGTAAGGATCAGAAAGGATATTATTGTTTTTCTCCAACTTTGAAGGGATATATTATGTCTCGGAATGTTACCATTGTTGACGCCTAATTTCCTCTCCCTCCAACTAATAATTTTGTTCCCAAAGTCTACCCATATAAGAATTTCCTATTGTATCAAGTTCAAACATAGCAGCCCCTTGTAAGAATGTCCTCCCCTACCGAACTAGTCTCATTGTCCGACAGTCCGTAAACACCATCTCAGTTCGAACCGGCATCGCCAGAAATGCCCACCACTGTAGAACCAATGATGTCATCGAGGTCCTCCAGCTCCACCGATTCCGTCACCTGATATATCGGCTCATCCCAGACATGCATACGCCAACCATCCTTTGTATGTTGACAAATACAAAGGGCTCGCAAGTTACATTTAATCCTTGGTCGCTACTAGTGATGGGATTCAAATTCCCAATTTTGCAGAAGAGGAACTCAAATATCCTGGTAGGCGCGCTGCTATGAAAGAGGAAGTGCGAGCACTTCGGAAGAACAATACATGGATCGTGGTGGCCTACTAGTAAGAAGGCAATAGATTACAAATAGGTGTTCACAATCAAGGTGAAACCGGATAGCACCTTCGATCGTCTGAAAGCTCGTCTTGTGTCAAAAGAGTACTCTCAGACTTACGATATTTGAAACCTTCTCTCTAGTTGCCAGAATGACCTTTGTGCGCGTACTCCTATCCTTAGCCGTCTGCTATGATAGGTCCCTACTTCAGTTGGATGTGAAGAATACATTTCTTCAAGGGGACCTTAAAGAGGAAGTGTATGTGGTGCAACCTCCTGAGTTCATTGCAAGGGAGGATGAAGTATGGCATATGTAAAAGGCCCTCTACGGTCTCAGACAATCATCCCGTGCATGGCTTGATCGATTCACACATGTCGTTACCTAGTTTAGCATGTGCCAATCAAAGAAGGATCATTCGGTATTATACCGACAGATATCAGTCGGACAGATACTTGGTGTCTATGTTGATGAAATTGTGATTACGGGAGACGACGGTCAAGGTATTGCAGGGCTGAAAAAGTTTCTGGATCAGCAGTTTCAGACCAAAGATATATGAGTGTTGAAGTACTTCTTGGACATTGAAATCACAAAGGAGAAGCAAGATATTACAATGTCTCAGCGGAAATATATGCTTGACTTTCTAACTGAAGCAGGAATGATGCAAACTAAGGAAGCAACCTCACATATGGATCCAGGAGTAATGTTACTCCCCGATGAGGAGATATTGATGATCAATCATGATCAGTATCATCGGCTAGTTGGAAAACTCAACTACTTGAGAGTCATGACTCATCCAGACATTTCCTTTGTTGTAAGTATCGCGAGTAGATTTATGGATTCTCTATGAGTTCCGCATTGGCAAACAGTTCTCGGAATCCTGTGCTATCTAGTCTAGAATATGGAAAAAAATTCGGATGGAGAATCAAGGGACATACTCATCTTGAATGCTTTGTGGATGCTAACTAGGGTGCGGGTCTTACATATAAACGGTCTACATCTGGCTATTCAGTAGAAACTTAGTGTCGTAGAAGAGCAAGAAGCAGCGTAGTCTCACGATCGAGTTCGGAAGCGGAATACGAGCTATTGCTCATGACGGCATAGGTGTTATATCTGCAACATCTTATAAAGGAGCTGGGAGAAAAAACAATATTTGAAGCAACAGATATGTGTTGCAATAACCAGTCAGCTATCCATATTACTACCAAATTCGTATTTCATGAAAGGACGAAACATATTTAGATCGACATCCACTTCATCATGATGAATATCAAAAATAGCTGATAACATTTCACCACATGAGAACTGGTGACCAGATAGCTGATATCTTTACGAAGTCTTTTTCAGGCCCTCATGTTCCGTTTTATTGTAACAAGTTGGACATGATTGGCATCTATGCTCCAGCTTGAGGGGGGTGTTAAGTATTTAGTCATTTAGTCCCACATCTGGTAGAGAATAATGAGAGGCTAGTCATCTCCTATATATATGTAATCTTTCAATCAATGGAACCATCCTATTACTTTCCTTATATATATATATATATATATAGGGTATACTATGGACCATAAGAAAGATTCATAAAAGATTTGACAATTTTATGATTAGTTGTTGTTGACCTAATGTTAACTCCCTATGTTGGTGCCAAATTCCTTGCTAAAATATCTATTACGAGAGTGTCATGTTGTAAAACCTTGGTGGCCACTTGACGGTTAGGTAGACATATATTTTGGATTTGCAGCTTGAGCTCACTAAACCAAGGAGCACCTCCTAGACTATTAAGAGACTACACAAAGAGGTAAAGATGATATAATTTGCATTCATCTCTACGACACACACACACACACACACACATATATATATATATATGTGTGTGTGTGTGTGTGTTAAGTGTTATATTAGAGTTATTAGTTAATGGGCTTTAGTCCCACATTGCTTAAAAAAAAGGACAGGGGGCTAGCCTCTCCTATATATATGTAATCTCTCATCAATAATAAATCATCATATTATTTCCAACTTTACATGGTATCAGAACCAAAATCCTAGCCATCATCCACCACTCTCTCTCCACAAAAATCCTAACCCTAATCACAGCACTCCCCTCCCTCTTCTCACCGGCGCACCACTCCACCCTTGCCGCTGCTGCTGCTCCTCCTTCCCCCCTTTCCAGCACCCCTCCACGTCAGCACCCCCTTCCCCTCCTTTCCGCAGCTGCCCTACCCTCCACCTTCCAGCACCGCCCCACCCCTCCTTCCAGCAACGCTACTGCTGCTCTTCCCCTTCCAGCACCCGCCCCTCTCCCCTTCCAGCGCCGTTTCTGCTGCTGCTGCTAAACGTCACCCCCCCCCCCCCCCCACGTCAACCCCCCTTCCCCTCTCCATGGCTCAACACCCTAACCCTTTCCTCCTTCCTCCAGCCGCTGCCCGACCACTCCAAACCCTAACCTAGTTAAAATAATAATAATAATAATTATTATTATTATCGATGGGATTCTCAGAGGGTAAACATATTGATCAATTCGAAAATTTAACAAAGAACAAACATATGGTTTATTTTGTATAAATCTTTGTTTCTTTCCTTGATCTTCACACCAGGATCTAACAGAGGTTAACATGGGTTATCTCTCTGTCCTGGCTTGTGATTCACACTCTCTGCTTCCTATGCGCGTGTGCCGGTTCTGGCTCCGTTTTTAGCGTATTGGCAGAGTTGATGTGATTAACAAGTTGGAAAGAACAAATCGATAGTCAATTCAAGGAATCCTGAAAGATGCCAGACACAACGGCAAATAGCAGTGCCATCGATACTAGTGTCAGCAACACACTAGCGGGACCAACAGACACTAGCACGACGATTTCCTCAATTCGACTTGTCGATCGACGGTTGGAAGGGCCAGAGGACTACTCTACATGGAGAAAGAAGGTCGAGAAGATGCTTCGAGAAATGCGGTTGTCCAAACATCTAACTGACAACCCTCCAGTAGAAGATGATCCCATCTTTGAGCAATGGGAGACAGATGATAGTCGACTGTTTATACAGTTGATGAATTCCATGGAACCATCGGTGGAAAACATGGTTCAAAATACGGAATCCATGAAGGAGTTATGGGAAGTACTGGCGGCGGCGTTTGATGGTAAACGCGATTTGTCTCGTATTTATGACTCGGTCGTTAGTGTATACCGAGCAAATCAGGAAGACAAATCTCATAAGGACCATTTTTGGGCATTTAAGGCTATGTCTGATGAGATCGCCCGCGTATTACCACTTACATCGGATATTAACGAAGCAAGGGCTCAACGTGAGCAGCTTCGTGTTATGGCTTATCTTGCCTCTCTCCATCCTGATGCAGACGCTGCTTGCTCTCAGATTATTGCTGGATCTCAAGTTCTGTTCCAGTTGGAAGCGCACTATCGTGTCCTTAGGGCAGCAAAAGTAGTTAAAACCACTCCGGATGATACTCCTGCTGATCGCTCTGCTCTTGGTGCAGCTCGTACAGAATTCTATGGTGGTCGTGGTGGCCGAAATGCTGATTGAGATGGAAGATGTGAAAATGGCGGTCGTGATGGAGGAAGACCGCGCACTTGCTTTAACTGTGGTCAGCTTGGCTATTTATATTGGCAATGCACTAAATCACCTGCTGCTAATATCACGACTGGTGCTCCTGATGATGGTGTCCGATCTATTCAGATGACTTCAGACTCATATACAGAGTTCCTTGATTTCCAGGCTCAACGTCGTGGTGAAGCTTCTACGTCTGGATCCACAGCCGGATACTCAGCAGCGTGCATAGTGAAACCCAAGCAGTGGGTAATTGACTCTGGTGCGTCCTCTCACATGACTGGTGACACAGGTATGATACATGATTATATACCTATACGTCGTGTTTCTGGCATTACTGTTGCCAATGGAGGTTCCCTGACAGTCCGAGGATGTGGAAGTGTCAGTCTTTCTTCCGGACTGTCACTCAATTTTGTATTACTTGCACCTGAAAATCCGTTCAGTTTAATTTTTGTTAGTCAAATTACTCGTGAACTGCATTGCTCGGTAACCTTTTTTTTCCTAATGGTTGTGTTTTTCAGGACCTGAAAACTGAGAAGACTATTGGTAAGGGACATGTGGCTGGAGGCTTGTACCTGTTTGACGCACCTTTTTCTGTTGTCTGTGCCGACATGAATCTCGATCCTTTCGAATCTATGGTTAGTTTCAAATGGGTATTCACAATCAAGGTGAAACCAGATGGCTCTCTTGATCGCCTGAAGGCTCGTCTGGTAGCCAAAGGATACTCTTAAATCTATGGTGAGGATTATTTTGAGACCTTCTCTCATGTTGCTAAAATGACGTCTGTCCGTGTCCTCATGGCCATGGCCGTTCGCTATGACTGGCCGTTGCTTCAACTGGATATCAAGAATGCTTTCCTCCACGGGATCTTGATGAAGAGATATATGTGATGCAACCTCTCGGGTTCGTTGCAAGGGAGGGTAAAGGGTCACCTAAGGAAGGACCTCTATGGTCTGAAACAATCACCCCGTGCGTGGTTTGGTCAATTTATACATGTGGTTACTCAGTTTGGATTATGTCAATCAAAGAAGGATTATTCCGTACTCTACTGACAGACATCAGCTGGAAGGATATTACTTGGTGTTTATGTTGATGACATTGTAATCACATGAGACGACAGTCAGGGTATTAAAAGCCTCAAGAAGTTTCTGGAAGAACAATTTCAAACCAAGGATATGGGATCATTGAACTATTTCTTGGGTATTGAGGTCACATGGAGTAAGCGGGACATTGTAATATCCCAGAAAAAGTATGTGCTGGACATACTAAATGATGCAGGCATGATGCAAGCCAAGGGAGCAACCTCACCTATGGATCCAGGGCAAAGTTACTTCCAGATGAAGGGGCTCTAATGACCAACCTAGAACAGTATCGTCGAGTAGTTGGAAAACTCAACTACTTGGCAGTCATGACTCGTCCGGATATTTCTTTCGCAGTAAGTATTGCGAGTAGATTTATGGCTTCTCCAAGAGTTCCACACTGGCAGGCAGTTCTTAGAATCCCGTATTATCTAGTCAAAAATCCAGGAAAAGGAATTCGGATGGAGAATAATAGACACTCGTATTGAGTGTTTTACTGATGCTGACTGGGGAGCAAGTCTAACAGATAGACGATCTACATCTGGTTACTCAATGTTTATTAGCGGAAATCTAGTGCCATGGAAGAGCAAGAAACAAAGTGTGAAGCACGCTCAAGCTCAGAAGAAGAATATCGAGCTATTGCTCATTGCACATCAGAGGTATTATATATGAAGCATCTCTTACAATAACTGGAAGAAGACGCAGGATCTCAAGCGGCATATCTATGGTGTGATAACCAATCTACTATTCATATTGCCACAAATCCAGTATTTCATGAACGGACGAAGCATATTGAAATTGATATCCACTTTGTTCGTGATGAGTATACAAAAGGAGTGATAAAGTTTCAACAAGTGAGGACCGGCGACCAAATAGCTGATATCTTCATAAAGCCTCTTTTGCGTCCTCGGGTTCAATTTCTATATAATAAGCTGGGCATGATTGACATCTATGCTCCAGCTTGAGGGAGGGTGTCTAGTGTTATATTAGAGTTATTAGTTAATGGGCTTTAGTCCCACATTGCTTAGAAAAGTAGGAGAGGGGGCTAGCCTCTCCTATATATATGTAATCTCTCATCAATAATAAATCATCCTATTATTATCATCCTATTATTTCCAACTGTACAATATATATATATATATATATATATATATATATATATATATATATATATATATATATATATATATATATATATATTGGAAAAAGGGTAAATTTTATTCCAAAAGTAAAGCAATAATCTTACAACATACAATCAAACTGGGACTCCCACTCATCAATTCCCCATAGCATTTACATCAAACTCGATGTTATGGAGAATGCCTACCGGAGGGGTGATCAGCCCCTCACATATCCGACGGTTTCGTTCCCGCCATACGTGCCAAACAGAAGCAGCCAGCCGAACTCTGGCGGTCTGAAACCATTCCTGCCCTCGACTCCTGCTATCCCGGAGCACCGTGATAATGTCTCCAATTCCCTTTCCGGAGACGCCCACTCCCAACACTCTACTCTGCTCCGACCAGATCTGCCATGCCAGAGCACACTCGAAGAACATGTGCCGAATAGATTCATGTTCCAGACTGTAGAGCACGCACATGGGATCCGGAACAGGCACTCCAAACGAACTCAGACGGTCCCTGGTCAAAAGACGGCCCAGTAGAAGCTTGTATACACAGCTGCATCTTCCTGGCCAGACCCTTGCACCATACGAACTCGTAGTCAGAACTCTGAGGGAAGGCGCGCCTGATGAGGTTATAGCAGCTCCGGAATTGGAAATTCCCAGTTCCCGGAGTAGCTCCTGTCGGCTCCCAAATCCACCTATCAGCAGGCAAAGCCGGATCAATGACAACAGAACCAATGAGCCCACCCAGCTCCTCGGCAAACCGATACAACTCCGGCCTCTACTCCCCATCGCGAATGATACGGCTACACGCCAGACCACGCCTGTCCTCCACATGTGTCGAAGCTCCCCTGATGTCCAATAGCGAACGTCGATCTATCCAAGGATCCCGCCAGAGGTCCGTTCTAGACCCATCCTTCATGACCTTCCGGATTGCAGATTTAAACACCCTCCTGAGTATCAGGACAGTCTTGAACGTGACTGAGTGATTGTTGTCAGTAGCACACGTCCAAAAGTTGTCCTGCTTCACATATCTGTTGTGCATCCAGTCTGCCCAGAGAAACCCCCCGTTGATGAATTTCCAAGCCAGCTTAAGCGCGGAGGCCTCCCTAATCCCCAACAACGGCCTGAGCCCCACTCCTCCCTCCTTCCTGGGTCTACAGAGCTGCTCCCAGGAGATCGCATGCATACCCCTCCTCCAAATGAAATCTGCACAAAGTCGCTCCACTTTCCTGATAGTGGCAATAGGGAGGAGGATGGACTGCAGCCAGAAATGAGCCACAGCCGAAATCACCGATCTGACCAGCTCGATGCGACCGCCAAATGACAAACCGGCTGCTTGCCACCCTTCCACTCTCCTCTGGACGTACTCCACCAGACTATGGCAATCCTGATCCCGCGCATAGTTGACAGTGAGAGACACTCCTAAGTATCGCACCGGAAGATCACCCCTCTCGATACCCAGCACATCAGCACGCTCCTCCTTCTGGGGACAAAGGGAGCCGAAGTACACCCTGCTCTTATCCCTGTTCATCTGAAGGCCCGAAAGGGAATTCAATTCTCCCATAATCTCCGCAAGCGTCTGCAAACCCTCCGTCGATGGCTGGATGAACACCAAGAGATCATCCGCATAGATAAGGTGGGTAACTGGGGGATCCACCCGCCGAAACAAAGGGACCAGCCTCCTACGGTGCTCTGCCAGGTCCATCAGACATGTGAAGTATTCCATAACAAGCGTGAACAGGTAAGGGGACAGGGGGTCACCTTGCCTGAGCCCACGGTTGCTCTGGAAGTACCCATAAGGAATACCCTGGATGAGGACAGAGAAAGTGGGAGACGTGATGCACTCCCGGATCAATGCAACCCAGTGGTCCGCGAAACCCATGACAGTCATCAGATGGCAGAGGAAGTCTCGATTGACCATGTCATACGCCTTCCTCAGGTCCAGTTTCACACATGCTTTCTCCCCACCGGGTTTGCTAAAGCCCCTCACCATCTCATGAGCCAGGAGGCTGTGCTCAGCAATCGACCTCCCCTTGATGAATGCAGCCTGATTTGGAGATACCAAGTCCTGCATGATCCCCTCCATGCGCCGGCACATAAGGTGCGTAATTATCTTATAAAGATAATTACAACACACAATAGGTCTGAAATCTGCCAGTGCAGTCGCTCCCTCCTTCTTTGGCACCAAGGTCAGAAAAGTGTGATTCAGCTCTTTCAGAAGCTTTCCTTTAATAAAGAATTCTTGCACCACCTCCAAAACCTGATGCTTCAGAATGTCCCAGTGGCGTTTGAAGAACCCACTGCTGAAGCCATCCGGACCAGGAGCCTTACTGGGATCCGCCAACTTGACAATAGATTCCACCTCCTCCATAGTAACGGGGGCGAGAAGAATACTATTCCCGTACGGAGTCACCAATCTCTTCGTGACAACCTCTGAGAATACGGACAAATAGTCGGTCTGGAAATATAACTCAGAATAGTGCCTGACAGCCTTGTCCTGGATCTCAGCCGGCGTCCCCACCAGGATGCCATCCGCATCAAGAAGCTGGGAGATGTGATTCCTATAATGTCTTGTCCGGATAACATCATAGAAGAACTTGGAACATCGGTCGCCATCTTGGAGCCAGGAACACTTGGCACGCTGGGCCGTGCTAATCTCCTACTGTAGCCTCAGGGTGTTGACTTCGTCGATCAGCTCCTTCTCTCTAGCCGCCAGGTCCCCGTTAAGCATGTCAGCTTGCATGTCCTGCTGGATGGCCCGCAACTCCACCACCTTATTTTCCACGGTAGACTTGGGCAACCCCTTCACCCAACTCCGACGAGCCTTCTTCGTGGCCTTAAGGCGGCGGACCAAGCGGAACTGGGCCGTCCCCTCCTGACAGCTAGTAAGCCCCCTGAGATAGCCTCCAGGTAGCCCTCCGAAAGATACCAACTGTTGTTGTACCTGAATGGACGGGACTTCCCAGGAGACCTAGACGTGAATCCAATCCTGATGGATGAGTGATCGCTCGTCCCAGCGGCCAGACCCTCAGCCGTAGAATTGGGGAAATGTCGGAACCATTTCCCATTGCCCAGGGCTCGATCAAGCTGGCATACAACCATGTTCCGGATTGCTTTGTTATGCCAGGTCCAGATGAAGCCTGAGCGAGACAATCCCTGGAGACCCGTCTGGAGGAGGCATCTCTGAAAATCATAAAGGATAGAGTCTGGAACAGGGCGACCACCCACCTTCTCCCCACGACGCAGAAGGGCATTGAAGTCCCCGATCAGAAGAAGTGGAAGGCAGGACGAATCTGCAGCAATGGCAATACGGGAGATGTCGCTCCACAGGGACTCCCGTCTCCTTCGGTCGTTGTGGCCGTAAACTGCCCCCAGCAAGAACCGAAAGCCACCCTTGTTCGAGAAGGAGATAGCAATCAACTGCTCCGTCATCAAGATCAAGTCACCATCCCAGCTCCTCGAGTTCCAACGAACCCAGATCCTGGCCATGTCACACAGAGCCAGGTTGTGAAGTTGGGCCCAATGAGTTGGGGTCCGCCGAGCAAGAGTCTTTTCACCCTTGATCTTAGATTCTAATAGAACAGAAATGTCACATTTCTCTCTGTGAAGTACCCCACAAATCTCTCTCCACCTCCCTAGCGAACACGCCCCCTCACATTCCAGGCGATAATTGCCATTAATTAATGAGAGGTTGGGTCCCATGGGAAACACCCGGATCAGCACCTGCGGAATGTGCCACATCCGACGCTAAAAGATCCTCCTCCATCCCAGTCGGAATGGCCTGCTGGGAAACGACCTGAGAGAGCACCAACGCCCAGGCAGGATTGTCCACACACACCGCCTCCTCTATGTCAGTAGGATGCCCCCCTCCCTGAAGGGGCCGTCCCTCAGCGGACCGACAGCAGGCCGCTTCCTACAGTAAACCTGCCCCCCAGCCGATCCGCCAACTCCCCGCGCCTCGCTCCCCGACGCCACCATGCCTCTTGTAACTATACGACTCTGCCCTGGGCAGGTAGTCAACGCCCCACTCGAGGGAGCAAGCTGAGGAGAGACAATGAGGCTCATCCCACCACCATTCTCTCCCTCCAAGGCCTCCTCTCCACGGTAAACTCTCAAATCCATGTCACAGGATGTGTCCGGAGCCTCACTCATGGGAATAGAAGGCTCCACCTGAGGTGAAGGCGCCACCTGAGGTCCTACCGCCGAACAAGCACTGGCCAGATGCCCAAAATAGGAACAGCGAGAACAGGTGGGTGGGACCCATTCGTATTCCACCTTCTGGGTGAGCACCTCTCCAGAAGGAATCTCATATTCCACCATCTTCGGCAGCTCCCCCCCAGTCCGAATCTCCACAAAAATCCTGACGTACATCAACCTCGACCGAAAGGCAGTAGCTTCATCCGCCTTGATCGGGGTACCCACCAAACTCGCCAGACGTATCAGCAGCGGTATACTCCAAAACTGGACCGGAAACTCAGGGAAGCGGATCCATACAGGTATGGCATTCAGAACTTCCCTCGCATATTTAAGATCCGGGGTCCATTCCTTTAGAATGATAAGCCTGCCGTTAAACGTCCAGGGGCTGCCTTGGAGGATCCTAGCAACATCCTCCGCAAGTCCGAACTTCACATAATAGAAGCCGTTCTCGCGGGCAAAGAACTGCATACTCCCCTTGGGCTGCCAGACACGCGCCGCATAACCCCGGTTCTGTCCGTAAAAAGGCTTGTTGTCCATAACATACAGAACGAGGGTATTCTCCCAGTATGCTGACACCTTCTCAATCTCCTCCGCAGGAAACGAGGCCCGGAAACCCCTCCCTGCCTTGATCGGCGGCACGTACTCCATCGAAGTGGGACTTTTCGGCCCCACAGGTTTGCAGATCTCTGCCCATGACCGGCCAGCCGGTCGAGTAGACTCCCCATGTGGCCTGGGGACAACCTCCGGCCGGGGAGACCCAGATCCCTGACCACCAAGATCCACCACCTTACTCTTCCCCTTGTCCGCCGCGGTTGCCTTCGGACGCCAGCCCACCGATCTCCCAGCAGACACCACAGGGCCACGGGCCGATGGCCGCGCCCCTGACCCGATCTGTCGACCATCAGCATGATGGCGATCCCTAACATGGCTCTGACCTCCTCCTGCCTTACTCCTGGTCTTCGCCACGCGACGTCGCGTAACCGTCGTCCACCCCCCCTCCATCTGCCCCCCCGGGAGCCAGATCCTGCTCCAAATTCGAGGTTAGACGCGTTGGAGACTCCTTGCGGGCTCCGATCCCCGTCCGACGCCGAACCCGCCCCCTACCGCCGTAGGGGGTCCGCCCTACCCCCCATCTTTCCGTCCAGCCCCCCCCCCACCGCCCGGGGGGGTGCCGCCACGCACTGTAGAACATGGGGGTCTACCCGATCCCCCCACCTGTGTTCCCGCCCCCCCTACCGCCTGGGGGGGCGCCACCTCGCACGACAGCTCTGGGGGGTCCGCCCGACCCCCCCTCCATTACTCCCGGTCCCCCCTCGCCGCCTGGGGGGGCGTCGCCGGTCGCTCCCGATCCGGGGGGTCCGCCCGACCCCCCCGCCTTGGTACTCGCCCCCCCCCTCTCCGCCGCCTGGGGGGCTCCTTCCGCCGACCTGGAGGGGCAGCCCGGCCCCCCATCTTTCCGACCTTCCTCCCCCCGCCGGCGAGTGGATCCAGTGGCCGGGGGAAGGAACCCTAGCCCGCTCGTGGTCGCCTGCTCCCGCTCCTATCTTTTTTCTATTCAAAAATGATATATATATATATATATATATATATATATATATAAAGAAGGTAATTGTGTTACTGACTCTTGGCCCTAAGGCCTACAAACTCGGCCCAAAGGCCACACTTCCATCCCGAAGGTCCGTGCACCTGCACCGCACTTGCATCGCACCGCACCCACACCGCACTGCATCCGCACTCGCGTCCTGCACTATTGTTGCCATCACATTAATTCCTCCACACGGAATTAAATGTGTTTCTCCCGTTGCTCGAACCTGCAACCTCTATGGGATATGCCACACTCTACCGCTTGAGCTAGTATATATATATATATATTTTTGGAATAAGGATAAATTTTATTCCACGCAAATCGCAGTAAAGATATTACAATAAACTATTCTCACATCTCTCCCTCCCCAGTTAAGGGGCCATTACAGATACATCGAATTCTATATTATGAAAAATTCCTACAGGCGGAGTAGCCAGCCCCTCAAAGATACGTCTGTTACGCTCCCTCCAGACATGCTAAACCGATGCCGCAAGACGAACTCTAGCAATCTTGGCCCATCCAGAGTCCATGCCGCGGCGATCTCTGATCCAGCTGAGGATCCCCGTATATCTCTAGCACTGCCAACTTCGCCCATCGATCGCATGCACTGCTCAGACCAGATGTGCCAAGTCATCGGATACTCAAAGAATAAGTGGCCCAGAGATTCGGCCTCACCTGAACAGAGTACGCACTTCAGATCTGGAATCTGCAACCCAAACCTAAGAAGTCTGTCCCTCGTCATCAAGCTGCCTAGAAGGAGTCTGTATGAGCAAAGCTGCATCTTGCGAGCAATCCCCTTTGTCCAGATAGTCATACTCCGCAATCTTGTCATGTGGAGTCCGAACCAGGTTGTAGCAACTCTTAAAACTGAATATCCTTGACCCTCCATCCGAACCAGGGACAACCCATCTCCAGGAGTCAGCAGGCTGGCTAGTATCAATAGTGATCTGACGAATCGCCTCTCCAAACTGAGCAGTGAATGGATACTCCTCAGGCCTCCAGATCCTATCCCTGATGATCCGACTACATTTCACCCCCTGCTCGCCTCTCTGTCCATCTGTGCACCCAAGATCTCCAGAAGGGAACCATTACCCATCCACGGGTCGAGCCAGAGATCAGTGTTCGCCCCATCTTTCATAATCCTGCAAATAGCGGACTGAAAAACCGGTCTGCACCTAAGGATAACCTTAAATGAGATCGAGAAATTGTTATCATTCCTGCATGTCCAGAAGTTCGTCCGCAGCAAATATCTGCTAGCCAACCACTCTGTCCAAAATGAACCTCCCTTGATGAACTGTCACGCCATCCTCACCCCAGATGCCTCCCTAACCGCCCGAAGAGGTCGCAACCTCACTCCTCCTTCCTCCCGGGTCCGGCAGAGTTGATCCCAAGCGATCGCATGCATACCTCCTCTCCAGATGAAATTAGCACATATGGTCTCCACCTTCCTTATGGTAGCTACCGGAATCTGGATCGACTACAACCAGAACATAGCGATGCCAGAAATAACAGACCTCACCAGCTCAATACGGCCACCAAAGGACAGTCCAGCTGCCTGCCAGCCTTCCACTTTCCTTTGGACAAAATCCACCAGGCTGTGACAATCCTGATCCCTAACATAATTGACCGTCAACGGAACCCCCAGATACTTCACCGGTAGCTCTCCTTTCTCCACTCCCAGAGCAAGGGCCCTTTCCTCCTTGAGGGTGCACTGAGAGCTGAAATAAATCCTACTCTTCTCCCGGTTCAACTGAAGACCAGATAACCTCCCAAACTCCTCCATAACATCTGAAAGCGCCCTCATCCCCTTCATAGATGGATGCAAGAATACCAAGAGGTCGTCAGCATAGATCAAGTGTGACACCACCGGCTTGACCAGCCTGAAGAGCGGGACAATCTTCCTACTATGCACAACCAGGTCCATCATACAAGTGAAGTACTCCATCACCAGAGTGAACAGGTACGGGAAAAGAGGATCCCCCTGCCGTAGCCCCCTGTTGCTCGTGAAGCATCCATATGGAGTACCTGTATGAGGAACGAAAATGTGGGGGAGCATATGCACTCCCGCACCATCGCCACCCATCTCTCATCAAACCCCATAGCAAGCATAAGGTGACAAAGGAAGTCCATGTTGACCGTGTCATACGCTTTCCGCAAATCTAGCTTCACACAGGCCTTCATCCCCCTCGGCTTGTTGAAATCTCTCACCATCTCATGTGCAAGAAGACTGTGCTCAGCAATCGAGCGGCCCTTGATGAAAGCCGCTTGATTCCGAGACACCAAGCCCTGCATAATCCCCTCCATACGACGACACACGAGATGGGTAATTATCTTGTATAGATAATTACAACACGCAATAGGCCTGAAGTCAGCGAGAGATGTCACGCCCTCCTTTTTCGGAACCAAGGTCAAGAATGTGTGATTTAGCTCCTTCAACAACTTCCCTTCCAAGAAAAACTCCTGCACCGCCTCCAGTACTGAGAACTTTAGCTCACCCCAGTGACGTCTAAAGAACCCACAAGAGAAGCCGTCAGGCCCCGGAGCCTTATTAGGATCTGTCTTCATCACAATAGCCTCCACCTCCGCCAATCTCATAGGGGCCAACAACAAGCTATTCCTATGGTGCGTCACTAGCCTCTCCGTGACAAGACCTGGAAACGTGATGGAATAATCAGTCTGCTGATATAAGTCAGAATAGAACTTGACTGCCTCCTCCTGGATCTCCACTGGGTCGCCAACAAGCCTGCCATCGCCGTTAAGCAGCCTGGGGATGCTGTTCTGGTGCTGTCTGGCACGGATCACATCGTAGAAGAATTTGGTACAGCGATCCCCATCCTTGAGCCATGAACACTTGGCCCTCTGAGCCGCACTAATCTCCTGCTGAAGCCTCATGATGTTGAACGCCGCAATCAGGTCCCTCTCCCTAGCCGCCAACTCCCCGCTTAGCATGTCAATCTGCAAAGCTTCATGTACCTCTCGAAGCTCGGCCTCCTTATCCTCCAGGGAAGACCGCAGCATCTTCTTCACCCAATTCCGAATAGCTCTCTTGACCTATTTGAGTTTGTGAACCATGCGAAACTGAGTCGTGTCCTCCCGAGTATACTGCAGCCCTCCCATAACAACCTCCTCATATCCAGCAGAAAGGTACTAGCCATTGTTGTACCGGAATGGTCGGGCCTTCCAAGTGGGCCTCTCAGAGAGACCAACCCAGATAGGGGAGTGATCGCTGGTCCCTGCTAGTATATATATATATATATTTTGGAACCAGGTAAATTGTTTCTGGAATCGCTCCCACTGGGATTCGAACTCCTGACCACTCGAGCCGCATGCATCTCTCTTAACCACTAGGCTAGAGGTCATCTGCTATATATATATATATATATATATATATATATATATATATATATATATATATATATATATATATATATATATATATATATATATATCACTCTTTGTGTGTGTGTGTGTTGTTTTATATTCTAAAAGCAACATCTTCTTTCATATATCCAGATGATGCCAGCTATAGAATCTTATAATCCTCAATCCTACTTCAATTAGGATTTTCTTAATTATTTACTTTGTTAGTTTATGTAGGGTTGTATTACTTGGGCAATAAGTTTAAGAGTTGCCCTGGAACTTTCTTATTTCTAAGGGTTCGGTATCTCTATAAATTGTAGATGCCATATGGCTTTTCAGAAATATTATTACAGAACTTTTGAGGCGATCCCCTAGAAGGGATCAACTCAAATTCCTTTTCTTCTCAATTCTCTTTTCTAACTTCCCTTTATTTTCTAGCAGAGAATCATAGGGTTCTACTAATTGGTATTATAACATATACTATTATGTGGATGCCATTAACACGGAAACAAAAGTAAATCTTGGAATTCTGGGTTTGAAGCCTTATTTGATGCATGTGCTCGACACTTCTGGAACGCAGACACTGATCAGTAATATTTGACACACGGTCTGAGCTAGTCATACATGTCAGATGGACAAAGCTCTCCGAAACGTTCACAGCTACCTAACTTCTATTGGATAAAATAATTTGTGGCATGACCTCGTTATCCAGATAGCATTACCTCAGCACTTCTCCGTTGGTCAAACATCAACCACCATCCAACGAGCTAAGGTTTTCAAGAAGAACTCTCTTCATCAGGTAGGTTAAACTTCTTTTAAGAGAAAACTCAATTAAAACCCATAAAAAGGAACAAAGATGCAGTAAAAGTCACCTTGTGTCCGTATCGTATATTCCCGTATTGTTTCCGCTAAATATGGGCTAAAGGGGATTGACCTTTACTTTACAAGATGAAAAGTTCTAGTCAGTGGAACCACAATTGAAAACCATATTTGATAATAATGAACCTCTGAGCGAGAATAACCACAACTGTAAGCTCCAGTTCTTGATATCCAAGAAAATGATTGGTTCAGTGAACTAATAGACGTGGACCAGAGAAACACAAGCATTCACTAGCACCAATGGCTTTGGAGAGGTGGCAATGCTAAAGTTAGTACTAACAACGAGAATTGAACAACAGATGGTAAGGGTGAGAGGGACGATTCTGATGCCAAGTCTGTTGGTGATCAATTTGTGGAATTGGGTAAGTAGGCAATGGAAATGTTAAACTGGGAAGGGATGGAGCGGAGAAGGAAGTAGTAGCTTTCGCATCAGTGAGCTGATTATATAGTAACTTATACTGGTGAGTCTGCTGTTTAATGTGTGGTGCTGGACTAGGAAGCACAAACGCATTAGTGATAATAAGAATGGATTAGTAATGTTCTGTGTGCTGTGAGACTGGATATCCTGCAGGCGGTAAGCTTGTCACTACCAAGGCCACCTCAAAGAAACAGAAAAATCAATCACATGAGCAGCCTCACTAGTGGTTCTTGTCCATTTGGTAACTAAACCATATGACAATTAGTAATATTCAAGTAAAAAAGGCATATTGACTGACAATTCCTTTACACCTCCCTAGTTCAATTATGCTTTTCATCTGACTTGGCAGGTATCCCATCTTATCTTGCACAATTTTCAATTTGTGGTTAGTAATGACTATATTTTATCAATTACATTTATTGTTCCCTTCATACATATCTATTGTCAACTAGCAACAGAACTGGCGTATCAGAGGGGCAGGTGGATAGATATTGTTCTATCGGACGAACGGAAACCCTCTAAATCTCTAGAAAAAAAATAACTCAAGAAAACAGATTTCTTATAAATAAACTTTCATAAAAATTGTTAAGTGTTATATTAGAGTTATTAGTTATTGGGCTTTAGTCCCACATTGCTTAGAGTAATAGGAGAGGAGGCTAGCCTCTCCTATACATATGTGTAGTCTCTCTTTAATAAAGAAATCAACTAATTTATTCCATTCTACATGGTATCAGAGCCATAGAAGGAAGAAAAAAAAATTCCACAACAAAAAATTCCCCCCCCCCCTTCGCCGACCCCCCCTGCTGCCCCCACCTCCCCTTCGCCGACCCCCCCCTTGTTGTCCAGCGCCCCCCCCCCCCCCCACCCCCCCCCCCCCCCCCCCCCACCCCCGATCCAGTCCCCCCTACCCGGATCTGCTGTGCAGACCCTCGGTTCCCTCCACCTTTTCGGATCTGCTGTGCAGACACCCAGCTCCCCCACACTCCGGATCTGCGGTACAGACACCCGGCTCGCCTACACCCCGGATCTGCTGTGCAGACACCCGGATCCCCCCCACGCACCGGATCTGCTGTGCAGACACCCGGATCACCCACGATGGCTCAAAACTCTAACATTTTCCATCAACCACCACACACCCTCCGAACCTTAGTTAAAAAAAAAAAAAAAAAAAGAAAAAAAAGAAAAAAAAGAAGAAAAAAAAAGTCAGTTGTCCAATGCTTTATTCCTAAATTAAGCCGTTTGGACTTAACAAATGATTTTCCTACCCTAATCTTCACATCCAAATCTACACAGAGAATGATCGTGTTTTCTCTTGTGTCCTGACATGTTTACTTTCTATGTGCGCGACGGTGTTGACCACGTTTATAGCACATTCGTAAAGTTGGTGTGATTTTTGGGGTTGGAAAGAACTCGCGACGGTTGCTTCCATTTCAGGATGACAGATTCGAAGGCAGATGATGGTAACGGTGTCAGCAACACGACGAGCACTGGCACGACGATCTCTTCGACTCGACTTGTCGACCGTCGATTGGACGGTCCAGATGGTTACTCAACATGGCGGAAGAAAGTTGAGAAAACACTTCGTGGGATGCGGCCATCTAAACATTTGACTGACAGCCCTCCGGCGACGACTGATCCCACATTTGAACAGTGGGAGACGGATGATAGTCGGTTGTTTACACAGTTGATGAACTCCATGGAACCGTCCGTCGAGGACATGGTTCAAAACACGGACACGGTCAAGGAGCTATAGGAGGTCCTAGCAACGGCGTTTGATGGAAAACGCGACTTGTCTCGCATATACGACTCGGTTGTTGGCGTTTACCGAGCAACTCAAGGAGACAAGTCTCATAAGGACCACTTCCGATCCTTCAAGGCTATGGTAGATGAAATTGATCGTGTTCTTCCTCTGACGGCGGATATCAATAAAGCTCGGGCTCAACGCGAGCAGCTTCATGTTATGGCATATCTTGCATCTCTCCGTCCTGATGCGGACTCGGCTCGATCCCAGATCATTGCTGGATCTGATGTTCCATCTTTGATGGAGGCCCACTTCCGTGTTCTTCGGGCCGCAAAGGTGGTTGAGACCACTCCGGGAGATACTCTTGTTGATCGATCTGCCCTTGGTAGCGCTGCTCGTCCTGGCGTTCGTGGTGGACGTGGTGGACGACGAGGTGGTCGGACTTATGGTCGCGATGGCGGACGCGGTAATGGTGGTCGTGATGGGAGACGACTACGAACATGCTTCCACTGTGGCCAACAGGGACATTTCCAGTGGCAGTGCCCTAAAGCTCCTGTTGCCAATATTACTTCGGATGCTACTGATAATAGCGTTCGTTCGGTTCAGATGAGCGACGATTCTTACTCGGTATTTCTTGAGTTCCAGGCTCAACGTCGTGGTGAAGCATCAACGTCTGGTTCCACAGCCGGATATTCCGCAGCATGCATAGTAAAATCCAAGCAGTGGATAATTGACTCTGGTGCATCCTCACACATGACTGGTGACGCAGGTAGGATACATGATTATGTACCTGTCCGTCGTACTTCTGGCATTACTGTTGCCAATGGCGGTTCTCTGGCAGTCCGCGGCCGTGGAAATGCCACTCTTTCTCCCGGACTGTCAGTTACCTCTGTTCTACTTACACCTGGGAACCCGTTCAATTTACTTTCTATCAGTCAACTTACTCGTGAACTTCATTGCTCGGTAACCTTTTTTCCTGATAATTGTGTTTTTCAGGACCTGACAACTGGAAAGACTATTGGTAAGGGACATGTGGCTGGTTGACGCAACTCCTTTTGTTGTTTGTGCAAGCATGAAACTTGATCCGGTCGAGTTACATTGTCGGTTAGGTCATCCGTCGTCTCCAGTTCTCCAGAAAATGTACCCATATTTAGCTATTCCCTCTTCTTTTCATTGTGAGCCATGTAGTTTAGCTAAGCATCATCGAGTTTCTTATCCGGTGAGTCCAAATAATCTTGCAACCGCTACTTTTGAGTTGGTACATTCTGATATATGGGGACCTTGTCCGACTGAATCTGTAATAGATTTTAAGTACTTTGGCACGTTTGTCGATGATTACTCACGTGTCACTTTTATTTATTTAATGAAAAGTCGTGCTGAATTATTTAACATCTGGTGCAACTTTCATGCCGAGATAACTACACAATTTGGTCTTCCAATCAAAACCTTTCGGAGTGACAATGGTCGTGAGTATTTATCTCGTGATCTTGATAAACATCTGGCCAGCAACGGCATCATCCACCAAACCTCTTGTGCGTACACACCACAACAAAATGGTGTAGCCGAACACAAGAATCGTCATTTATTGGAAACAACACGTGCTCTTATGTTTCAAGCACGTACTCCCAAGAAATTTTGGTCGGATGCGGTCCTTACAGCTTGTTATCTTATTAATCGCATGCCGTCGTCAGTTCTCCATGGTAGCACTCCCTTCTCTAGGCTCTTTCCTGGAAGAGAGCCGTTTCCTCTGCCTCCCCGCATCTTTGGTTGCTTATGCTATGTTCGGGATACCCGACCAACCCTTTTTAAATTGGATCCTAAGGCTATACAATGTATTTTTTTGGGTATCCTAAAGATCAGAAAGGGTATCGGTGTTTCTCTCCTGTCTTAAAGCGATATTTTTTTCACTCGGGATGTTACCTTTGTCGAAACAAAATTTTCTCCATTCCCCCAATCAACAGGTCCGGCTCCCCTGATATATCCCGAAGAAGATTTTTTGTTGTTTCCTCCTCAAACACAACAACCTCCTGTACGGGTGCCCTCCCTTACCGAGCCAGTCTCCCAGGATGATGGTCCACATACACCGATTCAGCCATTAACGACATCAACCACAGAATCTTCCTATGGTTCCACCAGCAGCTCCGGCTCCAGTGAGTTGCCTCCATCTGTCCCTCCAGCAGCTCCACCAATTCCGCCAGCAGCTCCGGCAATTCTGCCTCCAGAACGTCCTCGTCATGCATGTCGAGATCATCCCTTGTATGTTAACAACTACAAAGGACTTACCAGTCACACTCAGTCTCTGGTAGCTACTATTGATGGGATTCAGATCCCCAAGACCGCTGAGGAGGGTCTCCGACATCCTGGTTGGCGTGCTGCTATGCACGAGGAGATGAAGGCTTTCCAGGAGAATCATACCTGGAACTTAGTCGATCTACCTCATGGTAAACATGCAGTCGGCTGCAAATAGGTGTTCACGATTAAGGTAAAACCGGATGGCACTCTTGACCGATTGAAAGCTCGTCTGGTGGCCAAAGGTTACTCTCAAACCTATGGTGAGGATTACTTCGAGACTTTTTCTCCTGTGGCCAAAATGATGTCCGTTTGTGTCCTAATGGCCTTGGCCATTCGCTATGACTGGCCTTTACTTCAACTCGATATAAAAAATGCTTTCCTCCACGGGGATCTTGATGAAGAAGTATATGTGATGCAACCTCCCGGGTTCGTTGCAAGGGAGGGTAAGGTGTGTCGTCTAAGGAAGGCCCTCTATGGCCTGAAACAATCACCTCGTGCATGATTTGGTAGATTTACACAGGTGGTTACTCAATTTGGAATGTGTCAGTCGAAGAAGGACCATTCAATCTTCTATCGACACACATCTGCTGGAAGAATACTTCTTGGTGTCTACGTTGATGATATTGTAATCACGGGAGATGACAGCCAGGGTATTGCAAGTCTCAAGAAGTTTCTTGGAGAACAATTTCAAACCAAGGATATGGGATCCTTGAACTATTTTTTGGGCATTGAAGTCACACGGGGTAAGCGGGACATTGTAATGTCTCAAAGAAAATATGTACTGGATATACTAAATGATGCAGGCATGATGCAAGCAAAGGGAGCAAACTTACCTATGGATCCAGGAGCAAAATTACTCCCAGACGAAGGGGTCCTGATGACCAATCCAGATCAGTATCGTCGAGTGGTTGGAAAACTCAACTACTTGGCAGTCATGACGCGTCCGGATATTTCTTTTGCAGTAAGCGTCGCAAGTAGATTCATGGCTTCTCCAAGAGTTCCACACTGGCAGGCAGTTCTCAGAATTTTGTGTTATCTAGTAAAGAATCCAGGAAAAGGAATTCGAATGGAGAATAATGGACACACTCGCATTGAGTGTTTTACCGATGCTGACTGGGGGACAAGTTTGACAGATAGACGGTCTACATCTGACTACTCAGTATTTGTTGGCGGAAATCTAGTATCATGGAAAAGCAAGAAACAAAGTGTGATAGCACGCTCAAGCTCGGAAGCAGAATATCGAGCTATTGCTCATGGCACGTCAGAGATATTATATATGAAGCATCTCCTACAAGAACTGGGAAAAGACGCAGGATCTCAAGTGGCAGACCTATGGTGTGATAACCAATCTGCTATTCACATTGCCACCAATCTAGTATTTCATGAACGGACGAAGCATATTGAAATTGACATTCATTTTGTTCGTGATGAATATACAAAAGGAGTGATAAAGTTTCAACATGTGCGGACTGGCGACCAGATAGCTGATATCTTCACAAAGCCTCTTCTGGGTCCCCGGGTTCAATTTTTATGTAACAAGCTGGGCATGATTGACATCTATGCTCCAGCTTGAGGGAGGGTGTTAAGTGTTATATTAGAGTTATTAGTTATTGGGCTTTAGTCCCGCATTGCTTAGAGTAATAGGAGAGGAGGCTAGCCTCTCCTATATATATATGTGTAGTCTCTCTTCAATAAAGAAATCAACTATTTTATTCCATTCTACAAAAATATTTCATGTCATTACAAGATATTTAGGCCCTTACTTATAGTCTTCAGAAATCCTAGTCCTATTAAGCTAAGGCAAGTCATAATTAAGACAAATCCTAATCGTAATAAAAAAACACAACTAACTTAAATACAATCAAATCTTATTTCCTAATAAAGAATCCTAATAAATCCCCTAACAATTTTTTTAAAACTAATCCTAGTTAATCTCTTATAGAGTTTCCTAATGTCTCCTAATAACTTCTACTCTCTTCTTCAAAAGTACTTGAGTTCAAAAATGAAGTTTGAAACTTTTCCTTCTAAAGGAACAAGTGCTTTGAGTAGAGGTTCATCTTCAATATCTTCCTCTGAATCTTGATCTTCGTAGGCTCTTCAAATTCGATCTTTAACTGACACATGTGCCCTGTGACCTCAAAATTTAGATGATTCTTGAATTCTTGAGATGTGTACATAGAATAATCGGGTCCTCGTGGTGTTGAACATCATTCGTTGGTAGTTGATTTGTTATCTGCAAAGATTTCATGAAATTCTTTGAATAGTTGCAGTTCAATTGTGACCTCTACTGATGGTATTCTCTTTCGTTACGCGCAAATCTTGTGTTTCTTCTATATCATCTTGGACTTCTGAAATATCAATAACCAATATTTCTTGATCTACACTCTCTTCTACAATAATTTCCTGTCAAACTTCTGATTCTTTCGCTTCTGGGCCTTCAATTTCAACTTCTTGTGGGATGCTTTCGGTTATTTCCATATCCCCATACTATTAGATGGCAATCATTGAATCTCTTGAAGTTCATGTTGTTTTTAGCTGTAAGCATTAAATTCTCTTCTTTGGCTCTTCTATTTCTCTTAGGTTGCTTCTTCAAATTCTTCTTTTTCAAGAAAGAGATTGATGTTCACTCACTAGATCATATTAGTAATGTGATGTATATACAGTGGTGGTTTGCTCATATCGAGAAAGATGTTGAATTTGTGATGGTGATAGATGATGGCATGAAAATAATGAGAAGATGGAGGTGGTGGTGATGGATGATGACGTGGAAGATAATAAGAATGTGGTTGTCGCTCGTAATCGTTGAAAGGAATACCACGAGCACAATTGACGCAGGCACATCTTAGTAACAGTGAATCCCTTCGATCCTTAGGGCAGTAAATATCTCTTTTATATGTAAGTTTGCTCAACAGGGTCAAACTTTTGCTCAAAATGATCAACTAGTTGAGGAAGAGTATTGATGGGGTTGTCTACAATTTCATTTGTGGACATCACGTGGGAAACTCAGATACCAAGTGGCATAGCAGATGGGCGGGTGATAAATATCATTCTATCGAACGAATAGAAACCCTAAAAATCTCTAGAAAAAAAAATAACCCAAGATAACAAATCTCTTATAAGTAAACTTTTATAAGAAAATTTGAATTTCCAAGATAGTTAGGCCCTTATTTATAGCCTTTAGAAAACCTAGTCCTATTAAGCTAAGGCAAGTCCTAATTAAGACAAATCATAATCCTAATAAGAAAATACCACCAGTCCTAAATACAATCAAATCTTATTTCCTAATAAACGTAATGTCCCATCTGCATGGTGTATTGAGATGGCTCATTGGCTCGAAGAGTTTGTTTGGACTTAGGTTATGCATATGATTTATTCATATATTTGTCCGGTCGCGACAGATAGACGTTTCTTCAAGTTGGGTGGTTTTGATATTTCTTTTCTTTAATTTCACACTTAATGAAATGGATGTTGCATGTTTAGTTCTTTATGCGATGAGTATTGTTGCATGCTAATAAAAAATAAAGAAGAACCAAGATAGAATACAGTAATTATTTTGTTGTTAACTTGTTGTATAGAACATGGAATTATTAACATGTTGTTATAGACTTAGATTTTCATATTGATGTATCGACTTAGATTTTATATTTATTGCTATAACATGGATTTTTGCACTGTTGTAGTTATGTATCATGTGGACTATAGCACTCTGGTTATGTTATTTTATGGAGTAGAGTAATGTGGTTTCGGAGAAATGAAAACATGGAAAGGCTTGGGACCGTTGGGTCACCAAGGTAGGATCCCTGGAATGGGAATAATGAAAGTGCGAGCGATGGCTCAAGGAATGTGGATTGCGAAAGAGAAGTGTTGTGGTATATGTTGAGTAAAGATTTGCATAGTTATTTCAGATTTGTACCATGCATATGTTTGTAGTCAGGGTCGGCCCTAGTCTAGGATAGCCAAGGCGACCGCCCAGGGCCACAGATCCGAAGGGCCCAAAAAAATTATTTTAAATATAAATAAATTAATATATTTTTCTAAATAGATCTAGTATGTTTCATGGACCTTACTTAACATAAAACAATTATGGTGTAGTTGCTACTATGTTAAATTCTTATATATGAGGTCCTTAGTTCAATTATTGGTGATGACATTTTTTTAATTTACTTTCATTTTAGTTTTTTTTAACATTATATATGGGAGCCTATTTTGGAAGTTCGTCTCGGATCCCCATGAACTCAAGACAGGCCATGTTTGTAGTTTAACTATTCATGCATATTGCATGATCATGGACAACTTGTGCACAAGATTTATAGGTTCCTCGAATAGTCGCTGGAGCACCGGGACTAATTCGACCTAGGAAGACCAAAATATACCCATGGCTGACGTACTAGCACGGGATATTGCGGGACCTTCAGTACGGCTAACTACCCGAGCTGGAAGGGTACAACATACGGGGAGATCCGTTAACTTTCAAGGGGGCTCGCTGTAGGAACGAAATTGTAAAGCAGAATACTCTAGAGGGGGGTGAATAAAGTAGGCAGCGGAATATTGCTAATTAAAACTTGTCAGCAGTTAGATCACAGATATAATGATAATCACAAAATAAATAACTGTAATGAAAAAAAGAGATCAGAAGGCAAACGAAAATACCAAGATTTATACTGGTTTCCCTCTTGTGAGGACTAGTCCAGTCGGAAGAACTCTAGCTTCCAGTTGAATCTACTATTGGAAAATCCCACAAGTTTTCATACGAAGTCCTTGCAACTTCTACAGACGCGAGCTTTGATACGAAGAACTCGACCAACTTCAATTGTAAAGAGTCAATCTTCAATCAAGCCTCTGATTACAATCGCTCTAAAACTTCTAGACCGTAACGCACTGCCAAATCGACTAGAGGATTATAATTGGCTTGGGATTTGAAAATGGAAACTTTTTAGAACTCTTTGGAAGAAACGTAAGCTTTAGAAGAGAAGAGATGAAAGTGAATTGGTGTTTTGAAATGATCGAAATGCTTCTCTATTTATAGTTTTTCCAAAGGCAGAACTCTGACAGAATTCGGACAGAATTCGGACAGAACTCTTTGTAACCAACCGCAACTGAAGGGAGACCAAGTTCAAAATCATACATTCACATAACGTTCAACTTGGCCGAACTCTGGCCGAACTCTGGCCGAGTTCTGTCAGAATTTGGTCAGTTGATTTTGTGAAAAATAAATTTTGGCTTTTTGAAAAATCCTTCAGAAGCTTTTTGTAAAACAGATGTTTTTCAAAAACATAGGTCATTTTGAAAAGATAGGTCAGTTTTGAAAAACGTTTTCGGATAGCCTATTTGCCAGTACGACTTGGTGTACAATGTATTCCTAAACTCAATAAAAATGAAAAATTACATTGCTTTAATGAAATACATTCTTGAGTGGCAAACAGCTTCGGTCTTGAACTGAGTAGATATCCATCTTTGATCAGTGTCCAAAACGTCATAAGTAAACATCTGAATTGATTAGTATATCGACACAGAGTTTGTTCAATTATTAAAATCAGGTTTGACCATGACCAGTGGACCAACAATCTCCCCTATTTTGATAATTGACAAACCTTGCCAATATAACATCTTGGTTTTGATCAATTTAAGAGTGTACCGAAATGTAAATAAAAAATTATTCATAACCTGTATCCATGAAGATGTTAGATCCTATTTCTCCTCCGTTGTCACTTAGCAAAATAATTGCAAAAAAGAAAGCTCCCCCGCAATAAATGCATAAGTAACAAGCAGTGAAGAAACACAAATAAAAAAATATATAAAAACATCCATCACATGCATGGTATAAACATTTATAAGATAAACAGAAATGGTATAAACAACACAGGCATGGTATTTGTCACAGGCAGTTAAATGGAAGCATAAAGAAAGATAATGCTATAATAAAGTTGAAACAAATAAAGTGCTGAATAATAAACTAAACTGATGCCAAACTGAGGCATAAAAACGTGTCTATCAAAAGTCACAAATCATATCAAAAATAAAAAGAGTACTGATACTATCTTGGAATGTCGGAGCATTTCCAAGTAAACATAAGACAAAAATCATCAGTCTCAAAGAGTAACATCTCAAAAATTATCCTCATCCTCATCATCATCATCGGCTGCAGTGCCAGCATGTCCAGATGGACCAGCTCCAGAAGTATGTGGAGTAGCACCAGAAGTACGATACCAATCGTAAGCGTTCCCTGGCTGGAACAGAGAGTGGACCGCCTCATCATCAATGCGGTAGCCAGATACAGAAGGGTCTCGAGGAAGAGAGCTAGCAGAGTGACCCGTCTGTGCAAATCTCAGATCGGCAAAGGAGTTGGCAATAGCCTGAAACCGAGTCATGTCATGGAACTTATGTTCCCTGGAAGTGTCAACGAAGAATGACTGCAGATCTGATAAATGCTGGTGAATACCCTCAACGGTCATAGGGTAAGACTGAGGAGGACCAGGTGCAGCGGGAGTAGGTGCAGGAGGAGCAGGTGCAGTAGGTGGAGGAACAGTGGCAATGCTGTGACGAGAAAGTTTGAGGAACTTGGGCTCAGGATCCAGAGCACAAGTGGATAGATCAATATCAAATCTCTGAAAGATGCGTGGGATGATCATCGCATAAGAGAGGTTGTGGTCTCTTCCGTGACATCTACCCATCATCTGAATGATATTCTTAGGGACAGAAAAAGGAATCCCCTTAAGAATGTGATATAAAGCAGAAAGCTCGAGTGCAATGACATCATCTTTTGAAGTGGATTTTGGAAGTAGAGTGGAATAGATGATACGATGTAATTCGTAGTTAAACAAGTTCAAGTTATTGGCCTTGAACTTTCCAGGACGAGCACGTACGGGCGCACAAAGCTCATTCTTGAAACTAACAAGAGTCGTGCCATTGGAGAAATCGAAGTCAGTGATGTCATCGAGCGGGGCACCTTCGTTTGGAAGACCAAGGATTTTCGCTAGAAATTTATCATTGAACTCGATATCTATACCGCCGACACGAGTTCTCGCGGTAAAAGTGTCTAATACGAAATTACAATAAAACAGTCTAATGGCATTAGTAGCTATAGGGAATTGTAAAGTAGCAAAGTGATGTAACCCTAATGCCTCAAAGTAAGGACGGTGGTCAGAAAATACAGTCAACTTGATCGGAGATCCGGTACATATAGTACGCATAATGAAGTCGGCATACCAAAGTAAGGCTTGGTCGGGAGTTTTGAAATAAAACTCATCCGATGTACCGTCATCCGATTGGACCGGAGAAAAGAGGGAATCCGTATGCGGATCAGAAGACGATGCCTCTTCGCTGGCATGGGTCTTCTTCCTCTTGAAATGATTGAATCCCTTAGGCATTCTTTCCCAAAAACTAGAAACCCTAATAATTTGAAAGTGGAGGAGAGAAGGAATTATACCTTCTGAGAATCAAGTATGCTGTAGAGGAGGCGATTCTCCGCACGAATCCAAATTTTGGACGAAGATCTCCACGTAGATTGGAAGAAGGAAGGTGGAGAAAAACTAGGGTTTTCGGGCGCAGCTGCTGCTGTTGATGTGGTTTTGGAAGAGTTGAAGAAGATGGGGGCCTCGGGTTCTGACTGATATATATATATATATATATATATATATATATATATATATATATATATATATATATACCCAGCCGAACTCTGGTCGAATTCGGACCGAACTCGGGCCGAATTCGCCAAGGGTTCTCCTGGCTATATAAAAAAAAATTGTGGGGCCACATCTTTTTCAACAATTCATTTCAAATATTTAATTCAAAGTTTAGTCATTTTAAATTTCAAATAATATAATTAATATTATTTTATAAATTAATATTCTTTACTCGGCGTCTGTTTCAGATTAGCTGTAGGAGTACTGTCCCAGCTAACGGAGGTTCACCGGAGAACTCTTAAATACCGCTTCGCTTCGACCGTAGTCGTGGTGACAGACAGTCTCTTTTTGGGCTTGTCTCGAAAACAGCTATTGAGTATTGAATAAATTAATTAATATTATTGACATCTAAAATTCCTAATTCTCGACGTAAATAATTGAAACGATCTTCCGCTAGAGGTTTTGTGAGTATGTCAGCCAATTGATTCTGTGTGTCTATGTATACAAGGTCTATGTCTCCATTTTGTTGATGATCTCTAAGAAAGTGATGTCGAATCTCGATATGCTTAGTACGAGAATGACATACTGGATTCTTAGTCAACTAGAACTAGTGTTATCACAGAAAATGGGTATGTGTGTAAAATGCAATCCATAGTCTTCTAAAATTTGCTTCATCCACAAAATTTGTGCACAACAACGTCCTGCGGCTATATACTCGACCTCGGTTGTTGATAATGCGACAGAATTTTGCTTTTTGCTAAACCAGGAGACTAGAGCTTTTCCTAGGAAATGGCATGTGCCGCTGGTACTTTTTCTATCTACTTTGCATCCGGCAAAATCAGCATCAGAATAACCGGTTAGGTCAAATGACGTAGTTTTGGGATACCATAAGCCGACAGAAGAAGTGCGTTTAAGGTATCGGAAGATACGCTCAACTGCGCACAGAAGTGATTCCTTAGGATTGGCTTGAAAACGTGCACACAAGCAAACACTAAACATAATGTTTGGTCGACTAGCAGTTAAATACAGTAAGCTATCGATCATACCTCGATACTTACGTATGTCGACGGGTTTGCCTTGTTCATCAATGTCAAGCTTGGTTGAAGTTGCCATTGGAGTGCTAAGTGGCTTGACTGCCTACAGGTCAAACTTCTTTAATAGATCCTTTGTGTACTTTGCTTGATTTATGAACGTCCCATTCTTGGTTTGTTTGATTTGCAGTCCGAGAAAGAATTTCAGCTCTCCCATCATGCTCATCTCAAACTCATTCTGCATACACTTTGAAAATTCTTGACAAAGAGATTCATCAGTAGATCCAAAAATAATATCATCTACATAGACTTGAATCAAAAGAATGTTGTTATTCAAAGATTTTATAAATAATGTAGTGTCAATCTTTCCCTTTGAAAAACCGTTGTCAAGTAGAAAAGAGCTTAGACGATCGTACCAAGCTCGAGGAGCTTGTTTCAGACCGTATAAGGCTTTCTTTAACTTGAAAACGTAATCAGGATATTTGAAATAAGTAAAACCGGGAGGTTGAGCTACATAAACTTCTTCTTTTATAAAACCATTTAAAAATGCGCTTTTGACATCCATTTGAAATAACTTGAAATTATGAAAACATGCAAATGCACATAACATGCGAATGGATTCTAATCTCGCAACTGGGGCATAAGTCTCATCGTAGTCGATACCTTCTTCTTGATTGTATCATTGAGCTACGAGTCGAGCCTTATTACGAGTCACTAAACCATTCTCGTTCAGTTTGTTTCGGAATATCCAACGGGTGCCAATGACCGGATGATCAATGGGCTTGGGAACAAGTTCCCAAACTTGATTCCGTTCGAATTGGTTTAATTCCTCTTGCATAGCATCTAATCAAAAATTATCACTACATGCTTCTTCAATATTTTGGGGCTCAAACTGCGAGACAAAAGCAACACAAGAAGCTATATTTTTATTAGAGGAACGAGTACTTACACCCTTGGTAATCTCACCAATTACCAAGTCCTTTGGATGATCTGCCAAGAATCTCATCTCTTTTGGCGTATCCTCAGGATTGCTAGTTCCGGCTTCTTTGCTTGAAGGTTCAGCTGGTGCTTGGTGTGACGATTCTGCATCTTTGTGTGAAGGTTTTGCAGTAGCTGTACTTGGTGTGATTACGTCTTCATTGTCGTCATCGTCTAAGTGTTGATTTAGCTCGTCAAACTTGACATTAATTGATTCTTCGATGATCATGGTTCTTTTGTTGAAGACTCTGTATCATTTGCTCTTTGCTGCATAACCTAAAAATATACCTTCATCGGCCTTTTCATCAAATTTACTCAAATTGTCTTTAGTATTAAGAATAAAGCATTTACAACCAAAAATATTAAAATATGAAACATTGGGTGTTCTATCAAACCATAGTTCATAGGGAGTCTTCTTCGATATAGGTCGAATTAGAACCCTATTGAGAATATAGCACGTTGTATTGACAGCTTCAGCCTAAAAGTATCTGGGTAGACTAAACTGGTTTAACATTACTCTAGCCATTTCAGATAGAGTCATGTTCTTACGTTCCACAACTCCATTTTGTTGTGGAGTCCTAGGACAGGAAAATTTATGCAAATAACTGTGTCACAAAATTGCTTGAACTCTACATTCTCAAATTCGCCGCCATGATCACTACGATTGCGAGTAATCATGAACCCTTTTTCATTCTGTATTTTCTTGCAAAAGGTGACAAATTCTGATAATGCATCGTTCTTGCGTGCAAGAAAATATACCCATGTATATCTAGAGAAATCATCTACAATGACAAATGCATATAACTTACCATCTAGACTAGCAATTCTACTTGGTCCAAATAAGCCCATATGCAACAGTTGTAAAGGTCTAGTGGTACTTACAGCGTTCTTAGATTTAAAGGCGGATCGGGTAGCTTTGTTCTTTTCACATTCACTACATACCGTATCCTTCTTGAAAGATATGTCTGGTAAGCCGCGTACCAACTTCTTTATAGATAGTCTTGAAATTGTATCCATGTTTGCATGACCGAGCCTCATATGCCATAGATGACTCTCAATGCTTTTGGCCATCAAACATCTATCTGCTTTGTTAGCATTTTCTAACAGATAGAAAACATATATGTTGTCTTCCATGATACCTTCAAAGATAGTACTACCAGTTGAACTATCAACTATAGTACACTTGTCTTTGACGAAGTTAATGTCATAACCGTGGTCAGCTAAATAGCTTATGTTGAGCAGATTATGTATTAACTCGGTAACTAGACAGACATCTTTAATCACAGGATAGGGAGCCTTACCAATGTCACCGATACCGATTATGTACCCTCTTAAATTATTACCGAAGGAGACGTTTCCTTCTTTATTCTTCTTCGACAGTGTTGCAAATAATGAAGCATCACCGGTCATGTGCCGTGAGCAACCGCTGTTGAGGATCCATTTGCTCCTAGCATGTGAAGGGTGTTCCACCTACAAAATAATTTGCAGATGAAACTCTTGGTACCCATTTCTTGTAGGGTCCTGACTGGTTAGTTTTTGGTATCTATGCATAAATATTTAAATCTACTAACTTTCTAATTCTACATGCAGAGGATATATGACCAATGAGGCCACAATAATGACACTTTGCATGTTGAGTGTTGAAAGTTGTATGAGGTGCATGATTGGTAGGTTTTGGTTTTCTAGTATAGAAGAATGCATGCCTATTAGTCTTCTTGGGCATAGGTTTGGTATGATTTGGTCTGACAGTGTTTGGTTTGGGCGTGTTCCAATGATTCGGTAATTGACACGTATTAGAATAGGAAGCAGCAACTTCAGGCCGTTTTCCTAAACTAATTTCCAACTTTTTGGAGGTGTCATATAATCTAGTATAGTCAGACGTAAGTGTTTCTATTCTGACTTGTGCATACTGGAGACTCTTTCTCTCCTTAGATAGGTCTTCGTTTAGCTAGATGATGGTTTGGTCTTTTCCTTCGGATAACTTAATAGTCTCGTGTAACAACAACTTCATAGATGAAAGCTCACCAGACTCAATTGAAGAGTCATTATTTCTAACATGATCTAGTTGGTCGGTAAGTATTCCTATTTCACCTTTGTACTTTTTGAGTACCTTCTTAGAGGTTTTATATTTACTACGCAGTTTCATGTAATCATTTAACAGGTCACTGAAAGCCTCTCCTAGTTGCTCAAAGATGAAATCATCATAAGGATCAAATAGAGGATTAGTGATTACCTGATCGCAAGCCATCAAGCATACATTTGCAGCGTCATCTGATTGTTCGTCTTCTGAATCACTAGCTTCGCTTTCATACCATATGCTTGTGTTGGCGTACTTCCTAGATGTAGATTTCTTCAGGTAGCGTTTGTCATATTTGCTGCTTTTTCTTGTTAATGATGATGTTGTTGGACAATCTTTCTTCATGTGTCTTCTTGCATCCATAGCAAATAGGATCTTCCTCGTTGTTGTTGTTGTTGCTCTCTTTTGTTCTCCTGTTAAATCTCATGAACTTCTTGAATTTTTTTACCAGAAGAGCTTGATCTTCAGAGTCAAAGTCGATGTCGTCGGAATCATCTTCGATAGTTCTTCTATGTTGAGCCTTGAGAGCGATCGACTTTTCTGACTTCTCCTTTGGTGTAGCAACTTCAAAGTCTTGAAGTTCTAACTCGTGAGTGAGTAGCTTACCCATGAGTGTTTCCAGAGACATTGTTGAGAGGTCGTTTCCTTTGATGATTGCTATAGCCTTTGGAATCCAATTCTTTGTGAGAGCTCGTAGAAGTTTGCGAATCTTTTCATGGTTACTGTATTCCTTGCCTAATGAAGACAAAGGATTTACAATATCCAAGAATCTTGTAAACATCTAAGTGACTGATTCACTTGGCTTCATTTTGAACGTCTCGTACTCCTGAGTAAGTCTGCTGATCTTTGACTCCTTAACTTGTGTTGTTCCTTCGTGTGTTACTTCGAGAAGCTTCCACACTTCGTTTGATGTTGTGCAAGTAGACACCCTGTTAAATTCAGTTCTGTCTAAAGCACAAAATAAAGCGTTAATAGCACGTGCGTCAAGACTGGCCTTTTTCTTTTCATCCTCTGTATATTTGTCATGGGGTTTTTCAACTAAAACTCCATCAATATTAATACGATGAGGCTTTTTATAGCCATCAATAACTACAGACCATAAGTCAAAATCAAGAGATTTTAGGAAGAAACTCATACGTGTTTTCCAATAAGTGTAGTTCGTGCCGTCAAACAGTGGAGATCTGTTTGTGGCTTGGCCTTCACTTGTGAATTTTACAGTTGCCATGTGTAATTCTGTGATCTATATAATTGAAAAATAACTGAATATAGCTGCAATTTTATCTTGCTTTACCTGTATAACCTGCTTTGATACCAATTGTAGGAACAAAATTGTAAAGCAGAATACTCTAGAGGGGGGGTGAATAGAGTAGGCAGCAGAATATTGCTAATTAAAACTTGTCAACAGTTAGATCACAGATATAATGATAATCACAAAATAAATAACTGTAATGAAAAAGAGAGATCAGAAGGCAAACGCAAACACCGAGATTTATACTGGTTTTCCTCTTGTGAGGACTAGTCCAGTCGAAAGAACTCTAGCTTCCAGTTGAATCCACTATTGAAAAATCTCGCAAGTTTTCATACGAAGTCCGTACAACTTCTACAGACGCGAGCTTTGATACGAAGAACTCGACCAACTTCAATTGTAAATAGTCAATCTTCAATCAAGCCTCTGATTACAATCGCTCTAAAACTTCTCGACCGAACCGCACTGGCAAATCGGCTAGAGGATTGTAACTGGCTTGGGATTTGAAAATGGAAGCTTTTTAGAACTCTTTGGAAGAAACGTAAAATTTAGAAGAGAAGAGATGAAAGTGAATTGGTGTTTTAAAATGATCGAAATCCTTCTCTATTTATAGTTTTTCCAAAGGCAGAACTCTGATAGAATTCGGGCAGAATTCGGACAGAACTCTTTGTAACCAACCGCAACTGAAGGGAGACCAAGTTCAAAATCAAACGTTCACATAACGTTCAACTTAGCCGAACTCTGGCCGAGTTCTGTCAGGGTTTGGTCAGTTGATTTTGTGAAAAATAAATTTTGGCTTTTTGAAAAATCCTTCAGAAGCTTTTTGTAAAACAGATGTTTTTCAAAAACATAGGTCATTTTGAAAAGATAGGTCAGTTTTGAAAAACGTTTTCGGATAGCCTATTTGCCAGTACGACTTGGTGTACAATGTATTCCTAGACTCAATAAAAATAAAAAATTACATTGCTTTAATGAAATACATTCTTGAGTGGCAAACAGCTTCGGTCTTGAACTGAGTAGATATCCATCTTTGATCAGTGTCCAAAACGGCATAAGTAAACATCTGAATTGATTAGTATATCGAAACAGAGTTTGTTCAATTATTAAAATCAGGTTTGACCATGACCAATGGGCCAACACTAGCTACCCGTCGTTGAAAGGGAACCATCTATCCAGAAATAGTCTAAGATGGTTTATGGTGACACTGACCTTCATATAGTTAGGATGCATACTAATGTTATCTGCTTGTAGGCCTAAATAACTTGATGTAGGACTGGATACTTGACACGTTTATGTATTTCATGATGACTAATGAATTTCTTATGCAGGAATATGCTTATGACATACTTTTATATTATGAATGATATCGTTGTATTGACAGGGATGGATGAAAAGTATTGGGTAAGATCAACTTTGTTTTGTGACAATATTATACTTATGGACATATGTGTGCTCATGAATTGTTAATTGATTCTAAGACAAGATTAGAAAGATCACATATTATTTGTTTGCACTCACTTAATCAACGTGTTGGTTTTAGTTGAGTTGGCTAGAGGCCACTCACCAGTACAAGACAACATACTGATGTCCCCCAGTTGATGCAGGTACGAGAAGTAGCTCGGTCAGTTATGAGGCGTTGAAGAGTTTATTGGACGAGCTGGAGCTTTTCATTCAAGATGTGGTTTTCTCTTATAAATGACATAACGTATGGAACATCATTGTTTTTATGGTTCTTGAGTTGTAAGCGTGATAGCATGTTGTATTGTATTTAGAGAGAGTGATTGTATTGAGTTGTTCTTCGGCTTCGAGCCGGTTGTAATTCTGTCGCAATATTATCAATAAAGAGAATCATTTTGTGTATCTTGTGTCTATTCAACTTTTCTGGTTATTATTTTTGCTATAATGACTTGTCACTGAGATGTTTCATTGATCGTGTTTTGGTACTCGTCTTGTACAAGTACAATTTAGGCTTGTACGACATCACGTCCAGTGGCAACTTTCGGTCCCGCGGGATCGGGACGTGACAATAAAGATCCAAATAAATCTCCTAACAAATCTTTTAAAATAATCCTAATTAATCTGTTAAAGAGTTTCGTAATCTCTCTCGTAATAATCTCTACATTAAAAACTATTGAAGAGCCACCAAAATAATATAATATCTGAATTTTCACGTACCTTTTCTTTTTCTAATTTCAACATTTACAATTATTTGGGTCAACATGTAAACAACCTGAAATGAGAATACTTAGATCATAAACTGACATCTCAAATTTTAGATAGGAATTGCCCATGGCCATCTTCAAACCTAGGGAATTTACCAGAGTTGTTAGGATTAACGGTAGATCAACTTGCTAAAATTCAGAGATGGTGTAACTACACGTAAATAATAATGATAGACAAATTATTAGTCATTTCAGAAGGGATTGACAAGCAGGAACTATGTACAATGATGTAACAGCAGAAAAATACCAAGGAGAAGAAAATGAGCTTACCTTAGCTTTTTTTAGTGATGCGGCTGCACTAGTTGACGCTTCAATTAAATGACTGCCCTCGGTGGCAGATGAACACTGGTTATCCTTTGTCTTTGAATTCTTTTCTGCAGTTTTCTCACTTTCACCATGTGCCCTTTTCACTCTTCTGCAGAACGTAATCATTGGAGGTCTGCAATTTTCATTTGGACGATCATCATTACCTAACCGATTGCAGGTTTTGTATGAATTTGGTGTCAACATGAATGAATCCTCAAGGCATTGAGAACTATGTTTTATTTCACTTGATTTTGCACATACAGGAATCGAGTTTCTAATATCATCCAGATCTGTAAATTTAGACCTTGAACCAGAATCTTCATTGGAGTTACCCATCTGAATGGGCACTTCTGATTTGGTAACAGAAGAATCAGCTGCAGAGGCGGTTCCCTTCTTTGAGCTGCCCTCGTCAAAATTCATATTTGACAACACTTTCATAGATCCCATCTCAGATTCATAAATTCTTTCACTTTTTCTTGCTCTTTTGGAAGCTTGAGCATGATCCTCCACAGACTCTTCAAAATTATTTAGTCTATTACAAGCAGAGCATCGCCATTTTTCTTGAGTATACTTCATATGAGAAAAGCATGTAAGGAGATATACCATCAGTTTGGTGTTTGAAGAACATTTTCTAATAAAAGAACTGTCGTTCGTTATTAAGGACTTCTACATGTGATAGCATATAACCTTTTGACCATAGTCGGAGCATTGAAGATGACATGTTTTCAAACAGCATTCACAGCTCCGCATGTTCTCACCACTCACAAAATCATTGCACACAAAGCATTCCTGCAATGAGAATATATATTATGATTAGCAGTCACTAATGTCACATTTTCCACCACTAAGAGTACTATGCAAGGGTTAATTTGAAACCCTGAATTACCATGTTAATAATATTCAATTTGCTAGCCATCAATACATTCAGTAAGAAATTGTAGTAATATATCCATAGCTTGCTTGACCATGTATCATGTGTGAAGAATGAAGGAAAGCAGGAAAAAAAAAAAGAGGGTCTAATTTTGATTTTTCCTGCAAAAATAATACCATCTATTAGAACTACCAGGAGAACAAAGGTGTAAGCATCAGCGGACAGGCTCTTCGATATGGATTCGCTCCTACCACCCCCGGGGTACCAATGCCGTCCTCTTTCTTTATTTGATGGGGAAAGAACAGCTGAACAAGGAGTCTTCGACTTTCCCACTGAAGTGGAGGACCACGCCCTATAGTATAGAAGAGAGCACTTTTGAATCGGAGATTCAAGAGTTTGGTAGACCAAAAACAAAGGAAAATCTCCAATGATAGAAATAAAGAACTCGCAATTGATTGTCTACAACAACAAAGTCTTTATCCCAAAATTTTGGGTCGGTTGTCTAATCATTTTCTTCCATTAAGCTTTATGAAGGGTCTTGTCCTATGTAACACTAACAAAAACCATATCCTTCTATAGAATTTCAATTCATGTTTGTTTAGGCCTACCTCTAGGTCTAGTGGCTCCTTTAACTAATATCATATCACTCCTCCTTACGAGAGCATTTATTGGTCTACGTTTTACATGTCCAAATTGTAGGTCTTGATAACAACTTTAGAGAGGGGTGAATAGAATGCAACGAAATATATTTAACAATAATCACCAATTACAATACCAACTAACAATTCAGCGGAAAGTATAAAAAATAGTGAGAGTAAAGAAATCACAAACGCAAACGCCGCGGTCTATATTGTTATCCTTCATGGAGGACTATTCAGTCCCGAGAACTCTTGTCCGGTGTTAATTCACTATTTGAATAAATAGCTTATAATACGTGTTTTGATCCAAATGGCACGTCGACTTCTTACAACCACAATCTTTGATCCAAAGAGCTTGCCGACTTCAAACACTGGAATAAAATAACTTAGAAACCAAACTTTCACAACTCTAGCAAACTTCTAACATAGATCGCACTTGGCACTAGAAGACTGGGAGTTTACCTTGGGAATAGGAAGATTGAATAGCTCAGCTATATCGGCAATTGAAGATTGAGTGAATAACTATGGGGAATCCAAGGCTTATTTATAGGTTTTATGGGGACCAAGTTTGGTCTCCTAACATTCATAAACTCGAATGTTAGAGTCTGGTCTTCAGGAAGAAGAGGTTGACTAGGCAATTAGGTTTTACCATGATCGAGTTCGTCCCGAGTTCGGTCACCATAATAAGGGTTTTGGATCAAGTATGTATTTGTGGACCGGTTTATATAGTGTACTTAAACGTAGTGGGTATGATTGGGTTTTAAGCTTCCTAGTGCCAATGCGACCCCGATGTACAATTGGTCCTATAAAATAGATAGAAAATACAAAAGAAAATATAAGGACACGAGCAAGCTGTAGACTTCTTGAATGATGACTTTTCTTTTAACAGCAGTCGTCCAAAAGATAAACAGAACTGAAAATCTGAATACCTTTCGGGGGTCTTCGCCCCTGAACCCCTATGGGGGGGTTGTCCCCTCGACCCCCATCCGCTGACCGAACAACGGAACCCACGAATGAGTAGCTCCGAAGATGTCGTAGGCAGTTCAGAAAAATCTTCTGGTATAACGCCGTCTTTGGCTCATCATGATTTCTTCATTGCATATGTCCCGGTTTGATCTTTTTACTGTTTGTCTGCAAATACATGGTAGACGAGCAAAACAGTATGATATATTTAATGCACAATAGGACAATGCTAAGTTTAAATATCGACAATATAGTAATTGTATGAATACTAGTAATATCATAATGTTAAACTTAATCAATTAGCCATACTAAAAAATATGATACAATAATTGGGCTAACAATCTCTCCATTTATTATTATGGCAAGTTTAAGATAGACATAATAGATGCATGTATCACTAATATATATAAAAAAAACATAGACATATATCACTAAAAGCATAACAAATGACAACATAGTTAAAATTACTTCTCCCCTTTTGACATGATAAACAAATAAGCTCTCTCGTACTAAAAGATAAAAATGAAATCAATCTCAAGTAAATACAACAAAGCTGGAGGAAGGCATATACAATCATGATCAAGATAAAATTAAAATTAAGATAGGAAAAGAGTATAATCATTGAAACGAGATCAACTAGAATTTATCCACTTACCCAAGTTCATGCATTTAAACTCAATCACCTTAGCATGCTATATGAATATCTATTAGATAAACATGAAGGTAAATGAGAAAGAATACTTGAGAAAGAGAAATTCAATCGACTTGAATGCTCATTCACAAAGTATTATCAATCTATACATGATTCATGAATTTTGGGTAAGAACTGAACAAGAAAAGCCAAACCAATGAAAGCTCAATAATCATCAAGATAAGAAAATCAAGATAATATAGAAAAATTCTAACTTATAAACCCATAAATAAGAGAGAACCAAGAAGAAATAAGGACAATCACATATTCTCATAAACCCTCCATAAATCAAAATATCATGAACACAAACAATAAGAATAAAGGTCCATGATGAACTAGGTATACCACATATTAAGTGTATAAACGAATTGAAATAATTAATTTGCTCCCACTTAAAATATATGTATTTAGTTCAAAAGCAAATATATGCATAAAATAGATATTCGATCTAGGGGATATATCAACTATAAATTTTCTACCCCTTTGTACAATGCATATAAGACTAAAATCGTCATGAAAATGAACAAAAAAATCATCTTTAGTTTAGACAAGAAAAAATAATTATCCATTAAAACGAGCATGAAAATTCATAATATACCTCAAGAATTTAAGAAATAGAAAATATCATCATGTTCCTGACTATCTAATTAAGCGAGAATTGATCTGAATCCATTAATACTAAAGTTCAAAGTCCAGAAACGAACAACAGTTGCAAATAGACCTTAATAAATCATTAGTCTTTAAAATTTTGATCAACCTGGGTTAGTTGTAGGACCGGATCTCAGCTAGAAGTGGTCCGAGAACACTTAAATATTGTCGCTTAAGGCTATTTACACATGTTTGATATAAGGTCCTTTATGCTTGTACCCAAGATAATCTCTACTTACAAACTTAGATTTAAAGGAATTTATGCAATCTGAAATCAAGTATATTCTCTAGAATTGGAAAATCTCAAAACAAAAAGCTCAAACCATTGTAGCTAAAGACATAAGATGAATGAATTACATGTATCCATATGTGACATAAAATCATTGGGTAACAATAAATATAAGAGAGCAAATATCCAAAGAATGAGCATAGAAAGATCATCAAGATCAAGAAAGCTAGATGCTAGAAATTACTAAAAACATTTTTCAAGAAGCTTTCATGATACTATATATATATATATATATATATATATATATATATATATATATATATATATATATATATATATATATGCAAATGACCTCGAGCCTAGTGGTTAAGAGAGATGCATGCGGCCCAAGTGGTCAGGTGTTCGAGCCCCAGTAGAGGCGAGCTCGCCACAATTACCCATTGCTTCAAATATATATATATATATATATTTGGAATAAGGGTGAATTTATTCCTTGCATATAGCGGAAAAGGTATTAAAATACAACATCACAACACTTCATGCCCCAATATATATATATATATATATATATATATATATATATATATATATATTGTATGAGCTGATTTTGGAAAAAAAATTACCCTTTTTCCAAATATATACACACACTAAAAATGTGCACTAATAAAAAGATTTCTCATAAATAAATATTCATATTTAGTCATATGCAAGATACAATTAAACATCTTCTCTCAAAATAACAATTAAAGAGAATAACAACTAAAGGATATCAAATGAAAGCTAGTAGTAAGCCATTAATTAAAAACATGCAAGATTCTACAATTTTTGCCATTTAGGAAGAATCGTTTAGCATGTTACCAAAGTGGCTCTAGTGACCACGTTTATGTGTGCAATTGTTTGAAAGATGACCTTTGTAGCTTTGCAACCACCAATAAGCTCCTTGATGCTAAGTCTCGACACAAGACGCTCTACCTCCAATATTAGGCGAAGTCTTTGGCATCCAAGTAATCTTAGATCCATGTTGGTTAGCTTTAGAAACCCATTTAAAAGTTCATATCAACTAGCTATCTAATCTTGCATTGATATGAAACATGACCTTTTAAACCACAATAATGACATGTAGCATAAACCTTGGTGTTTGCAACAGTAGTATAAGTGTGACATGTAATAGGAATGTTCTTCCATGGTTGTGTATAGTAATATGCATGGTTGTGTTTAACCTTGGCTGTGCCATATCCCTTTTCAAAGGATTTCTTGGTTGTGACCTTGGGTTGTGTCACATGCCTTGTGTTTGACTAGATCTTGGATTGAACAACTTGTTTTCCTAAGCTAATTTCCAATCTTTTATTAGTAGCATATCTCATCATATTTAACACTAAGAGCATCAATTCTAAGTTAAGCAATAGAATACTTCTTTTCGATTTCTAATTCCTCCTTAATATTAGCATTTTCATGAGTGATTTTCTCAATGCGTTCAATTATCTTAAGCAATATAAGCTTAAGTGTGGAGAGTCAGCAGAATTATTTATCAGAAGAAGAAGTGTCTCTAACGTCATTCAATAAGCAAATAAGCTTTTTATTCTCAAGCTTGTATGATATAATATCTTTTCTAGCTTGCTTATACTTATTTCTAAGCTTTTTGCAATCATCAAATAAATCTTTCAAAGACTCAGATAATTCATCATAATCATTTTCTTAAAAATGGATTATTCTAAACATTGTTGCATAATGACATTAGGCATATATTTGCAGCTTGACGAGGGCTTTCATCTTCTTCAGAGTCGCTTGCTTCGCTTTCACGCCATATACTTGTGTTAGCGTACTTGCGAGATGACTTTATTTCTTTGTTTGATCGTTCGTAGTGATTCCCTTTTTTCTTCATTGTTAGGCAATCCTTCTTCGTATGACCTGGTCTTCTACAGTTGTAGCAAATTGGTTCTTCTTTAATATCTTTCTTCTTGTGCTTTTATTTCTCATACGTTAGATATCTCTTGAAGTCCCTGGAAATTTGGGCCAGTTCATCATTATTTGTTTCATCATCTTCAGATGTATCGTGTGAAGCTCTTTTGTTATGCGCCTTAAGTGCGATGGCCTTCTCTTTGGGAGTTGACTCTTCAAATTCTTCGAGGTCTAGCTTGTGAGTCATCAGCTTACCCATTAGTGTCTCAAGAGTCATGATGGTAAGATCGTTTTTTTCAATGATTGCAGTCACCTTAGGGTTTCAGTTGTTGAGGAGTCTCCTGAGCACCTTGTGTATCTTCTCGTGATTGTTGTAATCATTACCAAAAGAAGAAAGAGGATTAACAATATCAAAAAAACGAGTAAACATTTGTGTGATGGTCTCATTAGGCTTTATTTTGAAGGCCTCATACTCTTGTGCCAGCCTAATGATGTTGGATTCCTTCACTTGTAAAGTTCCTTTATGAGTTACCTCAAGAAATTTCCAAACCTCGTGTGAAGTGTTACAAGTAGATAATCTATTAAATGCAATCCTATCTACAGCACAAAATAATGCATTAATATCTCTAGTATCAAAACTAGCTTGTTTCTTTTCAAACTCAGTGTACTTGTCATATGGTCTATCAACAAGATCACCATAAAAAAATAATTGTATCAGGCATTTTATAACCATCAATAACTATGCACCATAAATAAAAATCAAGATATTTGAGATAGAAACTCATTCTTGTCTTCCAGTATGTGTAGTTGGTTTCATCAAATAGCCTACTAGTTGATTGACCTTCACCATTGTTGGAGTAAATGGATTTTGTGGTTACCATGGATTTGCTTAAGGATGTGAGTCATGTTCAAGAGTCCTGCTTTGATACCAATTAAAGGCCCTGATAGCAACTCTAGAGGGGATGAATAGAGTGCAGTGGAATATATTCAACAATAATCACCAATTAAAGTACCAACCAATAATTCAGCAACAAGTATAGAAAATAGTTAGAGTAAAGAAGTCACAAACGTAAACGCCGCGATGTATACTGGTATCCCTCGTGGAGAACTAATCTAGTCCCGAGAACTCTTACCCGATGTTAATCCACTATTTATATAAATAGCTTAAATATGTGCTTTGATCCGAATGGCATGCCGACTTCTTACAACCACAAGCTTTGATCCGAAGAGCTTGCCGACTTCAACCACAAGCTTTGATCTGAAGAGCTTGCCGACTTCAAACACTGGAATGAAATAACTTAGAAACCAAGCTATTACAATTCTAGCAGACTTCTTTAACCGAGATCGCACTTGGCACTAGAAGACTGGAAGTTGATCTTGGGAATAGGAAGATTGAATAGCTCAGCTATATAGGCCATTGATGATTGAGTGAATGAGTGAATAACTATGAAAAATTCAATGCCTATTTATAGATTTTCTGGGGACCATGTTCGGGTAGAGTTCGGTCCCCTAAGTTCATAAATTCGAACATTAGAGCATTATCTTCAAGAAGAAGAGGCTGATTAGGGAATTAGGTTTTACCCTGACCGAGTTCGGTTCGAGTTCGGTCACCAAAATTAGGGTTTTGGATCAGGTCTGTATTTGTGGACTGGTTTATATGGTGGACAGAAATGTAGCAGGTATGATTGGATTTTTAAGTATCCTAGTGCCAATATGACCCGATGTACAATTGGTCCAATAAAATAAATAGAAACACGAGCAAGCTGCAGACTTCTTAATGATGATTTTTTTTTCTTTAACGGCAGTCGTCCAAAGATAAACAGATCTGAAAATCTGAATACCTTTCGGGGGCTTCGCCCCCCCTATGGGAGGCACCGCCCCCTCGATCCCCATCCACTGACCGGACAGCAGAACCCCTGAGTGCGTAGCCCCGAAGATGTTGTAGGTGGTTCAAAAAAATCTTCTGGTATAACGACGTCTTTGGATCATCATAATTTCTTCATAGCATATGTTTTGGTTTGATCTTTCTTACGGCTTGTCTGCAAATACATGTTAGACGAACAAAGCGGTATGATATATTTAATGCACACAGAACAATGCTAATACAACATAATGTTAAACTTAATCAATTAGCCATCTTTAAAAATATGATACAATCATTGGGCTAATACAAACCACTTAGTACAATTTTCTCTCATCTTGTCCTCAATTGAAGACCTCTTTATTTTCAAAAAAAAATTGCAACACATCTAACTTCTTACGAATACACTCATTTTTTATCTTATCTTTCAATGTATTGTCACTTATTCATCTTAGCATTTTCATTTCTGCTATACTAATTTTCTAGACACTGTATCTTAATTGTCCAACATTTTGATATGTAAAGCATGCTTGGTTTTTTTAGCCATCTTATAGAATTTTTCTTTCAACTCCAAAGGCATCTTCAAATCACCAAGTACTCCAGATGCATTCCTCCATTTCAACCATCATATTTTAATTCCCAACTAAATCTCTTGGCAACATATTACAAGATGCACAACTAAAAGGAATGGTTATTTTGTTGACTGAAAGTTGTGCTTATGGATATTTTAGCTGATCATTGGACATTATATAAATTACTTTTAGGTAAGTGTAGTTTGGATGTTACCCCCATTAAATGCAATGAATACAAAGAGCAGTTACTTCAATGGCAGCTGCAGTTCCTACGAATTCACGCACCATTTCAGATTATGGAAGTTCCTACAAATTCACTTCACCATTTCAGATTATGGACCAGAAATGATGTATGATGAAGATGGAGGGCTCTGAAAAGGGTGTCAAACAAGCCAAAAGCACCTCCATATATTGATGGCATAACCAAAGACATATCTGGTACAACTAGTAAGCATATACATGTTGGGTTTGTAGCCTTTTGTTTTGGTTTTTAGTCCCACATCGGCTAGAAAGGAATGTGTATCTCCATATATATGAGTCTTTTCTCTTTATGGAGATGCACATGTAGTGCACATGGGTGTGTGCCATGTGGGATTAATTATTAATGGTATAAAGGCTTAATCAACAATTAAGAAGCTGTAAGCTTTTTGCTCTTGGAAATTTATTTCCATGGAGCTAAGCTCCGTAGGAGCTTAGCGACTCGGACTCGGACTCGGGCTCAAGGGCTCATGAGGCGTTTTGTTGGCGCACTTTGCACTTAGCACGTCAGCATCGTTGCTAGGCGCATAGTGCGCTTAAGTTGCGCTCGTTGCGCGAGCCACTTGCGCGACCACGTTGCGCGGCCCGTTACGCGGGCCCAGTTACGCAGCCCAGTACGCAGCCCAGTACGCCCAGTGTGCGCAGCGTACGCAGCGTGCACAGCGTGGCAGCGTACGCAGTGTGCGTAGAGTGCGTAGTATGCGTATGGCTGGCTGCATATTAGAGCGGGAACGGTTGCAGCAGTTGCTGCACGTTCAGGAGTGGTTCTGCCACTACCCTGAAGTTCAGGCAACTGCTTGGCAACCGCCCCGTGGGCTATATATGCAGGTTCTCTCCTCTCTCTGAGTGCAGTAGTAATCAGAATTCCAGGAAGAAAAACTCTAAGTGTTCTTTAACACAACAGAGTAGTGAGCGTGTTCTTTAACACAAACACTAGTACTTTTTAGTACGCTTGGGTTCTGTTACTTCAAACAGAGAAAGAAGAGTACAGCCATTGCCAGAGGAGTTCGCCGTCTTCCGAGGAGTCAGAAGAGCAGGAGTGTTCCAAGGTTTTCCGTCAACCTTGCTGGTTCCTGGAAGCTGTTCGCAGAGGGCGAATAAAGCTTTGAGCAACGGTGATTATTCACCCCAGCATTTCCATCTCTCGCCTGTCATCCTTCTGTTGCCTTCAGTAGTTCTGTCAGTATCTTCTTTTTAGAAGGCACTACTGCCAGTTTGCTACGATCACGAAAATCTCTTTAGATTATTCGTGTATTACGATATCTTTTTAGATCTCGTAATTTGCAGAATCCTTCTGGATCTCTGTTGCAAAACCTTCTTTAAGGAATTGCATTTGAAACGTTGTCTTTACAACTGTTTCAGTTTCTGTATTTTCCATCGAATAGCGTGTCCCGGCGTTCCCGGCAATAACAATCTCAAAGCTTTATTGCTACGATGGAAAACATTAATGCTTCACTCCTAAACACTGACTTCTGTAAGTTAGAGAAGTTTGATGGAGAGCATTATCAAGTCTGGAAAAGGAAGGTTTATCTCACTCTTCAACTCAGAGACGTGGATCACGTGCTTCTTGAAGAGGAACCTACCGTTCCAGATACTGGGTCTGCTGCCGCAATCTCTGCGGCTACTAAACTTCAGGCCAAGTGGAGAAGGGAGAATAGCATTTGCAGGTTGCTTATCCTGAATGCTATGGAGGATTCCCTAGCAGAATCCTATTCTAAGAAGAATATCGCTAGAGACATATGGGAGTCTCTAGAAAAACTCTACGAAGAAGACAAGAACCGCAGTAAAATATTTGTGGTTGAAAAATATCACAAGTGGTTCTTTGAGGACGAAAAGTCTATGCTGTCGCAGGTAAAGGAGTTCCTGAAACTGCGACAGAAGCTGGAAGACGAGGCGATGCCCTTCCCCGACAAGTTTGTTGTTGGAGGGATTGTCTCAAAGCTCCCCGCTGGGTGGAGCAAGTTCTATGCAAACATGCATAGAAAAAAGTTGGAGATCACCCTTGAAGATCTCCTACAGGAAATCTATGTTGAGGACCAGATGCGGGCTCAACTGAAGGTGGACACACTGTCCAAGCAATTGGCTAACGCCAATCTAGTTCAGACCAAGGAACCAAAGGGAAAGCTGGCGGCTTTCCACAGCAAGAAGAAGAACCCTGACAATCTAAAAGTCAAGGGAACTTTTATCAAGAAAAAGAAGCCGAAGTCTGAAATGCATTGCTTCAAGTGTGGCAAGAAGGGCCACTTTAAGAATGAGTGCAAAGCAAAAACCAAGCAATCAGAGCAAGGAGAGCCTAGTAAGGTATCTATGATCACTGACATTATTGTTATGATTGCACAGGTTGATGCGGTAAGGACTGATTCTGACTGGTGGGTAGACACTGGAGCCTCCTGCCATGTCTGTTCCAGTAAGGAGTGGTTCACCACCTACACCCCTACTTCTGAAGTGGTTATGATGGCGAACCAGGCACAAGCTGAAGTGCTCGGGATCGGGACGGTGGTGTTGAAGCTGACTTCGGGGAAGTCTCTGACGCTTCAAGGCGTGAAGCACGTACCTGCTATCGCCAAGAACCTAATCTCGGGAGGCCTACTCTGCAATGCAGGCCTCAGGATGGACATCAATGCTGGCCAGATGGTGATGTCTATCAAGGGAACATATTTCGGGAAAGCTTTTTATACCGAAGGAATGTTCAAAATTCAGCTTGTAAATCAGTCCAATGTAATTAATGTGATTAATGAAATCACTCCTTCTGCTTATACTCTTGAGTTGTGGCATAATAGGCTAGGACATGTTCATTGTAAACGAATAAACAGAATGTCTAGTCTAGGACTTATCTCCAAATGTGGGGGTAAGGTAGAGAAATGTGAAGTTTGTGCTCAAACGAAGATCACAAGGAAACCCTTTCCTCGGGTTAATCGAAGTACAGATCTTCTGGAGTTGGTTCACTTCGACATCTGTGACTTCAAACAGTTCTGTACAAAGGCCGGGATGAAGTATTTCATAACCTTCATCGATGACTTCTCAAAGTATGCGTTCGTCTACTTGCTGAAGGCTAAAGACGAAGCATTCGAGAAGTTCAAGGAGTTCAGAGCCGAAGCTGAGCGGCAGACTGGACAACAACTCAAAAGGATAAGAAGTGATCGAGGTGGGGAGTACAGGTCTCATGAATTCGTATCGTTCTGCAAGGAACATTGAATTGTCAATGAGACTACGGCTCCGTACTCTCCTCAATCAAACGGAGTAGCTGAGAGGAAGAACAGGACGTTGACAGAAATGATAAATTCAATGTTGTTGACTGCTGGCCTTCCTAAGTGCTACTGGGGAGAAGCTGCATTGACGGCCACTTTTATTCTAAATAGAGTGCCTCATGCAACTTCAGACGTTACTCCTCATGAACTCTGGTTCAAGGTCAGACCTAACTTGAATGTCATTCGAGTGTGGGGGTGTCTGGCGTATGTCAAGCTTCCAGATCTAAAGATTCAGAAGCTTGGGACAAGGACTACAAAGACGATCTTCTTGGGGTATGCCGAGAAGAGTGATGCTCGAAGATTTCTTGATATTGAGTCAAATCATATCATTGAATCTCGCGATGCAGAATATTTTGAAGACAAGTTTGCAAGGCACAAGAATATTGTTCTTCCGGATGTTCCGGAGAATAATGAGGGTGCACAAGAGACTGAAGTCTTCAATAAAGATGTTATCCAAGAAGATGTTGTTGTTGATACAACGGTTGAACCAGAACAAGCTGAGCCGTCAGCTAAGCGTGTGAGGAGGCCGAAGGACTTCGGAAGTGACTTTGTCACCTATCATGTGGAAGCAGATCCGCTTACCTATGATGAGGCGATGAAGACCAGAGACGCAGTTTTCTGGAAGGAGGCGATTGACAATGAGATTGATTCCATCACCTCAAATAACACTTGGGTGTTGGTTGATCTTCCTGAAGGAGCGAAATCCATCGGATGCAAATGGATCTTCAAGAAGAAGATGAAAGCAGACGGAACTATTGACAAGTTCAAGCCTAGGTTGGTAGCCAAGGGGTTTTCTCAGAAACAGGGGATTGACTATTTTGACACGTATGCTCCAGTAGCCCGGATGACCACCATCAGAATGTTGATTGCTCTCGCAGCAATATATAAGATGGTGATACATCAGATGGATGTGAATACGGCTTTCCTAAATGGCGAGCTGACCGAAGAGATTTACATGCAACAGCCAGAGGGATTTGTCATCAGGGGTCTTGAAGACAAAGTCTGCAAGTTGGTAAAATCCTTGTACGGTCTTAAACAGGCTCCCAAGATGTGGCATGAGAAATTTGACAAAGTTATAAGGTCAAATGGCTACATGGTCAGCGATACGGACAAGTGTGTTTACACGAAGTTCGCTGATGGAAGAGGTGTGATCGTTTGTCTGTACGTGGACGACATGCTTATCCTAGGTACGGATATTAGCTGTGTCACTGAGACAAAGAAGTTCATCTCTAGCAAGTTCAGTATGAAGGACTTGGGGGAAGCTGATGTGATCTTAGGGATCAAGATCATCCGGACAGACACTGGACTAGCGCTGTCACAGTCTCATTATATTGAGAAAATGATCACTCGTTATGGGTATCGGGATCTTCCAGGGATCGATACGCCGTACAGGTGTGATCTGAAGCTGAAGCCTAATTCAGGAGAAAGCGTCAGACAGCTGGAGTATGCAAGCGTAATGGGAAGTTTGATGTATGCTACTACTGCCACAAGGCCTGACATAGCTTTCGCCGTGGGAATGCTGAGTCGTTTCACGAGCAACCCAGGTGCTGAACACTGGAAAGCTGTGAAACGGGTTATGAGATATCTCAAGAAGACTCAGACATATGCACTGTACTACAGAGGAGATCCGCAGGTAGTGGAAGGCTTCAGTGATGCCAGTTGGTGCTCAGAGGTGGAAAGCGAGAGGTCCACAGGTGGATACATTTTCACAATGGGTGGAGCTGCTGTATCGTGGAAGTCGAAGAAGCAGACTATGCTCTCGCGGTCATCCATGGAATCTGAGTTCTTTGCACTTGATACCGCAGCCGAGGAAGCAGAATGGCTTCGGGAGCTCATGTATGATCTTCCAGTGGTTGGAGCGCAAATACCGACGATACCGATATACTGCGACAACCAGGCGACTGCGGCGGTGGCATCAAATGACCTCTTCAACGGGAAGAAGAGGACTGTGCGGTTGAAGCACAGGGCAGTACACGATCTTATCAAGAGAGGTGTTATTGCAGTGATTGATGTTCGGAGTCAGGAGAATCTGGCGGATCCGTTCACCAAGGGCCTCAAGCGCCAGCTGGTTGATGACACAGCTTGTAAAATGGACTTGAAGGCATTCTGATATTGGATTTTTGTATTCCTACCATAAAGTTTTATGCTAATAGTTCAAAGATTTATCTACTAGGCATCTAGCTTTTGGTTCAAGGGAGGACCACTAATCGAAAGAATATCAGGAACGGTGGGTACATGTTCTATTGGGCATGGAGAGATTACGGACCTATAACCACTGTTGTCTACTATTGTTTTCTGCGGAAAACGGTTCCTGTGGAAAGGTTGGCTTAATTGCCTTAATGAGTTCTCAGGCAGTGAATGCCTGGTATGCTTTACAGGAAGCATGGTAGAACAGCACTACAAGGAGTGAAACTCCATGCTACAGTGGGGTGACTCCACGATGAGGTTCATGTATGTGGGGTGCTGTCCAGGAATAGGATAAAGCCTCGGCTTTGCAGGCCAAGTCACAGCGGCGTAGCACCGCAAATAGGCAGTTAGCCTAATGCTGTATATTAAAATAAAGAGGGGTGTAGTCAGCACTACAAAGAGGAGGAGTTCCTCATGTTACAGTGGCACGACACCACCATGAGGTACCCGGTTAGGGATAAAGCCTCGGCCTTGCAAGCCATGTCGTTGCGGCGTAACACCGCAAAGGAGCCTAAGGCTTCATGCTGGGTAGTTTGGCACTACAAAGAGGCGGTTGCCTCATGCTACTGTAGTATGACACTACGATGAGGTTCCCGGTACGGGGTAAGGCCTCGGCTTTAAGCCATGTCATAGCGGCGTATCACCGCAAGGGAAGCACAAAGCGCTTCATGCCATGTCTCTTTATAATGAACTCACCTATAGTGTATGACAGAGATATCAGGCCGTCTCTTGAGGGTAAACTTGTAGACACCCAAAATTATACACTGAAACCAGGCTGGCACAGGGCGTTTAATGTGTAGCCAGAGGCACATGTAACTACATTATGTGAGTGGGGAGAATTTCAGCTATGATGCAGAATTCAAGGTTTAGTCCATTCTTGTATTTATAGTCTGTTGTTTGACTCACGTGGGAAGATTCAAGTCTTAAGTGGCATCTATCCTAAAAGCATAATGGACAGTTACTGTGGTGAACACTCGTAATCATATATATAGAGATATGTGGAGGATTGTTGGGTTTGTAGCCTTTTGTTTTGGTTTTTAGTCCCACATCGGCTAGAAAGGAATGTGTATCTCCATATATATGAGTCTTTTCTCTTTATGGAGATGCACATGTAGTGCACATGGGTGTGTGCCATGTGGGATTAATTATTAATGGTATAAAGGCTTAATCAACAATTAAGAAGCTGTAAGCTTTTTGCTCTTGGAAATTTATTTCCATGGAGCTAACCTCCGTAGGAGCTTAGCGACTCGGACTCGGACTCGGACTCGGGCTCGGACTCGGGCTCAAGGGCTCATGAGGCGTAATGTGGCGTTTTGTTGGCGCACTTTGCACTTAGCACGTCAGCATCGTTGCTAGGCGCATAGTGCGCTTAAGTTGCGCTCGTTGCGCGAGCCACTTGCGCGACCACGTTGCGCGGCCCGTTACGCGAGCCCAGTTACGTAGCCCAGTACGCAGCCCAGTACGCCCAGTGTGCGCAGCGTACGCAGCGTGCGTAGTGTGCGCAGTGTGCGCAGCGTACGCAGTGTGCGTAGAGTGCGTAGTGTGCTTATGGCTGGCTGCATATTAGAGCGGGAACGGTTGCAGCAGTTGCTGCACGTTCAGGAGTGGTTCTGCCACTACCCTGAAGTTCAGGCAACTGCTTGGCAACCGCCCCGTGGGCTATATATGCAGGTTCTCTCCTCTCTCTGAGTGCAGTAGTAATCAGAATTCCAGGAAGAAAAACTCTAAGTGTTCTTTAACACAACAGAGTAGTGAGCGTGTTCTTTAACACAAACACTAGTACTTTTTAGTACGCTTGGGTTCTGTTACTTCAAACAGAGAAAGAAGAGTACAGCCATTGCCAGAGGAGTTCGCCGTCTTCCGAGGAGTCAGAAGAGCAGGAGTGTTCCAAGGTTTTCCGTCAACCTTGCTGGTTCCTGGAAGCTGTTCGCAGAGGGCGAATAAAGCTTTGAGCAACGGTGATTATTCACCCCAGCATTTCCATCTCTCGCCTGTCATCCTTCTGTTGCCTTCAGTAGTTCTGTCAGTATCTTCTTTTTAGAAGGCACTACTGCCAGTTTGCTACAATCACGAAAATCTCTTTAGATTATTCGTGTATTACGATATCTTTTTAGATCTCGTAATTTGCAGAATCCTTCTGGATCTCTGTTGCAAAACCTTCTTTAAGGAATTGCATTTGAAACGTTGTCTTTACAACTGTTTCAATTTCTGTATTTTCCATCGAATAGCGTGCCCCGGCGTTCCCGGCAATAACAATACAAAGCTTGAAACATATTATTTTAGAATGGCATAAATTTGATATACAGTAGCAAATATCAAGGATATAAGAAAAACAACTGTATACAGGTAACAATTTTTGAATGTTGTCCTGGCAATTCACTTGGACTTCTACCTACTCCTCATACACATCCCACATTATATGCCAAACAAGCCAAAAGCACCTCGATATATTGATGGCATAACCAAAGACATATCTGGTACAACTAGTAAGCATATACAAAGCTTGAAACATACTATTTTAGAATGGCATAAATTTGATATACAGTAGCAATTATCAAGGATTTAAGAAAAACAACTGTATACAGGTAACAATTTTAGAATGTTGTCCTGGCAATTCACTTGGACTTCTACCTACTCCTCGTACACATCCCAGATTATAGGATTTCTGTTAATGTTATCAAACCATACAAGCCAATGGTGTGCGGCTATATTGCATGTTGAATGGCGTTGACCAATATTATAAACATACTAAATAAACTAAAGCATTCTGAAAGAACATATAACAAAATAATAGGTTAAGGTATCGCACCAAAACACTCTATTTAAATCAAGGTTTCAACTATCGGCGAAAACTGATAGCCATTTTGTATCAGAACTGGACAGTCTGAAACCGCCCATATTACCAAAACAGACTAAATCAAAACAACTGAAACCCTCCAAAACAGCCAAAACCATGTTTTTGAACCATGACCTAGATATATTGTTACCGTCATTCTCCAAGCCTTCCCCCCTTGGAATAGGATCAGTAGTAGAGCACAAATTAAACATTGAGAAATCCCCACAAAATAATCAAGTTTCCTGACTAGTTGTCAATCTAAGCACAACCTACTATGATCACCAAATTACAAATTTCAAGTGTGGACCTTACTGTAAAACCCAAAAGCTAATTGGTGGGTTGTTGACCCCATTTTCTGCGAAACCCACGAGATAGTCCCACATGGGATATTTGATGGGAATTTGATTGTTTATATTTGAGTGTGTACATCCAACTTAACTATTTTGGCAAGTGGGTCAAGTGATGATGCACATGAGACCTATTCACGATCGGGTCTTAGCAGGCCCATGGGCCGGGGTGTGACAAATGTTTTCAGAGCTACCTATTAGGTATTTGTATTCCTTTGAGTTGAGAATGGGCCATTCTCACGGGTTGTGACAAGGACATTACTTTACAAAGTTTAAATAGTAATGTGGTTGGAAGTTAAAAAGCTCTAACTCCAATCAAATGTTGCTTAAATGATAACTCAAATGGAGTTCATGGAATGTGTTCCCAGAGCTCTCTCTCTCTCTCTCTCTCTCTCTCTCTCTCTCTCTCTCTATATATATATATATATATAAAAGCATGCCATCGGGAGCGGGCGACCGGCGATTGATCGAGGAACCTAGGGTTCCCTTCGCCTGGGACCCTGGCGCCCCCGGCGGTGGGGCGGCCAGGGTCAGCGCAACATGGGGCGGTCCGGCCGAGGGCGGCGCGTGCTGCGGCAGGCCAGGCGGTGGCGGTGCCGGCGATGGATTGGCTACCGGGTCAGGCCAGGCAGATGCTCAGGCGGTGGCGGCGCGTGTGGTAGGCCAGGCGGTGGCGGCGCGTGCGGCGGCAGGCCAGGCGGACACTCCAGGTAAGCGGCCGGGCGCAGGTGCGGCCTGCTGTCGCTGACAGCACGGACGTCGGGTCGGGCAGCACCGGTGGTCCCGTAGTCGGCTGCGCTGGGGATGGCCGGGGTGGCCCAATGGCGTTTGTAGGGGGGATCGTCGGGTGGGACGACTCGGTGGATTCCAGATCAACAACCTGGATCTGAGACTACGTCTCGGGGGAGCAGGAGAAGGGAGGTGGCTGGACAACGGTTACGAAACGTCGGAAGGTCAAGGCGGGGAGCAAGGTGGGGGCGCAGAGTCTCCAAAAGACACGCCCTTTTGCTGGGAGAAAATCGGGAGAGGGATCGGGATTGAGGACGTCGGCTCGTGGTCCTGCGGTGACTACTGGGAGAACAGTGGGCTGGCGCCCCAAGGCGACCATGGCGGAAAAAGGAAAGGGTAAAGTGGTGGATCGGGGAGGTCCGGGTTCAGGGTCTCCTACCCCTGGGGTTGCCACCCCTCACAGGGAACGGCTCCCCGTCCAGCGGGACGGTCCTGGGCTGAGATCTGCACACTAGTGTGGCCTAAAAGTCCCACTTCTATGGAGTATGTGCCACCGAAGAAGATAGGGAGCGGCTTCCGGACCTCGTTCCCTGCAGAGGAGGTTGAGAATGTGACTGCCTTCTGGAAAAACACGCTGGTGCTGTACGTCCTGGACAACAAGTCATTCTATGGACAGATCAGGGGGTATGCGGCACGCGTCTAGCATCCTAAAGGTAGTATGTAGATATTTGTTAAGGAAAATGGCTTCTACTATGTGAAGTTTGGGCTGGCAGAGGATGTTACCAGGATCCTGCAAGGTGATCCGTGGACATTTGATGGCAGGTTGATCATTCTGAAGGAGTGGACCCCAAATTTGCGTTGTGAGAAGGAAGTCTTGAATGCCATCCCGGTTTGGATACGCTTCCCTGAGTTCCCCGTTCGGTTCTGGAGTATCCCATTGCTGATGCGACTTGCCAGCTTAGTGGGCACTCCGATCAAGGCTGATGATGCTACAGCCTTTCGGACGAGGCTGATGTATGCTCGGATATTCGTTGAGATCCGGACTGGAGGGGAGTTACCGAGTCTACTGGAGTATGAAGTGCCTTCTGGTGAGGTTCTAACCCAGAAGGTGGAGTATGAATGGGTTCCCCCAACCTGTTCACAGTGTGCGTGTTTCGGACATCTGGACAGTTCATGCCCGTCAGGAGAATCTCAGTCGGCGCCATATGCTTCCCCAATTGAGGTGCCTAGCCCACCACGGACGATGGAGTCTCTATCCAGGGATGACGGAGCGGAGGATATCATGCAGGAGGGGACCGACCGATGGAGGAGGCTGGGGGGTTGTACCTCACTATCTCGCCCCAGCCGGCCCCTCCTAGTGGGACTATAATCACCTTCTCAGCGCAGAGGAGTATGGTCACCGGAGGTATGGTGACCTTGGGGAGAGAGGAGCGGGTCGATGGCGGTTCTTCTGAGAAGATAGTCTATAGCAGGAAGAGACGTGCTGGACCACTGTGAGATGGTCCCTCCAGTGTGGGGGGACATTCCCCTGCTAGGGATGAGGCGCTCTGTGTGGACAACCCGGCCTGGACTCTGGTACTCTCCCAGGCAGCGACCCATCAGTCCCCTACTGCTGGGATGGAGGAGAATATGACAGCGACGGATGTGGTGCCACCCCCAGATGCCAATCCAGGTGATATTCAGGAGAACCTATCTCTAAATAATTAATGGCGGTAATCGCCTGGAACGTGCGGGGTACGTGTTCGTTAGGGAGATGGAGGGAGATTTGTAGGATCTTACACAAAGAGAAGTGTGACATCTCTATCCTGCTGGAGACGAAGATTAAAGGGGAGAATACTTTAGCTCGCCGGACCCCATCTCATTGGGTCCAACTCCACAACCTGGCACTCTGCGACATGGCTAGGATATGGGTCAGATGGAATTCTAATTGTTGGGATGGGGGACTTGATCTTGATGACGGATCAGCTGATTACCATTTCTTTTACGAACAAGGGTGGTTTTCGGTTCTTACTGGGAGCGGTGTACGGCCACAACGACAGGCGACAGCGAGAGACCCTGTGGAGCGACATATCCAGGGTTGCCTCCGTTGCTGCTTCTTCGCACCTACCGCTTCTACTGATGGGGGACTTCAATGCCCTACTACACCGAGGGGAGAAGGTGGGAGGCAGGCTGGTCCCTGATCCGATCCTATATGACTTCCAGAGATGCCTGCTTCAGGCGGGGCTTCAGGGGTTGTCGCGCTCAAAATTTATCTGGACCTGGCATAACAAAACAATCCGTAACAGGGTTGCTTACCAGCTGGATAGAGCCCTGGGCAATGGGGAGTGGTTTCGGCGCTTCCCCAACTCTTCAGCTGAGGGTCTGGCCACCGGGACGAGTGACTACTCCCCCATCAGGGTTGGCTTCACAGACCGGCCTACTGTGAGGTCGCGTCCCTTCCGGTACAACAACAGCTGGTATCTCTCAGAAGGCTACTTGGAAGCTGTTACGGAGGGCCTTTCTAGCCGCCAGGATGGTACGGCTCAGTTCCGTATGGTGCACCGGCTCAAGGCCACGAAGAGATCCTTACGAAGCTGGGTGCAGGGTTTGCCCAAGACTTCGCTAGAAGACAAGAAGGCAGAGCTCCGGACCATCCAGCAGGATATGCAATCTGACATGATGAACAGGGATCTGGCGGCGAGAGAGAAAGAACTGATAGGGGAAGTCAACATCCTGCGTCTCCAGAAGGAGGTTAGTGCGGCAAGCGCGCTAAATGCTCCTGGCTGAAGGATGGTGACCGTTGCACCAAGTTCTTCTATGATGTCACTCGGACCAGACAGCATCGGAACAACATTTTCCAGCTGCTTGATGCGGAGGATAATCTGGTGGGGGAGCCGACAAAGATCCAAGAGGAGGCCGTCAGGTACTACTCTGAGTTATATTTTCAGACTGACTATCTGTCTGTGTTTCTGGATGTAGTTACGAAGAAGTTGATGACTCCTTATGGGAATAGCCTACTACTTGTCCCTGTTATTATGGAGGAGGTGGAGACTATTATCTCGATGGCGGATCCAACAAAGCTCCAGGTCCGAATGGCTTTAGCAGTGGGTTCTACAAACGATACTGGGACATTCTGAAGTTCCAGGTCCTTGAGGCGGTTCAGGAGTTTTTCACCAAAGGGAAGTTGTTGAAGGAGCTGAACCACACTTTCCTGACACTTGTGCCTAAGGAGGGAGCGACATCGCTGGCAGATTTCAGATCTATTGCGTGTTGTAATTATCTTTATAAGATAATTACGCACCTTATGTGCCGGTGGATGGAGGGGATCATGCAGGACTTAGTCTCTCCGAACCAGGCCGCTTTCATTAAGGGGAGGTCGATCGCGGAGCACAGTCTGCTGGCGCGTGAGATGGTGAGGGGCTTCGGTAAACCTGGCAGGGAGAAGGCATGCGTGAAGGTGGATCTGAGGAAGGCCTATGACATGGTCAATAGGGATTTCCTTTGCCATCTGATGTCTGCCATGGGATTCGACGACGGCTGGGTCGTGAAGATCCGGGAATGCATCACGACTCCCACTTTCTCTGTCCTCATCCAGGACATCCCATTTGGGTATTTCCAGAGCAACCGTGGACTTAAGCAAGGTGATCCTCTGTCCCCTTACCTATTCAGGCTTGTCATGGAATACTTCACATGCTTGATAGACATGGCAGTGCATCGTGGGAGACTGGTTCCATTGTTCAGGAGGATTGATCCCCCGGTTACCCACCTTATTTATGCAAACGATCTCTTGGTGTTCATCCAGCCATCTACGGAGGGTATGCACACGATTGCGGAGATTATGGGAGACTGGAATCCCTTTCAGGCCTCCAAATGAACAGAGAGAATAGCAGTGTATTTCAGCTACCACTGCTCCCAGAAGGAGGAGTTGGCCGGCGCGCTGGGAGTCGAGAGGAGCGATTTACCGGTGAAGTATCTAGGGATTCCTCTCACAGTTAACTATGTGTGGGATAAGGACTGCCATAGTCTGGTGGAGTACGTCCAGAGGAGGGTTGAAGGATGGCAAACTGCTGGTTTATCCTTTGGAGGACGTATCGAGCTGGTTAGATCGGTGATATCAGTTGTGGCCCATTTCTAGCTGCAATCCATCTTACTTCCTATTGCCACTATCAGGAAAGTGGAACGGATTTGTGCAGACTTCATATGGAGGGGTGGTATTCATGCGATCTCCTGGGAGCAGCTTTGTCGTCCCAGGAAGGAGGGAGGAGTGGGGCTACGGTCATTGTTGGAGATCAGGGAGGCCACGGCGCTGAAGCTGGCATGGAGATTCATCAATAGGGGATCCCTCTAGCTGACTGGATGCAAACAGATATGTGAAACATGGTAAACTCTGGGACTGTGCCATGGACAACAATCATTCCGTCACTTTCAAGACTATTTTGAAGCATAGGGGGGGTACTCAAATCTGCAATCCGAAGGGTCAAGAAGGATGGGGCTGGCACGGATCTCTGGCGGGATCTTTAGATTGATCGTCAATCTCTGTTAGAGATCAGGGGAGCACCGTTGCATCAGGAGGACAGAAGGGGTCTGACTTGCCAACGGATTATCCGGGATGGAGAGTGGAGGCCTGAGTCCTACCGCTATACCGAGGAGCTTGGTGAGATTATCAGGACAGTCGCCTTGGACCCAGTATTGTCAGCTGATCGATGGGTCTGGGACCCGCCTAGAGTTTCTACTGGGACTGGACAGTTCCAGTTCTGGAACTGCTATAATCTCGTTAGGCGCACTTTTCCTCTTGAGTTCTGACTATGAGTTAGTATGGTGTAAGGGACTTGCAAGGAAGATGCAATTGTGTGCTTACCGGCTTCTTCTTGGTCGTCTTCTGACGAGGGATCGACTTAGTGCTTTTGGGATTCAGGTCCCTGACCCTAAGTGTGTGCTATGCAGTGTGGAGAATGAATCTATAAGGCACATTTTCTTTGAGTGTGACCTGTCATGGCAGATCTAGTCTGAGCAAAGCAGGGTGTTGGGTGGATGTGACTCCGGAAAGGGGGTTGGGGACATCATCATTGTGCTCCGAGATAGCAGAGAAAGAGGGCAGGACTGGTTCCGGACCGCCAGAGTCCGACTGGCTGCCGCTATTTGGCATGTATGGAGGGAACGAAACCATCGTATCTTCGAGGGGTCAATCACCCGTCCTGTAGGGGTCCTCCATAACATTGAATTCGATGTAAATGCTATGGAAAACTGAAGGGTGGGAGTCCCACCATGATTGTATGTTGTAAGATTATTGCGTCGCATTTGGAATAAAATTTACCCTTTTTCCAAAAAAAATTTATATATATATATATATATATATATATATATATATATATATATTTGGAATAAGGGTAAATTTTATTCCTCGCACACAGCGGTAAAGGTATTACAATACACTAAAATCACAACTTCTCATGCCCCAATTTTAAAGTTATGGGGCCATGACTGATACATCGAATTCTACGTTATGTAGAATTCAATAGGAGGGGATATATATATATATATATATATATATATATATATATATATATATATATATATTATTTTTTTGGAAAAAGGGTAAATTTTATTCTAAAATTAGTCAATACTCATACAACATACAGACAGGATGGACGCTCACACGTCAGTCGACCATTTCTTTTACATCAAACTCCAAATTATGAAGGATACCAACCGGAGGGATGATAAGTCCTTCGAATATGCGTCGATTCCTCTCCCGCCAAACATGCCAGACAGCGGCTGCCAACCGAATCCTAGCAGTCTTGAACCAGACCATGCCTCGCCCTCTGCAATCTTGAATACCCTCGACCTGGGAAAATTTTCCTTGGCTGAGGCGTCACATAGGCGTGCCTAGGCACCCGCCTAGGGTCGTCTAGGGGAAAAAAATGATCCCTTATTTCATCTTTTTGGCTTCTTATATTGTTTTTGTGCTTATTGGTTAATGTTTATTGCTTATTAGTTATACTACATATTTGTTGTATACATAAATGCATAACTTTTTGATTCAACAGCAGCGGATCCTGGACGGACGCCTAGGCGAGGCGGGTGGCCTATCACCTCGCCTCGCCTATATATATATATATATATATATATATATATATATATATATATATATATATATATATATAAAATATATATATATATATATAAAATATATATATATATATTTGGAAAAAGGGTAAATTTTATTCCAAAAAGCAACGCAGTAATCTAACAACAAACAATCAGAGTGGGACTCCCACTCTTCAGTTCCCCATAGCATTTACATCAAACTCTATGTTATGGAGGATGCCTATCGGAGGGGTGACTAGCCCCTCAAAGATACGACGATTCCGTTCTCTCCATACATGCCAAACCGCAGCTGCCAGTCGTACTCGGGCGGTCCGGAACCAGTCATGCCCTCTACCTCTGCTATCCCGGATCACAGTGATGATGTCCCTAATCCCCTTTCCGGAGTCACAACCACCCAGCACCCTACTTTGTTCAGCCCAGATCTGCCAAGACAGGTCACACTCAAAGAAAATGTGCCCTATAGATTCATTCTCGGCACTGCAAAGTACACACTTAGGGTCTGGAACCGGCACCCCAAAAGCACTCAGTCGATCCCTCTCGTCAATAGGCGGCCCAGAAGCAGCTTGTAGACACAAAGTTGCATCTTCCGGGCGAGACCCTTGCACCATACAAATTCATAGTCAGTACTCTGAGGATAAGTACGCCGAATGAGGTTGAAGCAGCTCCGAAACTGGAACATTCCAGTCCCCGAAGGATCTTCTGGAGGCTCCCAACTCCACCGATCAGCAGGCAGACCTGGATCAATGGCTACAAAACTGATATTCTCACCCATCTCCGCAGTGTAGCGATATGTCTCAGGTCTCCATTCTCCATCATGGATAATGCGCCGACAAGTCAGCCCCCGACTGGCCTCCTGATTCGACGGAGCTCCCCTGATTTCTAATAAGGATTGTCGATCGATCCAAGGATCCCGCCAGAGGTCCGTGCCAGATCCATCCTTCATAACCCTCCTGATAGCAGATTGGAGAACTCCTCTGTGTCTCAAGACAATCTTGAAAGGGACTGAATGGTTGTTGTCAGTAGAACAGGTCCAGAAGTTGCCATGTTTCACATATCTGTTATGCATCCAGTCAGCCCAGAGGGACCCCCGATTGATGAATCTCCATGCTAGCTTCAGCGCCGAGGCCTCCCTGATCTCCAACAACGGTCTCAACCCCACTCCCTCCTTCCTGGGTCGACAGAGCTGCTCCCAGGAGATCGCCTGCATACCACCCCTCCAGATGAAGTCTGTACACATCCGCTCTACTTTCTTGATAGTGGCAATGGAAAGAAGAATAGATTGCAGCCAGAAATGAGCTACAGCCGATATCACCGATCTAACCAGCTCAATACGACCTCCAAATGATAAACCGGCGGCTTGCCAGCCTTCAACCCTCCGCTGGACGTACTCCACCAGACTATGACAGTCCTGGTCCCGCACATAGTTGACTGTGAGAGGAACCCCTAAATACTTCACCGGGAGCTCACTCCTCTCAACTCCCAGCGCATCAGCCCGCTCCTCCTTCTAGGGGCAGACTGCAGAGGGAGCTGAAATATACCCTGCTCTTCTCTCTGTTCATCTGAAGGCCTGAGAGGGACTCTAGCTCTCCCATAATCTCGGCCAGCGTGTGCATACCCTCAATAGATGGCTGGATGAAAACCAAGAGGTCATCTGCATAGATAAGATGGATAACTGGAGGGTCCACCCGTCTGAACAATGGAACCGGTCTCTCCCGATGCACCGCTATATCCATCAAGCAAGTGAAGTATTCCATGACAAGCGTGAATAGGTACGGTGACAGAGGATCACCTTGCCTAAGCCCACGGTTGCTCTGGAAATACCCATATGGGGTGCCCTGGATGAGGACAGAAAGTGGGAGACGTGATACACTCCCGGATCCTCGCAACCCAACGGTCCTCGAAATCCATAGCAGTCATCAGATGGCAGAGGAAGTCCCTATTGACCATGTCATAGGCCTTCCTCAGATCCAACTTCACACAAGCTTTCTCCCCGCCAGGTTTATTGAATCCCCTTACCATCTCATGCGCCAGAAGACTGTGCTCCGCGATCGACCTCCCCTTGATGAAAGTCGCCTGATTCGGAGAGACTAAGTCCTGCATGATCCCCTCCATCCGCCGACACATAAGGTGTGTAATTATCTTGTAAAGATAATTGCAGCATGCAATAGGCCTGAAATCTGCCAACGATGTCGCTCCCTCCTTCTTAGGCACAAGTGTCAGGAAGGTGTGGTTCAGCTCCTTCAGCAGCTTTCCTTTGGAGAAGAACTCCTGCACCACCTCAAGGACCTGATACTTCAGAGTATCCCAGTGACGTTTGTAGAACCCACTGCTAAACCCATCCGGCCCAGGTGCCTTGTTGGGATCCGCCGTCTTGACAATAGATTCCACCTCCTCCAGAGTAACTGGCGCAAGAAGAAGGCTATTCCCATACGGAGTCACCACTCTCTTCGTAACTATATCTGGGAACACAGACAGGTAGTCAGTCTGGAAATATAACTCAGAGTAGTACCTGACTGCCTCGGCTTGTATCTTAGCCGGCTCTCCCACCAGATTGCCTTCTACATCAAGAAGCTAGAAAATGTGGTTCCTATGCTGTCTGGTCCGGATGACGTCATAGAAGAACTTGGAACATCGGTCACCATCCTTGAGCCAGGAGCATTTAGCACACTGGGCCGTGCTAATCTCCTTCTGCAGACGCAAGATGTTGACTTCACCGATCAGCTCCTTCTCCCTCGCCGCCAGGTCTCCGTTCAGCATATCAGATTGCATGTCCAGCTGGATGTTTCGAAGCTCTGTCTCCTTATCTTCTAATGTAGACTTGGGCAGGCCCTTTACCCAGCTCCGTAAGGCCCTCTTCGTAGCCTTGAGCCAATGCGCCATGCGATACTGGGCCGTCCCCTCCTGATTGCTAGTGAGCCCCTCCGTAACAGCCTCCAAGTAACCCTCCGAAAGATACCAGCTATTGTTGTACCTGAAGGGTCGAGACTTCACGAGAGGCCGAATAGTGAAGCCGACCCTGATGGGGGAGTGGTCGCTCGTCCCAGCAGCCAGGCCCTCAGCCGATGAATTGGGGAAATGCCTGAACCATTCCCCATTGCCTAGGGCTCTATCCAGCTGGCAAGCAACCCTGTTACGGATTGCTTTGTTATACCAAGTCCAGATGAAACCCGTACGAGACAACCCCTGGAGCCCCGCTTGAAGAAGACATCTCTGAAAGTCATAAAGGATCGGATCAGGAACTGGTCTGCCTCCCATCTTCTCCCCTCTGTGGAGCAGGACATTGAAGTCGCCCATCAAAAGAAGCGGCAGGTGCGAGGCGTCCGCAGCAGCAGCTACCCTGGAAATGTCACTCCACAGAGTCTCCCGCCGCCCGCTGTCATTGTGACCATACACCGCTCCAAGTAAGAACCGAAAGCCGCCCTTGTTAGTGAAGGAGACTGCTATCAACTGCTCCGTCATGAGGATCAAGTCTCCATCCCAAGACTTTTCATTCCATCTGACCCAGATCCGAGCCATGCTACAGATGGCCAAGTTGTGGAGTTGGGTCCAATAAGATGGGGTCCGGCGAGTAAGAGTCTTTTTTCCTTTAATCTTAGTCTCCAGCGGGATAGAGATGTCACACCTCTCTCTGTGCAAGACCGCACATATCTCCCGCCATCTCCCTAACGAACACGCCCCCCTCACATTCCAGGCGATGACCGCCATTAATTATTACTGGAGAGGGTCCCCTGTACATCACCTGGACTGGTACCTGGGGGCAGTACCACATCCGTCGCTGTCATATCCTCCTCCCTCCCTGCAGAGGGGTCAAGCTGGGGGACTGTCTGGGAAAGCACGAGCGCCCATGCCGGATTCTCCACACAGAGCGCCTTACCAGGAGGGCTCTCACGTAGTGGTCCAGCTCGTCTCTTCCTACTATATACCTGCCCCTCAGAAGACCCACCAACGCCTCTCCTCTCTCTCCAAGACCGCCATGCCTCTAGTAACCATGCTCCTCTGCGCGGAGAAGGTGATCATAGTCCCACTAGGGGAGGGCAGCTGAGGCGTGATAGCGAGACTCAATTCCCCGGCCTCCTCCCCCGGGCGGTCACCCTCCTGCATATAATCCTCCGTGCTACCTTCCCCCGTAAGAGGCTCCCTCTCCCGAGATGGGCCCGGTACCACAATAGGGGGCGTAATCGGCCCCGACTGAGCTCCTCTGGACGGGCAAGTACTGTCAAGATGTCCAAAACAAGCACACTTCGAACACGCAGGGGGAACCCATTCATACTCCACATTCTGGGTTAGAACCTCTCCAGAAGGCACCTCATACTCCAGTAGACTCGGTAACTCCCCTCCAGCCCGAATCTCAACGAAAATCCGGACATACATCAACCTCGATCGAAAGGCTGTAGCTTCATCTGCCTTGATCGGGGTGCCGACCAAACTGACCAGACGCATCAGCAGAGGGATGCTCCAAAAGCGAACGGAGAACTCCGGGAATCGAATCCAAACGGGAATGACATTCAGGACCTCCCGTTCACATCTCAGATCTGGAGTCCACTCCTTCAGAATGATCAGCCTACCATCAAACGTCCACGGTCCACCTTGCAGAATCCTGGTGACATCTTCAGCGAGCCCAAATTTCACATAAAAGAATCCATTCTCTCTAGCAAAGAACTCCATGCTGCCTTTTGGCTGCCAGACTCGCGCCGCATATCCCCGGATCTGTCCGTAGAACGGCTTGCTCCCCATAACGTACAGGACCTTTGTGTTCTCCCAGAAGGCAGATACCTTCTCAATCTCCTCAGCCGGGAACGAAGCCCGGAAGCCGCTCCCAACCCTCTTCGGCAGAACATACTCCATAGATGTAGGGCTTTTCGTCCCCACCGGTTTACAGACATCTGCCCAGGAGCGTCCAGCTGTCCGGGGAACCGTTCCCTCTGCGGCTCCCATTTCAGGGCTGGAAGCCCCTGAACCCTGGCCTCCCATGTCCACCACTTTGCCCTTTCCTTTTTCCACAGCGGTCGGCTTGGACCGCCAGCCCAATGGCCTTCCGGTAGGCACCACAGGTCCTCGGGACGGTGTTCTGTGCCCCAATCCCTCCCCCGACCTTCTCCCTGCCAAGGGTCGCGACTTTTGTACGGTCTGCGTGCCCCCCACCTTGCCTTCCGTCTTGTTCCCCCGACGTCTCGAAACCGTCGTCCATCCGCCACCCTCCGTCTGGCCCCCCTGAGAACTGGGCCCAGATCCAGATTGGAACCCTGGGAAAACGCTGTCCAAGACGCCGCCGCCGGCTCCATCAACACCGCTCGCCGCTCCGCCAGGCCACCGCTGGCCGCCCGCGCCATCACTGCCGCTGGCCGCCGCTGCCGTCCCAGCCTTTCCGCTAGCCCCGGCCGTCGCCTTGCCACCTCCGCTGGAGTTGCCAGCAGCCGCGCTGCCGCCTCCCGCACCCAAAACGGCTGTCCGATCAGGAATCGGAGCAGCCCTAGCCCCCTGGTCGCCGGCGTCGGCGCCGCCCGGTCCGCCGACGTGCGCGCCGCCCCTGGCCGGGCCACCCCCGGCCTCGGCGACCCTGGCCGACCCCTCGCCGGAGGCTCCAGGGTCCCACTCCGCCCGATCCCCTTTCGCCTGCACCCGATCGCGATCGCCACCCGGTCGCATCTCTTATATATATATATATATATATATATATATATATATATATATATATATATATATCAACAATTGGTATCCTAATATCAATACGCCATGGTGTTTGAGCAAGAAGTAGAGGAATCTTTAAGTGGCGTAGGCAGAAGAAACCTACCCCAATTAATAGAAAAACAAGGCTTTACATGGATGCATTGAGAAGAAGATTGTTGGAAGCCAAAATAAGAAGAATTTAACAATATCAGGAGTTCCAACTTCTAGAATGTTGTTTTTTAATGAGCATTGCCTGGTTGCTGCCAGCAAGACAGCAAGAAAGCATAAGAATTGCATGGATACAGTTGATTGATCTGAGCAAGTGTCTTCATAATTATATGCTGTTCTGACTAGTTTATATCTTCACAATGAGCATGTAAAAGAATAAGATAAACAAGAGGAGCTTAACCATATGTTTTACTATTCTCATAATGCACCAAAGCTATCAGAAGCAACTGCAGGATCCAGATAAATCTACTTGCATGACTCGTTTGAATGTATTTAAGATGTGATTCAAGCACCAAAACCGCACATAATGTTGATTAGGAAACCATGGTAGCATGTATTGCTCAAGAAAACATAAGAGTTTCAATTAACTGATCCATAATCCATAAATGATGTATTTTCTCACAATTTTGTAATTCACTGGGGAAATATTTAGCAGGGAAAGGAGAGGGAAAGGAGTATGGCCCAATCTTGGCATGGTAACAGCTCAGAAAACAAATTAGCCAAGTTCTAGGTAAGACTCATAATAAATCACTATACTATCTCTTGCTGTTGCACTGAAGCGGGTTTGCAACTAATGTTTAATAAAACAACTAACAGTACCTCCAACAATACAGAATACACTAAAAAATTATACTGCATCTAATATATTTGAGACTTGCAGGTTTAGCAAACAAACCGAGTATTCTTTCAGCTTCTCAGCACAGGTATCAAGTTCAGCTTCTGGACTTAATATGCTTGAAGTTACCCCAACAGAAGACTTCGGAGACAAATTTGGAGCTTTGGCACCATGAACAAGACTGGATTGAGAGAGACGCTTCCGCTTGTATGTCAATACCACTTCGTTCTTCACCATTCTGCAGTCAATTAATTTATCTCATCCAGTGGATCCTTAATATTCTTCACTTCATGAATTAAGTATAAAGAACTCCCTTAGTATATTCTAATAATTATTCTTCACTTCATGGTAAAAACTTAAGAAAGTATTATAAAACATGACATGTGATCTGTTGATGCACCAAATATAAAACATCTGTTATGCACCAAAGGAGAATAATTACCTGAGACTAGAGTGTATGACTATTTTGGCTAAGATGTTCCTATAATCATCTTCCATTTGTGGATCAGTGCGTATAAGGTACCAATAACCCACAAATTAATTCGATAGCTTACCATTCTGACATGCATGGCCTTAGAGGTTATCAGGTTACTAATATAAGAAACCAAATTTAAATTTATCCAAAACTGTAGTTAAACGATCAAGGTATGGGTTATGCATTTGATAATTAAAACTGTATTTTTCTTTCTTGAGGCTAAATTAATAGCTTGCTGCTTTGTTCTTCTTTGAGTGGGCTAAAAGGGTTAACAAGGGCAAAAAGGGCAGAATAGTTCAGTGGAACAAATGTGGCTGAGGGATCTCACTTGTGTGTGGGTACGAGTGAAACAGCAATTATCCACTTTCAGAAAAGGCCAGGTGTGAGTCTAGGTCATACATCTAATCATGTTAAGCTTTGCCAACCCACTACCTTACAACTTCAGATCACAAATTACAACGACTCGGCACCACAATTACTAACTATATCGCCATGATGTTCAACAACTAATTGGCTTTTGCTCTACAGATCCTTTTTAACTGTTATTTTCCAACAATGGCTACACAAAACTGTTTTCTTCTCATATACTACATAAAGAAAGTATAGTCAACTTTCAAAAAGTACTTATATCATTATGTGCATTATGGAAATCCTAGCAGTATAATGAAAATCCTGCCGGATAAAAACTACTAATTAGTGTCTTTCCTCATAGTTCAGCAATTGTTGTATGTTCATTCTCATCCTGTTTCTGCAATTCCCAAGTGTTTCTCTATTCTAATTTCATCTTATCCTATGTTGTCACAGGCGACGCCTAGGCGGCCTAGGCGCGCCTGTGACAGAGGACTCGCCTCGACCTAGGGAAAATTTCCCTGGGTGAGGCGATGCTCGCCTAGGCGCCCGCCTAGGGTCGCCCAGGGGAAAAAATGATCCGCCTAGGGTCGCCTAGGGCCGCACAATTATATTTACTATCTTTTCTTGATCTTGAACATTTATTATTTCATCTTTTTGGCTTCTTATATTACTTTTGTACTTATTGGTTAATGTTTATTGCTTATTAGTTATACTACATATTTGTTGTATACATAAATGCATAATTTTTAAATTCAAGAGCAGCAGATTCTGGGCGGACGCTTAGGCGACGCCTAGGCGCGCCTAGGCGAGGCGGGTGGCCTGTCGCCTCGCCTCGCCTAGCGACCAGTACAACATAGATCTTATCCCTACTTCAAATTCTGAATCCTCTCATCTCGCCCACTCCTTTTCCTTAATCAGCTAAGAATTGTTGATTCGGTTATCCTGATCTCCAGAAGCAAATAAATACGAAAACCACAACAGATCACATGGTAAAAAGATCACTTGGAATATCGACCAAAGGAAGTACGATCAGAATGATCAGACCATGGCATCCACGAAGTTTTGGGAAAATTGGGATCATAGATCACTGAGATTGTTACGTTTGTAATCATAAGTTAAACTATCACCGATCAAATTGGATTGGTCATGTGGGGGGGGGGGGGGGGGGGGCGGGGGAGGCAACCCCTCCCCCCACACACACACACGTGCACACCAGGCCCACGTTCGAAAAATTCGGACTCCTTCCAATGGAGGGCCGTGACTGCAGGTCAGGACCACGGTCTGTGTAGCATCGTCAGGGCCGGCCCTGGTCCAGAGCTACCATCTAGGGCCCCACGGAATATGGGAGCCCAAAAATAATAATAATAATAATAATAATAATATATATATATATTGAAGCAAGAGTAATTCTGAGAGAGTCCGCCTACCGCCTAGGCGGTGCCTAGGCGCCGCCTAGGCGGTTGATACATTTTGAACGTTTTTTACTATTTTACCACTGTTTTTTGCATAATATGCATATTTTAAGGGTGTTCCATGCATAACTAAGTTGTAGAATGAAGATTTATAAAGTTTTAGTGTTGTTAGGCCCATAATGTTAAAAAAAAAAAACCTTTTGGCCAAAATATTTTGTAAAGTATTTATCCGCCTAGGCGCTCGCCTACGCTGCCTCACCTCCGCCTATGTCGCCAACCTCCATTGGCCGCCTACTCCACCGCCTACAGCAAAGCGGTGCGGAGAGGGACCGCCTACCGCCTAGGCGGCCTAGGCGGGCGCCATTTAGAACACTGAGAGTATATTATGTGGATCAAAGGTAAGATGGAAGTGTGTTAATTATGACGATCATGGAACAATTAATGGCCAAGTCAAAATGATAGTGATAATTATGATGATTGGATACTACGTAAATATATTTTACTGACTACTGCATAAGCATACATTGTTTCTACATTCAGGGCAGATCCACCCTAAGCCGAGGGGAGCATCCTAGGGTGGATCGGCCCCCTGAATTTTTGGTTTCTATATATAGTCCTATATATACTAATTTGGGTATGATATGTTTAACTTTGTTTCTTTATCTACTTGATAATTGGTTGGTTCATTTGGTTAAGTAATGAGTTTTTTTTTAACTCAAGATGTCATGGGTTCAAACCATAGTTTACAGTATTGGCCGATACCGATCCGATATAGCCAATACCGATACGATTTGGCATGTCCCGGTCCGATACCCGATACCGACCGATACCGACATTGGGGCTCTTTTCCGGTCAATTCGGCAAATAAAATTGAACGAAAAAGACAAATCAACAAGGATTTAAAGCATAATAAGATTTTAAAAGCATGTAAAAGAAGAAAATTTATCTATTGCATGTAAACCAATCGGTAAGGGTGACTACTATTTCATTTAATTTTAAAACTACTAAGAAATAACACTAAAATACTTAAAATTATGCCTAAATGTATAAAATATATTTTTAAATGTTAATGATTAATCAAATAATTATTTGTTTTCCGATACCAAATAATCTGATACTCCGATCCGAAACTGTCGATACTACCGATATCGCCGATACTGATACTCATAGGAATGGTCCGATATCGCTACTGCGAACATTGGTTCAAACCTTACTAGCCACATTTTTTATTCTTACATAAATTCTATATGATGCTCCGCTTAAATTTTTAAGTGAGTGTATTTTCGCTCCCCCAGAAAAATTTAGTACATTTTTCCTTGAAAATATTTCCCGGGTCCGCCATTGTCTACATTGTATCTAAGACTGATGTGTACGACATTTCTACCTACTAAATTGTCAAGTGCATTAGTGCTCGACATGCCACATGTACTCATCTGCGTCCAACACTAGGTTTAAAGGCATGAACTAGTCCATTTTTAAAATATTCACAAGATGAAGAGATGCCCATAATCAGTAAATACTGTAAGATTTCTATATTTTCCCATTTCTCTACATGACAAGTTTCCTAATAGAAAAGGAAAACTAATCACATAGACTTCTTCATTTTACATAAATGTATGTTGACAAAGATAAAGATATAGTAGTGGCCATCTGGACTTTAATGAGTTGTCATGTCAAACACCATGTGTTGGTGTTGAAGTGTAACACTCATGTGCCTACTAATCACAGATCTATGAACTCGAATTATCTCTGATATATATTCATCAATTTAGTAAATCTCGTCACAGTTATAAATCGTATAAAACATGTTACCTATCAGATGGTAATTTTCCCTACACCCTGATAGCAAGTGCAAGATTTAGTAGGTTATGAGCAGATATGTATTATGTGCGAAAGAGGAGCAAATATGTATTATGTACGAATGAGGAGTGAAGATGATTATTGCATAATGCAATAATGTAACAATGAGGAATGTACGTAGTTGAAAACATGCCTTTCATAGGCTAAAAGCTAGAAAAAGAATTAGGAAAGACACTAAATGCAAATGATGTACAACCACAATATAAAGCAAAAGTGTAATTGCAAATATACGAGGTGTAGAAGAGTAACTGCAAATATATGAAGTGTAGAAGAGTGATTTATGAATGTTTTATCATATGTTTACTTTACTAGCTACTATCTAGATGTCAATTGCAAGCTATGCCACATCCACTTTTGTATTTGCTATATATTGCTTGGCCTAGAGCCCTATTGAAGGAACTCAATATTTCCTCAATGTAGTCCATTTTTTTACATGATATCATAACATAATTTATCTTGGACCTAGCTCTCTACCTTCCACCAAAACGAAACCCCATTCCTCAAAAACTCCATATACTCCAAAACCATCGTCTCCAAATCCAAATCCATCTTCTTCAGACTCATTCTCTCCAAACCTATCTTCTCCAAACCCACTTCTCTAAAAATATCCTCCAAATCCATCTTCTTCAGACCCAGTGTTCTAAAAATCGGCCTAGGCGCTAGGCGCCGGCCCACCGCACCGAAAATCCCCTAGGCGGTAGGCTAAGCGGGCCAAGGCGGGCCCTAGGCGGCCATGCTTTTAGATTTTTTTTTTTTGTTTATTCTTAGTTGTATTTTGGTTATTTGTTTGGGTTTTAAGATAGTATTTGGATTTTAGAACATTGAAATTTCAAATTTCAAATTTCAAATTTCAAAATTTCAAAAATTTCAAAAAAAAAAAAATCTAGGCGACCACCTGGGCTAGGCGCTAGGCGGACCTCCGCCGCACCGAGTCCGCCTAGCGATTTTTAGAACACTGTTCAAACCCATTCTCTGCAAACCTATCTTCCCCAAATCCATCCTCTACAAATTCATCTTCTCCAAACTCCAAACGTATCTTCCCCAATCCATTTTCTCCAAAGTCCAAACCCATCTTCTCCAAACTCACTTCTCCAAAATCCTAACTAAAAAAAGAAATAGCTTCTTTGTCATATTAATGTCATCTTCTTGTCACTCTTCCCAGATCCGGGATCTACAATTCAAACTTGTTCACTCTTTGGTCTTCTGCTATTGCTCTTCGTTTTCTTCTTGATCTTGACGTCCCTCTTTTGATCATATTTACTTAGCCATGTTTAATTTATTTACCCCGCTACTTCCTCGGTTCGTATCTACCTCGGTCGTATCTAACTATGCACATCTACTTCCTCGGTAGCTGCTACTTCCTCTCAGGCCTAACAATAGGGATCTTATCTTCTCTTTGACCTAGTATCAGCACAGGGTCTCATCTTCTCCATGACCCCACGTGTCAATCAATGACACTCGTCAATAACTCTTGGTGCCTAATGGTTCGCACGCAACTCTCTTTCTCTCCACTAAAAGAGCACACAAGTCTCCCTCTATCACTGCCTAAAAGGTTGCAACCATCACAGTCCAACCGCCAAGGTCACTCCAACTGCCAAGAAGGCCACAATTATCACCACCTCGGTCGTTGCAACTCGACTTACTGTGTCTCTGGGACACAAGCTAGCTGTAACTCCCACTCTCCAAACTACACAAATCACAAAGATCACAACTCTCATGCTCCCTTACCAGCGACAATTAGAAATAGCCTTTAAAATATTGTTCAAGACTAACTCCAACAATAATGCTATTCCAGCTAATTGCAATTTTGTCGTAGCTCACCGTAGTCAAATGTCTCAGAACAACGTTGTAATGTTGTGGCAACGCACAAACATAAAACGTAATTGTGTGCCCCCATATATATAACTATTATAATTATTTCCAATAATGATCACTCTCATCAACACACAAAATTCTATCAAACCCGAGTTTTGGATGCAAAATTCCATCAGACCCCAAAGTTTACATTATCCAGGAATAGCCAAAAATTTTACTCACCATACTAAACCTCTTCCTACTTCTACAACTCAAAGCAACATATTACTAACTAAAACAACAATAATCAATCAATATCACTAACATTAAACTAAATGTCAACAAAAGCACATTTCCAGTCCAATTCATTCCCAATTTCTAGTGAAAAATGAAGTAAAGAACCGAGTTACCTTATTCAATAAAAATCAAAATTTCTCCATACTCCTCAATCAGGCCAAAATCAAACTATTCAAGCCACATATTCCTACTTCAATAACTCAAGCTATGTTTTACTAACTAAAAACAACAAAATCATCAATATGACTAAATTACACATAAATGTCAACTAAAAGTCTAAAACACATTTTTCATTCCAATTAATCCCAAATTCTAGTGAAAATAAAGTACCAAATTTGCATCGCCCAATAGGAAACTCCATTTCTCCAAATCCTCGCTCAGAACAAAATCAAACTATTTAAACCATTTTTTTCATACTTCAACAACTCAAACTACATACAACTAAAACCAAAAAAAAAAAAATCGATCAAAATTGCACAATCGTCACAAAAACACATTCCTCATTCCAATTCATTCCTAATTTCTAGTGTACAAACAAATAGAGGTACATGTCTATCACTCGGTGAGGCACGAATTTACCTTGCCACCCCAGCCCCGCATGTCCGCATGCAAGCTGGGTCTTGCCTACTTTTCCTAAACCCATACCCAGCATGCCAAATGTGCTGGTACCTCCTAGTGCCGGCACCAACACATGATTTGTTATGTCTTCTCGTGGGCTTTAGTTAGCGGAAAAAAAAAATTGTCCAAATTTGGCCTAATGCTAAAAATTCAAAAATAAAAATGAGACGATCAAAATAAGACTGATTGCCTAGTAGAAAAAAATCGTATTAATATGGATCATTTTTCAATTACATAATATACAAACTGAATCGATCAAATATGTTAAGGGATGAAAACAATATTTAATGTCGTCAAATTAAATATTTTAAAAAGAATTAAAAATTGAATTACATTCATATGTGTTTTTCTTTTTGTCTTCATGTCTTCTGACTATAGTTGAGTGGCATTGTGACATTAGTGCTGTAATATAGAGTATTTATGTTAGTAGCTTATCCGCTTTAGTTGCTTGGTCTTCGAGTCTTCTACTTCGTGTCTTCGACGATTCTTCTTCTTCTTCAGTGGCTACAAGTATAGGAATCAATCATCATCATCTTCTAGATTAAGGTTACCATAAAATTTATCAATTTTGTCTTCTTTAATGCCTTGTATCTTTTCATCTGCCTCAATCTACTCCCTTTTCAAAGGCAATCGTATCTCAAAAATACCTAAATTGGCGTATCGGCAAAATTTTGGCAACAAAAAAAATTGACATTGGATAATTGGTGTAGACTTGTCGGCACAAGCTACACCCATGTTAAGTCCACGATTAGTCATGTCATGCTCATTTCTGGAGACTCGGGCAGAACACGTACCCTCAATTTTCCTATGTTGTATCGTACCGATACGGCCGACGACACATGCTGCACGTGACTACTTGGTGGCGGCACGGCACGACACACCCTTCACCTCTACAAACAAAGCAAAGAACCAATTTGCACTACTCAATAAGAGCCCAAACTCAAACCATCTCTACCCATCACCTGATCTCCCCTTGCCTCCACCACTAGTTGCTCCTTGGGAGGTAACTATTATACTTTGGTCTCATATCGCCTTGTCAAAGGAGGATGTCATGACTTGCTCCTATAAATGTACCAAGGTTTCTCATGTTTTATTTACATCAATAAATTAAGAGTTCTCTCTAAGTTTTATGGTATCATCGTCATGAAAATTTAGAGAGAACCCTAACTAAAAAAAATAAAAAAAACCTTCCCCTATACCTCCAACACCCCCTTCCTCGGCTCCAACCAAAGCCACTTTTGTGACTAAACTTGGGAATCAGACGTCTGCCTTAGCTTCCGGCAAAGCTAACATAGCCTTTGGCAAAGCTAACCTTTCGAGATCAGCCTACGACGAGGCCAAGTTTAAAATAGGATATGGAGGAGCTAAAGCAAACATCGGCTCTTGCAGAGCTAACAGTGCAGCCTTCTACAAAGCTAAAAGGTTCGCTTACAGCAAGACTACTATCAAATCCTACAACGAGGTTACAACAATGCATACTACAACACTTCTTTCAAGCCCCTTCCTAGCCTAACTGTCTCTAATGGTTCCTTCCAGACACCTCCTCTCTAGCTCTGCATGTTCTATATGGTTCCTTAACATCATCCGCTTTATTGACTTAATTTTGTGTTTGTTTGAGGTCTCTCGTTTGATTCTCTTTCTCCGAGGTTGCTCTACTATGACACAGTACTCTGACGTCTTTGATCTCGTCTCTTAGTGGGACGGACAACAATCTTTGTTGTGCTGATATGTGCGCCCTCGATTAGGGCTGCAAATGAGCCATGCCGTTCGCGAGCTGCTCGAAGCTCGGCTCGATAAAAGCTCATTTGAGCTCGGTTCGTTTAGTGGACAAGCTAAGCTCAAGCTTCATTTTCGAGCTCGTTTAATAAACGAGCCAAGCTCAAGCTTAGAAGTACTCAGCTCGTTTGAGCTCGCGAGCTGGCTCGTTTATGAGCTTGCGAGTTGGCTCGTTTAGGAGCTTGTTTAGGAGCTCGTTTAGGAGCTTGTTTAGAAGCTCGTTTGTCCTTTATTGAATTCTATATATATATATATATATATATATTTGTGTCAATTATATATTTATATGTTCTTTAGTAATTGATATTAAGGAACTTTTTTAATTAAATTTTTATAAATAAATTGTTAATATTACAAGTACTTGAATACAAACCTAACTAAATTGAAATCGAGCTCGTTAAGCTTGAAATCAAGCGTAATGAGCTTGAAATAAAGTTGAGCGAGCTTGAAATCAAGCTTAACGAGCTTGATTTTGAGCTTATCAAGCTTGAATCAAGCTTGCTTGCTTATCAAGCCAAGCTTGAGCTCAAACCAAGCCAAGCTCAAGCCAAGCTCAAGCTCTAAAGTAAAAAAAAAATATCGAGCTTGAGCTCGATTAATTCTAGTCAAGCCAAGTTGAAGCTTACAAAAGCTCAGCTTGGCTTGGCTCGTTTGCAGCCCTACCCTCGATTATGGCCTCCGACGACAATTTGTGTTGATGCTTCTTCCTCTTCATTCGACTTTAAAACAGATTTACGACTCACCACGATCCTCCACTCTGACACAAAGAATTACTTGCAATAGTCCAATGCTGTAGAAAAGAATTTAAAAAACAAAGGTATGCATTGTCACTTGACAGAGTCACTACTAGACACCAAGGATCCTGAATATGCCTCTTGGTTTCGAAATAACAAGGTACTTGTTTAGTTGTCTAACTCAATGGATACTCGTTGCTATAACTTTATATGTGAGCATTCGATTTGTTAGGTTTCAACCGAACCGAAATAGTCGAAAATAAATCAAAATTCTAAAAATAAAAAAACGAATAACCGAAACTAAATCGATGTAATCGATTCGGTTTGTTCGGTTGGACTATTTTCATTATTTATTGGGACGGGCCCAAAGTTGGGATTATGGTTAAATTATATTAAAATTCGTAATTTTTATACATGCAATTGTTGTATTTTAAAGTTGGGCCCAAAGTTGGACTAGTTGTTAAATTACCAAAATTGGACTTCAAACTCTATATACATAATTGTTGTTTTCAAAATATACACATTTTAATCATAAAATATGCATAGAATTAAGGGTATTTACATAATTTCATAAATCGTATTCGGTATTTCAGTTTTCGACCAAAACCCAAAACCGAATAAGAAATTTTAGTATTTTCAAAATCGAGCCTGAATCGGAAAAAAATTTAAGCCGCACCAAATCTCATGTTCGATTTTCGGTCCAAAACCGAAATGCTCACCCCTCTATTATGTCTCTCAAAACTACCACGGAAATGAAAGGCTTTACTCGTCTAAAAACAATTTTCAGAAACTTTGACATCTTTTACAACTTCAATACGATTGTGGCATTCTCGAACAAATGTGTTTCAGCCGATCTCCTATGATCCCGTTGTTACTCGCCAACAACTAGAGGTGCTTGTTTGCGTCCTTCTCTTGGCTCGGTTACTATATACTTTTGACGGCGTCCGCATACTGATTCTCTATCATCACTGCTTTTCTTTTCTGACGATTGTCGTGTTGTCGGATTATCGTGTGCGTATACCATTTCCACCTTTGTTAAATCCCTGTCGACAGTCCTTGCTACCCGTGGCCAAGGCCATAGAGGTCACTTTAAGTCTAGACAAGATACTTCTTATTCTTTCTCCAGAGGCCGGGGTGTTACTCATTGACGTCTTCCTTTATCTGCACGAGGTCGCAACACCCGGGGACCAGAACGCAGTAGTCGTGGTGTCTATATTGTTCCTATTACAGGAGAACAAACAAATCACTAATGTTGGGAGAAGCACGGTTACCCGGATGAGACAACTACTGCCAGACAAACATTTGCCCCTACTATTGCTCGTCTGCCTTCCCCACCTAGTGGCCAGATGCCATTTTTGAATGATAAATGGGGTCAGTTGCGTCAACTTATCTCATTTGTAGTTCCTGCCAATTTTTTCACTACATCAGGTATCTCTCTTCTTATTCGTAGTTTGTTGATTACGATACCTTGAACCATGTCTCATGATGGGCCCTCAAATCTTGCTCCTAGCCGTCACAAATTCATTTCTATGGTCGACAATACTACTACTCAAGTTTATGATGTTATTGATTTATCGCTTAGTCCGTCTTTACCTTTGAAAAATACTCAGACTATTCCATCAATGCATCAAATTTTATTATCTATTCGTCAACTTACACATAATTCTAATTATTTAGTAACATATTATCTATCTCACTTTGTAATATAGGACCTTTTGATGAAGCAAAGAATTGGTAGGGGCAATGAACATAATGGCCTTTACTACGTAGATCATCTGTCCAGTATGTCGGTGGTTGCTCCTTCCATTCAGTGGAACACGAGACTTCGACATCACATATTATCTTCCTTATATACTATGTTATATAATTTATCATTATATGAATTTAGTTGTAAGTCGTGCATTCTTAGGAATAATCACCGCTCATCCTTTTATCCAGTTAATAAACGACATGACTCATATTTTGCTTTGGTTCATAGTGATATTGAGTTTCCACATGCGCATGGCTATAAATATTGTCACTTTTAGTGATGATCACTCACGCGTGGCATGGTTACATCTTCTTATTTTAGGTCTGCTATTATGTCTGTTTTTCAAATCTTTGTGGATGAAATTTCTAATCAATTTGATGTTTACATCAAAGTTTTTGCTCTAATAATGTTGAGGAGTATGTGAACAAGAAGTTTCAAGCATTATGTCATACTCATGGCACACTTCATCAGACTTCTTGTTTATATACTCCTCAGCAGAATGGTACTGTAGAATATAAGCATAGACACCTTATGAAGGTAGTCTGGTCTCTCCTTATTCATATGAATGTTCCTAACAAATTATAGAATTTTACGTTCATAGTTTTTTTTTGTTTTTATATAAACCGCATGCCCTCTCGAGTTCTTCAGAACAAATCATATTTTGCTATCCTCTCCGTATTGGTCGTCTTTGTTATACTCATAATTTGGACCTCAGATATATAAACTTAATCCACGAGCTACTTGTATGATATTGTTGGTCGTCTCTTGTGATGTTAGTTTTCTCAAGGATCATGCCTATTTCGCTTCCGATAGACCATCTACATCTCCATGATTCAAGTTCTTATTTTTTTTCATTTGAACTTGATTACACATATTTCTCCTCAACTAGATATGGGTCTTTGGTTCCCTTTTCCCACGTGTATAATCGTCGAAACAAGGTCATTCCTCTACTACCACTATTTCTCTTAATATAACTGATAATTTGCACGCACTACAGTGGAGTCTTTGTTCATACTCCACCTCCATTGACTTCCGATGAAGCCGTGAAGGTATATATATCTTTCTATTGCTTTTTGCAAGGGGTAAGCACTCTTATACTACTACCCATCATATTTCTAACTTCATTTCTTATTACCGTTTAACTTCATCCCATCGTGCATTTATTTCTTCTTTAGCCGTCATCACTCTTCCTTCCTCTAATCACGAAGCACTTCAACATCCAGGTTGGCATGTCACTATAGTTGAGGAACTTAATGCATTGCACTCTAATCAGATTTGGACCTTGCCCTCAGGTAAAAAAGTGGTCAAATGTAAGTGAGTATTTACTATTAAACAAAATTTGAATAGTTTGGTAGATCGCCACAAGGCATGTTTAGTGGCTAAGGGCTTTAGCCAACAGTATGGTTGGATTATGTTGAGACTTCTTTACTTGTTGTTAAGTTGACTTCTATTCAAGTATTTACTCGTTGTCAAATGTAAGTGAGTATTTACTGTTAAACAAAATCTGAATAGTTTGGTAGATCGACTCAAGGCATGTTTAGTGGCTAAGGGATTTACCTAACAGTATGATTGGATTACGTTGAGACTTCTTTACTTGTTGTTAAGTTGACTTCTATTCGAGCTGTTCTGTCTGACAGTTTCTAGGAATTGTCATCTTCATCGGTTGAAAATGAAAATTGCCTTCCTTAGTGGCGTTCTTTCGGAGACTATTTGTATGCAGCAGCCTCCAAGCTTTAAACGACGAGAGGAGTCTGTGGGCTATCTCCTAAGAAGTCCATGTATATTTTGAAACAATCACCACGTACATGGTTTGACAAATTCAACAGAGTTTTACAACATATTGAGTTTGTTCGTAGCAACTCAAATCGTCCTTATTTACACATCAAAGATCTTAGGACATAGTCATCTTACTTGTTTATATGGATGACATAATCATTACCGGAGATGATTCTGTTGGCATTTTCAAGGTGAAAAAATACTTAGCCTCTCATTTTCATACAAAGGACCTTGGATCATTGAAATGCTTTCTTGATATTGAGGTATCGTGGAGTTCCGACCGAGTGTAGCTCTCTCAGTGCAAATATGCGTTGAATCTAAAATCTGAGACAAGATTCCTAGGTTGCAGATCAACAGATATGTCATACCCCAGTACCGGAATACGGAGACGAACATGACCAGCTACCACGTATAAGGTACGAAGATGTCATACGGCAATAACGGCTATCACTAGACTTGGGGTGCATGCTACAATCAAGTTTCACAGGGTCACACAGAATATCTACATCTCAATCATTCAATCAAAAATCAGCAATTAATAAGTATATGAGATAAAGCAGTAACGCATCCCCGACGCTTTATCAAAATGATCATAAGGACTAGCTTTACAAAATGTCAGCTAACATCGAGAGTCAACAGTACATAACCATAGTCAAATGCAGTTTGATTAATTATAATTATGTAAGAAAACTAAATGTACAAAACGTCAGACTAAACAGGTACCCGTGGCTAAACGTCAAGTATAAAATTTAAGATATCAAAGTGGTGAAAAAGAAACCCACTCGAATCCTCCGGCAGCCATACTTCTAGTATGCACCATCGTCAGGAAGGAAAGCTGGATCCTCAGACGCTGCTACGAGATCTGGCCAAACAAAACCAGCAGAATAAGCCCCGAATAGTAAGTACTACAAGGAAGCACAAAAGAATGAGACAAAAATTCAAGCAATAAATAAGACATGGGCCATGGGTTATAGACTTATATCATATCATCGAGGCAACATGACACCCTTACAACCAAACAAAGACAAAAGGTGTCTTAATTGCTCCGAGATAGAATACATCCTAAACTCACGGTCAGGCTAATGACTTCTGCTTTGCAACTTCGATCAATAGCATATCGTAGCATGATAGCCCAACCTAACAAACAAATAAAAACATGGGTTGGACCACGCATCACGATAGTCCATGTTCCTCGGCCAGATCACAAGCAATTCAGTTTACAAGGGGTCAATCAATCCTACGACTTTCTATGATTTGTCTAAGTTATCCCAGTAATGTTTATATATAGGAATCCTCAGATCGTGTCATATCTGAGCCGGACTAGCGGAACCAATAATAGCGCATAACACATAGCATGTAGAATACACCAGTTCCTCGTAAGGCCACCGCGCTAAACAGATCAGTAGCAGTTCTAGCTCTCCTATAGGGAGATGTTGGCTCGACGTTTAACAAGTCAGATACTGTACTCTACTAGTGAGGATAAATATACAGGTATCTGTGGTGGCCAGCCTTGCACTCCCGAACATTTGTCCGTCAGGAACAGTAACACACGATCTCGAGATTCCTTTTCCTTTCAATGCTTCTATCCACTTGAGTTGCCTAGGTTAACCCTATGTTTGTCTGGAATCACCTGTCGTGGTCACATAATTATCATCCTAGATGTCGTACCTTAGTACGGGTATCCTAAGTATGAATCCATATCGGCTCATAGAATCTCAAATCTAGATTCATCCTTAGTGTAATGTATCAAACAAGCAATCATCGTACCACGCCAATGTTATTGATCATTTACCATGACGATGCTGAAAATTATGAATGTACTGACATATAGCACGTAGAATCACGTGACATATAGCGCGTAGAATCACGTGGCATATAGATTAGCACCTCGGTGTCACATATAATAACTCTTTAGTGCTCACATAGATTGTACCTCAGCACACACATAGAATTGTACCAACACGTGTACAGATAATCTAGTCAACAACATGGTCAAGTCAAATAGTGACATGGAATCCTCTTAGCACACAGTTCACATAGGCGCATAGGTTACTTAGGTCTAGGTGCTCATAGTATACTAAGATCAAGGTAAGAAAGCAGGTCAAACAACAAAACCAG